>JBAMHV010000003.1:12099573-12132230 GCA_037177535.1 Pseudomugil gertrudae | reverse complement strand
TTCTACATCACTCACATGTATGGAAGGAAATATGACAACAGACCCCAGGTTAAAAAAAAGTGAAGTTCTCCTTTAAGTCAGATATTGGGTCATCCTTGTATTTCTATTCAAGTTCTGTGAGGAAAATTTTCAGGCTTTATTCCCTGAAGATAAAATGACACAACTATTGTATGTGGGTCAGGGGCAAGTTGGTTTCCTTTCAAAGAAAGTAAAACCCAGATCTTTATTTTCTGTGCCATTCTATTCATGACTCTAATTTTATTTAACAAATTTGTGTCTCTGTAGCTGCCTTGACAGCAGTAATGTGGGCTACGACAGTGATGATACCAATGCTCGCAGTATATCAAGCCTGTCCAACCGTTCCTCACCTCTCTCCTGGCGCCACGGTCAGTCCAGTCCTCGTCTTCAAGCTGGCGATGCCCCATCCTCCACGGGTGGTGGATACCAGAGCAGCAAAAGTGCTTCCCAGTACACGGCCCACACAATGCCTGCTCGCTGCTCCAGTCGCCTAAGCAGCACATCTCGCATCGAGCTTATCGAAGGCCTCGATATTGATGATGCCGACCTCAAATCCGGTTACCTGAGCGACACCGACCTTCAAGGAAAGAGCCTGCAGGATGACGATGATGACAACCTGGCTAATGGGTAAGTAAAGAGACGAGTTTAAACTCTCATTACCATGCAAACAAAAGCCAATTAGAGGCTATAGATGCAGGTCTCTTTTGGGTATCCATCTTGTAGTTCTGACAAGGTCACTGTGGAGTTGTCATAATGTATTTTACTCAAATTGAACAGGTGTCCGTATGGAGCAGGCTTTGTCTCTGTGTATTTAAATTGATCATAATCACATGCCACTTTCAGCTTTGTTGCATAACATTTTGTGAATGAAACACTCGGCAGCACAACAGATTTCCTCTTTTTTGTGGTGGTGTGCATTTCTTGGCAGTCTTATCAAAGTGCTTTTATCAGCATTCTTTGCAGTCACACATCCATCTCATGCTGCACATTTTTGCTGACTATGAAAGAACACAAAAGTTTTTCACATAGTAGAAAAGACATCAGGTTACACAATAAACACCCTTCACCTGTGACTGCTGTAAAAATGCCTGCATCGTCTAAAGACCATAATCTCAACACATGTAAAGCTGCCAGTTGGATTTTTCATCATTTTTCTGTTTCTCATTTGCACTTCATTACCTTCCACAACGTGACAGCTGAATGTGATTCTCTAAGAGATGGAGAGAAAGAATTGAGGACAGTTCTCTTGTGGAGCAGCAGCTTTATCGCTGTAGTACATGCAGTGGGATTTAAGCTCGGCTTGGGAGAGAGCTTGCCAGGTTACATTCTTACTACAAAGAAGAGTTGCAGAGAAAATGAGTGATGGCACACATTTTTTGGAAAATTAGAGCAAAAAATAGATGTGTGTAATGAAACTGAGCCAATTGGAGTTAAATCTGAAGTTGGAGTACAGCTGTATAGATGACTAGCTCTGCGAGTAAAAGAGCAGGAAAGAAGGGTAAAAGATCAGACAGCAGAGACCGATAAGTCTGGATTAAACAGGAGATTATGTCAAATGGGTTTATTCCTCACAACATCCATGACCTCAAATCCATTTAATTCTGCCTATAGCATTTTACTTCAACCCAACTGGACTATTGTAAAGTTACGCGAAAGGCTAGCAGTAGGGCTAGCTCTTCATTTTTAACACCACCGGCAGCTGAGATGCTAGTCTTTTAAATGTTTTTAGTTGTTGTTCTTTAAAAAGCCTCATAGAGCTGTCTGTAAGACCACTAAAATCAGTTGCATCCACTCATGCTTTCAGTGTGATCTGCTGTCACAGCCAAAACTGAAACATTGGATGTTAGCACCATCTGATCATGAGTAATTTGCATGCTTATACTTAGATGGTAAAGAGTAATAAAACTACAAAAATGTTTGTGCTACTGAGCAGTATTTGCGTTGTTTGAGAGGAAACTTTCTTTGACCCTGCTACATGAATACTGAATTCCTGTTACTCTGTAACAAGAATTAATTCTGCCTCATAAATATACCGACAACCTTTGGTGTACATAAGTAGCTAATCTGGCTTTTGAAGCAACTGCTGTGGCACATTTTCCTCTAACTGTATTCTCCAAATAGTCTGTGATACATTTGCATTTTTACTACATCCCCTATCACACGCTTACAGTTCAGCTCATTGAGAACCATTAGCTCTCAGCTCTTGAAAATAGACCAGGCACCTCCAGGGTAACCATGGAAACCAGCTGAAGATCAACTGTAAGGAGAGGTGCAATTTCTGCTCCTCTTCAGCAGAGCACCAGGCTCACATTTTCATACATTTCAGTGAGCTGAAAAAAAATAATATTATGATCTATGTGTAATTAATGTTTTGTAAATCAATAGTTATCAGGAAATACATTGTGATTTACATTCTGTAACCACCAAGCGATGCACTGTGCAATCTAGAAATACAATTTTAATGTCTAATTTAGAAATTACAACCAGCATGTTGTTGTACAGCCCATGTATGTCTCACACAAGTTACCAGCCACACACTGTCCGCTGGGTAATGGATATTGATTATTCCTCACCAGACAGCACTGGCTATCTTAGGCTACAGTAAATTTGTACTCAGTGACAGTAATCACTCTGTGTCTTCATCATGTGTAATCTGATACCACAGTATAGTGTATTTTAGTCTTGTAATCAGCTCCATCTTTCAATCAGAGAGGATTAGCATCCTTATTCAGCAACTTGCTGCTGAATGATAATATGACTTGTTCTGATTATGAAAACTAATGCAAAAAGACATGTTTATTATGAGTACACAAAAGCTTGTTGACAAAAACCAATAACTGTCATAGTAATTGTTAGACATAAATTGCAGCTGTTGGTGGAAGTATTATCTCATCCAAAAATCAAACTTATGTACTTGATGATTCACTATAACCTTTCGTCCAAGAATAGATAAATAAACAAACTGAAAGACAAGTTAATGTCATAAAACAGTTTATAATGAATATGCTATCAGATACTTAGCTGTTTTTACAGCTAAATGAAATATTAACCAACAATTTAACACTACAGTGGCAGATATCTTCAATCATCTGCCCACCATCATGTCACTAGCTTAGTAAGTTATATGGGTCGTCCTTAGCTAGTACTTATTTAGAAGAAATCTAGGTTTTTGGCTTATTTTTATGTGTAAATATAACAATGTTTTATCCATTGAGTTAGATAGATCTTATGCATGAATGATTACAACAGTAGCCTAATGATGAGGATGGTAAGCACACATAAGCAAGCATACACAGATTCAATTAAAAAGCAGCTAACTATCCAGGGGAAACACTCTAAAAGGCCTTCAGAAAGCCTGGAGATCTATTACTGAAGGGCACTTTAAAAGCTTACAAGAGAGTCTTGATAAGGGGTGGTCAACTCCAGTCCTCAAGAGCTGAAGCTTTGTAAGAGTTGGGGGTTTTCCTGCTGCAAGACACCTGATAAGCATCAGATATAATTAGCAGACTTGTGCAGAGCTTGACATCAAATTCTGCACAAGTTTGCACAATTAATTAGCCTTTGATTTAAGTTTGGTTTATGTTAACTTGGCTATTTTTAATGAATTGGCTTTAATTTATGTTTGTGAAGCACCCTGAGTGGTGCTATAAAAATTGAATTGAAGTCAGGTGTGTTGCAGCAGGTAATTCCAAACTGTAAGTTTGTTTGTAGGACTGCAACAGGGTTGGCCATCCCATGTCTAGATATTTGAAACAGAGATATAAACAGACAAAGGGCATTGGATGGGTTTTATAAGCTTTTTTAAAATTCAGATCCGGTTTTTGTATGTATGTGTCTGCACCGCTCCTTGTGCGAGCAAGGAGTTGCTAAAACACGCTAAAAAGAAAGGTTGCTAAAACCTTTCTATACCATTCACTAATTTAAATGGAGTATGTAGGTAAGTAGAATGCTTGGATCAAAATGAATGGCTCCCATTAGAAATGTTTGATTATAGAGTATTTTTAAAAAGTATTAACATGATACTCTGGAGCTGCAGAGTTTGGAGTCAAGATTTTGGAGTTAAACTTTAAACTCTACGTTTAATTTATTTTTCTATTTTATCAAGAAGTTGTAATGTAATAAATGATGACATTTCTTCTAATTTGATGCAATACTTTTGCAACAAATAATTTAGTTTTAGAAGTTTTCTATTTCTATCAAATACTTTTATGACAATATAAATATTTATTACATTGCATACAAACATACATCTAAAATTACCATAAAATATGTACAGTGTATAATAGAATTAAAAGTAATTTCCTGTGGTGTCTTCTGCAGATATTGTTGACTGACTGTAAGGAAAACTAAATGTGTTTCTTTATGCGTTAAATTTAAAGTTAAAGGCAGACTACCATTGCACAGTGAGTGACTGTATTTCCTATCACCTTATGTATTATGGCTTTTAGTTTGCCTTGACCATGTAAAGCATCATAACATTTCCTCTGGTTGGATTCTTCACATCATGTAGGCAAAGTTTATTCATCACTCATATTACTCATGATATCATCTGATTATAGCCTATTTTCAAACTGGCTGGTTTTTGTTACTGGAGCAATAAAAACATTATATTGTTAGATTTTTCCCCCCAAATCTGTTGTTTAAATCATGAATACAAATCAGCAGTCTGTGTCATCTTTTGTGGTTTTCAGTCAGTTATGGTTGACGTTTTATAGACACTCAACTTTAGTGTATAGCTCTGTGGTTATGGTTAGCATATAGCTAACGCAGATGTTCACATGTAAAATTACTTATTTTTTTTACATTAGTGCAAAAAGCCAAGGGGATGGATGCAGAGTAAAAACAAATTCACATGAGACCCATTTGCCTGGATACAATTTTTACAGACAGATTTATGTATCATCTTGGCAGAACGAAAACATCAATTCGTAACATTATTGTTTGGTTTGTCCAAAACTCTCTGGCTAACTGTGAAGACAAGCAGGACAGCGCTCTCAGTTACTGTTAAACATGGTTAATGAAGGCAGCTTGTCAGGAAACTTGAGGTTCTGCTTCAGTGGAGAGTTAACATTTTAGCCATTCAATCATGCTGTAGTTCACTGCTAGTGTCTGCTGAGCTCACACTAATAACTTAAAAACGTAAAACTACATTAAATAACCTTTCAAACACAAGTCCAATCCATATTGCGCTACGCAGTATAAAACTACTCTATTATGACATGACATGATAAACATAGGGAAACTCCCGGTTTACACACCTAGCACACACAGTCATGTTTCAGTTAACCTGGTGAATTTTGGTCCGGTTGCTATGGCACAATAGAAAACACCAATCAATCCAATCATCTTCAGCTGCGTGATAACATCATGACTTCATGTATTTTGTCAGCTTTATGCTCTTGCTGAAAATTCATCACCTCTCTCCTAAAACCAAAGAAAAAGGTTGCTGATATGGTCATTTGAACATACGATTTTGAGTATACATGATATAAAATGGAATTAATGAAGCAAAAGGGCTTTGTGAGCAATTCAGATGGTAAATTTATAAAATCTCTTTACTAGAAAACAGATAACTACAGAAACCGTATGATTCCTCTATTGTCCTGTAGAACAGGCCTATTGTCAGTAGAACGAGGGGAATGTGTAGGCATGCATGGATCGAAGCCTTTGTTTCTATACAGCAGCATAGAAGCAGCGATGCGGAGCACAGAAAGGAGTCTAGTTCAGCAGCATCACTACCAATCATGGTCATGTGGCAACGTGGCTCGGGATGTGCTGCCATGGCAACCATCTTTTACTGACCCAGTGATGGGCTGCCTTGTCTGTAAGTGTGGTAACTGCAGAGCAAATGTATGCAGGAGGATGTGTGTGTGTGTGCGTGTTTGAATGTGTATGCCTGCTGCTGGTTTGTAAGAGGTGGAGAGACAGGCAGCAGTGAAATGCACACAGAAAATGAGTTGTATATAAATAGATTGGCAAAGAAAAAAATTGTTTTTATAATGAGTCTTTTGTAGGGAGTGTTTTATTCTAATATATACCACATACAAATGCACACCCCGTTCAGTGCAAAATACAGGTCATATCTATCTTTACTTGTGTTTCTATATAAAGTAGATGAGTCCTTGGTTTTGTTTGCTTCTCTTGCAATGTTATTTCCATAGCAACCATAATACAGCTTTGCTCATTCTAGTGAGTGCAGCTGTTAAAGGCTCAGACTGTACGCTGTAAAATTAAGTTTTCTAAATATCACAGTATTTTGCAGTGTCACTCTTGGAAACTATCAACAAACACATTTTATAATGCACAGAGGGCTTTGCTGCAGTCACTCCGGATCTGTTCACCCAGCCTTCTGCATTTCATTTCCCCTTCCTGCCTAAGTTGGACCTTTCTGTAGTCAGTGTGTGTCCCTGGATGTTGATGCTTCACAAGTTTTCTGACCCACTTGAGCCCATCTGTAGAAAATTTGGTCTTTGGCCTTGCTGCTCATGTTTTCCGCAGGCATTGCTGGGATTGCAGTTTTCTGAGGCCACCACTTCAGACCGGTACTTTAAAGTCTTGGTGGAAGAGGGATGTGGTTTTCTAAGAGCTTCTTTGATTACCACATAGCAATACAGGAATGATTTTGAAGGTTAGTTTTGAGGCCAAATCCATTTAAAATTTGCACTTGCATCAAAGAGGCTTTTAGGAATGATGTAAAAATAACTATTTACCATTATACTGCTTTATGTATTACATTTAAGGAGATACAGAGCGCACACACACTGTCCCACAACCAGCTGCTTAAAGACATCTGGGGTCAATATGCAGTACTCAGTTCCCAACAAGGACAGTATATTACTGAGTCAAAAAGGCTCCTCCAACACCAAACATGCCTCCACTTCCACCAGTGCTCTCAGCTCGGTGAATAATGGACCATTACATATGCACCCCAGGGAGAATGAATCGTCCCTGTATCATGTCTGCATGTGGTCGTCTGGGTGTACAGTTTAGATTCATCTAGTGTTAATCACTCAGCCCAAGGTGGAAAATATTTTGCACATTAATATATTTCAAGTATGAATCATATGGCACATATTTTTACACGGTTTTGCCCCTTTGTGTGTGTGTTTTTTTCCATAAGTCTTATTTAGACCCCCACCCCCAGCAGGATGTAATCATGAAAGAAGTCAACATCATTGTACTAGAACAGGCTGCAGTTGTGGCACCATGTGTAATGATGGGTCTCAGGGTGATCTGTGCATCAGCTTTATTTTAGAATGCATCTGAAGGCAAGAAAACCGCTAAGATCTCTAACTACAGTGTCCAGTTCAGTCACTAATGTCTCAGATTCATTTATTTACTACTACTCTAAAATAAAGGCTGTCTAATCTTGTTTTATGTAGCTATGGCCAGGCTTGATAGACATCAAAATCAGGTGATGACAAGATCAGAGATGTTTAGCTCTTTCTGCATACGTCCATTTTCTCTTATGTATTTCTTTGGTAATTTCTCAGTTTTCTTCTCATAAAGAAATGTTGCTCTTCTTCTCCGTTAAAATGTTAAAAATAAATTTTTCTAATGGCATGTGTACCATTAATACATTCTTTATAATACACAATAACAGTATGCACATGACATTGCAGCTGTGCTGGTCAGTTTGACATAAGTCTGCCTTCTGCTGGACATACAGTGTCATTACACTCCCTGGAACCTGTTTGAGGGCACTTCTGATTTAAGAGCCATCCATTTGGTTACATAAAATGTATTTGAGAATGGTGACAGTAAACTACCATCATCACTTTCAGCTTATTAAATTTTATATGACGCTGTATAAGTATACCACTGATGGCTTTTAAATAGATGAAAGCAAATATCTACCGTAATTCATAAAAGCCTCCCTCTGGCTATACAGATGCATTTTGATGTTAGCTGAAAATCTAATTTAAAGTATTATCATATATGGATGATATTATTCCACCATAGGACTGTTGAATATGTTTCTTAACCCTCTATTGTTGCCCAGTGTAGAAAAGTGTAGAAAAATAGAACAACTTGTATTATATGGATGATGTTTAAACATAATAGACAATTAGATTAGTCATTTTTTTGGATCCCTCAAAGAATATTTTGATGTCTTCTCATAGTTTAGTCCCATATTACACATTGCCCTTATTGCTTAAGGAGCAACACTGCAATATCAACAGCCACTATGGTGAAAGTCTGAACATACTACTTATCTGTACATAAAAGGTGCTATATAAATAAACTTGCCTTGCCTTGGCTTGCCTTATTTGGTTCAGTAAATACTAGACCTTCACACTAATGAGTTCAGGCTACACAATAATAGTATTTACCGTTTTTTTATTTGCCAAAACCTAATAGGAGGTATGTATAGCAAAAACCACACAGGTAAACTCAGAAAAGATTTTTTTAACATAAGCCATTTGGGTATCAGTGTAGGTCAGCTGTTACTGCAAACTTCAAGGCTGTGTGGATGTTGGCTTGTTCAGAGGCTCTACGGTCTGACTCAGATAAACAAAAGATGTGAGCAATGTAACCCTGTTTTACTTCTGTAAACAATTTGTATCGCTCATCATTCCAGAACAAAAGAAACCAAATAAAACACTAATCTTTTGTAATTAGGAAATCAAGCTTTGACATAAACAGGTGTTTCAAATTTATGCAGCCTTTGTGCAATAAAAAAAGAAGAAAAGTGGAGCAGCAGGCAAAGAAGGGTAGCTCATCTAGTTGAAAATGAAAATATGAAAAGCTCTAAGCAGACACAAAACCAAAATCAAACCAGCATCTTACTCAGCTGGGTTTTATTAGTCTTAATAAAAAGGTAAACCACTTTCATCTAAAATTTGATTCAAGATTAGAGTGTTTTTTATTATGAAGTAAAGAATGTCTGGATGTGGAAAAACAGAACTTTGATGCATTAGAAAAAGTAAATGGGCTTTTATTTTTCTTGTAATAAACTGGTGTTTCATAAAGACAGTCATTGTAAATTGAACTAATGTAGAGTATATGATCAAGATCTTAAGATCTTTGAGCCAAATTCAGTTGACCTGATTTGAAGAGAAATAAAACATAAACCAGTCAGTATGTGTGACGGAGTAGCCGTCATTTTAGGTTCCATCACAGTATGAATTTATTGATTTGTTCTGTCAACAAGTATTGACAGAACAAATTTTGACTGATATCAGCAGGATGTGAGAAATGTTTAAGCCCACAAAGGTATGGCCTCCTGCAGTGGTCTACTGAGCTTACTTAAATAACTGTTCCAGTTCCACAGCCGATGAGGAAAGATGGCTTTCCATGCACTAATAGAGGTCTTTCTGTCATCTGTGGGTTTATGGTATCACTGGGTGATTTAGGCTCCACCCTAAACTGAGATTTTCCAGCAAGAAGAAAATGAAAGAAATTATTAAAAATGGTTTGTTCTCTTTATTGTGATAAATTTCTTTTTTAAAAAGTCCTTAGATTCTTTGCTTTTTTATTTATAGCCCCACGTCTTAGAATTTCACAAATACTACTTTAAACAATAATTATATATTTCACAGCGTATGTTGAAAAACTGTGTTTATCAACTCATTATTATCAACAGAATGAAGCTAGTTGGTAAACTTAATTCTTGATGAAAGCAGATGAAAACAGACTCTGTGTTTATAGCAGAGATAGTCAGAGGGAGTCTAGTGTAGCTGGTGGACCGGGATTAAAGGAGACACATTACGCATTTCAGACAGAATTTCTGCAGACATTGTCACAGGCATTAAATATCTGTGACATGTTTTGTCTGAAAAGGAGCATGGTGAAAATGCCCCCCCCCCCCCAACTTAGCATTGTTTCCCAGACCTCCTACTTTGATGAAACAACAGTAATGTGCTGGGGGTTTTGCTCTTTCTGTTTCTTAAAATGCAGAAGAGTCAAAGCAGCTTGAGGAAAGGTCTTGTAGGCTCATCTTCCTGGGGAAGGAGTCACCTTCTTGGCCTTACATCACTGCTGCAGAAAAGCCAGCGTGGGGCTGAAAATACCGTCTGGAACAATAACATGTTCAAAACATCCTTTTTTTCTGCACTCGTTCTTGCAACACAGTCGTCCCAGATCTGCCCATGGCTGAGACCACCCAAGACTGCATGTGGAGGCAAATGTCCATGATCTCTGTAAACTCTTCCCACATTGGCTCTACTTCCCACAGTGACCAAATCCATTCATACTGGTCATGTCCTTGCGTAACTCTGTTTGGTAAGCCCAAAGAATAGAGGTTACATGCAGTGCTTTGATAGCTAAAGCTGCAGTTTTGTAGGCATTCTCAGCCATAGCAGACTGGATCAACTTTCAATGACAGTCTGGAAGATGCCATTGATGCAGGTGGGCTGAAACTAGTGTCCCATTGGCAGCTTGTAGAGCATATTGTTTCTCCATGCTTTCAATGTCCACATTGGATGTCCCTTGAATCAGATTCTTGTCACTGAAAGGATTGTCTCTCATATCTTGAGCAATTCCCTCCTCTTATGGGATATGAGGAGCTCGAAGGTTACTTAGCAAATATATTCCAGCCTGAGGCCACCAGAGCCGACCTGATGTTGGATCCTTGCTGGACCTGGACCCTTCCCAGTAGGTGCAGGAACATGTTCTGGAGTCTGTCTCCTCTGGTGTAAGTGGAGTTGTCAGACATTTTGGCGAGTTGTTGTATTAGCTAAAAGTAACGAGGTAACTGAAGTGTTATTACAGAAATGTGTTGTTAGCTGGTGTGCTGATGGCACAATAATAACATGGTGAAAATGAGCCATGGAAAGGGCTTAGAGGTGTAGGTAGGGTTTGGCAGTGAAAGCTTTGGGAATTTATCTCATTACTGTTATATGCGCTATCGAGAAGAGGCATTTAAATGATGCTGCCGCTCATCCAGTGAGCACCACAATCACCAGCCAATCAAGATTGATAATGAGAAAAGTGCTTTGAGAAATACACAGATGCTTATCTTAGTAAGACATTAAAATGAGTGCAATGAATGGAAACCATTATCTTCAAGGAAGAAATGTGTTAAAAAAAATCCTAAATTATCACTTAATGTTTTGGTGAAATTAAAGCAAAGAAAAACAGTTAGAACTCAGCGCTATTGTGAAATTAAAAACATTTTCACACAGTGTGAAAGGAATTTAAGGGATTGGGATTAAACAGCTGTGTAGCCATAAGAAAACCACTAATCAGTGTTGCTGACTGGAGAAAAATGCTTCAATTTGCTAGGGAGCCTAAAGATTGGACTATGGGGCAATGGATCGAGGTCATGTGGTCTGATAAGTCCAGATTTACCCTGTTTCAGGCTGATGGGAGCATCGTGGCAAGATGAGAGGCAGAGGAAGTGATGCAGCCATCATGCCTAGTGCGAATGCTCAAGCCTGTGGGGTCAGCCTATGATCTGGTGTGGCTGCAATTGGTCAGGTCTAGATTTAGCAACATTATGTGCACAAAGAATGAGATCAACTGACAACTGAATGACCGAGTTATTCCATCAATGGATGTTTTTCTTTCCTGACCACTTATTCCAAGATGACAATGCCTGGGTCCACTGGGCTCAAATTGGTAAATAGGTTCAGGGAGCATGAGAAATCATTTTCACACATGGTTTCGCCCCCACAGAGTCCACATTTGATCCCCATTGAGAATCTTTGGAATGTGTTGGAGAAGTCTTTCTGTAGGGGTTAGACTATCTAAGTTAGTGAAAAATAAATACAACACTGGATTGAATAAATTTTGTGACAATCAGAAGTCACACGCCATGACAGTTTTTGTTTATGTAGTCCTTTACAATATATCTAAGCTTTATTTGTTGTTATTGATTGTGTTATATTTTAAAAAATTTGCTAGTTTAATGCAGGTTATTGCAAATGATCTTTTATTATATTTATCATTAATTTGACATTATATTTTTAGTCTTTCTTTTTAATGATTGTGAATAATTGTATATTAATCTGCTTTATCTTTATTTTAACATTTACAATAGTTACAAATTTTTTATTTAATGTCACACGTCCCTGTTTTGTATTAAAAAACATTTCTTTTAAGTACCAGTGTTCCTGAGTTTTATTTCCACATTGCCCTTGCAAAACCAATGCTCACTGGTTTAGGAGCATGTATCAATATCGATATTGGTTTCGATGAAAAAGTACCATAAGGTAAGCTCATGCTGAAGATTTGTTCCAAAGGTGAAGAAACAGATGCAGCATTTGCATCTGTATTTCTAACCACTGCTAATTACTTATCTGGAACAAAGGTTGGATTAGTGAAAATAATCAGACGTCTTTACAACGTTGTAAGATAAATAAATAAAATGAGTAGTTAGGCAGAAACACGGGTTTAATCATCTTGTTACTTTTATGCCAGTGCGGAATAACTTCAGGGATCAGTATTGGGTTTAATGGTTATCATTTAAGTGGACAGCTGTTGGCTGCAGTCCCGCGGAGTGATATCAGAGTCCCGCTGCGCATCTTTTTCCTCTCTCGCTTTTTATCCTCTTTTTTTCTTCTTTTTTTTGGGAGGAGTGTTGCCGAGAGCTGAAAGGCAATCGTGTCTCTCTTATGCTGACTGTATGGGCGAAAAGAGATCTTCTTCTTGCGGAGGACAGGAGATTGATTTTCGTACAATTTAATAAGGGAACGTGCTCACACTGAAGTGGGAAAAGTCATAAATGAGTGGTCGTGTTTGGACCGGGGAAGCGTCTCCGTTACGCGTCAGAAGGACTTGGGTTCTTGCACCAAGGTAACTTATTAAACTGTAGCCTAAATATTTAATGACAATTTTAAAAGTCTGAATGTTGTTTATATGCTGTATTTTCCATCTGTTTTTGGGCTTTCATTTAGCCCAAATATATTAGAGGGTTGTTAATGAGCTCAATCATTACATGGCTTTTATCGGAAAGGCACCATTAGGATTAAGTGAGTGTCATTGATGTGTCGCTACTTTTGAAGTGGAAGTATGAGGTTTACTCATAGTTGGTAGCAAAATTCGTAATATCAGTCGAATGACGCATTTCTCGGTTTGTATTTTACTGTTTTATGGTTGAAATCGTGGAAAATTGTGGAGTATTTCAGTGTAATACTTAGATACACCAGCACTGCGTTTTTCTTTGATGCTGTATGATCTGCTGCATAGTCTGGACATGTGGATGTCTCTTGTCCTGTTCTACCACCTCCCATTGGTCTTCTGGCTCCTTAAACCCAAAAGCTTTCACAGTATTACAAATGACACACATCAGGAAGATGTTGGAGTGGCGCCATAGGAAAAAAGTTAATTGCCACCCTATGTATGAAGTATGCACTAAGCTGGTGTACCTACTCCCACCCTCTCCTTGTCTGGATTTTACCTCTGCAAGCAGACAACTTGGCTTATAATATCCACAGACCATCCAGCCTCACAGTCTGACATCTCTGTGGGGTTATTCATGGCTCCTCTGTCATCTCTGACAGTGGAAGTATTGTTTAAGCTTACCACAAATATCTTCATTTAGTTTAAATTGTAAAGCTTATATGACTGGGTAACATTCTGCAACTTTTACGACTGAAAAATGCAGCATTTTCCCTGTTTTCAGTCATGCATGCAATCACTTTGCATACATGTTGGCTTTAAATAGTAGAATGCTAAAATCACCTTAAACTAATTTATGGATAACTTCTCCTCTGTTTTACAACTGTACCATGTGATTATATCTCATTTTGAACGTGTAAGGCCTTTTTTTCCTCCCTGTATTTTCTGTGCTATTCCATGTTCCGTGCCTTTGCTAATTGTAGACTTCATACCCACAAAGAGCTTTTTCAGCTTAGTGGAGAAACCAAAAAGAGAGGAAAGATCTGATTCAGCTCAAGCCGTGACTCGGCTTTAAATGGCCATATTAATTATTTTTTCCACTGTGCTACAATTCTGTACAGCAACACAATTTTGATTACTTTTACTTTTATGACTACCTGTGACTCCAAGAGGAAATAATATGGGACATTGTTTTACCACTCTAAATCTGCATTTAGCTATGAAAAGGTGCCCTATTTTTAAATCAAATAAAGCTAACTTTTTAATGGAAAATTGTAATATTAAATTCCCCAGACTTAGCAGTTTTAACCTATACTATGATGTTCTGGTTGACTGGAGACTTGAGACACTTCCTATTAGACTCTATACAGTGATCCAGCTGCAGGTGGATGTAAGGCTAACAGGGATATTTTTGGGCCCATCACTCTTTCCTTCATTTGGCTTCTGTACAGCACAACAGATCACATTCAAAATTGTGTCACACCTTTTTTTTGTCAAACATAATTTATTAGCATATCCTGACAATTTTCCTCTGAGGTTAAAAGTGTCTTGCTCCATGTTTAAAAAAAAAACAAAAAGAAGTTGCTCTGCTGTCATTGTGATTTATTGAATTGCATTGAAATTTTTATTTTTATAGTCTAGTTGACAATTTTATTATGAGTACGGTACATAAAGTGAGCTTTCCACAGTAGTTATAGTGTGTAAAGATATTTCCCCTTTGCAAAGTTTGTGAATAACAGGGGACTTACACGTACATATATTTACTCTATTGGAAATACATTATGAAAAAAACACTGACTTTCCCATCATGTGTAAATGTTTATTGTTACTGTTATGATTTTTTTATTACTATTCATTTTAAAGTGACTGCACACCTTTCACTATATTAATATTTTTGATAATAATACCAATTCAGCTCCTTTTCATTGTAAATTAAATTCTTTAAGTTTTAAAGGTTTATAAACTATAAAACCCTCCTAAAGATCTGATCACCATACGGCCTTCAGGTCTGATGTGTTAGCTGAGTCAAAGTGACAGCTGCTAAGTTGGAATTACCTGCTTGTTGAGCATGTGTTCACACCCGAAGGCAGTCTGAATAGACAGATGGACACATTTATTTTTTTTTACCCTGAACGCAGAGTTCTGCATCTCTTTGTTTGTTCAATTAGTTGACAACAATTTTTTGCTAAGTCATAATTTTGTTTCGTTTCAGTTGGGATGAGAGCAGCTCCATCAGCAGTGGCCTCAGTGATGGTGATGGCTCGGAAAACCTCAGTTCAGAAGAGTTTAATGCAAGCTCGTCTCTTAACTCCCTTCCAAGCACACCCTTGGGATCAAGATGCAACTCCTCTGTTATGGTGAGCTGCAGTACACAACTATTTCACCATGCTCTTTCCTTTGACCTGTTCTTTTCATCTCTGTGTGTTAACTGTATCCAGAAAGCTGCGTAAAGTTTTCTGATTGCACTAATATCCAGTCATCAATAGGCGTTAGTGTTTCCTTTTCACTTTAGCAAGTTTTCAGTGTCATCAGGAATGTACATGAAACTTGTTTTGTTTAGTACTTTCAGTTTAAAACATGTATGTCTGAAAGGGTTTAACTTTACAAATGTAGCAGCAGTAGGAGTTATGGTTTTAGGAATTAAAGGCAAATATAATATGTCTATGACACTTAAATATGGAATAGACATTTCAATGGAATGTGTTGCTCCCTGAGTTTTTCAGTTTTGTGGATCAAGACTTTTTGGTCATGAAAAAACAGAGACTTGGTATATTAAGGTTTAAGGACCATCCTATGGTAAGTGGTGATGTCAGTAAGTTCAACTACACTGCTAAAATGTCACACAGGAACACACCAGATAAGTCATAAAAAAATGCAAGACAGGAGTAAAAATGCATAGCCCATCTAGTTTTAATGCTGGTTTCAAAACTACTTCAAAGCACAGTTCTGATGCCTGAAGAAGTTACATTTTTGTTGACTTCATTGCTTTAGAGAAGGGCTACTCAATTTGGTTCCATAAGGGCAACAGTCCTTTAGGTTTTCAATGTTTCCCTCCTCCAACACACCTGAGGGGAACGATCTTTGAGACCCTTTCATTGGGTCCCAGTCATACCAAACCAAAAAGGTGGATCTGGACTGTTTGGTCATAAATGCAATTTCTTTCTGTGCAACACAATACCAAGACCAAAGAGGCAACAACACTATGTTAAAATATATTGTACTTTTTGTTGTTTAATGCCACATTCCAGGAATAAAGAGTACAAACTGCTGGATTTTTCTTTTTTGCAACTCAAGAATAGCGCTGCATCTCTATGACATCACGCTATTTTGTATCACGGCAATGTAGCAGATCTAGTACCGGGTAAGTGTACGGCTAGCTTTGGCTAGCGAGAACAGAGGCTTTAATGTCTCCGGATAGCCGGGGCACAGCAAAACCTTTGCTTGTCAGGAATCTCCAGCACCAGCAGCTATCCATTGTGCATATTTACATATATATAAACAGACACATGTCTATAAATAAATATTTTTTAAGTCACTGCTTAACTAAAATCAATGTGCAAACTAAGCACAAAGTATTATGGAGGGTGCAAAAGAGCAGTCAGGACAGAGGTGTGTATTATTTCACAGGTAGGTAGGTTATTTATTTACCAGCCAAGTTGTTGGTAAATAATGTTCAAGTAATGCATAAGTAAGTACTGTATGTCTGAGAAAAATGTCAGTTGAATTAAATGTGTTTTATTTTCACTTTCCTGCAGGCAATTATTTTTTCTTTGCTTTGTGCACATTCTGCTCTTTTGAAAAAAATATATATGAGTTCTCCTTTGTGAGCCATCTGTCGCTTTATCTTTTTAATAATGTGCCAAAAACCAGCATGCCCAGTTTAGTCCTTATCACCACCTCCACAAGGCACCACATGATGTCTGTTAACATGTAGATGTGATTTTTTTTTCATCTATAAATCACATAACATTTTATTTATTTAATGTGCCTGTCTAAATTTGAAATTGTTAAATCAACAAGTATATTTTTGTTACTCTTTGTCTTCCTCTATGTGTTTCGACAATCCCCTTGGTGCATATCAGTTAATCTCTCCATATTTCCCACCGGAATGCAGCACAGATAGAACAAAGATTACAGAGGGGATTCATTTCCATAGATAACACAGACCACATCTGATTGTTACCCACACTGTGCCTCCTCCCTTCCTCCATTCCTACCTCTGCAGCTTCGTACTGATGCAGAGAAGCGCTCCCTGGTGGAAAGTGGGCTTTCATGGTACAGCGAGGATGGCAAGGCCAGCCACAAACTTGACAGCTGCAGCTATGACTCCGGAAGCCTCAAAACAGAAGCCCCAAGCAAATGGAGAAAGAAGCCTCCAAGTCTCAGTGAAGATTTTGGGTTGAAAGGGGAGCTGAAGAAGCCTCAGAGTTTGGGTCAGCCAGGAAGTTTGAAGAAAAGCAGACATCCTCCAGTTGGCGTGACGTCTCCCATTACCCATACCTCACAGAGCATGCTCAAAGTTGCAGGTAAGACCTATTGGCATAGTTTTAATTTGCATGCTCTGGATAGAAGATTGGATAGAAGTCAAGATTCAATGCAATGTGTTGGTTTTCCTTAGCCAGGCTATTTATTATGAATTGGATCAGTTTAATGAGTCTGTAAAGTGCCCTGTGATGACATTGTTGTAAAGTAAAGCGGAATTGAACTGTGATATACACATCTGTTTTATGATATTTTCTTTCCGCTGCCTACATTGGTTGGCTGTATTATTGTTTTCCATTCATTTATCCATCCATCCATTTTCTAACCTTGTCCCTGAACAAGCGGTAGAAAATTGGCTGGAGCCAATCCCAGCGGACATTGGGCAAGAGGCGGGGTACACTCTGGGCGGGTCGCCAGTCCATCACAGGGCCAACACAAATAGACAGACAACCATGCACACAGAGAACCCACGCTAACACGGGGACAACATGCAAACTCCACACAGAAAGGTCCCTGTTTGGACCCTCACCTTAGCCGAGGCTCAAACCAGCAACCTTCTTGCTGTGAGGCCACAGTGCTAACCAGTTGCTCCACCGTGCAGACCTGTTCGGCATTCATTTAATTTATTATCTCAGTGATTGTTGAAGCTAAACATAAAACGGTTTATAGCTGTTTACAGCTCTGGGAAAATAGTTAACAGCCAAGACAGATCTCTGATTGGTGTCAAAATTATTACACAGATTTATGTTAGTTTGAGTTAAGTTGAGATGTATGCAGTATAACACAGTATTTCTAAGAGACTGTATTAAATAAATTTCAGCTTAAAGCCCAGATCACAATGTGTTTTCCACTGTCTCAAAGAAATGTCTGTTAACACTTTACTGTTTGTGTCTGTAGATGCATAATCACCTGCAGCAGCAGGGTTTGCTTTTTTATTTATTTCATTAATCAGTATGGCTGCTTTCTAAAATAATTGGCTCTGCTTAATTTAATCTTTTGACATATGTGATAAAAACTATATCCAAAGTTGTTTTGACGACACGAAAGTAAAAAAACACTCATCACAGGATATATTTTAGAGATTTAACTATATTTATACAATTGTTAGAAGATTTGAAAACTAGGTTTAAATAGATAAGCTGATCTTCAACATTCGTAATGTAAAACCAGGTTTTACCCTTTTAATGTTTAATTTGTTCCAGATTTGTATCCCTGCTCTTAATTTAAAGGGACATTACCTCAGATTTATTTTGACACATTTGTTTTTGGCAGGGACTCTTATTTTTGTAATGCCCTGGATCAGTCCCCTGCAAGGATCAGAACCTCTTTTAGTTTGGAAATTAATTGTGGCAGAAATCTTTTAACAATACACCTGAGCAGTTCACTAAATAGTAAACACTATAACAACAACTGGCTAAAGGCAGAAGGAGACTGACGACATTAGAAAAATAAACTTATATATGCATTTAACAGAAGGAAAGAAACATCGAAGCTTTAATAAAACTGTGTTATTATTTCAGGCTTTCTGTTTAAACATGTAAGTGTTTTTTGGGGTTTTGGTGTGTTTTATTTGCAGACAGGAGTATTGAAGGAACTAAAGATTCACCCTTGCGCTGATAGCAACTCACAGCTTGTTGTTGAGAACTTGTTGATTGATCTGGTGTACAAAAATAAAAGGATATTTAATTTGAATGAAAAGATTATCCTTACTGATCAGTAGAACCATTTAACAAGAAAAAAACTTCTTTGACAGGGAATTAAACATTGTAACATCTAAATGATGTGTAATTTTTAAGATCTTGGCCAAAGTCTGCTGGCATCAGCATGTTACCAATTTATAGTTTAAATGGTTTACTCTGCCAAGTGAATGAGTTTATTAGAAAGAAGAAGTTAATGCATAAAGTTGGCACACATATTTTTCTTAATTGCTGTAAAATTATATGCATTTTGAACCTGCCTTTCTTCTTTCATGCAGCACCTAAAAGTGAGAAGCCACTTGACAAATCCAAGATTTCCATCAAAGCTGCTGGTCTACAGCGATCTCGTTCAGATGCTGGCAGGGATCATCACGGAGAGCATCGCAAACCCCCGTCAGGTTTAGTCAGACCCACCGCTGGAGGTTCCTTTGGCTACAAGAAGCCAACAGCCACTGGTACTGCAACTGTTATGACAGCAGGGGGCACTACCATCTCCAGTGGCTCTGCTACTCTGGGAAAAACTCCCAAGTCATCTGGCATCCCTGTGAAACCTGTGGGAGGGGGAGCACCCTTAGGCAGAAAGAACAGTTTTGATGCCAGCAGTGAGCAGAGCTTCCTTGGGCCAAATGCTCGGAACAGCATTCAGTACCGCAGCCTGCCTCGACCGGCCAAATCAAGTACCCTCAGTGTGATTGGTCGCCCAACAACTCGTCCTGTCAGCAGTACTATGGACTCCAGTTTGATGAGTTTGAAACCTGTACCTATAGCTTCCACAGGGCCGAGGGTCAAAGAGCCTTGTAGTGGTAAGATGACTAATCGACCAAGTACAGGTCCAGTGAACCAGACGGACAGAGAGAAGGAAAAAGAAAGAGCCAAGGCTAAGGCTGTGGGTGTTGACTGTGCATCTCTGAAAAGAGAGGACAGTCAATGTGAGTCCACAGGAGAGTCTACTGTGAAACTGCACGGCCTGAGACGGACCAGCAGCAGCAAATACCCTGAACTGTCCTCCCCCACAACACCAAGGTCTCTCATTTAAATACTGCTCTCCTACAAAAAAACAGAAAATGTGTTTGACCTAAAGTTGTGCCCGTAGATAACACATTTTATTGAATACAATAATAATTTTCTCCTTGTCTGTTGAACTCAAATTAATTGGAGTATATTTTGTTTTTTGGGTGAAAAACTAAACACAAATTAGACAAGTACCTGTTTACATTACATAATTTTATTATTCTGCCTCAGTTTTTTGACATCTTGTGTTTTCTGCCTAATTCTAGGATGCTGAACGCTAAATCTCTTGGTCGCCCACCAAGCTTGGCACACTTAGACAAGGTCAATTCTAACAGTCTTGATTCCTGTGTGACGATCCATGACCTTCCACCCAAAGTCCCGCCATATTCCAAGCTCCAAGACTTGGCTTGTTCGCATACGGCAGCCCGTCTCACTCCCAGCCCGGCGCCTGTCCTGCACATCGATTCGCCCAACTACGCCAGCGAGAGTCTGAGTTTGAGCGGATCACCAGTGCTCTACCCCAAGCGATCTGGCATGCACCGCAGCATGGAGTCCTTACCCCTCCAGATGAGCGTGCCCTCCAGTGCAAAGTTTTTCCCAACTGATGTGGGAGGCAAAGAAGAGAGGGGGACAGGAACCTGGGGGTCCGGGAGCAGGACTTCACTCAACCTCTCAGAAAAGCAAGTGTCAGAAGTATTTCCACTATGAGTGAAAGTTTGTGAGAAGATCTTACTCTGTCACCTTATTTTTAAAGACTTGTGCTTGAGTTCACAGACACAAATTGTTTCTCTAAATTACATATTTTGTTTGGAAAACTAAACCCTCTTTACTTTTTATTTGAAAAAAAGCCAAAGACAAAAGTAGGTCATGGGTGGGTTCTGCTTTGCCAAGGTGAAAAGCAACATTGCAAGAAAAAAAATGTGCATTACAGACAAAATGTGTAATTATAAAAAGGATGTGTTATCTTTTTGTAAACTAAGATTAGTAGTTAGAACTTGATGTCTGACTGAGTCAGCATAAATATTTGGCCCATTAGCAGTCAGCTAAACATCCACTTTATTTTATTTGAATTCTTGGGAACAGAAAGCGTCAGTGATCATTTTTAAGCCCTGGATCCATCCCAGAATTTCTGTTTGTCTAGGTGGAGGTGCTCCAAGCTATTTCCTGCCAAACAAATGTTTGTGTATGCAATTCCACGCTGTGTTTTCTCAAGTGCCAACTCTGTGAAGCAGGCTGAATGTTGGAAAGTATATAGATATACCCAAGTTTATTCTTCATGTTTACTCTCCAGTAATTTTGTTTTTGCTCTTTTCTCTGCAGCTTACAAACAGACCGGAATACTTTACCGAAGAAAGGCTTGGAGTGAGTCCGAGTGTATTTACTGCATTTATATAGGATCTCACAATTCAGTGGAATCGTACTATTAGCAGTTGAAATGACCTCTTCTTTTCAGACGTTATGGATCAAATCTGTCAGAAAGTGATGGCAGCAAACCTGGAAGGCGCCACTCTCACACTACAGTGAGCGATAGCCCCCCTCAGCTGCCTTCTCCCACCCGCCCCCTTTACCCCTCCTCCAGCAAGGCTCTGCTCACTAATGTGGGTGAGTGAGCTTCTTCTACTTGGCTGCCAGGTTCTAAAATCACACTCTATCTAATCTTAAAAAGTAATTATTAGACTTTGGTTCTGTCATGAGCCATCCCCGCCATTGAGTTTTGCTGTGGACACAGATATTAAGTTTATCTTGAGAGGAAAGACTAGCTTGGTGTTTACATTTAAGTAATTTAAACACAACCTGTCAAGCAATAGTTTCTGTCAAGTGAGTGATGAAATGATGACCAGATAGTGGAGTATCAGACTACTTCTTGTGAGTCTGATGATCTCATATCTACACTCATTTAGACCTGAGTTTAAGACTGAAATATGTAGAAGATGGAAGTAACAGGAGGACAAGCCCAGCTATATTTATCACTTTGACTGTTGTGGAACCATAGTGTTGCCTTACACTTCGTCATCAGAATAAAGTTGGCATACCTGAGAGCAGGCTTGCTCTGTGAGCAAATGAACGAGTGTGTGACACTAAAATGTACATTTTTGTCTCTCTTTATGATAGTTGCCCCAATTTCCTGTGGCAGCCCGCGGATATCGCGCTCCAACAGCACAGGCCCGGCTGGTGAGACAGCCTGCGATGTCTATGGAACTTCCCCCCTGGGCAGCAGTATGTCCCTAGCTGATCGGCCAAAAAGCATGATGCGGTCCGGGTCTTTCCGTGAAACAGGGGATGATGGTGAGCATTTTAGCTTCACCTCTCTGCAGGGAGTTGCTCAACATGACTTTGAAAGAAGCATAGCTGCCTGCTTGTACAGCACGCATCAGTGAAGCAAAATTTCTTTTCATGCTCAAGGAAGGTCGGGTGAAGTTTGACTCTTTCTCTTTTGAAATGATAGTGAGCTGAATAAGGATTTATTAGATAAAAGGCAAACATTTAAGTACGTTCAAACACTTAGATCATCTAATTTCAAACTCACTCAAACACACTTCATTATCCTAATACTCCAGTGTCTATTACCTACTTTGATATATTTGTTTTACTTCACATGCACAAAAACAAAGGCATCATACAGTACTCTGCTTTCATGTGTGGGTATTTTGCTAAAAAAAATCCATTTTCATTTAAGTCTGTTTGCACTGACTAGTTTAGTTCACATTCATTTGTTAGATGTCAAACAGAAATTGGTGGGATTTGTTTCCAAATTTCCTTTAGTACTGTGTTTTTATTTGTTTTTATTTTTAATTCTCCAACAGAGCTAAAAAAGAAAATCAAATACGTCTTTAAATTGATGTCTTATTTTCATCTGTTTCAGTACATGGCTCTGTGCTCTCTTTGGCATCCAACGCTTCATCCAACTACTCCTCAGTGAGTGAATACATCCGTTTTTAATGCAGGAGATAAAAACAGATTTAAATACATGAACTGCTTTGTGACCGCACTCACATGATTATTCTTTTTCAATGCATCAAATAACTTTAACTATGATGTAGCATAATAATATAATTATAGTCATTGCTGAAATGAAACTGTTCAATTATACGATCTCACTATACAAGCTGGGTAACTAGTTTTTACATCTAAACAATAACTTTAATTAGAAAGTTTCAAGTTAGATCTCTGTAAAATGTAGGTGGCTGAGTAGATTTCATTATTGCCAGAAGCGTTAATCTTCTATTATATCCCCTTTACTGTCACCATGCCTTCATAAGAATGAGGAACGGATACAAGGGGAGGTAAGGCTAATGTGCCACCAGTCTCCCGCTCGCCTTTTGACTACCTTTCTGTGTCATCTGTCAGACCTGTTGAAATGTGTCCAGTCATCAGATGGCTTTTTCAGTGCTCCAGAGCGAGCGCTGAGATTTATATTTGGTCTTCATAATTTTATTTCTAATATCTTATGTACTTCAGCATCATTATCAAACATCTAAATAAAGACTGTCTCACCTCATTGAACTCACTGCATGAAAAGGGGGAAAGAAAAAAACAAAAAACAAGCCATCCATTTATTTTTATTGTGTATGTAGTGTTCCTTGTTTGTTATTGTAACCTTCGTATTTGTTGCTTGCTCCTTCTTGTCATTAATAAAGCATTTGAGCGTTGCCTTTAACATAGATCATCATTATATTACAATAGTCACAATCTGAATAAATATCTATGTTACGTCGGCTTTTTTTCCTACTTCTGTTCATATTTATTAAAGTTATTTTGCAATTCTCTGCAGCAAATTCGGAAACTGAGACGCGAGTTGGAATCCTCGCAGGAAAAGGTGGCCAACTTGACCATGCAGCTTTCTGCCAATGTATGTATGATACTTTTTTATTTCTTTAATTTTTTATGCATATTTATTGTAAGTTGGAGAAGTTGGAGAATATTTATTTTGTAAGGCTTGATCCTTGCATACTTCAGACAGAGCTTGTCAGCCATAAAGCAATCATCTCACGATATGGGCCCATATAGAAATGTTGTGTCTAATATCTAAGCTGCACAATCTTTAGGATTGTAGGATGTGAAATAAATTCCAACCTATGTAAAAACATGTTATTGCAGTTTAACTCACTTATTCTAATATTCGCTTAAAGCTCTGTTAACTCAATGTTTCTGTTAAACCTCAGTACTAACTTTCCTTTCCTACCAGCTATGCCTGCCAACTTTTCCTTCTTCTGATTATTTCATTTAGCTACTTGTGATGCATGAATCTTACACCTTGATTTGACACTAATTCACATCTATAACAGAAACCATAGATCCTTATTTAACAGACAACCAGACTTATTTTACATAATTTCTTATTGATTTAGTTGCCCAGGTGTTTTAAATTTATGTATGAAGCCCAATTTTGATTGTGTTTATGTTTCTTTGGTTTCATAAGAGTTTTCCCTCCACCTAATACAACTGTCCCTCTCTTTTACACTCTTTGCTGTATTGACTGCTGGACTCACTGCTGCCCCCTGCCTGCTTCCCACTGAACCACAACCTTGGATACTGGGTGTAGCAGCTAGGCCAGGTTTGTTAGTTGATTTGATTTAAGCCATGGTATGTTTTAACACACTCCTTGTGTGTCTATTTGTTACAGTAACTAAGAAACTTCTACTCTGCCCGTTTTCTGACTGCATCTAAAAGCTGTTAGTTGTGAAGGAGAGAAAAAATACCTTGATGAAATACAAAATGACAGACAAAAGAAAAATGGTGTTAAAGTAGAACACTATAGTCAAGGTCTGCTGCTTTTGATACACAGTAGCTGAGTGCATTTTCATGTAGACATTTTGTCTCCCTTTACTTTCATTCCAATTAGACTTTTTTAATTTTGTATTTGACTGATTTATAGTTAGATGTGAGCCCAGTTATGTATAACAAAGTACTTGTATAGGAATATTAACTGGAATTATGATGGATTGTCCTTATTGAAATGCCCTTTCTTAAATGAACATGTTCCTTTCTTTACTGAGCCAATATGACTAAGTATTATTATCTAAAGGTTATTTGTATTATTTGTAAACAAAAGCTTTCTGTTTTCAGCAGTAATATCCTAACCAATCAGTAAAACATGTTACATGATGGGACAAGGTTAGCTTCATACCACTGCTCTGCCTCGCCACTATCCTGACGTCCACTCTGACATCTGACATCATTCACAGCTGTTCACTATTCCAACCATTCCTTCATCTTCCAGCGGACGCAGAAAACTATTAGGTCGATACGATTCAAGAGAGGCTGTTTACTAGTTTGAATTGGATGAGGATTCATGCCTGTACGCTGCTCCTTTCTCCACACAGCAGACACTGCAGCTGTTTGGCTGTTTACCTCTGTTTCTTTCTTTTATAGGCTAATCTGGTAGCAGCATTTGAGCAGAGTCTGGCACTGATGACAGCACGCCTGCAGACACTATCAGTCTCTTCAGAGCAAAAGGTATTTTGTTGATGATATGCTAATGAATTTTGTTCCAACTAAGACATCATTGAGATCCACTTGTTCGTGTGGAGAGACATGAGAAGTGCATCGCACTGATAAGGCAAACTCTAAATAAAGCTTTGCCACTTCATCCTTCTAACATTTATAACAGTGATAAACTATTTCAACTGCTCTTTGTTAGATTTGTCAGTTAAATAGATGGTATCAACTGACATAGTTATGCTGGAAATGATTTGTGGGTCAAAGGTTTGCATAACAGATTATGCATGTTGTCATCAGCCACTCAACACAGCCTGAAATCTTTTTGTGAAAATTTGTGGACACGCTGCCATCCAGGGTGCAGAAGACTCTTGTTTCACTCTGTTCACTAACATGCAAGCACATTGTCTCCCCTCTTCAGGACTCTGAACTCACCGAGCTGAAGGACACCATTGAGAATCTGAGAGCCAAAAATACAGAAGCCCAGGAAATAATTCAAGGTGCTCTCAGCAATCCAGACATCACACCTAAAGGTACAGAATGTAACATGGATGCACTGTAGAGTGTAATTTGTGCGTGCAATATAGTTTCTCTAAATAATTATAGCATTTTATCTTTTTGGTATTCAGAGCTGCTGATTAATCGTCAGAACTCCACAGAAAGCATCTCCAGCCTCACCAGCACGACAAGCCACTCAAGTATGGGAAGTTTGAAGGAGCAGGAGGCCAAGAAGAAGAAAAAGAAAAGCTGGGTGAGGAAACACGGGCAAACAGAAATGTTGACCACACAGATTACTAAATCAGTGGCTACTAGTTCTCACAGAAATGTGAAAATTATTAATTAGTAGAAAATGAAAAATTAAACTGAGACAGAAAATTATTCTGCAGTTGGATTATTAGATTTTTTTATTATTGAGCTTGCCGGGATAATAATAAGAAATAATAGTAATTATTCCTGACATGTTTCTCATTCACAAAATAAAGTTGTTTGTTGTTAGAATGAATAAATTAAGAAAATGGTCTAAAAAATGAAAAGAGTAATAAACACACAAAATTACAGATATTGGTTAAAAAATGTACCTAATAGGATAGTACACATTTACTGTGTAGTACATTGTTAAACCTTAACACAATCATTCCTGTACGTTAATTCATGTCCTACTATCTATTTCCATGTTTTTTATGACGTATGACTCTGGTTTTTCCCTCATGCTGCCCTACTTTTTATTTTAGGTGTTTGAGGTGAGTGAGGAACAGTACACACAGTAAACTGAGTTAATCCCCTCTTGACTTGCCGCCGTGCATGAACATAATGTGTCATATTTAGGAACATTCTGTCTTACATGTTTAACAGACTCAGTAAATAACCATTGGCCATCTAATTAT
The DNA here is from genome assembly GCA_037177535.1 of Pseudomugil gertrudae. Taxonomy (NCBI): domain Eukaryota; kingdom Metazoa; phylum Chordata; class Actinopteri; order Atheriniformes; family Pseudomugilidae; genus Pseudomugil; species Pseudomugil gertrudae. Next base: position 12,105,415 of record JBAMHV010000003.1, on the reverse strand, counting down.
CAAGTCCTCCTACTGATACTGAAATACATATATATTGACATAATACTCTGTGTGTATACTGACAGATTAACGCAGAATAAAAGAGTTATAGAGTGTGTATGTATGTATATATATATATATATATATATATATATTCCTTAAAACCTTTATGTCTGTATTTATACATAAGTGGATCTTCATAATGGTGACTGCATGCTTTTCATTAAAAATAAATAAGCATCTCCAAAGAGATTTGAGATTGCAATACTTACCATAAGTTTGCCAGCAAACAAAAATAGATTGCTTCCCTGACTGTTTTTTTAACAAATGTTTTACTTATTCAGTATTGCACTCATATTTTCTTTGAACAGCTCCGTAGTTCTTTCAACAAAGCTTTCAGTAAGAAGGGCTCCAAGTCTGGACCATATGCTGACATTGAAGAGATTGCCACCCCGGAGTCCTCAGCACCCTCTTCCCCCAAGGTTCATGGTGTTGGCGAGAACCCTCAACAGCTAATGAAACCCTCAGCATCATCATCTGGGTAAACCTCACAAATATGAAGTTACATTACCACATTGTTTGCTGTATTATATGAGATGTCATTGGTTTTGTTTTAGTTTCCCTGATGATGTCTTTTTCTAACTGATTGTCTCCAGTCTGTGTGAAGGGGTTGAGATGGGAGATGATACGGTTGTAACGGAGCTGCGTACAGAGCTTTGGGAGAAAGAGCGCAAACTGACAGACATCCGCCTGGAGGCTCTAAACTCTGCACATCAGCTGGAGCTGCTGCAGGAGGCCATGACCAGTATGCAGGTCTGTGTTCTTGCTGCTTATAGAAAAGAAACTTACTGAATACTGATTCTCTGTAGTTTGGTGATTAGCTTGTAATAGACTTATTTTTCATCTTTATATATGAAATATGGTGCAGTTTCAGTCTAGAGGTTTGTACTGCAAAGTGTGATTAACACAGCCCAGATTTTTCTCTCCGCTCTCTGGATTGAACTAATCCGACATTTAGGAACTGGATAAGTTTTACTACGAAGTTGGTTATCAACTCGCTAACTCAACTCAGGGTTTTTCCATTAAGATGCATGCTCGTTCACATCAAAGGGGTGGTATTTGGAGGTTCTGACCAATCACAAACATGGACAAACCCTGCAGAGCAGTGTAATTTACCAAGGAGGAGACTATTATTCTTCAAAAATACAAATAATTTAAAAAGTATAATTCAGACTAAAAGCAACATTGTTGCTGCTGCAAAATCCAGGAAGCCATTAATGCATAATGTCAGATTATCCAATTTTAATTATTGAGACAGTATAAACTGACAGCACTCAGATAGTCTTATTACAGCATAAACATTTCTGGAAATGCTTTATTTATCATATTTCCCAGCTTTTAAAGTATCTGCTTTAATGTGAGCACATTGTGTTGGGCTATAAATGCAAACCCAATATTTCATCTTATTTTACCTACATTTAGGGACGTCAGGATAAAAACATAAAAAATGCACCTCAAGAAAAATTGGCTTCACTTCTGTTATATCACCAGCTTTTTAACATAATGCAGTGATGTTTGGGAATTTCCTCACAGAAGACAGTAGAAAGCCTGAAGACTGAGAATGACCACCTGAAGACAGGAAGTCTGTCCCCTTGTCCATCCCCTGGACCCTCCAGCTCTGCCTCCCAGTCCTCGGGTCTCACAGCACTGGGAGGTTCATCGCCTCGGCAGTCAGTAGCCATGCACATACCCAAAAGCTACAGCAGAGGTCTGAGTGAAGGCAGCAGCTCAGGTACAATTTACTCGCTTACAAGGAAGTGTGAACAGAACAATGTAGTTGAATGGAAAACAGAAATTTATTCTTGTTCTAAATAAAAGATTTGTAGTACCATTTATGCAACATCTTATTTTAAAAATCAAAGCAAAACTCCAGCATATGCTGCTTTAATATACCTTGATCTTTTGTTTTTTTCTTACCATTTATTTACTCCTTGGCAGATGTTAACTCTGCAGATTCACTCAGCTTTTCATCACAGAGAGATGATCACCGTGTTAGAGTGGTGGTTTGTGTTCCAGATTTACGTGTCTTCAAAGATGTAAGTTTGCTTTCTTTTCCTTTTTTTTGTCCTTTGTCTTTATTCAGCATTCATACTTAGGTTTTCTGTATTGCCATGTAACTTCATAACTTTGCTCCAACAGGAGGTTAAACAACAGGATTTTTTTGTTGGCACTGTGAGGGTAAATGGCAGGATGGACTGGGTAATGCTAGATTCAGCTGTCAGCCAGGCTTTCAAGGTAAGAAGCTCACATACGTGTGGTTAAGCTGTCACATTAAGGTTTAGCACCTATATCATTCATAGAATAAATAGACTAAACTTTTCAGGTATTCAGCATTTAATTTTGGGCTCTTCATGTAGCATGTAAAGTTAATAATTAATCTGAGTATCATGAGCAGGATTTGCATTAGTGTCTTGCTCATAAGAGACATTTATTATCATTTGACTGTAAGTGCAAAATTCTGTTTAGGCACCCATGTTTCTACCTGATTTTCTTCACATTTTAACCCAGGTCTACATAGCCAAGGTGGACCCCACCTCCAGTCTGGGCCTTTCTGCTGACTCAATTTACAGTTACAGTATGGGCCACATTAAGAGAGTGCTGGGAGGAGACGTTCCTGAGACGCAGCCCTCTCGCTGCATGTCCCGATCAGGTCCCACCAGCATCACAGTGGCTCTGAAAGGTCTGCAGAGCATTTCTTCCAGATAAAATAATAAAAGCATTTAAAGTGGATTAATTGATTTAAATGGTGAAAATGTCAGCAAACGTAATGTTTTATGTTTGATGATAGTGATAACGTTTTATTCTAGTCAGTCATGTAATGTATGTTACATCATTTTAAATCATTCATATCTGAACTACAGATATTTGAATTGATATGTCAGTCCACATGCACAATACTAATGATTACTTTAACCAACTCAGTTTTTTTTTTATATGATCAGTTGAGCTGTGTTAATTGTAAAACCCAAATACAAATCCTCATATTTGTCAGCTTAACGGTGTTACAACTATGTTTGAGCTGTTTGGTAGTGTCCCCCGGCAGTTTTGCATGGAAGAATGCACCAAGTAACGTGCTAGGAGAGTTGGGAAATGAGTGGCAGCCCAGGCAGGGCTCTGGGTAACATGATCTCAGTGCTGTCAGACCCAGCTGGTCAGCCAGCCTCAGACACATGGGCCCCATAGATGTTTAAGCAGATTGCAATTATGCAGCCGGGGGGAGGGGAGTTGGGTGTGCACTGAATTCCCACACTTGTTGCAAAGTTATTTTGAGAGTGAGATCCTTGAGCTCGGTGTGGCTTATGAAGGACATGCGAGGTGACAGAAAGATGTTTCCAAAACATCCTAACCAAGTGCATCGTGCTTGTGTTATCTCCTCTCTGTAGTGTAGACATTTACAGTATGCCTATTAGATGCTTAAAATTATGTGTAGAATTTCCCTTTATCACTATTACTGATATGTCTCCTCTAATTAGCAGATAGGCTTTAAGTTAGTTCATTTTAGCATTTCTTCATTCGGTTGTTCTTCCTCATTATTCTCAGGTTTGAAAGAGAAGTGTGTGGACAGTCTCGTATTTGAAACTCTCATTCCTAAAACCATGATGCAGCACTACATCAGCCTTTTACTCAAACACCGCCGTCTCATCCTGTCTGGGCCAAGCGGGACAGGTAAGTCCTACCTTGCCTCCAGACTGGCTGAGTACCTGGTGGACCGCAGTGCCCGTGAAGTCACAGACGGCATCATGGTCACTTTCAACATGCACCGCCAGTCATGCAAGGTAATAATAACTGGAATTCATTTAAAATCTAATGAAACACTTTGGAGGTGGCCTGACACAATATTTGTCTCCTTCTATTGACTTGTGCTACTGTGTTCCTCTGCTTTCATTTTTTTATCAGGACCTGCAGCTTTATCTTTCTAACTTGGCCAATCAAATCGATCGGGAAACCAGTACATTGGAAATCCCACTGGTAGTTATTCTGGATGATGTTCATGATCCTGCCTCCATCAGTGAACTGGTTAATGGTGCTCTCACCTGCAAATATCACAAATGGTACAGTCCCCACAAACAAACTGAAACTACGGAGATTCAGATACGCTATAAATGTTAATGTTGACTTGAGCTGTGTTATTGTGTGTCTTTATTCAGTCCTTACATTATTGGAACAAGCAATCAACCAGTGAAGATGACCACGAACCACAGCCTTCATCTTAGCTTCAGGTGGGTTCTAAGTTGGCTGTGAAAAAGTTGCAGTAAAATTTTTAGGATGTATTACATGAAAATGCTTGTTTGCAAACTTGCCCGGCTGTTTAACTCCATGTTTTTTTCTGTCAGGATGGTGACCTTCTCTAACAATGTGGAGCCAGCCAATGGCTTCCTCGTACGGTATTTGCACAGGAAAATGATGGAGTCAGAGGATGAAAGGAGCTTGACCAATGAGGACCTCATCAGGGTGTTAGACTGGGTGCCCAAACTATGGTATCACTTGCACACCTTTCTTGAGAAGCACAGCACATCAGACTTCCTCATCGGTATGAAAAATTCAGGATGAAACTGAATTGTAGGGCTAAAGATAAACTTTGTGTGACTGATGTGTGTTTCCTTTTTTTTTCTCATCTTCCTTAGGGCCTTGCTTTTTCCTGTCCTGTCCAGTCACAGTGGAAGAGTTTCGTTCATGGTTCATTGATCTTTGGAACCACTCTATTATTCCATATCTGCAAGAAGGTGCCAAGGATGGCATCAAGGTACTGTAAGGCAGATGGCTAACCATAACTCTTAACTATATCCTAACTAACTCTTAACTATATAACTAAATATGCCTCTTTAGTGTTTATGGCTTCTGTTCTGAGCAAAGTTTTTTTATAAATATTATTTAGCTCCTAATACAAGGATTTAATCACAAAGAGCATAGTGAATTACATCAAAATAAGAATATTTCAATCATTCAGGTTCATGGCCAGAAGGCAGTATGGGAGGATCCGGTGGAGTGGGTGAGGGGCACACTACCTTGGCCATCTGCCCAGCAAGACCAGGCGAAGCTGTTCCACCTGCCACCTCCTAGCATCAGCTCCAGCAGCCCATGCCAGTCCAGTGAGGAAAGACCTCACAAGGAGACCCCACCCAGTTCCGTGGAATCAGATCCTCTGGTAGGACAGACTATCACAATATTTTCTGGATATTTTCTGGATTCAGGGTATTTTTTTAAAGAAATGTTTTCATCTTTAAATCATAAAGCCTCACCTTTTCTCTGATTTCTCCACTCTTTCATCTTTGTTGTAGATGGCAATGCTTTTAAAACTGCAAGAGGCAGCCAATTACATAGAGTCTCCAGACAAAGAAGACCCCAGCCTGCCTAAACTTTGAACACGGAGCCCAGCACTTCATCTTTTCACTTTGTTCACTGTGTTGAAGCAGTGGATAATCAGATGGAAATAGACCCTCTGAAATAATTATAGGGAGTTTCTATTATTGGACATTGAGACCTGTGAATTCCAATTATCGTAACATATGCAGATGCAGCCACTTAAAACATTCTTTTCTTCAGTCAAAGATCTGCAGTTTCCACCAGTGTCCAGCCTCAGACCTCGCAGAGAATCGCTTGTAAAATGAATAGAAGATGTATGGAGTGTTTCTAAGTCATTGCATCTGCATGGCATGAACAGTAAGACTGTTCACACAGGTCAAACAGATAGCTGAATATTATACACACACACACACATATATATATATATATATATATATATATATATATATATATATATATACACCTTACCACAATGTTATCCCTCCGCACTCTTAGAGTG
>JBAMHV010000003.1:12080433-12094278 GCA_037177535.1 Pseudomugil gertrudae | reverse complement strand
ATTTGAATATCTATACTTCAGGTGAAGCAGCTGAGGCACCTGCACCAGAAGAGCCTAAACCACCTACACCCCCACCACCTCCACCTAAAGGTAAACCAGTGTGACATGATTTCTGGTGCATTCATTGCACCAGAATGAATGAATTAATGCACCATTACTGAGTTATTTACATCTGTAGAGCCAACAAGTGCTCCCGTGGATCTGTTTGTTGAGGACAAAAATGACACTTCCGTCAGCATCATTTGGAGCCAGCCTGAGAACATCGGGGACTCTGGTCTGGACGGATACACCATTGAGGTCTGCAAGGACGGAAGTAAGTGTTGCATGTTGCTTCTTTTTGAACCAGGTGTATTATGTGCTAACGTGTATGACATGGGACAGACAGGGGTATTTTTTTCTCCATGACAAGACGGCTGACCTTTTCGAATACTTTTGATTGATTTCATGTGAAAAACTTATTTTAGTTCTTCAAATGTGCAACTATTATCATACCTGTGTTTTCCAACACAATGTTTTTATAGGTTTTTTAAATGCACTTGTGAAAATATAAAATTGCTGTTTGAATGTGGGCCAGCCTATCAGTTGCAGCTGTCCCCAAAGTGTCAGTCGCAGAGTTATATCATGAGCTACCTAACTTCTCCCTAGAAGGAGAGAGGCATTTCAGGAGTTGCTTTAGTCTTGCTGGAGGTCCTTCTTTTAGACTTACAGTGCTAAGCTAATCTCAGCAACACCTAAACGCAAGCTCGATTTAGCAAACACATACACGGCAATTTTATGTCCAATACTCAATGTTTGCCACCTAGAAAAAATATTTTTTCACAAAGATGCAAAATAAGCACATGTTGTTTGAGATAGTTCTGTTAGAAAGGGGAATTCTTTGACCCTAAAAGTATGTGCCAGTTGAACCCTATTACCATTAAGAAAAGACTTCACAGGCTCTTTAAAAGGGCACAAGCTGTGGGTGCAAAGATAGAATTCACTCTCAGAAACAAATAAAAATGTTGGGAGCAATAAAGATTGTCCAGATTAATTTTTCAAAATGCTAAAGCTGACAGCCTAAACTCTCTTCAGGATACTTAAAGAGAATAAGTCAAACGAAATTAAAAAAGTAAATCTGCTCTGAATCCTGATTGGTTTTGATGAAAAGTCTAATTGTATTAAAGACAAAAAGAAAAAGAAGTGCAACATGTATGTAATCACTGTAAATACTTAAAGATGCACATTAATTAGCCATTTATCTTCAGCAACTCATCATATGTGCATCACAGTTTTGTAAAATGTTGACTTTGTGTGTGCCTCCTGTCAGAAGGAGACGTTCAGAACTGGATTCTGACAGGTCCGTTGTACAGTTATGAAGATGCTGAGATGCTAATAAGAGTGTTAAGAGATCACTTTAATGTATCATACAGTCATTGCACAAGTAAATTTTTTTTGGAGCAATGTGCTATGATAACAGATGTTATACTGTGTCAGAAAAGGCTGAAATGTTTTGTAAAATAAATCAAACTGAAAATTATACCTGATTATCTAATAACTGTAATGCAGAAATTGATTGATTATTTTAAACAAATTTGGTTGTGCTGAAATCTGGGCAAGTGTGCCCCAGAGGGTGTGTTCATTCTTAAGAAGGAATCTAAAATGAATAAAAAATATATAAAGATGGTTGTGGAATGAAGCTTAGTAGGTCCTCCACTGACACTTTGTTGTTTTCGCTTGATTGTGTGTAACTTTCCCTCATAGCTGATGACTGGAAAGCCGTCAACGAGGATCTGCAGAAGTCCTGCCGCTACGTTATCAAGAACCAGACCACGGGTGATCGTCTGAAGATCCGCGTGGTGGCTGTGAATGAAGGAGGCCGCAGCCCCCCTGTCGCCCTCCCTGAACCAGTCCTGGTGAAGGAGGTTGCTGGTAAGAAGAGTTTGCAAACAGGAAAATCTACAATTTGTTACCTGAAGTGCAACCAAAAAAACTCCTTTACGTGTGGGAGTTGTCACAGCAGCAGTAAAAAAAACAGAGAACGCATAAATGTAACACTGGTGTAAATATTTAAAGGGTTAGTGCAACAATTGAAGGCAGTTACACACAGAGAGAAGAAAACGAACAGCACTGGATGTTTAATATATACAAATACATCATTTGATAAAGCTGGTGGAGCAAAATTACATGATTCTATGATTCCTTTCCAATGTGGGTTAAAACCAGTGGGGAACATGTCACCTGACAGACGCTTAGTCTTAACATTACAGAGCATTCATTATGAGGAGCCGGGCTTGTTAAGTTGAGTTGAACACAAGCAGCTAAGCAATGTTTTCTTCTCAGCTTTCCCTGTCCTGTTGGCACATACCTGCAGCGTTAACGGCATAAAATCGCAAACCCCCCCCTCACCCGATTCTAGTTTGAGGTGAAACACTGAGACACCCAGCTACAGTAGATGCGGTACAGCTGACAGTGTTAATCACTGACAGTATATCCGAAGTGATTTGTGGTAAAATGATGAGGGCTTTAAAAGGACGAGGTGCGTTACTTTGGCTTGCCCTCAGATCATGGTTATGTGCTACAGAGAGCCGGACAGGGAGTGCAAGCAATTTGATCCCAGCTGGACAGGTGGTATTTCAATATGGCATCCACGTTGAACGTCATGTTCACCCTAGTAGGTGGTCCACTTATAGAAACCAGTCATTAATGGTTTCTGACAAAATGGTTGCAAAGCTTTGGAAAATAGCTGGGATATCCTCGCTATCAACAAAGACTTTTCCACTGAGGGTTTGGCATCGTATTGTGTTTCCTGCCCGGATTCAGAGGTGAGGGGTGGGTCAGGCTCCTTATTGGAAGATCGATGGTGTCAAGTGATCTGACTGCAAGCATTTGGGGGTTGTGGGAAGGAGAAGAGAGGGGATGGGTGGTGAATTCCAGTGGACTTGGGCTTTGAGTGGAGAGGGGAGGGATCTTACTTCTCAGATGACACCCAAATCTCATGACAGCTCCTGAGATTTGCTGTTTATTTTGAAACATGCCACAGACTTTACAGGGGGGATGCTCATCAGACCCGATCCTCTCTGTTTGAAGCCATAACGCATCAAATTGTCTTTCCAGTTTACACACTGACTTTACCTTACTTCACTCAACCTCACCTTTTCCTCCTTTTTTTCCCCCCTGCATCAAATATATACAAATGTTTCTCATTTAGGTCCAGACTAATACTTTGTGTCCCTCATTGATAATGTTTGTGCATCAGATGTAAATCAGTCTGCAAAATCTTATGTTGTAAAGAGGAGTGATCCACAGTCCTGCAGTTTTGTTGCTTTATTTAGAGCCCTGGCAAATGCTCTGCTACACTTAGCAGGTGGTATGCTACAGCATAATACTTCCAAGTGTCTAACAGAGTGCTTTGGTATCATGTAAAAAGACACAGTAGCTAACTATGGTATTTATTATTATGAGAAATTGCATGCTAATTTTGGCTTTTTATGAGTTGATACTTGATAGCTTTGATTGAAAAGGGTATGAGGATGTGTGATCTTGCCGTATCAGGTAAGACTTACAGTTAAAAAACACCCTCTTGCATAATGCTGCCCTAACTATGCTTCACTATTAGAATAATGTTCTTAGGATCATGAGATGCTTTGAGTAGCACCAGACATCCTGTTTTTCCTAATGGCCAGAGGACCTTCTTCCACATATTTATATATTTATAAATATGTCTCCCATTCATACTCAGGAGATTGTTAGGTATGAAAGTGAACTTAGAGAGGAGTTAGGGACACAAAGTCAGTCTCTGATGTGTCACATTACAAAGTTACCTTCTGATCCCTTTTGTTGCCTCTTGATAAATGCTTTCCTTATCCGCTTTGTAAGTTTTGTTGAATTACTTTTATTTGGCAGGTTTGATATTATTATTCCATATTCTTAAACTCTCTGTTTCCTCAATGTCAAAAAAATGTTAATGTACCTTTTGAGCCATATTCATAAGTTTTTGTTTCTGTAAGCATTTGAGTTTTTATTTCTCTTCTTTTTTAAAGACATCCTGCACACACACACACATAATGACTCAAAGTAATGAATCATTGTGAGGCCTCCATAGGCTTTGGATATATTGGATATAGATTGAATGCTGACTCAGGTGTACTGAAGCAGGAAAACATTGACAACCTGTGTGACTTAGCCCTTATAGGATATAATTGAGTAGCCCTGATGTAGATGCAATCCTTATAAATATATTGCTAGCTAGCAACCAAAGCTAGCAACCAACCCCATGTAAGTGATGGTTAGCTTAGCTTATGATAAAAAAAAAACTACCTTACTGAGAGGTTTGCAAACTTTTTCAGACATGACATGAAAAGCAACACAATTCTTATAATAACATCACTGTGTCAGTTCATCTCAGTATGTGGTAATCTTCAGACCTTCACCACTTCATGTTGACTGTGCTGTAGTTTCCCCATTAATTCACCAATATTGGGTGTTGACCTCTTTAGGTTATCATGGTTTTGATCTAGTTCTGTTATAAACCAGTGTGATTTATTTAAATATCTAATTTGAGAAAGTCCTCAAGTTATCATTTTCTAAATGAGGTCATTGCCATGACGATATTTAGCTGAGCCTAAAAGAAGATTTAAGTGCACATTTCCACTTACAGTAATTATCCACCGAGTCAGCTTGCACATTGCCTCCTCCTGTGTACAGCCCGATCTTGTTCTAGCAGTTCCCTGTTACTATAATGCTAAGCATCCTTGGCATCCTTGTTCTCCTGGCAAAATCCCACCCTCTAAGCCAAGTTACATACAAACATAACACGCATTGCAGGAGAGAATGAGGTGGAATGAATTAGATGCCATTAATCAAAGTGCAAGCCAGTCAGTGATTTTGAAGCTGTGCTAAACTGTTTGAGGGTACATTAAATTAATGTTAATGGTTCCAATTCAAACATCACAAGTGCCTCATCTTTTGTTGATTAGACTGCAAAGCCTGTGTGTGTAATGCAGTGTTTCTCAATTCTCATCCTCAGGCGCCCCTGCCCTGCATGTCTTACACATGTTCTTATCCAACACCTGACTAAAATTCATGAACCTGTCCATGACATCCTTTGCAGCTTGTTAATGAGCCAGTCATTGAATTCAGGTGTGCTAACAAAGGGTTGTCTCTAAAACATGCAGGGCAGGAGGGCCTGAGGACCGGAATTGAGAAACACTGGTGTAAAGGAAGTGCTGTAGTAAAGTTTTTTAAAAGATCCTGCAATACATCAGCAAACCAGTAGCTTTGGAATTAGTCTTGCATGTAACTACCAAAATAATGAAAAAGGGAAAATAATTAGTTGGTCAGATTTACTTATTATGATGACTTCAATGTTAGAAGACATAAAAGTATAAAACAAAATAAACATACCCTGTAACATAGACCAGCAAGGGAAAAACAAACTTTAGAAAGTGTAAAGCAAAGAACCTAATAGATTTTGTATGAATATTGACTTTAACTTGTTTTTTGTAAATCTTTCTAGACCGTCCCAAGGTCCGCCTGCCTCGTTTCCTTAGGCAGCGATATGTTGCTCATGTTGGAGACAAGATCAACCTGACCATCCCCTTCACAGTAAGCAATGTATATGTACATTTGCATGAATATACATAAAGTAAAACATTATAACTTACACAAGTACACACACGTAAAATTATTTTATCATATTTATTTATTTTTTAATATTCAGGGTAAACCCAAACCTGTGGTCAGCTGGGTAAAGAACGGCGGGCCCCTTGACACAAAGAAAGTGAACATCCGCAGCACTGACAGAGACAGCATCCTGTTCATCCGTGCAGCCGAGAGAGAGGACTCCGGAGTGTACGAGATGAGCGTGAAGGTGGAGGACTTCGAAGACAAAGCCTCGCTTACCCTTCAAATTGTTGGTGAGCTAAAAGTGATACTGTGATATGACAAACACAACTGCTAGTTGTGTTAGTATGAAGCAGTACAAACACAACTGCTTCATACTCAACCCATGCATGCTTGCTCGCAGAGCTGCCAGGACCTCCTGCCAGTGTGAAGATTGTGGATACCTGGGGCTTCAATGTCGCTCTGGAGTGGACCGTACCCAAAGACAATGGAAACACTGAGATCACGGGGTACGCAGTCCAAAAGGCTGACAAAAAGACTGGAGTAAGTTTTAGATCTCAACACACTCTAGCTTTCTGGTTGAAAATAAGCTGTGTTATATTAAGCTGTCCATTTAAAAAAAAGCATTGTGCTGCAAAAAACATAAACTTTGAATTATAAATCATGATACTTTTTTCATATTTTCATTGTGTGTTTGTTGTGCTTTTAAAGGACTGGTTCACTGTGTTGGAGCATTATCACAGACTGAATGCCACCATCTCTGACCTCATTATGGGCAACACCTATAAGTTTAGAGTGTTTTCTGAAAACAAGTGTGGGTTAAGTGAGAGTGCTGCCGTTACAAAGGAAGAGGCCAAGATCTTGAAGACAGGTAAAATATTTCTTATAAATTACTTTGCTGTTTTGTAAGATATTTAGATTTCAGTATTTTACTCATTCAGTGGGAGTGTCTTATTATTGATGCCATAATACTCAATGTCCTCGTGGAATCAGTTTAGTGTTAATGTGATTTATGTTGCACTGTTCAGTGTGCACATTTATTACACTGTTAAAACGTATTTTGGTGTTTGTAGTGATGTTTTATTAGTAGAAAAGGGTCCATGATTGATGTTGTGCTCCAGTTTTAGCAGAACTCATTGTAGGTAGGTTTTAATCAGGTCAGTGTAGCTGAACAATCAGAGCAAACTTTACTGCTTAAAGAGAGAGAATCCTCCTGAATGCTCAGTTCTTTCAGGAAACATGTAAAAAAAACAGGCAAATCCTCATTTATATTTACTGACAGAAAATTTAAGGTCCTTGTATTTTTCTTTTGGATACTGGATTCATATTTCTATCCTCTAATGCAAACATTTTTATTCAAAACTGAGTGTTGATGTTCAGTTGTTCAGAATCACAGGTCTACTACAAAGTCCACTTTTAGTGGACAATAACATGCAAGTTAAATTTCTTACACATAGTAAAAAACCTTTATTTAGAGTTATTACTTATGATATGATTTTATCACCCTTCATGAAGCCCTCGATAATGCCAGGAAGCTGAAGCCTCAAAAGTTTTCTGCATTTCTGCAGACATGATCTGAAAAAATCACTTCATTTGTAAAGTTGACCTAAAATAAAAATGAGAATCCACATAATCAAAATAGATCAAATAAAATAACATTAATCTAAGCAAAAAAAATAAAAAAGATTAATAATGTGTTCAGTCAGTAAAAGTTAAGTAAGTTAAAAATTTCAGTTAATAGCTGATATTATCTATGAAACAATGAGCTGACATTATGCAATCAGTTCTGCTTTCACACACAGCCAGTTGGTATGTTTTCAATTCAGCTCCCTGACTACCCTTCCTCAGGCTACCCACCCTTTTTTAGTCCCATTTCTACCTCCACATATGTTAAAAATACACAAAAAAGCTTAATGCAGAGGCAGCAAATGTGTAAAACAAGATCAATACTTGAGATATGAAAAGCATGGGAATTCCTGTTGAACATGATCTTTCCATCGCATCAGTGTGTCAGAGGTCCATCTGATTTATACTTTACTAATAAAATAGAAATTGAGCTCTAATGATGGTTTTGGAGATGAGAGGATGAGATTACTTATTCTAGTGACCTAAAGGCTGTTAGCTTTAATGCCAAGTGTTCGACATCTTGTAATATGTGGTTTCAAAGGAAAACGTTTTACTGATGTCGATGCGCTCATTTGGGAATTTATGTGATTAATGTGATGGTTCCTGTGATTTTATAGACTGTTGACTTCCACCTCCTCTCTTATTTAAACATAGCCTTGCCTAATAAAAAAACACCCTGATGGTTACATTTATATTCAAAACCTACATTTTTAATATAAAAGTCCAAAGACTTATTTTTTCTATATTTACAACATATTCATAGAAGCATATCATGACACAAAAAAGACATTTCTGAGAGTCACAAAAAGAAAAGCTGCTGATGTTATTTAGACTGGAGGTTAAAAGTTAAACTATTAAGTAAGACTCCTGGCTGCATCAACATCCAGACAGATCGTGTACAAGGGGAAAATAGTCGGTATCATGGTGATTAACCAACAAAATCACTGTAAGCGTGATTGTTTGTGTGATAACAAAAGAAGCCAGTATAACTGAGAGCTATAAAATGGAAGTGTGCATGGAAGGATTTAGAAGTAAAGCGACTATACGGCAAAAGCATCGATTGCAGTTAAGCTGTTTCATAAAGATAAAGTGAACAAGCCAGAAGGTTGCTGGAAATAATGTAAATTTGAGTCAAAAGAGAAAATAGAATATTTTGATTTAATAGGTTTGAAAAAAAAAACACATCCTTTAAATAACTGGGATAAAGCCACTAAACTTGCAATGCACGAGCCAAATACTTGTTTAATTTCTTTTTCACCTCTTCTGTTCAGGTATTGAATACAAACCTCCAGAATACAAGGAGCACGACTTCACTGAGGCGCCCAAGTTCACCACGAATCTGAGCGACAGGAGCACCACCGTCGGCTACAGCACCAAGCTGCTCTGCTCCGTCAGGGGATTCCCTAAGGTACAGCTTTCATCCCTCGTGGTTTATGTCAACCAACTGCCTCAGCAGGAAAGTGGCATCAGAAGGGCAGTAATGCGCTGAATGTTTCTGAAACTGAATGATTTGTGCGAAAATGCACAGTAAAAACATTATAGTGTCAATTCTTTTTAAAGCCTCCCAAAGCGGTGCCAACATCCACATACAGTAGGAACAGAAACACTATCCCAACTGCTGTGTAATACTGCATCGGTTACTGTATTTGGTAATGCCTTCACTGCACAACCATTAACTGGACTTAAGTGTGAAACAAAAGATGTTCTTAAAGGAGAGGAAATACCAGCTAATTTCCCCAAAGTCATAAATCTAATTTAGATTCACATTTTGCTTGTATTAGCACCTGTCAGTGAGTTGGAAACAGTGTAAGTGCAGTTAATGTGTTTACATGTTTGAATATCCAGCTGCTGAATGTTAAATGGAAGTTAGGAAGCTGAAAGGGATCAAAACATCAGCTGGGTTAACTGCAGAGACATCTACTCAAAGTACCTGTCAGCAGCAACACATCTTCCTTATTTGCATTGCTTGTCAGTGTACTACGTTTAAGCTGACAATGAGGAGGATCTTCACATGCCGTTTGAGCCGGCTGTTACCTCCTCGGGGAGCTCACAGTCCACTGGGTCACTGACAGGAGGAAGCTTAAACCATCTTTTTTTGGGGGCTTAGGAGAACGTGAAGAAGGTGGCAGGGAAACTGGGTCACATGTGTAAAATTCTCTGAGGCCCCATGAGGTCCACACCATGTCAGTGCCATTTAAACTGCCATACCAGCAGTGTTCTGTGTGTCTTCTTCAATCAAAAGTCGTTTTGTCTCGCCATGAGGTTCAAATATAAATAGAAAGAACACCTCTTCTCTGCCATTTGTCAAGTGTTTTATTATGTGCTGTTCATGCCCTGGTTTGAATGTGTTTTCCGACAGCCCAAGGTTCAATGGATGAAGAACCAGATGATTATCGGAGATGACCCCAAGTATCGGCAGATCTGCGTCCAGGGCATCTGTTCATTGGAGATCCGAAAGCCTGGAAACTTTGACGGTGGTGTGTACTCCTGCAAAGCCAAGAACGATCACGGAGAAGCGATCGTCAGCTGCAAACTGGAGGTCAAACGTAAGTTCAGATCCTGAAACTGCTGCAGCGTCTGCTGTGTGTTTACAAGTTGAGCATATGTTTCCTTCGCAAGTTTGTTATCTTTATAATGAAACGGAACTTTCTGTTCAACAGAGATGCCAAATCCAGATGCAGATAAGAAATAGGTCAACTGCCTCACTCTCACAGGTCAGAAAATGATCTTACTTGAAATACAGAAACTGTTTTATTGGTTCTTTTATGACTTACATAGTTTTTATAATTATAAATCAAGTTCTATAGAAATATATAAATTCCATTTATGCTGCAGTCTGGCTCTCATTCAAGGGAAATAATTAAATTGGATCTTTGACGGGCCGGTCTATATGGGAGCTGAGGTGACACCCATCTCCTTCAGGACTTACTGTCCATACATGGAGGTCACTAAACTTGGAAAAGGTGGCCTCTGCTTCTGGGAGGGTCCAAGCACCCATAAATTAAATCTGCAATGGCTCTGGTGCTCTCAGTTAGAGCACTTAATCTTATTTCCTCGACTCAGCAGTACCTTCCTCTAGGACTACTCTCTTAATACCAGCTCTGTTGAAATATTTTATGACTAGTATTTGGCTAAAGGTATTATAGTGTGATCCTAAGTTATTCTGTCACCTCTTAAACACATGTTGTTTGTTAATCTGCTTCAATCCCACATTAGGAGCAGAGGGAACGAGGCCTTTGCAACATAAGGTGTGTGATATTCCCAAAGTTTTTAAAAGTTTCAAAGTAATCTGTAGTAATTGAGCACAATGATTATGTTTAAATGACCCCTCTGCCTCTTTAGGAAAGTGCTGGATTCTTGGAAGAACATGTATATACGGATGGTGACGACACCACCAATGGGTTGTAGCCTGTGACCTTTCACCAAATATGAACATCTGTGTGAATGAACAACTGTTGTCATCGCTTCATGCCTAAATCAGCAGTATCAAGTCCATATCCATGTCCAAAATTTGCTTTTTCCAATCATTTTTTTCCCAACAACACCGTCAATGAGTAACTATCTTATGTTCAAATATTGGACCTGCTTACTTCATCCTCTCATCAGTCTTACTCGCATGAATTTACTGTTCCTCATAGGAGAGCTACGTGTAACATCAGCGTGTTTATATCAATAAACTATTTAATTTCTGGTGGTGTTTTATTTTTTATCTACAGCACACAAAAAACACAGTAATTTCAAATAAATTACGTAGATCAGGGACATTTTACCTGTTCAAAGTGGTTAGTTTACAGGTTTAATTTAAAGTGTTATATATTCAAGCAAAAACTGAAATGTAACACACAAAATTTAACCAGTATTTCAGACGGGCCTCGTCTGATCCTGTTAAGGCAGAGATGCCTTTTCATGCTCATGTATCCTAACATTGAAATACTAAGTTTAGCATTACAAATATAGAAGATATTCAGAGTGTTTTGGTCAGTTCAGCACAGATAAGATCAAATCAACGTTTACAGGCAATTTTGGAAAAGGAAAATGCATAAAACAATACAGTATGTAAACTGGACTGAAAAGTGCTCTGGTCAGCTGTAATTCTAGACAAATTTAGATGCTTCCCGTTTGTTTCACTCAGCTGCTGAATGCATGACGCTTTTTGGCAGGAGATCAGTAACAAACTTGAGACAGCAGCATTATTCATTTGGCACATACAAACCAAAGAGTGAGTCTGACTATGCCAAGACTTCCATAATAATAATATCACTTTATAAGAAAGCTCTTGTAACTATTTAGTCGTGAAGATACTAACATAGTGACAGGGTGAATACCAGAGATATCCAGGTTCCAGAGACACATGGGCTCACCCAAAGGCTGACAAAATTAGCTCCTGTGCTCCATCTTGTTCGGTTTATTTTAGGTGACAAGGGGCTCAACTTACAACAACCAGTTCTACAGTGTAAGTTACTTCAAGTGAGAGAAGAGGAGGAACTAAAATTGCTTATTAAAATACAAGGATTTAATCATACTCTGGATTTAACATTACAGAAAAACTGCTGGTGTTATCTAATCAGATATTATTCTCCAGATAGTTCTGCTGAAGTAAAGTTTCCCCAGAGTGGAGAACCTGAAGATTACTGTAGGGAAGGAAAGTGTGAGTGAGATAGTTCAGAGCTGAATACACTCTGAGTGGACCAGGTCAGTTTAAAATAAAAAGAAAATAAATGAGTAAAGATAATACTCTTAGAGTATAGTGGCCTCTAGTGCTTTAGTTGTGTAATAACACCTGTAAGCAATCCTTAAAGTAAAATCATATGTAAAAACTAAAACTTTAGACACATAGAACAGTCAAGAGAGTTAACTGTTCATCAGTTATATGAATAAATTATTTTGTTTTCTGTCATTTTAAGGTGCATGTATGATCTGAGCAGTGTAGCTTTAACCTGAGGGCAACGTGCCAAATTGGATCTGAGACCTATTTCTAAGAGGTCCCTGGATGCTGACATGCAGCTAAAGGGTCAGGGAGCAAGAGATTTCCTAAATTAGATCCTGCAAAGATAAAGTGTAAGATAAAGATAAAGTGTAAAACTCCACATGAAAGCCTCTAAAATCAGATACACATTATATTATTTAACTGAGAATTAAACACAAACAACACTCCCCAAATAAATAATGAATCTCAGTGTTAAACTCAATTAAGATGCATTAAGATGTATCAGATGCTAAAATGCAAAAACTGAAGTAGTTCTGAAAAGCAAAAACTACTCAATGAATATGAGACTCTTTGTGTTCTGTAATTAACTGTTTTGAGTTCAGGTCTGGATTGTAGCTACATATTTGTAGGTCTGTTTACTATTAAATCATCCTGAAGAAAACTGCGCCTGGAGGGCAGCAAATGTTTAAGCATGTGCTTTTATGCAGTTATGCACTCCCACAACATGACAGGACATGTACACTTATGAATAAAATGGATGGTTCTCTTTATCTTTTGTCTGGATGACACAAGATTCACTAATTCTCATTTAGAAAAAATAATTTTATATATATAAAATTTAGTTTTCTATTTAATCTAAGTGCAAATTAAATTAATTCAGGCCCACTAAAGGAGATGCATATATATCTAGATGTCTGTTTTCAAGTGGAAGGATTTTAAGGCCTTTAAATCACATCTATCTAATACTGGCTTTCTGCCCTGTCTCAGGTATACAAAGATTCATTTAGACTTTTCATAACTTTGAACATAGATAACAAAATCCCCTATTTTTCTAACTCCCTTCTCTAATTATTTAATAAAATTAAACTTAACATTTTGTTATTTCTGATCCAAACTGATTTTGTCATTGACGTCATATATGATATTATTTATGTTTAAAAGAAATAAAGCATTATGTTATTACAGAAGACCTTAACTTGAATAATTTACAGTGAAATGTTAGATTAACTTTAATATCAGTGAATGTTGTACTAACTGGTTTTTAAGTGAACATTTCTATTATCATTTTATTTTGATTAAAATGGGTGACACTAAAGCATCTAATTTTTTTAAAGGCTAGCTTATTATAGATAACATAGACTACTTCCCTAGTATCACAACAAGGGCCACTTGTCAAGGATTAATTCCAGTAATTCATAATCCACTGACATTTCTAAAAGCAAACTATTACATAACATATAATACAATAATACTATATACTATAATAATAGTATTAATATCTAATATTAATATAATACCTGCTTAAACATTTAGTTTGAAATTCTTATTTTCCTAATGAAGTTGACCATTTATATCCTTATTGAAGTATTGAGCAACTGCTCATTTCTTCATGTAGTCCCAGAAAGGTTTTACTCTTTTCTTATATATCTGTTAACTATACAAGTCAATATCAGTTCATCTTTTTAGTTGAAGTTGCAGTGATTTGTTTGCCTGCTTGGATGGATCGGATAAGGATGGATAAGTTTGTTTTATAGGCTGAACTGATAAAAAGCCCATTCTTCAGAAAATGGTCTTTTACAACCTACAACGAGCTGCACGGTGGCGTGGTTGGTTAGCACTGTGTCCTCACAGCAAGAAGGTTGCTGGATCGAGCCCCGGCTGGGGCGGGGATCGAGCTGGGAATCTATATA
>JBAMHV010000003.1:12058256-12071012 GCA_037177535.1 Pseudomugil gertrudae | reverse complement strand
CTCTGAGATGGTGCTTCCAGACAGCAGACTGGAGTGTCCTCTGTGGTCTTCATGGAGATGACATCAACAGCTTGACTCAGTGTATAACAAATTATATGGACTCCTGTGTGGACGGCACCATCCCGGCAAGAACATTGAAGACCCTTCATTAACTATTTTTTGTATTAAAAAAAACTACTACAATTTGAATTTCCCTCTGGGATCAATAAAGTATTTTTTAATTTTATTTTCATTTTTTCCATTTCATAATACAGAGAATGCAGTATTATGTGCTTCATCAAGACATACCTGCATGAATACATCGTAGACTCTGAAGTGTCTGTACATGCGTTTAGAACCTTGCATTGTGCGTGCACTGTGTGTGAATAGGTGACAGTAACATGTAGTATAAGATGCTTTAAGTGGTCAAAAGCACTATGTAAGTACAAGTCCATTCACCATTTAAACTGGATTTATACTTGTAGGGGCATCTGGGTATGATAGAACCATTACACTTCCCACTGGTTAAATGTGCTCTTGCACTTCACTCACAGTGTCATATTTCAGTTTCTTTTCCATATTTACTCCACAAACTCAGCAAGAAGCAAAGAACTGGAGAAGCTCCAGAGAGCCAGAAACACCCATTGCAATTTGCAAATTTTTGGATGTATTGTGTGTGAAGAACAACTTGTGACAGTTAAAGTGAAGCTGCCCCAGAAAAAAGTCTGTGGATTTAACTGTAAAAAACCGTGAGGAAGGAAAAATCTGTAAAGTAAACCAACACTGTTTCATTTAGACTAAATTACTGTAAATACATATAAAATAGAAAATGATTATTCTCACTATATCTCTGTTTAAAAGATCATTTATATTTCTGTTGAATAACCTTGCAGACTGTTTGTCTGTTTTGATTGAGTGCAATCAGATTGTTATTATAATAAAAATATCAGGAAGGGAAACAGTTGTGCATGCAACCAAAATGCCCTAATGTTTTTAGATTTAAACCTCATTATATTGTCATTTATTTGACATAAAAATGCACTTCCCAGAAATCAATTGCACATACTTTTTTGTGAAAATGGAGACAACATCTAACAAAAACAAAAACACATGCAATTTTTTAATAAATTTGATGTATATTTGTGATCTGTAAGTGTCTGGATTTTACATTTAAGACCCGTGAAACAGACATTGTCAGAAGAATAAAAAAGCGAAGAATCATGCTTCAAGCAGAAACCTCTGATGGTAAAAAAATAAAGCCTATGCGTAAGTGAAAAAAATGCAGTTCCACTCTAATCCACTAGCAGCTCCAAAAGAGAGTCAATTCCCATAGACGTCAATGTTAAAAAGGCTAACTTTAGCCTTATCTAAAATAAACCTCTAAAATAAACATCTGGTTTAAAGAAAACATTTTAGATTTAAAAGGTCAAGATTACTTTCATGACAACTGTGAAGGGTGTGAAGTTTTTTTTATTTTTAAAGTACTCACCCATCCATCCATTTTTTCCCGCTCATTCCTGAATGGGGTCGTGGGGCACCGGAGAGAACTTACGCTAACACGGGGTTACACACATGCAAACACCACACAGAAAGGTTCCTGGTTGGACCCTTGCCCCAGCTGAGGCTCAAACCAGCAATCTCCTTGCTGTGAGGCCACAGTGCTAACCAACTGCACCACCGTGCAGCCATTTCTCACCCATTTAGACGTAATTTTATCTTGAAATTCGGCATAAAAGGGGTTTTGTCCTTTTGATTGATTGTGTGTAGCACAGTGACGTTTATAGCTGGCAAACAGCACGTTTTAGCTTAAACCCGCCTACCTCTGTTAGCTGGTTAACTCTTAGCTACATGCAGCATTGCATTTTCTACACTCATACTCACAGTCCCTGTGAGCTTTATCTCTTTTCCCTTCTTTCAATTTTTAAAAACATGTAATTGAATTTTTAGGCTGTTTTGGATAACGTTTTGATCATTTTCTATAATCAACATTGTTTTGTGCATCAGGTGCCCTATGAAGAGCTTGGTGGAAAGACCCTGTGCATGTCTGTGTATGACTATGACCGATTTTCCAAACATGACATCATCGGAGAGGTCAAGATTCCAATGAATACTATTGACCTTGGACGGCCGATTGAAGAGTGGCGGGACCTGGAGAGTGCTGATCAAGAAGAGGTGCTGTTCAAGATCTACTTGGTTTCAATGAACACAAACATTCTGTTTATTCATTTATACATTTCATACAATGAATTAATAAATCTAGACATACAATCCTATTAATTTTTCAAAACATAAGTAGAAATGCAACAACCTGGCCCATCACTTCTGCTTTTAATGTTGTTGTTAATTTAGTTTGTAAATAATTGCACTTTGTAATGGAAGAGTCTCAGTGAAAGACCTCATTAATGCATCAAATATAATAAAAAAACCACAGTTTGGGACAAATTCTTTTTGTGGTGAGTGCATCTTACAACACACAAGAGAAAAGTTTGATCACTGGAATTTATATAATTATTTATTACCTTCTTCTGAAATTGAACAAACTTATTTTTTTCATGCAGACATACCATTGTGGAGCATGTTTTACGTCTTCTGCAAACATTTAAGATATTTATCATTAAGAAAACAGCGGCCTCGTGGATACTAAACACTGCAGTACCCAGAATGTTCAAATAGTTACAAAACAGTGCCAGAAAATTGATAATTAAATTAAAAAATGCAACATACTCAGAGAATTTAGCAGAAGTCTTTTATAAAAACAATCAACTGTCTGATTAGTATGTATGTTTGTCACTTTTTTTCTTCTCTCTTTGTGCTCTCTGCTCAGCCTGAAAAACTTGGAGACATCTGCATCTCTCTCCGTTACGTCCCCACAGCGGGTAAACTCACCGTCTGCATCCTGGAGGCAAAGAACCTGAAAAAGATGGACGCCTGCGGCTTATCTGGTAGAAAAACATTCAGACAACATGTTTTGACCAAGTAGTAGACTGTTGCATATTTGTTGGGAATAAAAATAAATGGGAAGAGATGTGCTGAGATTTTCTTGAAAATACAGCTGAACACATGTGTTACTGCAGAACACATGCAGGGAATTAATTTTAGATAATGGGATGTATTTAAATAAGTTTGACTCTAGCAATTCACTCTAAAATACAATGAAAATCCATGGGACGTCTTAGCTGAGCCTTTAGCTTGCTATTAGAAAAAGAATTTAAACAATCTTCCCTAAGGGGAGATTACATATTTGTTTTATTCTAAAAAGTAAGAACTTTAATTTAGATATTAAACAACAACAATAAAAAGTGTGACTGTATAAAAGACTTACCAAAGAAAAATAAATATGCAGAAAAAAACATGACTTCTAATGCAAGTATCTAATAAAGTTTCTTTATTGCTAAATACATCAATTTTCCAGCACTCACAGAAAATCTACCATAATGCTGTGCTTCTCAGAAAAATAAAGTCTAGCAGCGGTGATGGTCTCTTTTGTTGATCATATTTATGTAATTTCCAGATCCTTACGTAAAGATCCAGCTGTTACAGGGTGGTAAACGTCTGAAGAAAAAGAAGACAACAGTGAAGAAGAACACCCTCAATCCATACTATAATGAATCCTTCAGCTTTGAAATTCCTCTGGAGCAGATGCAGGTAGTACATCAGATTCAAACATCTTAGACCAAATTGATATATTTTCATATATTATAAATCATTATGTGTTATATTTTCAGCTTCAAATCACAATGTTGCCTGATTTTACAATGTCAGCTATAAAAGTTAGTTTTTTTTCTTCAAAAGTAAGGGAAGTAAATGGTACTTGACACATCTAGACTGTCAAACAAATATAAGTTACATTTTGTAATGGCTGAGGATGAGGATGTTACAGACCATTGATATCAGTCCACATGTAGGTCCTCTTTGCTCTGGCACAGGCGAGTTGCACAGAGTTGGTATGATGGCTGCCACCTTTAAATGGCAATGGCCAGCATTGACATCCTAATGTTAATCTGATCTAATGGGTCACCAGTTCTTTGCCAATACTCTGTTGAGAAAACAGATGATCTGACCAAGAACTGCGGTAAATGTCCGTTCCAGTCCAGAGAGTTATCTTCTCATCTGGCCCCTCAGTTAACATATTTGATACACAATAGTCTTAATTTCGATCATTTCAAATTAATAAACATGTAACCTAAATTCTAATGAAGTTGAGATGTTGTGTAAAATAGTAATAAAAACTAATACAATGATTTGCAAGTCAATTTAACCTATATTCAATGGAAAACACATTAGAACACACTCGGCATGATCACAGTCACTGAGCTATTCTTTAGGTTTATCCAGGTTGAAGATGTTTTGCTTGTTCATCTATGGCGTATGTAGCACTTGTAGATCTTTAACCCCCTGTGGGGCCCCGTGAGAGATTTATTTTGTTTTCTGTACAGGTGTTGCGGATGGAGTAGCACTTGATCAGATTGCAGTGTTCCCTTTGTGGTGTCTCTCTTTCTTCTCTTTGTGTTTCTCTTTTTTTTCCCTCTCTGCTGTCTTTCTGTCCTCTCTTCTTTTCCGGTCGGTCCAGCAAAATACATAAATCATATGAAACACATATTAGTCCAAAATAAATAATAAAGAATTCTGATTACCAACAGGATTTCTGTATATAAATATATATATGATGATCCTCTTGGCAAAGCAAATTTGCTCAGCACAATACAGCAGCCAGACCATCATTCTGCCTGCTTTGATGTTGGACAAGACACGTTAAAAAAAAAAGAAAGAAAGAAAAAAAGGAAAACCAATCGTTTCCAGAGATTTCAGGGATAGTTTTCAAGACACTGCCAAGCCAAATTCTGCACGTTACAACGGCATGGCTTCATAATAAAAGACTGCCTGCCTGCAGTCCAGGATGTATGTTAAAGTAATTTATAAATCATTGTATTTTGTTTTTATTTATGTTTTACACAACATCTCAACCAATTGCGGTTGTACATTCAGATGACCATAAAAGGTTTAAATCTTCTCCTCTCAGTCTGCAGCAACTATTGCAGTTTAACTTAGAGGATAGCATTGTTTGATACATTTGCATGCATGGTTGTGGGTTCAGATTAAAAGAACTTAGTGGGCACAGTGGCATTGCTGACATTCTTAGTTCAGTTAAAATGTTTCTACTTTAAATGTGTCAATAATATTCAGACTTTCTTAAGTAACTGTGACAGATTTGCTACCACATTAGTGTTTCATTGTTTTCAACTACTTCTGAGACAATTTGTTCATTTCCAAGACTTTAAAAAAAAAAAAAGAAAAATAATCACACTTAAAGAATACAAAGTAAAAATATGATTATTGGCAAAGGGGAAATTGTATGAATGATTCAGGAGTAAATATCCTGTCACTGGCAGAGAAATAACTATTCATTTTTGTTCTTTCTCCCTTCCCAGAAAATCTTGGTTGCAGTTACAGTGTTTGATTATGACAAAATAGGTAAGAACGATGCCATCGGGAAGATCTTTGTTGGCAGCAAAGCTACCGGCTTAGGTCTTAAGCACTGGTCAGACATGTTGGCTAATCCACGGCGCCCTATTGCACAGTGGCATGCATTGCAGCCAGAGG
This sequence comes from Pseudomugil gertrudae, assembly GCA_037177535.1. Lineage (NCBI taxonomy): Eukaryota > Metazoa > Chordata > Actinopteri > Atheriniformes > Pseudomugilidae > Pseudomugil > Pseudomugil gertrudae. The sequence goes on along the minus strand of JBAMHV010000003.1, from coordinate 12,065,432 downwards.
AAGAAATCGATGGCCAGCTTGCAAAGCTGAATGCAAAGAAGTAACACACTCCATCGCCAGTTATTGCTCTTATTCAATAAATGAAGTCCCTGTCCCTACTTTGCATGAATTCCATGACTAAAAAAAAACAACTTGTCGTGAATCCCGCTCAGCAAAAATAGTAATAATAAAAAAGACATAGTAGAATACTTTTTTAAAGGTTTAATTTCACAGAATAGTGAGATGAAATGGTGAGAAGAAAGGTTCTGAGTTGCTGGCTGAGTGGTTCATGAATGGTTGACTTTTGGTTTTTATTTCATATGGAAGAAAATTACAAACTGAAATGTTAGACTGCTGACACTATGGGATTCTATGAAAATTCTTCAGTTTCCAGAGCATGCTTTATTTGACTCTGCACTGCTCTTCACACACCACAGTAATGTATCTTGCTACTAAATGTGCTGCAATCTGCAATAGAAAGAACTGACTGAATCAGGTTAAAGTCACAAAATGCATCAATCAATGTTGGAAAACTTTTTCAATACAAGTTTCCCTATAATGGTGGACGAGTAGTAGAGCAATTGTATAATCTCTGCTGCCTGTTTTATCTTGTCATGATGACATACTGACATTTAGGTTCAACACATCTCCTCAGATAAATCTAACATAGAAGATAATTACAAGGATGCCTTTCTGATATAACCCACTGAGAAATATGATGGGTTTGTTGTAAATCTATAAGAAGCTGTATCTTCTTACAAAGTTGGTCAGGAATAATGTAGGTGTAAGATTTCTGGCTTGTGCCGTGTTGACCACTTGGATGTAAAATAGTACAGTTCAACGGAGGAAGCAAGGACCTTTCTAGAGTTATCATTATGGCTCAAAACTTTTAGTTTCAAAACTTTTGATTTCTGCAGTTGCTTTAAAGCAATAGTGCCATCTATTTATGCATTTTTTTCAAAAGATACACTGGAAAACATAAAGCCGATCCTTTGTCTTATTAATGTGAAGATTAATGTTGTTTACTCTGCACGGCTTTATTTTTCCACAAAGTTAAGTCTTAAATGTAAGATGTAGTGTCATTTTTTAAAAGAATATCAATTCAAGTACAAAATGCTAATTTGTAGAATTTGAACATGAGTACTGCAGTGCATCAAACATTAAATTCAGCATATGCATTGTGGACCATCTGCTTTAAATAGGGCTACGGTATTGAGCATGTATCATGCCTCACAGTTTTTCAGGTTATTGATGGTGTTTAGTTAAATAACTTGAGCTAAATGCTGCAACATGGTGTTATACTTTCATCACATAGTGTGTAGAAAGGACAGGATGAACTATCTATTAACAGCTGCTGGTATCAGAGTATGTGTTTAACCAAATACTTATACATGATATTTATACATTCAGCCTTTTAACGTTATAAAACCATCTAATTGATGTGATCTTAATACACCTTGTTTAGAAAAAATTCAGTTCAACATCAGTTTCTTTCAGTTCAACTTTTTCAGATTTTACAGTGAAACTCATTCAAATGTCAAATTTCAACATTTAAGAAGATTAAATAAATTTAATCCCAGATGTATGTGTTTACTTTTCCCTGGACATTTCTTCAGATCCTGTTGAGTATGTAGAACAAGTATGTGGATATTCCAAAATAAATAAATGGCAGAGATAATAATAATATGATTTTTCTAGAAAGAGAAATATGAGCAAAGTTATATGACACACGTACACACGTTAACACCCAAAATATATAATTTAAAACAGTAGTCAGCTTTAAATAAAGTAAACAACCAGAAACAACCAGAACAATTCTAAAGGAAAAAAATGCAATATCTAAACTACTTCTAAATAAATTTCCATAACATAACCATGTATTAACTAGTAAGGTAGGATTTATCTGTGCATGAAGTTTTAGCCGTCAGTGGTCTGTAAACCTGACATTTCAAATCACTTGACCTTTCAACCTTTGAAAGACTTTATTGACTGATGCCTGAACTGCCACTTATTTACTTTTAAGCAACAGTGGTAAAACAAAACTCCCAAACAACAACTGAATAGTTGACACCAGCCCTTACTCTAGTCAAAGTGATGTAGATTAAATCTGCTGAAACATGCGCATGAGAATCCTGCCTAATAAATAGCATTTACATTTGCTGTGAAAAATGTAGTTGTTACTCAAAATGTAGAAAAATCAATTACCTGCAGCTTCTATGTTTTTTTTGTTTATGAAAAAAAATCAGAAGAACAACCAGTAGTTAATTTTAAGGCCATCACATTTCAGTTTTCTCTCTTATTGTGTAAATGAAGGAAGAAAAAAAACATTCAGGGAAGGGAATGTGAACCACACAAACGAGATACTCTACAGACTGTGGTTTTCAGGTTTCCACACTAACGTTCAATAATAATAATATTTCTAGAATAGGTAATTCATTTTTCTTATGAAAAGTATTTTGGGCTTCCGTATTGTTAGAGGTATTTAAATGATGGTGAACTGCAGCACACTGGTTCATCCACACTACTTCAGCTTTCTATTGTTAAAATAATGCATTGCACAGATTTGTTAATATGCTAAAGCATGTAATTACAAAAAAGATGTAAATAAGAGCATGTTTTGAAGAGAAACTATTGTTATATTGTGTATATGTGTGTTTGTGTTCTGTGTCCTTTTTGATAATAAAATAGAGTTAAAAAAAGTTTGCACTGACTGCAAAGTGTATGTATATTTTCTGACTGGGACTGAATGAGTGTAATGATTTATGGTAGAGTTCAGTGACAGATTCAAAGCTTGCTTTGTGTGTCTCATGTAAAAGCTGCAACGTTTTGAAAATATTGCATGATTTTTTTTCTGTTATTGTTTCTGTGTTGTCTGTACTAAATGCAGTATTTAATACAGTTTTCTCAGGCTGCAAGTCAGTTAGTTACTGTTCATTTCTGATTGCACAGTATATGTTTGTTACTAAGTGGACTGTATATAAATATATATATTTATATATCAATCCAGTTTGGTCTCAGTGAACCGTAAGTGTTTCCTTTATTTATTCCTGCCAGATGGGTATCAAATCAAGATCTGACTTGTCAGCTCCTTTTCTTTGTATTTTATTAAATTGTACTTTATCTTTTTTCAGCCCATCTAACCTGCTATTTTTGTAACAAAGTATTAAATAACCTTGGCTTTGTTTTTATTCACTACACAGCATTTTTTTTAATTAAATATCAATGCAAAAAATTGATGTTTTCTTGATGTACCTGAGCCTAATAACCCAATGTTTTTGCAACAAATACCACTTTTTGAATGATTACACTAATTAATTTATTAAGACTGGATGACCTGATGTATGACACTTGTGCATACCCTAATATACTGACACTTTTAATGTGATGATTTGTTCCCACATTTCTTTCTTTTCTTTTCTTTTTTAAGAAACTATTAATTACAAATTTCTTCTGCAAATACTGCATTAAGATTAAAAACCTAAACTTTCATAATAGGTCATATTGTAGAGTATCATCTGTTTTCAACGGTCTGAAAGGGAGCCTTTGTGTCAGACTGAGATCTATATCTCATTAAAGTATGTTTTTTATTTAACAATGTATGTCATGTTGGAAGTTATTTTTATAATCTACGAGATTCAGTACATCTGCATGAGGGCCATCAGATCAAACAAACCCCTGTTTGTTGGAGTTCACAAATGATTTACGTTTGTTGCTGCAGTGCAGACAACAAAATCCCCGTCTTCCTGGGTCTGAGCAAGGACCAGATCCAAACAGCGCAGAATCATAATTCGCAATGCAATACTGCCACCCGGCTGCTTCTATGATCCCTCTGCAGTTCTGAATCGTTTATGCCGTAGCCATAATGCAGAACATCCAAAGAGCGGATTGTTATCGCTTATCTTTTACACTTACCAAGCAACATAGACAAGACAAAGGCTTGTCACTCCTGGCTTGTTTTGCTTTGTAGTGGAAGTGTGTCAATAGTTGTGCCTTTTTGTGAAATGCATGATTTAATTACCTTAAATCCATGTTTTCCAGAAAAAAAAAGTTCACAAAAAAGACCAAAAAACTTGTACACATACTGTACATCACTCTGTGTAGATATGAAGTACTCAAGGGAACCAGAACATATCTGTGTGTTGTCAAACTGTAATCATAGGAAATAAAGGCATTTTAAGTAGCTTTTCTGTGTGTGGTTTGTGAATATAAAAGGGCTTTTCCACTTGTGGTCAGTGGGTGTCAGTGTTGAACAGCTCATCTTTTCTGTTGCAATCAAAGTGGAGCAGCAGCTCAAGGATAACATATTGAATTCAGAAGCCACACCAGTGTAGTGTGATTAGCGACCCTAGAATTTGTGTTTAAATAAGTTTAAGTAGATGCAAATGCAGGCTACATTATGCATCTCTAGAATAACTAATAAAGACACAGATAAGACCCATTTTATGGTCTCGATATACAATTTTACTCTGAACCCAAACCTCAGCTTATGTAATTAAGTTTCTAAACAACCATTAACTTGAGCCTAAGATGATAAGGGTCAGGCTACTTTTAAACAAGCTTGAATGAATTCATGATGTATAAACAAGTCTGGTTTGGTTTGGCAAACAGAAGACACAATTGATCTTTGCACCCTGACAATCTTTTAAATATTCAGTTTTTTTATTTGTTAGGATGTGTAGGTGGATAGGAGCATTAGTTGTGACTTTAGCAACTGAAATAAACTTCACAAATCAAAGATGAATACAGTAACTTACTCTGCTGAAAGCCATCTTCTATCATATGTGGTCACTTAGATTCAGGTTGAATATGGCCAAATATCACCAATGATATGGGTTTGAATGTCAACCACTGCCTTCATCACTTCCTCTACCTCCTTATTCTTTTTTTTGCACTCCTCCTCATCCTGCTCGTCCCATTTTGTTGAAGACTGGTGAAGTCACCAGCTGCCTTTTTATAGTGATTAAATATTATGGGTTGTACACATAAGGCATACACATTTCTGCTCCTGATAGTTGCGTTTAACTAACTGACTAATGGATTTGGCTATTACAAAGCCAATGTTTTGGAATTTGCCAGTTGGCATCATGATATACATCTGTACCTACAACACACAAGTGTAAAAGGTATTTTCCAAATAACTGTGGGCATTGGTTTGCAAAAAAGTATGCAGCTGATATCATGCTTAGAAGTTCTAATTTGGCCAGTCATTTTTCTCTTTGAGCATAAGGTTTTGATACCTGTGCCATTCTTTAGATTTTAGAGTTTATGCAACTGAATAAAATCTGACCCAGGGTATCACCACCTCTCAACTAAAAGCAGTTAGGGAAGGCTCCAAAGTCACCTGGCAAATAGAACTGGATTAAACAGGATGATCCTTTTACATGGATGACTGTTTTGCTGCCTCTAGTGTATGTTTATGGACACAAAGTAGGCTAAAATAAAACACATGAACATACATTTGCATGTATTTATTTAGTTATTGTACAGAAAAAAACTATTTAATATATTTATGGGTAAGACCATGTTACATCTGTGAATACAACACAGTTTCAAAACAAAGTAGATTTTTTAAAATAGGCTCAAATTTCTATATTTTCTAGAGAAATACTATTAAATTTATTCACACTTTTGATTAATGAAAAATATATGGCTCTTGGCATCCTTTCCTCTTCCTCTCACCTCCTGTTTCCTCTCTTACTTGGACAGTTTAGTGATGACACGGATTAAAGCTCCATTCTCATCTTTGAGTCTCTGATTTTCTGTCTTCAGCTCCGCTTTAACCTGTAGTAAAAGCACAGAAATGCTTACATTTGTACAAAATTTACAGTGATTCATTTTGAGCTTTTCAAATTAGAAATATAATTGTTAAAACACTAAACAGACTCCCTGTAGTTTGAAAAAAAACTGAAAATAACATTTCAGGTGTCATAAAAATGTTTTAAAAAAATGAACAAATAGTGTTGTTTGTTTTTTTGTGCTGGAGCCAGAAAAGTGACCCGTACCAGCCCAAAACTCCATTCAGAAGGATAGAAAATAAGTATTACAAAAAACACAAAACAAGTTTGAAATGTCTGAACATTTTCTGCCTAATTTTGGAGGCCTGGCTATCTCAATGTAAAGACCCAGAGTGAAGGTAGCAGATCTCAGATACTGCAGTGATGTCTCTGACCCAGCATTTGTTCCAGCTTTTGTGTCCACACTGATAACTGGCCTTAGAAAAAAGGTTTGTCTAATCTGCAGACGATGTGTTATAATGAAACAAATCATGCATTAATACACTTATACATTATCACACATTTAGTGATCATTTGCTGTGAAGGTTGGTTTTCAGCTTTTTGTTAAGACAGTTTAGTCACTGAAAACAAAAGGTTATTGTTTGTGTTCTTATGGGCAAAACACAGCAGATCGTTGTGTTGCACTGAATAAATAATCACTCACTGGCTGCAGAGTCAAAGGGCTCACATATTCCACATCTGGCAGTGCAGGATGGTGACAAGTTATGCCAGTTACAACCATCATAGACAAAACAGCTAAGACTACTGAAACCAAGTCCCATAAACACTTTACAGTTTGGATTCACTGCTCTTTGCACTGTGCCCATGCAGCATCAGGGTCCCTCCTGTACTATACAAATGAACCTACCCTAAGAACATGGTGGAGAACAACAACAAAGACATATTATTACCTTTAATTGTTCTTCCATATCTGAAATCCTCTTTTTAAGGCTCCAACTTTCCTATGAAGATCATTCAATAAATATAAAACCTGATTAATTTTTAAAACATATAAAAACATGTTCTAAGTCTTACCTTTTTTTCGGCTTCGAGCATGTTTGAGGCACAGTCGCTCGGCCGTTCCTTCTGTATCATTCCGACAAGCATAAAAAAAAAGTACATAGCAGGTTTTTTTTATAAGAACGATATATTTCATGACAAATGTTTAGCATTAAATACTCTGTTTTGTACCTGTGCTCTCTGCAGCTGATCCTGAATCAGTTCAAGCTCCTGTTTATTTGTTTCCAGTCTTGACTTCAGCCTTTGATTGGTGGCCAGCGCCTTTTCATACATCTATTAAATATGCTCTTGTTAGGAAACCAAATAAAAATTTATACAATGAACAGGATAAATAGATAGATAGATAGATAGATAGATAGATAGATAGATAGATAGATAGATAGATAGATAGATAGATAGATAG
>JBAMHV010000003.1:12036367-12053242 GCA_037177535.1 Pseudomugil gertrudae | reverse complement strand
TCAATAAACCTGTAATCATTTTCACTTTTACAACCAGACTCCTCATTCTTGACAGAGAAGTTTTTGCCTCAACAAGTTTGAAAAACGAATTGTTTGCTTTTCCTTCACCTAATGAACATGTAATGGTCAATTTTTCAATGGTTAAAAATGTCATTTTTGCTTCATTAAAACTATGGCACCCAAGCACCACCTGCTGGTAGCAAAATAACACTTAAAAATAACATTTTTGCAAAATAAGATTAAAGTTTTGCAGTCCTATGTACATCACTTACATTTAGCCTAGCATACAATCAGTTGATAATTACATCTGCCAAGGAGGTTTTGTTTTTGCCAGTTTGCTTGTTTGTCTGTTTGCAACATAACTCAAAAAGTTACGAATGGATTTTGATAAAATTTTCAGGAAATGTCTGATCTGGGACAAGAGACAGATGGTTAAAATTTGAAGACGCTATGGATCACCATCTGGATCCCGGGAAAGTTTTTAAGGATTCATTATCATTGCGTGATCGAGCTGTTTTTAGCTTATGTGTATATAACTCCACGGAAAAGGCTCAGATTGCTAAGGGTATGTTTTTATGATCAGTTGGAGGACTAATATTTGTAAGTCACAATAAGCTGAGTGCTTTTCTAGTTTACGCTGTAACAATTTCTTCCAGATTTTTTAAGATATGCAACACTTTTTTTTTACCTACAATAATTAAGTCACAGCAAATATGAAATGAGCAAATCAGGAAACCAAGCAATTACCGTATATATTGTAAAAATACGCGAATCAAACTATGAGAGTTTGTTTACCGAGAATATGACATTTTCATATTTTACCAGTGAAATAGTACAATTGTCTAAGAGTCTGATCAAAGTACATTTTAAACACGTTTGGACTTTAGGAGATAACATATAAATAACATCACCTTGTTAAGAGCACCTTCTGGATGGCACTCTAACTCCATCACAGGATTTATCATATTTATACTCTATATCTATATTATAATATAAAATCTTTGGAGATTCATAGGAGTCAATCTTTGTTCCATAGTGATGAATTGGTCTCTCCATGAAGACAGAAGCATTTTGATGTGGCCTCTTCCACTTGTGCCGGGTTATCGCTGCAGCAGAGGCAGTTTGGGAACCGCAATGTGTAGACTGTGACCTGAATTTTGCAAAGTATGACTTGTCAGTATTTGTTAGGTGTCATGTTGTTCATTCAGTTGAATCTCTTTTTCACTGGACCCCATGATATTGAGAGCAGCAGGGCGGAGGAGCAGGGCAGCACATTCTGAAGTAAAAGCAAGGCTATAGTGGTGGTATTTAATGAGTCAAATGTTTCTCAAATGAAAAGCAGTATGGTTGTAGTGTAGGAAGAAGGGGCAAAAGTAAAGTTATGATAAGATGAAATAATGCTATATTTAGAATGAACTAGTAAATATGAAGTATTTGCATCATTTTCTATTTTACAGTTTCAGTGTTCATTATTGACTGTAAACAGTGTTTTCCCCTCCCCAGTCGCCGGATGGTGGACCAGAATCTCCTCGAAGCCATTCAAAAGTCGTTCTCCATGGCCTCACCAAACACCTCTCATGTCCGAGTTTTTGCCTTGGCGACCACCAAAGCCGCATTCCGCTTAGCCTGTCGATAGCTATCAGCTGCTTCCGGAGTCCCACAGGTTAAAAGGGCCCGATAGGACTCCTTCTCCAGCTTGATGGCATCCCTCACCGCTGGTGTCCACCAGCGAGTTCTGGGATTACCGCCACGACAGGCACCGACAACCTTGCAACCTGCTGGCTGCCTCAACAATAGAGGCACGTAATACAGTCCACTCAGACTCGATATTCCCCACCTCACCAGGGACATGGAAGAAGCTCTGTCGGAGGTGGGACTCTGCCAGACATTCCCAACAGACCCTGATGATGATTTTCACTATGGAGAATTTTGAATTTAGGCCTTTGAGGAATGCAGAAATAACATTGGCCTGTTTTTCTTCCCAGCTTATTCTTATATGACTCAACGGCAGCTTTAGAAGGTAGGGCAGTTCAGTTGTGCATGTTTGCAAAGTACAACCCAACAATTGTGCATGTTTTGTTTTTGTTTGTTTTTTTGTGAGCAAGTTGTTTGTGCCTCACTCATCATTTCTTGGATAAGTCTGCAATAAAATGTAACCTATTTTTCATAAAGGCTAGAGCTAATTTATTTTGTAGCTACTGTTTATTTTAATTTTACATGAGTAAAGTGTTAAGTGTTGTGATGTTGCTCTGCTAACCTATTTCCACATTATGCATTTTCTTATGTAAAACAGGATCGCAAATTAAAGAATAAAGATATGTTGACATTTTCAGACTTAGGAAGCTGCCTGACATTATAAACAGATGTCCACACAGCTCACTCTTCCACCACTGCAATATCTAGCTGAGGTGAATTTGCATGAAACGTCTTCCACCTTTCACAGGAGCCAGTTGTGGTACAAGTGCCTCGCAGGCAGGTACTCTCCATTGGTCAAATGTCTACTGAGCAGACCTTGACACTGAACAATTCCTGTCTAGAGCCTACCCTTTACTCTGGCTCACTCCCAACACCCCAGGCTTTTATTCACCACTTGAAATTTCTTACATTTTACAGTGGTATGAGTTAAGATAAAAACAGGAAGTGTATTTAAACTTTAACAATTGCCATGTTGATGATTTTTTTTTCTGCAATTTCATGAAAAGGCTGAGTGAAGGCAACTTTTTTTCAATATGTTTGGGTTTATGTTGCTGTTCAATTTTTACAAAACAATGCACTCTGTTCACTAGAAAATAAATGCAAAGCTTAAAGAAATAACAAGACACAATCAAATAATTTAAAAGACTTTTTTTTAGTCACGTGTTTCACCACACACGTACTTATATGTTGGCTTTTAGCAATTTCTGAACATGCATACGTGTTTATTATTAAAGTTAAAAACTGTTGCATCACAGTAGAAGGAATCAAAGCAATTTCAAGTTGACACAAGCTTGTGTAATTGATTTAAAATGCAGTCAGTCAGAGATCAGCTGCTCCAGCTTCAGTTCAGCCCACATAGCCATGTTTCACTCTGTAAAGAAACACATATTTAGAGCTTGTTTTATCAGGTTTTTTTTCTTTGTAAAACTCTGAGATGTTTAAACTTCTCCAATACCTCTGATGATGAGTGTCATAGAAGACTCTGCTGTCCCCAATTTGTTGTCTATGACAACTTTGTATTCTCCATTATCTCTGGGTCCCACCCGCAGTATGAGCATGGAGCAGACTCCACATATGTTTGTGATGTGGTAGTTGGTGTTTGTGTTCAGGCTGATATTGTTGTGGTACCACATGACCCGTGGAGCAGGCTCACCCTTTACTGCACAGGTCATGTAGCATTCGTACCCTTGAGGAGCTGTGCGCCTCTTCAAGGGGACAATGAAAGATGGAGGTGATTCAAAGTCCAAGGATTTAATCTGAGGCATGTTTACCTTGAACTTCCCTGTAAACATAAATAAATACATATAGTTAACTGTCATATCAAAATATGATTTAGTCCAAGAAGTGGCCTGAAACATTTCTTTTTCCTTCTTTAATTGCTAAATTAAATATGGCCAAAAGATTATTTAAATGCCACAAATCCTGTTTGGGATTAGTGCTGTTGTATTCTGAGGATTTAATCTCTCACAGCTTTATTCTTCAAGAAGAAACTGCAAGAAATCTCCTCAGCTAAATAAGAGAAAATGTGTTTTAAGCTGTAGCTCAGGCTTCTGTTTGTTTAAAACATGTTGTCTGCACACAAGCTTTTTCATTTCTAACTTTCTAACTACAATTTCCTGTCAGTAAAACTGCAGACTGAGAAGAGAGTTTAGAACAAACCTTTTTCCTTTTTGATTGTAAACACTGGGGACTCGGATGGTTCTGAAAAGCCCATGTCGTTTTTGGCAAACACTCTGAAGTTATATTCCCGTCCAGGCATAATATTCACAACCGTGAACTTATGGTTAAAAAGGTTGTCAGCTGCTGTCCTCCAAGTGCGCTTAAAGGAGTCGCGCTTGAATACCACGTAGTGTAGCCTATCATCTTTCTTCTCATCTGGAGAGGGAGTCCAGGTGAGGGTCACTGTTCCTGGGATGTTCTGATCCAGTTCTACAGGACCCGGAGGTTTAGGATCATCTAGACAAAGAGAAATACAGATTACTGCTATGGGAGTGTTTAGATACTAATGTTCAAACTGAATTCCTGTTTTCACAATCTAAAGATTGAATTTCAGTGGGTGTGTTTTAGGCTTCTCAGATTTATTTCTAACCCTGTAATGAGAGTGGCAGCAGCAAACAGATGCTATAGTGAGTTTGGTTGTGTGAAAAAAAACAGCAAAAAAACAAAACAATTTTGAAAAGATGAAAACTGATATGCTTAGCCATAAATGTATTATCTCAGAAATGCCTGACTTGCTAGCTCTTAGTTTACATTCAGATTTCAGGGCGCGATACTCAATACAGACATTTTTGAGAGTCCATCCATATTTTCAATGAAATGTGACTTGGATGTGATCTTCTGCATTAACCTAATGTGTAGGAGACACAACAATGTCCTAGTGAGCGTGGGTGTGATGCCTTCATGTTGGTAGAAGTAAACACGGATGTGAGTGCTACTCTTAAAAAATGTTTCAATGACCTGTAGATTCAGACAGAAGTCGAATGGCAAAAGATCACAGGTGTCAGATTTAGGACCACATATTCAAGTGGCCAGACAGTTATGAAAAGATCAGATACAGATCGCATAAGGGCAAAAAAATAGTTTGGGATGAAAATAGCCTTAGTCATAAAACATTTTAAGTCATTACCCAGTCAGGAGTTATGTAAAATACTAATCTATTTTCATTGAAAAAGTTGTAATTTGCAAAGAATTAAAAAGTCTGATTTTTTTCATGTTTATAGTTTTACACATTTAAAATCAGAAAATCATACTGAAACATTACTGAACCTTTTTATGCCAACAGCAACATTTAGTCAATTTTAACACTATTAATTCACCTGTAACTCTGATTTCAACACTGAAGCTTTCCTGACCAACAATGTTCTTTACGGTGATGGTGTAGATGCCGCTGTCTGACCTCTCCGATGTGGGAATTAAAAGCTGAGAACCTTTATCAGAGTTTGTAATGGTTACATGTTTGGCCACAGGAACACCATCCTTTATCCATGTGATGTCAGGTAGTGGTGAGGCCTGCAGACATAAAAAAAATAAAAAAGTAACATTTCTGACAATGTGACTATACATGTTCAAACAAAGTAAAGCATTCAATAAACTAGCTAGGAGGAAATCCTGTGAAACCACACAAAGTACCTCAAAGTTGATGTTGAGACGAACAGTGTTTCCAGATCTCACCACCATAAGGGTCTTCATGTTGCGTCCTTTAAACTTTGGCCTCACTGTGGATTTATTGTGGCATGAATGATTCATTTTACTTTTATTACAATTTAACAAATCGTCTGATTATTCAATCGATCATACAAACATAATTATGCAGCACCTTTCATGCAAAAGCAGCTCAAAGTCTTTTATATAATAAACACAAACAATGAGTATACAGTACATAAAACTATCACACACTCGAGTAAAAACATCAGAGTTCAAGAACATTAACTTGATCATAGTCGCTTTCACACACACATCATCTTAAACACACTTACATAGTACACACACCCCCCACTAAACCTTTGCATTAACATTGGCTCTAGATTCTAGTGTCTGTCTCTTTAACTGAAACAACAAAATAAAAACATTATTGGTGGCAAACATCTGACGAGTGATGCTAAGATAAGAAACAATGCTTTGAGGATTTGTCCACACCAGGAGCTGCCCCATCAAAGACCAAAGAGGGCATCACCATGGACACTGCCCAAGACAGGGCAGGTAGGAGTCCACACTGCAGCGGGCTGCAGTGCTGGACCCTACCTATCACCCCAAGTAGGACAGTCTCCATGTCATCGACCCTGCAGACCTAATGAGCAGAACTCCTGATGTGGAGGATCCACATGAGGAAGACACTGGAATTAAAAACAGGGGGAATAAAAGCCTAAAAAATAAAAGAACAAAAAAAGCATGAAAGAAAACATAAATGTACAAAAATGATTAAATAGATAAATAAAAATACCCTAAATATGTCTTAAGTTTCTTTTGAAAAGTATCAAAAGTCTCTGCAGCCCTGATATCCTCTGTCAGGCTGTTCCACAGACAAGGACTGTAATGTTGGAAAGAGTTAGTAGTTTTGACCCTAAATTTTAAACAACTAAAACAGTAATAGAGAATCTCAGGGTCTGCGTCGGCTCGTAATTTAAAAGGAGGTCAGATAAATAAGAAGGCACAAGACAATTGACATTTATATCTACTAAAAGATTTTTTGTACTTTAGCTTAACATAATTGTTATTTCTTCCATTATTGTTACAGTCTGCTTATGTGCAAATGAAATTATTTCAAAGCTGATAAAGGACTGAGCATGTAACATTTATTTTCATGTCACACAAATGTAGATTGACTTTCTTTGTTTGTTTGTTCTTTGGCTACACCAGCTGTCCAATATCACATTGCTCTCTCTTTGCACTCTGTGACTGAGGTCTGTTTGCATCCCAAAGGGTTGCAAATGAGTGAACCTCGGGGTGGCATGACCAAATTAACAATCAGTCTCTGTACAAACACGTACAAAGCTGTCTGCATCAACGATGTGTCAGCCTGACTAAAGAAATCAACATGAACAAGTCAGTTTAATATTAAACAGTGATGCTTAAAATGCTGTTTTGTTTATTATGTTGAATTTAAAAATGTTTGCATTGTCAAAAATAACTTAATATCTATTTTTGTCATCACCTGATACTATTTTAAAGTCTAACTAAAAGATCTTCTTTTGAAAGTTTCTATATACTGTAGGATCTTTTAAACCAAAAAACAGAAAACCAATTTCCAGGCAGCACTAGGGAGGGTGCTACAAAATATTTTTGTCAATTCTTTATGTTTGGTTAGGAATGAGAATAACTTGTTCAGTACTATTTCTAGAAATCATAGCAAAGACATTTTTAACCCATTCACACATTTATTGCTGGCCAACACACACGATTGCTTACCTGGGGGAGGCATGGCAACTATATAATTGTCAAGACCACACGGTTCTCCATCACCTCCATAATTTGTGGCAATTACTCTCACCCAGTATGTGGCCATTGCCTTGAGGCCAATCACAGTGTAGGAAGACAGTGTAATTGGGATGGTGTTACAGCGGGTCCACTCAAGGCTCTCTATTGGTCTGATTTCCACGTAGTATCCTTGGGCTTCATCTTCTACACCTTTTATTTCCTTTGGTTTAGTCCAAGCCAGCGAAAATGTGGCGTAACTTGATGATGTTAATTTAAGGTCTGTCACTTTTCCAGGTGGTTCTGAAAACAATAGTGATTAGAAAAGTTCTTCTTTTATACTGAAACTAAATATCTGATTATGCTTACTTTAAATAAATAATTAGCACTGTTTTAATGAGCTTATAAGAATTAGTCAAAATGCAAGAACCCCTTGTGTCTTGACTCACTCAGTGGATCTCTTGCAGTAACTGTGTCACAGGGAATACTGGGATCTCCTGCACCAGACAAGTTGATAGCAGAAACTCTGAACTGATATGTGGCACCTTCAAAGACATCTTTCACATCATACTTTGTATCTGGAGGGAAAGGAAATACTAACCGTCACATAACTGCATAACTCTAGCTTCATTCATGTGGTTACATGCATCTATGCATTTAACGGCACATGCATTTTATTCCTGCAGCTTTATACCTGTAATTGGCCCGTTCTGGTTTACAAGGCTCCAGTAATTTGTGCCTATCTTGTTCTTTTCCAAATTATATCCAACTATTTTTGTCCCTCCAGTGTCACATGGAGGACACCACAACAGGTTGATGCAGTCCTTATAGGCGCTGACCACTTTAGGTGTTGTTGGTGATCCAGGATAACCTGTTAGGGGAAGGTGAAATAGAAAATTGTAAGTGAAACTTTGTCATACTGCTTTGATTAATTTCTGTGTTTTTTCTTTGTTTAATTTCTGTGGCATTCAAAACTTAAAACATGACAATCAACTCCATTGGAGTTCATTAAACGTTGAGGTCACACATAGGTAGAAAGCTGCTCAATCAACATGTTCCACCTACAACTCCACAGATCTGACTCCTCAGGACCCTGCACTCTGAGTACGGTAACTATATTTCAGTGTAAGAAGAACCCTTCCAGTACATAAATTGACTTAGCTCCCTGAATTATTCTTAACCACTCCCAATAAATAGTTTCAGAATAAAAAACTTGAGGTGAGATATAGTCCAATGTTGTAGCTTGATTTTCATTCATCTTATGAACTTGGAACCAAGGAGTTGGACCCCACTCTCTTAGTCAATAATCCTGTTGTGCATACGTGTACTGTTGTCAACATAATGTCATGTAAATTAGGCACAAACTTAAAACTCACGTAATACACCAGCTGGTATGTCTTCTGTCTGCAGGTAATCACTGATGCCCTCTGCATTTTTGGCTCTGATGCGGTAGTAGTATCTTCTTCCAGGGTCCACATCTGAATCTTTGTAAGTTGGTTGACCAGGGATCTCACCAATATTTGTCCATTTATTTCGCCCCAGTTGCTGCCGTTCTATAATGTAGTTAGTGATTGGGCAGCCACCATTGTCTTTCGGTGGTTTCCATTTGATTTCAACAGATGTTACAGCACTTTCCATGATGTCCACTGGGTATTGCGGGGGTGTTGGTTTGGCTGTTAAAAAGAGAAGAGATCATAGTATAAACAAATCAAAAAGAATTTATAATTTTTATTGTTGCTACATTGCATAAAACAAGGATGGGCACCTCCAGTCTTTGAATGTCGTAGCCCTGCAAGTATTAGGAAGTTCCTTGCTGCAACACACCTGACTCATATCAATGGTAATTAGCAGACTTGTGCAAAGTTGGATGTTATGCTCTGCACAGGGCTGCTAATTAGGTCTGATGTGTGTCAGGTGTGTTGCGGCAAGGAAAGTCCCAACACTTGAAGGACTACGGCCCCAGAGGACCGGACTAGCCCATCCCTGGTGTAAAATGTAAGAGGCACACGTCACTTACCCAGTACGACTAGTTTTGAAACAGCTTCTAATGTACCAAATTCATTTTTAAGTTTAATTTTAACTTCTCCACTGTCTTTCCTTTGACACTTTGTGAGGCGTAGCTGACTTTCAGTGTCTGAAGTCTCAATCTTCACATTGATACCAGGTAAAAGCTCGTCATCATCTTTGTACCACTGTATGGTCATTGGCGCACCACCAGAGTATGGCATCTTCCATTCAGCATTTTCACCTGCTTTTACAATGACTGTATCTTTAAAGTTTCCCAGTGCATCAAGGTCCAGTTTTGGTGGGGCTGTAGTGATAGAGAAAAAGAAAAGCTTTTTTCAAAAGTCTAAACTGTTTTTGAAATCATCATTATTCTTGGAACATAATTCAAAGTTTCCAATAAGTTCTGACCATGAATGTCAAGTGATGCTTCTGATTTTCGTCCATCAGCTTCAAAGCGGTAAAGCGCTGCATCGTCCTTTTTACAGCAGTTAATTGTCAAACTGTGACAGAATCCATCTTTTATGATATTGACCCCATCTTTATCTGTTAACTTGCCAGACAAAAACATTTGAAAGATGTAAGGCGCGTTTTAAGAAGGTACTGTTGAGAAAACCAAGATGGTAACATTTATCTTGTTTTAGTTGACATACCAACTTCCCATTTTTATACCAGCGTCCCTCTGAAGACTCACTGCTTAGTTTGCATGAAAGCTCTACTTGTTCACCAACGTTGGCAACTGTATTTGACAGTCCACTGACAAAGCGTACACATTTCTCTGCATGTGGAAACATAACAGTAGTTTAACTTATTTGGCTCAATTTTGAGTGTCGCATTGTAAATTTCTCCATTGTAATGTCCAAACAAAGGTATACCAAAGCCCACCATGAGCTTACAAATATATGATATAAAGGTCCATCTTGTGACAATAGTTTATTATTACGGCATATCTTTTTGGTGGTCAGCATACAAGACTGCCAAATTTCATTTTCTGTTCCGAACATTGATTAGCTGTCAGCAAGGTTAAAAAGAAAACATTTTCATTCAGTAATACAGATAGATGTGCTTTTTTGGAGACATGTGATTGCAGATTCTCTATAGAAGGTTTGCATCTACGTATATGCTTAGTTTCATCCAGGTGGTGAGATTTTTTTAACCAGTCAGAGTATTTCACTGTAGATTGGTCCCACACACGAGTGTTTAGCATTTTACCTACGACAGTGTCAGGAACCAAAGGTCCAGCTCGCAGTTGCTTTTTATTCTTATCGCTTGCATCATCTGTAGCATTTCCATCATTTCCATCTCCCAAGAGGTTCTTATTCTTGTCATCTCCATGATCCTGGTCTCTATTGTTCTCCCCACCAGAGCCATCACCACTGCCATCATTAAAAGCATCTTTCCCATCTCTTCCAGCACCTCCAGTTAGTCCATCTCTTCCATCTCCTTCAGCTCCTCCATTTGTCGCATCACCTTGTACAACACAGGGTCTTGCATGCACAGCACCATTTTGAGCTTCTGCATCTTTTGCTGTACCCACATCTTGTCTCTCTTTCTGAAGCTTCTGCAGCTTATTCAGCTCTAGTTTAGATTTGTCATCTTGATCGGTAATAGATTCTTTACAACCATGTGAGTCAGCTGTAACACACATAAATATTGAGAATTACTCAAAAAAATATATGACATATTAAATGAAGATCTTATCCCAGAGTCAGCATAACGCTATTTTGATGATTTACATATGGAAACAAGAATGTCCTACCTTCCACTTTGAGAGAGGCGCTGTTGGAGGTAATGCCAGCAATGGCGTAATACGCTCCATTATCTGCTACTTGACAGTTTTTAACTCTCAGTGTGTGAGTTAGTTTGTCTTCTGAAACAGTAATCTCATATTTGTCTCCATGTTCAAGAGATGAGTCTACTTTTGACCAAGCAATTCTGTTGAGCGGTGTCGACAAAATGCACTGAAAGATGGCGTCTTCCTTTTCAGTGACTTTAACATCCTTGATCATAGTCACAAATTCCACATCAGGCACTGAGAAAGCAGAGGACTGTATTTAGATTATTCATTTTCATGCTTTGACATATTAACTTTGAATTCAATAATTATGTTGAATTACAATGTAACAGTGCTTACCTTGAAAATCAGTTGTAAGAATGCTTGTCTCTTCAACATCAACCTGGTATAACCCAGCATCTTCTTTCTGAGGGTCTTTTATACTAAAAACATAGTTTGTCCCTGTTTTCTTAAGGCTGTGTTTTGAGTTTTCATCATTGTCATATGGGACTGAGGACCCATCCTTGAAATACAAAAAATAATAATATTATGTATGGTGTTTCTTTCTGTCTTTTTTAAATTGATTTTTTTATGTAGAATGTTTATATCACCTTGTATACGTTGATTGCACTGTTGTGATCCAGTAGTGTCACATCAAAGCTAAATTCAGCTCTTCCACTTGGTTTCATTTCGATTTGTTTTATATTCTCCAGATTCTCTACAACCTAGAAAGACAAGATAAAGCTTCACATATATTTCTGCAATTAGTTTAACATTTCTTTTTGTTCTTTGGTGATCTATCCAGCTCTTTGCGACCAGCACTGATGATATTGGGAACAAATGGGGAAAAACAAAACAAACACTGCCTATAGCACTATATGGCAACACTTCCAGCTACAGTTGCAGCAGTCTGACTGGGATTTATCTAAAGCTTTATCCTATTGTTTGATTTTTTGCTTGTGTTGTTTTCACTCTTAGAAGTAAATCGCTTTGAGAGAAAAGTGTCTGCTAAATGATTGTAGAATGCAATAGAATGGTAAATGGATTCATAGCGCTTTTCCAGTCTTATGACCACTCAAAGCACTTTACACTATACAGTCGCATTCACCCATTCACACACACACTCACACCCCGATAGGCACATCGGGGGGCTAGTTCAGTGTCTTGCCCAAGGACACTTCAGCATGTAGTCACGGGGAGCCTGGAATTGAACTCCCAACCTTCCAGTTGAAAGACAACTGCTCTTCCACCTAAGCAACAGCTGCCCAATAGAACACATATGTCTGGATTTCTCCTTAAACAATCATTAAAGAAACTATCTTTTTTAAATCACCAGCAGCCTTTAGAATTGCATACTTTCTTGTTTGACGTATTTTTATTGGAATAACGTACAAAAACTTCTGTGCAACATTTTGTAGATTTGCTATGCATTTCCAGTATAACACGAGATCAGTGGGCTCACACACTTTCTGTCTGTTTTCCTGTCTGTGAAAACAGCTTTTTATATTCTAATTAATACTTAATACAGAGGAAGTAAATAAAATCATAAAACAATTTTAGCAGGTGTTGTCAGCAAATTATTTTTACTTTTCTATTTCTTTTTTTCTGGGTAAAATGAAAGATTTCCACATTGTCTTGTGGAGTTGTATAAAACTTCGAGCAGTACCTTTGCCTGTTCTTCCTCCCTCTCCTTTTCCATCTGTTTTAGTTTCTTCAACATCCAGCGGAAATCAGTCACTCCAAACTCAAAGCAAATCCTTTCATAGTCCTTTTTTGGTGCACTGAGAAGCAGCTCCCAGAGTTTAGGATCGATTTCTCCCTCCGTCTTTGGTGGCAGTTGCTTTTTCCTTTTGACAACCTCACTGAAGAGAGATGAGCAACATAGTATTTTTGTATGGGTGTACCACAGTATAAACTTTAACTCATACTTGATTTTTACTCTAACTTACGTTTTCTTAAGCATTTTTCTGAAATCCTGTGATCCCTGCCCATTATCTGAGAGAGGAGATAAAGGCAAAAATTTTAAAGTTATGTTACCATTTCCTTTAGGTGATAATTTACAATGGTTAGTATAGTTAAAAAGACCACGTACAACATAGTAAATTTAGCCAATATTTGACGGAGCACAGATGAGCTCCTTCATTGTTTGTTAATAAATGACCTACCTTGTTTTTTTTTGTAGCCAACTGGACAAGAAGAAAACAACGAAACAAACAAAGAAAATAATACATTAACTGAAAAATGCATAGTTATTTCAGAATTAATTTGACACTAATGTTATATTTCTTTAGAAGTAAATTTTACCTTCAGCAACATTCAAAGTGACTGTGCAGACAGCTTTTCCATACGCATTAGTTGCAAAGCACTTATATGTGTCAGCATGGTCAAGTTGCACATTGTGTATCTGAAAAAAATTACAGGAAGAGCAAGATTGTGATACCAAAAGTTAGACAATTATCAGCCTAAATGAATGAGATTGTGTAAATACCAAAGCACTGTGTTATACTGCAAGGGTAAATCTAGTCATATTGGGTTAAAGCGTAACTCATCAAAATCATCAACGTTTTAACATACTAACTGTGAAATCTACATATAAACTTGTAGCTGCACCTAATGATAGATTAAAGTACTATTTTAATTATTTATTTAATTAAACATGATGTGTTAAAAAGAAAACAAATTTGAAATGTAATTGTATTTTGGCATTTTTACATGATTATTTAGATAATTATTGTAAAGCAAGATCATCATTAGAACTTTCCAGTATAAAGCGTAAATGAGATGAGATAAGATGAGGGGGATGAGATGCCATAGCCTGTGTCAAACACAATTTACCAGTTATATAAAGATATATAATTTGTTTTGACCTTTTGTAACTTTATTGATAGTGGGGGAAAGTGGAGAGAGAAATAAGAGCTTGTCAGTAACCCAGTAAACAATCAGTCAATTCTATGGAAAGTGTTGTAACAACTTGACTATCAGGTAACCCCCACATACTCTGTTTTACAAGATATTAATGATAAAAATACACATGAGACATTTCTTTCTTCACCTCCAGAATGTGCTCTCGGGCTCTTTCATCATATCGGATTTTGTATTTTTCTGGGTCATCAATTTCCCCTTTATTGCGACTCCATGTAACAGTTGGTCCTGGCTCTCCACTCACCATAGCTTTAAAAAATGCCTTTTTACCTTAAAGTACAACAAAGAAAGGCACATAAATGTGTTACAGATGATGATTGTTTAATGCTTTGTTAGATTTTATTGTGGAAGGTGTTCCTACCCTCTTGAACGGTCGCAGGCATTGGTTTCCGGGTGAAGTCAGGTGTTGTCTGTCCTACAGGAAGTTGCTCAACAAACTGGGTGATCATAACCCCCGGAACCCTGGACCTCTTTTTAATCATCACTTTTAAGAATAGAAAACGTTTTCAGTTAGGCAGTGACAATATGTGTATATGATTGTCAAAAGACACAAACAGGAGGACAAAAAACAAACAAAAAAAATGTGTCAGCAGAAGATAAACATTTAATTTTAATAAACAGAGACCATAACTGTTTTAAGTATATAAAGTTGTGCTTCAGCGAGGATGCAAAATGTGTCTACTTAATAAAAGGTATCTAAATATTTTATTAGAGTCTGATTCAGGTTTATGATTTAGATTTAGGATTTTCCCTTAAACCAATCCTTGAACTTAAAATTTTAGTTATTCCCCTCATCTAATGGAAAAGCTTCACGCTTCGCATCCATAATATGAAATAAATGCTACATTGTTTATGTAATAATGGTTTAGTTCAGTCATGCACTCCTCCCCAATCGCTGAATCTCACTAGAGGTCACTCTTTCCTTTCTTTTTGCCACTACAACAGCAGCTACAGACTAACAGCTACAGTTTCTACACTTGTATAGATAAATCTTTAGTATAAAATTTAAAATGTCTTTTTTTATTTATCTGTAAACATAGAGACAGTAGAAGGTGATTTTGGTCACTGTTTTACTTACTTAAAACAAATTCCCTAGAAAGTATGAGTACACATAATGATAGTTTTTGTTCCCATGGTTATGTGCAAAACAATAATTAGAAAAGAGAAATAATACAATCGGGTTAAAGCGTTTTGAATTCTTTCTCCTTTTTTCCACTACCCGCTAATGTACAAAGTACACATTAATTCAAATGAACCTGGATTAAACACTGCCAGCAGCCATTAGCATCACAAGCAACAACCTTCCTTTTATGACCACTCTTCTAAACATCATACCTTATATGGAATTGAAGTTGCTTCTCCTGTGCTTGTATGTTTGATATAATCTAAGGCTGCTTTATATGAATAGGTCAAACTCCTAATTACCATCCCCTACTGCTGTATGCAGTCAAATCTGCCAATGAATCTTTGTTTGTCTATGCATCATCTTTTCCCTATTTAGGATAGTCAACAGGCACAAAATCACATGTGAGAAAGTAGGTCATTATGGTTAAGAATACAGAAATAAAACACCACAAATTTGAATGAAAAACTACTTGAATTTCTACAAATCCAATTTTATTTTCTCACACATGCAGTAATGAAAGGGATGGACATCATTCTGTCCTCAGTGACTCACTTTTAGATGATCCATTTTGCATAATTGTTTTTCTAGCAGCTGTACTGCAACTTGAAGGCATGTATTGAATATTCATCAAATTGTATGTGTCATCTCTCAAGGGGCAAGTTTATGTTCTTATATCATCTGAATGCAGGCAGGATTGTTGTTCTTGTTCCTCAAGCATTGATTCACGCATAATCCAGGTCTGTTAGCATAACAGCGTATGGCTTCTCTCTGCATACCAATTGCTCGATGGAAGAGGTGTTGGATTCAAGCAGCAGCAAACTTGTTTATGTTAAGTTTATAAATAAAGATGTGTTTTCTGTAAAAGTTGATAATAACACTGTCATAAATTAATCTGAGCCTCTTCTTTCATGCCTTTAGAATAATTTTAATTGGTTTCTTATAGATAGTCTCTTGGTTTAAAGTTGGAAATGAAATAGTACAATTCTTGATAATAATAAAATAAATATCAGTATACGTTTGCAATTTAAAAGCCAGTTTGAAAAAAAAAAGTAAAAAATATTTTAGCTACTTTTAAGCTGCTATTACACTTTTTTTCAACCATCTCCTGTCAGGACTGTTGTATTTCTTAAACTATTGTGATGAAACATCAAATTTTTTTATTTTAATATAACAAATGTTTTATCCATTTAACCACCGTGTGCACTCTCATCATGTCACACATGATAAGAGTATACATGGTGGTTACACATGGTCTTACTTTTATTATAAGAGTTAATGAGAGTCTGGATGGTCTCCTATCTTTAGACTGAGGGACCTGAGGAGGATCAATGATCTCTAGAGAAGGATGTGTTTTAAGTTTTGATTAGTCAGATAAAACTGACTAATTGCTTGATTAAGACAATTTACATAGAAAATAAAATAATAAAATAAATCATATCTGTAGGTGTCTGTTTACATATAAGGCTTTCAGCTGAAATTATTATGGCCTGTTAATGTTTTGTTGTTGTTTGGTAGGGATTTCTTTTACAGTATCTCACATGTAGAGATTATCCACTCTGATTGTTCCAGACCTTTTTTTAAAAACTAAACAGGTCTGGATACTTAAATCTAATATTCTTTGCATTTTTAAACAAGAATTTGTATTTGTGAATGGGAGGAGGAGGGATAAACTAAACAAATCCAGGTTTGTACAGCCTATTAATACTAACCCGAGGAGGTGGAAAGGTGAAACGTTTGCTAAAGGGGCTTCTCGAGTATTTAGTTACGGGTCTTGATGGTTTTAAAAACAATATTTATTTAAAGAAGGAAAGCCCAAATTTGGTCCTGGAGATATACCATCCTGCAACGATTAGATGCAACTCTGGAGGCTCCTCTCTTATGGAACCAGCTCCCAGTATGTGTACGGGAGGCAGACACCCTCTCTACCTTTAAAATTAAACTT
>JBAMHV010000003.1:11993714-12020046 GCA_037177535.1 Pseudomugil gertrudae | reverse complement strand
CTGTCTCTTCCTCCTCATCGTTCCTACGACTGTGCCATTAATTTGGTTCCAGGCTTTACCATCCCCAAGGGACGCTTGTACTCCGCTAAAGTAAAATGGTAATAATTGATACATTCACATATTCCATCCATCCACTTTCCATACCTTTTCATCCAATTCAGAGTTGTGGATAGCTGGAGCCTATCCAAGTGAAAGATGGGTACACCCTGAGCAGATCGCCACTCCATCACAGGGCAACACAGAGATGCAACCTAACATGCATGTCTTTGAACAGTGGGAGGAAGCCAGAGTACGATACTCGGAAAGAGCCTGCACTAACACAGGGAGAACATGCAAACTCCACACAAAATGGCCACTAGCTGAGATTTAAACCAGCAATCTTTTTGCTGTGAGGCTGTGCTGCTAATCACCGTGCCACTGTCCCATTCACATATTTAAATTTTTAACTTATGCATAACAACAAAGATAAAAGAAATAAAAAACTAAATTGTTTATACTACAACATACACAATGATTGTATCTCTTTGTTGCCCATCATGTAGCCCATAAATCATCATTTGAGTATTTCTGCAGATAACCAAACTCCAAGAATTCTGCCCTCCCCCCACTTCACACACACACACTTTTATATTCCCAAGCCTATTTCTTTATTCTGGCTATAAGAAAACCAAGGACTTTCTTAAAACTATGTCTTAGTGCTGTGCTCGTTGTTCATTTCAAGCCCCCCAAAAATCTCAACTTTAACACACACATTTTCCTGATTCTCAATCTGTAATAGCACTGAGTTTCCTGAGAGTCTTATTGGACTTCTGTTAGGCAGGGGGGCTATTGATTTAATTAAGAAGACGTGTGGAGCACATTACAAAATGATGACTGCTTCATGGGAGGTCAACAAGAAATCAATAAGAAATTGTATTACTGCTTCGCCTGGCTGGGGTTAGTCCAGCTACCATGCACGACTGCCAAGACTGGCCTGGAAAACGTGGGAAATACTCTTCTTGCAGGCACTTCTTGTAGAAACTAAACATGGTGATGCTAGAACAAAGGAGTAGAAAAATAACTGCCTTTGTTTGTCAACGCTTGGATAAAGAAATTGAAGAGGAGCCAGAGACCATGATCCTATTGAGTCTTTCTCCTTCTAAATGTACTTACAGAGACTCCACTGTGAATGATGTTATAAAACAACACCAAGAGAAAACTAGAAATAGATTCTTATACATTATATATCTCAAGATTTTTAAAATATTATCCAAAAACAGATATACAGTATGACACAAGGAGGGCAGTTAGCTGGGATAGACTGGCAACTAGTCTAGGTCGTACTCTGCCTCTCCCCTGCTATTTGCTGTAAAAGACTCCAGCTTCTACCTGAACTTGGCTAAAGGCCCATTTAGGCTCGATACAGATGATGGATACAGATGGAAGGCCAGTTTTAGCATTTTCTGCATTGGTTATGCATGTAATTTGATGCGTTTTGAGGGGCCTTTCAGATTTGTCACAACGCAGGTGATGGAGCAATACCACGGGAAATTGTGGGGGCAGTATTGAGTTGAATAGTCAATGCGTAAACAGAGAAGAACAGTAGGAGGAAAAAACAGAAATGCCAAAATTCAGAGAATGTATCAGAGAAAAAATTATGAAGAAACTGAGAAAGACAAACATAAAATATTATTTTTCTGCTTCTTCGGTTATAAAGGACTGAATAACTACCAAATGTCAAAACGACAACATGAACTCCAAATACTAAGACTGAAATACTCCATTTTATATATTTGTATGCAACTTCACTTGAAATCTGTGTTCTGTTTTACAGTACGACATCACACACAAGCGTGAGCAATGCCCTTTTAAGAATAATGATTCCCATGATAAAGCTAGGCATTCACATGCTACACATTTTATAAAATGCCTTCCAAAGTAAGTGTGATTGGCAACAAAACAGTGTCAAAAGGCTTCACTTGTCTCAAAAGGGCTTATGAACCTTCTGTTTGTACAGTTATATCTCACACAGGCTTCGCCCTCTACTGTGTTAATATAACTAGTGTTACAATAACGTAACCTTCGTTTTCCATCATGCAAATACTGTAGGCTATACATTAATGACACTGCACATATGATTTTGTAAAGTCAATGCAAATTTTAGGATTTAAAAGAAAAAAATTCAACTATAGATGCTCATCAAAACCTATAACCTAAAGATAACTATAAAATCAGAACTAAGGCATAAATAGCTTCTTTTACCATGAAAAAGTTAGACACATCTTTGTGTGTCTTCATGTGTTTCATTCTGACTGACACTCAAAGTACTTATATTGTTGTGGAATTGGACTAGTGTTTCTAAATTCTGGTCCTCATGCCCCCCTGCCCTGCATGTCTTACGCATGATTTTATCCAACACACCTGAAATAGGCATTCATGGAACTGTGCATGACATTCTTTGCAGCTTGTTAACGAGCCATTCATTGAATTCAGGTGTGCTAACAAAGGGTTGCCTCTAAAACATGCAGAGCAGGACCGGAACTGCGAAACACTGAGTTAGATAAACTGAGCAGTAACAGCTGGATATAATTACTGTATATAGCACAATGCTGAGGACAAAACCAGTGTGAAAATAAATTTGAATTAGTCCTCCCTCCCTCACTGCAGTTGCTGCCATATTCTCATGTGGCAAGTGAGGACCCTGATCATTAATAGAATCAACCCCACCAAGGGTATTAATACCCTTATTTCTGATGAAAATGACATTTCACATAGGACATCTGACCTCTTTAACACATCTCACTCTAGGTCTTTTTTCTGTAAGTCATAGTGTCATAATAAAGGATTTTATACTCTCCATTTGCTATGCTGGGGTTACATCTGCCAAAGCTCCTGCACTGCATCAGTAAAAATGACTATATTCTATACTATATGCCGCCAAACTCTACAACTGGTTGAATAACACTGACATGATTGACTTGATCAGTGAGTGGTGAAGAGAAAATACAATAAATAGAGTTTCTCAGAGAGTGCACTGGCAGTACAGTGTATTCTCAAGAGACAGTGTGTGCATAATATATTATGATTTTCCTTTGTTTCCCTCTTTTTTTCTCTTTCTTTACAATGTGTTTGAGTATAAAAGAAAATACAGATTTGCTAGATTGTATTTTCTCTCTAGCCATTTACAAATTGGATCCTACAAAAGGTTACTGTTGAATGTGGTCAGGAATCAGGTCATTGCTATGCAAACCTACTTTTACATACTCTAAAGCCCCAGTCTGGTCTACGCAAGACGAAAGCAGATGCAAATGTGCGTTCAATTTATAGGCTAATGAGATTTATCAAAGCTGATGCTGTAGCTGTGGGAGGTACAGTTTAGTTTGCCTGTAAATAAACAAAATGAATGTTAGGAAAAACCTGCCTCTGGCAGATGATTTATACCTGCTTATCAAAAATATAATATCTACCAAGATCAAGCTGCTGTAGGAGGTCTTGATGAGAGATGATTAATTACAGAAATAATTAATTCTGAATTAATTATATTTTGTACTAGACATTGTTCATGCCCTTGAAAGGTTTTATCCTCCACACTTTTTAAGAAATGCTATTAATAATTCTGAATACAGGAAAGGTAATTTCACTACATGGTGTTTACACTGAGGTCAATGCAGTCTGTCGTAATGGAAATTTTAAAATGGTGTTTTTTGGTTACAAAATAATTTTTAAACAACCTTTGCAGGATTGTAACACACATTTCCATTACACCTAGGATTGTGCAAACCTAACAATGGCAGTTGAAACCTAGTAATGGAAACACATACATTTCGAAAACAAAAGAATCTCTTAATTATGCTGAAACAGTTTTACACATTCATGAGGTGTTTTTTTCAGACGTTTTAATGTAGAAGTTCATTGCAAAAATGTAATGGCAACCCTTTTTCTGTATTTACATGTCCCCAGATGTGATGTGATTTAGCAAAACACTGGAATAGAAACCCAGCTTAGTAAAAAACTGCCATGCATATTCAAAAACCTCATATCCATTGTCCTACACACTTGCTTTATTGTGCAAGCTTGCTGAAAATAACCTATAGTTACATCTTTTCTTTATGCATTGACCCAGATGTCATGAGAGGTAACACCTGTCGCTAAACAATATGTCTACATTAGGTAGCTGCAGCAACTGATGGGAATGAAATGTGATATCAGGTAATGTAATTATAGTGTAACACATCTTTGTGGTATAGACGTCAATGAGAATTTGACCATCTGGCAAAATACTGAACTTCAGTGCAGAAGGCGGGTGTAAGTTTCCTTTCTTACCATTACTGTCAGTCTTTTTTTTTTCTTATGAAATATAACGGCACTCTTTATCCTTATGTTAATTATTGTAACCATGGCAACAGCATTCCCATAGTCCTAACAAGATATTACTTGTAACTCAAGCCACCTTTGACTGATCCAAATAAGGGTATTTTTTTGCTTTTTCCCATTTCTGGCAAATTTCTGTTTGTCCTCACAGACTATTTCAAAAAGTTTGAGCTAAAATCTTGAAATAGATCAGTTCAAAACTATTAAGGAAGGAACTGATTTCATTAATAAAATAAAAGAACTGTGGATGACACTTTTTTTAGTTTTTTCTCAAAGTATTTCCTAATTCTCTGAAATCTGAGCAAAGGGACATAATAAATGCCTGTTATTGGGGGGTGGGAGGGCATGGGGGGGCTTAAACTATTTCACCAATGAAGCCATGAAGTCTCGGTGAAGGAAAAAAGAGCAGAGTGAGTGACAAGTTAATTGGTAGGATCTGTGGACCTCAGGGTCTGGTCCTGATGTAGAAGCCAGACGGGTGGGATGGTATGCCAGCTAATCCGCCTTTGTCCTCCCCCTGGCGTGGGACTGACTCCTTGGAGAGTAAGGACCTGTTCAATGCAGTAGTACCTCAACAATCTGATTGTTCCAGCTCCAGCTCCCAGTTCACAAAGAATACGTTTATTTTTACTCCGAAACAGCCTTTGGCATGTCATGTTTGGTCACAGTGCAAATGCAGGCAAGAAATAACAAACTGCTAACTTTAACTTTTCTATATTCTTCCCACCTCGAACACAAAAGAGTAGCATGGCAGTTTGCTCTGACAGAAAATGACAAATCTGTTATTAATTATTCCCATAGCAAAATTGAAGATAAGATCTCGTTTATGTCACATTTACATCTCCTAGATATAAATGAGCATTAAATGAGACCAAAGCAGTTTTCTCATTCTTCTCAAATATCTCTCCTGAAAAATAATTCTAACAGTGAGCACAATGTAAGCTCTCCAAATTCTCTCATGTCTGTCTCTTTTTCCGATCTCAGCTAAGACAAAAATGAAAGTATTGTGACGCTCTCATTTATGTCTCAATTTGATATCCTTACTTCAAACCATTGTCTCAGTAATGTCTCTGAGAAATATCATTGCTCCTTTTTCTCTTTTTAGCTTATGTCTTGCTCCTAAGGAACTCTTAGGAGAAGTAATTCAGAAAACAATGATCACAGAATAATACAAATATAAGAAGCTCAAACTGATCTCATGAGATGAGATTGAACAACAGATGAGCAACACATTTTTCCTATGGACATCTTCTTTAAATTTTGGATGGCATCCTGACATTGATTTTTCACAATCATAACAAACACATACTTCTTACCTTCAATTACATTCAGAACAACTGTGACCATGGCTTGACCATACTGATTTGTGGCAAAACATTTATAGGTATCTGATTGATCTGGCTTAACATTTGGCATCTGGAAAATACAAAACATCCATAAAGGACCAAATTAAAACAACAGCTATTTATGTGTGTACAGTTTGATGTTGACATAATAAAGATACACAAATGAATATTCTTATTATTGAAACTCAGGCTGGGTCAACATTTTTTAATCACTAGAAATTTATGTGTTTGCATTAATTTTTGCCACTAAGTTGTTTTGGTATTAATTTAGTTTTAACAATTCACAAGAGTCACAGGAGATGAAAATGACTGAAAATAATGTTATCTGCCTTCTTTAACTAATTTGAATTGTCAGGTTCTTAATATAGACGTAGTTCCTCTGAAAACTGAAGATTTATTTCTTTTGAAGTTAGTACGTCAATATTGCAATTGTAAAATATCTCTGAGTGTTTATTTAGTATAGCTTGATTTTTGAACATGACATAAATTATGACACAAACCAATAAATAATTTGATGTTCTAATGTTTCCTTTAGTTTTTTTATCCTATTATTTTATCCTATCCTATTGTTTATTCCTTTTTTATATAATTTTTCAAATCATAGACATGACACATAATGAGTGCAACATCATCCAGACCTTCATTCTGCCTGCTTTAAGGCTCGACATAACAAGTTAAAAAAGAGAAATTATTTAATTGACTTAGGAGAATTCAAATGAAGTGATTGTATTTTATTTTGTAATGTTCCTTTTAAAACAGAATACTTTGGTTTACATGATACAGATGTTACTTTGGACAGTTTGGTTGTTGCAGCTTTAATTAAAAGAAAACTAAAAAGAAAACAAAAGCTGTGTTTCTTTCATATATGCTTTTTTTCCCCCAGAATGGATTCGTCCTCTAATGTGACCTCAGTTCAGTTGTCTATATAAACCTAGACTGTTTATGCTGTTCTCTTGCTCAAGATCATATAAAATGAGGGAGCATAACTGAAAGGTCAGCAGAAGAAACAACCCTGGTGTAATGAAATACCTTCCTATGCTTTCTCTGTTTATATGTTGTCCATGTGTGATGTTCTTTCAAACTTCTGTTATTATTCAGCTTACTCCTGTAGTACAGTATTTCTGTGATTTGATAATCCCTTGCCTCAAAGGTGTGCTCATTGGAATTGAGATTATATTTGGTTTGGTATCTTGATGTATCCGACACATCTCCATTATTCCTGCTCCATGTTACAGTTGGCTTTGGATCTCCGGTGACAATGGCCTTAAAAAATGCAAACTTTCCTGTTGAAAAAAGGGACAAAGTAAACCAACGGTAAGTGTATCCAGGACAGGAACAATAGAATCATGAGTTATAACTTCATAATGTTATTAATTTGTAGGAGAAATGTGTTGTAGGACATTACAATTCAATGGCATTGTCTTATTTTTTACTGCTTTTTCTTTAAGCCTGGTTTTATGTAATTTTTGTGTTTTATACATTTTGGAATATACATTTCTTCTGCTATAGGTTACCTTCTTGGATGGTTAAAGCAATTGGCTTGCGAGTGAAATCTGGATGGCTTGTTCCTTCAGGAAGCGTCTCAATGTATTGTGTAATCATCACCCCAGGAACCTTGGATTTTTTCTTTATCCCCACTGTCAGATTTGAAAAAGTGAATATTGGCAATGATGCAATGGACACTTATAAGCACTATAACTAAAAAAGGATGAAAAAACATGACCGCGATCATGTCCATAGTTTAAAAGCTTTTATCTGTGAACACGACACTACATGGACCATGCTTAAAAAAAAAAAAGAAGAAAATCTAACATTTGACATTTTTGAATGTCTTACTCATATTTTTATGATCCAGGAATATTCACGGTGTGCTCATGACTGTGGCAGACAGGACTACTCTGCTTAGTACATGCTCACATAAATACTTTTTATATTTTCATCTTTCTAATAGGAATTCATGCTTAATATTCAGTCTGAGATCAGATATGTAGTGATGCACCCACATATCTGCGCACATTGTACATGTACGCTCACACGGTACATTAACACATCCATTCCATATTATCTCGTCATGCCTTCATAAGCAGGTGATAAAGAAGAGACAATTGTCAATGTTTTTTTTTGTTCCCTAAGCCTACCTTCTGTACCCTTCTGTGGGACCTGATGAGGGACATGTTAAAGAGCACATACTGCAAATTTCAGCAAGTCATTACAAAGATTTAAAATGAATAAACTGGACGAGAGAAAATAAACTATATGCATGTGTTCTGAATTTATAGACATCCTATCAGTGCTGATACCCTAAAAAATATCTTACGATTTATTGATCTAGGTAGTAGATTAAACCTGTAACCTACCCGTGGACAAAAAAGCCTGTGCAAATGGAAAATATGATACAGTATCTAGCTTCTTCAAGCATGTCTGTCTTTGTTTGTCCACCTTTTGTAATACATTGTTATGTTGTCTGTCTGTGTTTTATTTTCTTTTAATTTTTATCATGTAAAGCACTTTGTATTGCCAAAGGCATGAAAAAGCGCTTTATATATAAAGTTTGATTTGATTTGATTTGTAGAAACAGAAGCTCATTTGTGCAAAGGCACATATGGACATAAGTAGATGTGAGTAGGTATATGAATATATGTATTAATATAAGTGTATGTTTAAAAGTATGTATACAATGTATGTAGTCAGTCATTTTCTTAACCGCTTAATCCAATTAAGGGTCGCAGGGAAGCTGGAGCCTATCCCAGCAATCATTCGGACGAGAGGTAGGGTACACCCTGGATAGTTTGCGTTTTGTGCAATGACTATGGCATCTCTGAAATTAATAAATAAATAATTAAATCCCATCAGGTGACTCGATCTATCCAGGAGAATGAGAAGTTGAAAACTGCAGATCCCAAGTGGAACAACCACAAAAACGGATGCATCTTCAGGGATTTTTTTCAGGGTTGGAGCGGGTCAGTTGCCATTCTAGCTCCCACCTCTGGATTTCAAACCAGTCCAGTCCACAGGTCATATAAAGAGATTGCAGTTCTGAACAGAACTAACTCTAAAGACAACCGATTCCCTTCCACACATTGAAATCAGTATGTCACAACTTTTTTTCTTTTTCTTCTTTACTCCATCTAATAAAATACTAGATTTTAGTTCTTACCTTGGCCGGCAGCTGTCCCATCTGTCACTTTCGACCTTTTGAACATCTTGAATCCTCTCGGTACTTACTGGATTTAGCAAATTTAGACAAACTGCAACAGATTGAAACACAACTTTTGTAGCTGATATTATCAGGGGATGAACATGTTTTCTCCTTTCTATATATTTATAAGTAGTTTACCATTGTAGTTTCCAAATGACACATTGACATGTTAAAATTATGGAGACCTTTTCAAATGAACATTTTTATGACTCGTCGTTACATTCACTGCAGTGACCTCTAGTCCATGAGAATCTTATTACCAACACATTGACTACAGTTACATGGACAAATGTCACTTGACTAAAATAGACAGAACATTATTTGTAACAGATTTGGTGTTGCTGGGGCATGAGGGGGTTTATAGACATTTTACTGTTTGGTTACTGTGTGTAACAGTAGTGCAAGATCGCAAATGCACATACGGTTGTGCAGGGGGCTTCCTGTGTCTGGTAGCTGTTCAGTTAGTTTAAGAATATTAACACTATAGATCAAGCCAGTATGCCTCAATATCAGTTATTCTTGCAAGATCAATATCAATATTCAGGTTTTAATGAAGATGTTGTCCCCAAATATTCAGATAAAATTGTAAGGCTTGTAAATGTGCTGTTGATGATAAGTGATGACATTTTCATTTTTTTTTCCAAGTTTTTGGGTTTTGCTATTTAATTTAATTCAATTGCTATGCTGTCCACAGCACTACTTTTGCTTCAGGCAGGTACACTTTCTGCAAGTGTAAAGGACTGCCTTATGCAGAAATGACCTACCGGTAATGTAAATCAACAGGACATAGATTTCAAACCATTGTAAATTATTAGTAAGTTATTTTATTCCCTTTACTGATTGCTGTTTTCAGTTTGTAACTCACAGAGATGCTATTTAGTTCTCATACATTGTTTTTAATCTCTTTCTCTTTTTTTAGGGGTGGGGGGTATGTTAAGCACACTGAGAAATTGATTTGAATCATCAAGTTCCTAGTTTCTTTAGTGTGCTTTCTAGTGGATCCACAAGAGTAAAACTATTAAAATATGGAAACTACTACTTTTTAGCATATGCTTTTCTTGTCAAAGGACCCACAGCAGCAACTATAAATAAAGATCCTTATACTTCAACACAAGCAGGAAACTGAATTGGTGACAGACTACATTCCCATGTAGTGTTCCTAGAAAAGTACTCATCCCTAAGGTGTACTTCAAACATGTTGACTACTTATAGCTTCTCCTTTACAGTATTTGCTTAAACGTAGCACCACCTAGGTCATATTCTAGGGTTTCAATGGTTCACGGCTACTGGAAGATGAGTAAACCGGACTGTTATATGATAGCACACATGCCACATAAAAATTTGAACATTCCATCTCAAACATCCTAATATGCCAATAAATAATTGTAAAAATCTTGACACTATAGTGAAACTTGCTCTGTATAGTCATTATTAACACTCCACATTACTTACTTGGGTGTTTTGGGCACACTAAAGGTAAAAAAAAGGTGCTTATAATGATCCAGTTCCCTACATGTTTAAATATTTATCAATATTACAACAAGTCACTATTTACATGCTTTCATATCTTAAAAATATAATTTTTTTTTTAGATAACAAAAAACTGTCAAGCATAAATATGTTGTAGATATATTTCGGGTAAATATGAGGAAGACTTTGGAGGAAGACTGTGATTTGATTGCCTTTAAGTTTGTGAATGAACTGCTGACTGCTGGTTGTAAAGTTCAACACATTTTCTGTCTTGCAAGCACTTTTTTTCATCTTTTCAAGAAGATTTATCATATTTGGCTTCTGATTTGGCCCGAAACCTGCAGTGTCATTTCTGCTGGAGTGGTGATTTAGTTTTTGTCTGTCTTCAAGAGGAATCATGTGCCTTGCACTGCATTCTGGTCTTAGTATCACCAGCTGCTTCTGTGACCAATACTGGTCACAGCAAGAGACCAAATACTCAGCATCATAAAAATGATTAAAAGCAAGACACTGCTAAGGGCAAGTTCAGAAAGCATGTGACTATCTAAAAGGATAACATTTGTGTCAGCAAGGGACACTGCTGAGACCTAACTTTGGATACTACATAGCTGTAACAGTTTTCAAAAATTTGTGACGATAAAATTTGAGAAATGGGGGAATAGATGAGGCAGATGTAGAATAGTGTTTTGAGATTTTAATTTGGAAGAAGAATTAGATTGTTTGCTAATCCTGTGTGTCAACATTTTCTGGTAGAATTATAAGTATTACTAATAAATGCTGATTTGGCAATTTTCCAGAGTGTATCATGTTGTGACAAAAAAAGAGCTGATTTGAACCTTTATTTGAACCGAAAAAGTAAAATTGTTGC
The DNA here is from genome assembly GCA_037177535.1 of Pseudomugil gertrudae. Taxonomy (NCBI): domain Eukaryota; kingdom Metazoa; phylum Chordata; class Actinopteri; order Atheriniformes; family Pseudomugilidae; genus Pseudomugil; species Pseudomugil gertrudae. The sequence goes on along the minus strand of JBAMHV010000003.1, from coordinate 12,008,813 downwards.
TCTTTATATACTTACATTTTTCTAAGCTTTAGGAAATGCTTATCGGTTAAAAAATAACTAAAGAAATTCCCTGCACTCAAAATAGAATAAACAATGCACATCAGAGCCCTTCAAGGCAACCGAGCTGTGTGTTTATACTTTTAACAATTGGCTACATTGCCAGTGTTTTCTTTGGTTTATATGTTAAAAGCAAACAGGGTCAGAATAGCATGTTAAACACTTAATTGATATATCGATTGTTAACACCTTCATCTAAGAGTGAGAATGCATGTAGGATGAATGATGGACTCACCTCAGTACTCCTGTGATCCTCCTCAGTGGAGCTGCTTCCCAGTCTGATATGTGAGTGTTGCCTCACTCGTCTACAAGCTATTAAATCATTATGGGAATGCCAATGACTCTGTGACACACTCCCACGTTGTCACACACCAGCTTGCTAAGAAAGGGGATTGCTTTTTTGTTTTGGATATAAATCATGACTACAATGTCCAGCATGTGATGAGGAGGGCACAAGTTTCTAGTTGACAAGGACATGACCTTTCACACATGTGTATGTTTTAAGGAACCACATTTTGTGATATCAGTTCATATCAGATGTTCAGTTTCTATTTTATGTCTATTTTTTTACTTTAAAATGACCTATTTATTAAATCAGTTTGTCTCATTATATTTTAAGCTTTCTTAATCGTTAGGTAATCCTTGCAAATAACTGGGGGGTTACAATGGAGAATCTAACATCCTCAATTAAAATAATTTTACTTTCAGATATTTTAAAAACATTTAAAAAGAAATATTGTGTTAAAAAGACAACTTTATAGGTCTTTTTTAATGTTATGGCCAATTAGTGTTATCTTATATATATATATAATGTATATTTTTCATTTGAGTTTTCAGTTATGGCGGTCAGTGTAGCTTGTGTTGAAAGAACAAGATTATCAGCAAATGGTGTTGACAGCCCAGCATGCTTATGCTGTCATGCTCATGAAATTATGAGAACAAGAAGACATATTGGTGTTTAGATAGACTTTTGACTCTGACACACAACACTGTTATCCCACGGATCGGTAGGCAGCTTAACACCAGTTTAAAAACAATTATACACATAAAGCTTTCATTACTATATTATTTATAATATTTTCCGCAAAGGAGAGACAACCACAAACCTATGCATCCCCTCAGTAAATTTAGAAACAGTTACTTGACATTAGATTGTTTTCTCTGGAGAAAGGCTTGAATAGGAAGAGAGAGCCCCTGCTGCAGGAAACAACATAAACATGAATGACAATGACATTTGACAAGTAATTTATATTCTGTTTTGAAAGGGTATTATTTGCAGATCATTTTGTCTTGAGTAACTAGCATGTGCCCATGCATGTTGATGGGCACATTTCTGAACATATTATTATTTGTTTATTTATTTTATTATTTATTTAAAGCACTTTGAGTTGTCCTGTACATGAAATGTGTTATACAAATTAACTTGCCTTGTCTTATTCTGGCAATAGAACAAACAGATTTGTTGTGAAACTAAAAAGAGTTACTGCACCTATTTTAGTGTTCAGCTGTAAAATGTGTATCTGTTTTCATAGTTCCCTAGTTGAAAAAAAGTTTTTGACAGTGATTGTTTATGTTAATCACAACTCTGCACAAATTAATTAAAAAAATATCAAGTGTCCAACTCAAACATGGTATGTTTTACTTCAATAAATATCTAGTGCCGTAATGTAGCATCACATTAAAGAAACTTCAGATAGTTAATTGCCACATGCCCTGTCTGTTGCATTGCTATATTACAATGTAAGCAGCATGGTAAACTTTTTCTCACTGTAATTGCTTGTTCAACTATTTCATATATAATTTTAGGTCAGCCATAAATTTCCTGAACAGGAACTCACCATCATCACACCATCACAGATTCAGTTCTCTATTTTGAATTTGTTTTAAGCAAGTGTTGTCTAACATTTGTAGCAATTTATTGGATTTTTTAAAATTGCTTTATCCTTACTCACTGTTAAGGTTTTGACTGATGGTAAGAAGCTAATAGAAACGGGAGATTATGCTTAATAACAAGATTTTAATTAATGAAGAAAGCTCTTGGTGGACAGAGATGTGGAGCTGAGGGAGTGCAGCGTGGCAATATTCTTCTTAGATGTTATCAGTTGCTGCTGGTTGTAGGTTGCAGAAAACATATGAGGGAGGATAATGGATCCAGGTAGTTGTAGAGGGTTACTGGACAGAAAGCAGAAAAAACAAACAAACAAACAAAAAAAAATAGGTTGACCACAAATTGTCACAGGCAGATTTAACTAAGTTAACTTTAGATGATCACATGATACAATTGGTAAGCAGATGAACTGGCGCTGAAAAGATAACAGTCACAGGCTTTATAGCTAATGGTAATAGGAAACAGCTGAGTCCAATCACTCAGAAGATCTAGGAGGCAGAGAAAACCACACCCTGGCAGCTCCCAACACTCGACAGACCCAGTGTGGTTTGAACCTATACATAATTGTAGGAATTCACCATTAAGCAGTAAGGACACAAGGTGATAAAACAATAACTTAAGACACTTATTTTAGACTAAAATCTACATTATGCAGTTTCAAGATAAAAGCTCCGGATGTTGCTGTAAAAGCTCTTCGACTTGTTATTAGTAGGTATATTATGAATTTACCAAGTGATTCCTCATTTAGTATTTAGTATCAATCAATTCATTGGGAATCTCAAGAATGTGAAGATGCCCGTCTTTGCTCTATCTGAAAACAAAATAATACAATAGAGTTTAAATACATGTAACATTAACACCATGTGAGCTTAAGTTAAAATCAAATCAAACAAAACAGATGAGATATTCCCTTTTAAAGGCCATAATGAGATGATGAAGCCAAATCTCATTTTAATCGCGTGCTGTGGTGCAATCAGATTCAATGGTCAGTCTGACTCAAATTTTATGATCAGACACTTTGAAATATTTTAAAACATGTGAAGGAATCCAGTTTTAAACTTTTTATGCAGCAAGTGACGAAGTAGTTTTATGGTATCACAGCCATTTATTGTAAGTTGTGCCAAACAAACAAACATATCTGGAAAATTTTACACTACACATATACACATATATTTAGTCATTTTGAGTTAGAGGAGACTTAGCTGAAGAGTTTGGTATATAAAATGTAAATGTTGTGTAAAACTGTCAAAATAAAAACTGATGCAGATATTTCCAATATCACGATTTAATGCAGATATCGGCCAATAATAATGGTATACCAATAATATTGGATATATCTAATTATTGTTAATCAGTGTTTTTTAACAACATTAGGGTTAGCAAAAGGAAAATTGCTAATATGACAATTTTAAATAGCTTATTTTAATAAATATTGATAGTTTTTATAATAAAACCAACATCGATTAAAAAAAAACATGATCTGAGCAACATGGTATTTGCTCTTTGTCTAGCAACTATCAAAGGCTATGAAAGATCTGTCTGATCACTTAATTTGCTCAAACCCGTAAATGTATTTACAAAGCAGTTCTTTCTCCTTTGAACTATTACAACAATGTAATAAAAGCGTACAAAATCACAGATCACCAACTTGTTCTCATCGAGGCTTTATTCGTTTTAAGAGCTCTCTAAGTTTTTTTCAACAAGGTGAAGGTGTTGTACAGACTACATACTTCAAAGCAGTTTACTTTGTTGATAAAATTCCTTTAGATTTCTGGTGGAGACATGGTTTTTGGTGTTGTGAGCTACCAGCGGCTCATTGTGTTCTTAGCAATAACAGAGCGATGCTCAGTTTAAGCATGATTGTATGGGGATATTTCAGGCTGTGTAATAAAAGTGGTTGCATGAGACAGGAACTATGGCTGCTCTCAGTCACGAGAAGATGATATGAGAGGCCTCATGTTCTCTAAGGCATTTATTGGAAAAGGTCAGCTAAAGTTTTGAATTTAGTACTTAAAACTGCCAGCATTGCACCACCTAATACAAGGTGAACACAGGCAATGCCATATTTTTTTGACAGGCTTTGAAAATAACACATTAAAAGGTGAAAAATACATAGAATACAGCATCGTTACATTTATGTTGATGAAGGGAGAATATTTTTTAGGGCACAGTATTAAATTCCGTTTGGAATGAGTTATATCTTACCACACGGGAATGCTAAATACCATTGGAGTGTGGTGTTTCAAATGTCATGGTCTAATACAATAAAATCATTAAAGAGCTGTGTGAGCGCTGAGCATTAATGTGTCCTACGGCCACACTGGGAGAAATGTCCAGTTGCTTTCAAGATGGCTCTTGGTCATGCTCATAAAATGCTACGATTTATGACTTTCCATAACAGACCGTCACTCAGCTAAAAGCATGGAAACACGTGTTCACAATAAAATAAAAATAAAAAATTAAGCCAAGTGGTGGCAAACCAGCAGTGCGCATGGATTTACAAATAGAAAAGTACATTAAAGACTCACAATATGACAGATTTGGTTAACATTATTGTGACTACAGCAAACAGACTGCCTGATGTCCTCATCCAAATAAAAGTAGAGTGTTATATTGTGAAACTCTCTGTAGATGCTTATGTTTGACCAACTGGTTGTCCTCATTTGTCCCGATGTGATTGTGTGGTATTGTGATATTGTGATAGCATGTGCATCGTCTTTTGTTAAGTCAGTTTTCACTAGATCAACCTGACCTCTGATTTTTTCCACATGCCATCATTTATCAACTTAAGGACCTGTTTTCTTTATGTAAACAGAGAAAACAAACAAAAGAACTTCAGAAGTTTAATAAAAATATGGATCATTTGTGATCAGTGCTGCGATAGTGACAGTGCTACTAGTATCTATTAAATATCTGTAGGCTATAACTTATAATATATGCACCCCATTTCTATTGGCATTTTAAATCTTTTGTTGGTGTTTACAATAGTATTTTCTTCTTTTCTCATTATCATACTTTATTTTATTTGATCACTTTTTTAAATATGTTCATTTATACACACAAAAACACAAGTAAAGTGGCAAATACAGCTCCATTTATTGAAGTGGAAAGGGCATGTTGAAGAGATCAGGACCACTGGCATCTTGTTAATCTGATGAAGTTGGGAAAAAGAGAGGAGGGCATATTAAAACTGTTTTACAGAAAAGCAGAATTTACCAAATACAGATCTTTAAAACCTTTTAAAATTTACCTTTGACAATAAGTTTTGTCGAACACTTCACTCTGCCCAGAGGATTTTCTGCCACAACAGTGTAATCCCCACTGTCCTTGGGGCCTACCTTTAGTATCAGCAGGGAGCATACCCCGCACGTGTTTGTGATGTGGTAGTTAGTGTTGGTGTTGAGGCTGATGTTATTTCTGTACCAGGTAACTCTGGGTCTGGGGTTTCCTGTCACAGCACAGCTCATGTTACACCCATAGCTCTCTGGACTTTTGTGCATTTTTAGTGGAACTGAGAATGAGGGAGGTATGTCAAAACTACAGCTCTTTGACTCGGCAAGCTTCAAAGTAAATTTTTCTGGAAGGAAACAAGAAGAAGGGCTGTAAGACATTATTGTGAATATCCTTTTTTTCTTTTCCTGTTAAAGGCAAAAATAATGACAATATTTCAGAAACATGAAACTATTTACCAAAAGTCTCATTTACATTAAAATAAGCTTTCTTTTAGCTGAACAGTTTGATCTACTTAAACACATCAAACACTGATCCATTCCTTACTTGGCTATTGGATTTTTTTTATATTAACCTTAACTGCATACTATAGTTGTTTTTATGATTTCCTACTGATGATCTAAAACATAAAACAACATGCCTGTGTCTGCAGGATCCACTCCATATCTTGATGAGTGAAATGATTGAATCAACTAGTTTTCCATTAATCTACAGAGAGAGTATCCGCTTCTTTAACTTTAGAGAAAAAAATGGGAGGGGGATGACCCCATTCCTATTTATCTACTTAATGCATAGTTTTCAAGTTCACATAAGGTATGATCCACAGTTATGCATTTCTAATTCAGAAAAAAAGATGTCACAATAGCATCATTACATTTGGTTTAGAGCTGAGATTGTATCTCATGTAATTAACGGATCAGCGGTCACAACAAGGTAATAGATTTCCATTTAGTAAGTTCTGTATACCTACAACATGGTAAATATCAGTAGAAAGACATTTAAAAATAGTCCTGTAAATTGTGTTTTCCATGACACACACACACACACACATACACACAAATGTAAAAACAACCAAATGGAAAAGAAAAGAAAAGAAAAGAAAAGCCATAGAGATTAGTCAAGGATGTGAAAATTTTATGAATGATTATATCTAAAATTTTAAACACAAATTGGTCTGGAGGAGCCTGAGTTCAGTCTCAGTTCCCACGATGATGTAATGAGGATAAGAGAGCCACCTTCATCACAAACGTTGTATAGTGCTCTGAAGGTTGTCCTAAGGCATGATACAAATTATCCCAGTGAAGAAGATGCTAACACAATGTAAATCTTGTTGTTTTATAGAAAAATATAAATAAATATAAGTTAACTATTATTTGTAGTAAAATATTTGTTTATAACACGTATAAATGGAATTTTAATGGGAATATTGTTGAAACTAATATGTTTGTGGAATAAGTGTAAGAACAAGGTTGTTAATAAACATGTGGTTATTGCTAAGAAACATAAACAGTTTATATGAAGAAATAAAGAGCTGAAGTTGCTTCTTCTAACAAACCAAAATTCTTGCAGAATGATAATAAAAATATATCAGCAGTGACTGGAAATGTTCAGTAGAAGTCACTGCAGCACAAAAGGATCCCAATACATGTATGTAAATGTTATGAATTTGTTTTAAAACACTGAACATACAAGGAGTATTTTAAACGATTATTATTGAAACTTGCCTTTCTTCTTATTCACTTCCCAGACTGGTGACTCAGAGTGTTCAGATACCCCCATGTCATTCTTAGCATAGATTCGGAACATGTACTGTCTTCCTGGCATGATGTTTACGGCAGTGAACTTGTTATTGAAGAGACGGTCAGCCACAGTGTGCCAAGTGCGTTTAACTGAATCACGCTTGGCAACCATGTAGTGCAGCCTGTCATCTTTCTTCTCATCTGGAGATGGAATCCATGAAACTGTCACTGTTCCTGGCACATTTTCCTCCAGCTCTACAGGACCTGGCGGCTTGGGGTCATCTAAAGAAAGGAAAAAAAAAACAATTAGCTTCTTGATGTTTACATTTAGTTTGACATTAGGAGGGAAAAGGGAAGATTTTGTTAGGAAATTGGCAACAGTTTCTTTATTTAGGTTTAGGTTTTATAGACAAATTTGTGAGATAATTCTAAAAAAAATGCATCAAAACACAATCCATGCAGCCTTTTGATAAACAATTTACCTTTAACTTGACCGAGTTGATTGACTTCATGGATAAGTCAACATTTTCACTGTACCTGTGACTCTTATCTCAACACTGGAAGTGTCCTGACCAACAAGGTTTTTGACAATGATGGTATACACGCCAGTGTCATGACGCTCTGCTGAGGGGATCATCAACTGTGAGGAAGCATCTGTGTTGCTCACTGTCACATTTTTGGCTAGAGGTAAGCCATCTTTTAGCCATGTGATTGTTGGCATTGGCGATGCCTGTCAACAAAAGTAGTTAAAACTTGTTTTTATTTATTTATTTAATAAAAATATTCCAGGTCTGAAGAGGATATGTATAGGATTAGGTTGAAGACTTAATTGTACATTCCTTTATTTAATTGTTCTTTTTATTTGCACTTGGCACAATCCCTGTTTATACAGAAAAAGACATGAGTCAAAAAACGTGTCAGTATCTGTGCTTTTAGTTAAAATGCTTTTCCCTCTGTGTCACCAAATTTTATAGTAAAAATATAATATGATTGGCATACCAGTATTATCGACTGATATCAGCCTTAAAATGTGATATCGGAAAATATCTAGTATTTTACCTCTATTTTTAATGACAACTGTTACACAGCATGTACATATTATAAATCAAACTCTCTTGGAACTTGTGAACTTGAATGAAGATTTACATTGTTTATTTAACAATGTAACAGGATACTGAATTTTGCAGCTTGACATTTTAAAGTTTTTAAAGTTTTGTATGATTATTATACTCAACCTGAAAGTTGAAGTTGATACGAGTCGAGTTCCCGGCTCTCACCACCACAAAGTTCTTCATTTTTTTGTCTGTGAATTGAGGTCTCACTGTGGGGATGGGGGGTGTTAAAGATATAAAGAAAAAAAATGGAATTTTAACAATTTTTAGCAACTCACCTGGAGGAGGCATTGCAATGATGTAGTTGTCCAACTCTTGAGGCTCACCATCACCACCCTCATTGGTAGCTACAACTCTAACCCAGTACATGGCCATCGACTTCAGACCCACAATAGTGAAAGAAGTTATTATAATAGGTGTGGAATTACAGCAACCCCATTCAGGGTTTTCCGCAGGTCTGAGCTCCACAAAATATCCTTTGGCCTCATCTTGAACACCTTCCTCCTCAACAGGTTTGGTCCAGCCAAGTGTTAAGGTGGTATATGTGGAGTCTGTCACCTTCAGGTCAATAACTTTACCAGGAGGTTCTGAAAGTAGTAATAACATTTCCATCAGACACTGAGTTAAAAGTGACTATGAATAAAATACAACTTATAAAAATGTTACTCACTTTTTGGATCTCTTGCAACCACAAATTCAGAAGGTGTACTGGGCTCTCCTGCACCAGACATGTTTATAGCTGAAACTCGAAACTCATACTCAATACCTTCAACCACATCCTTTACTGCATACTCTTTTCCTGTTGGTACGATAAACATGTTAATAGTTGGAATTATAAACAAAGGTCTTGTAGTATATGTGTTTTTACACATGCACTTACATGTTAAAGTAGTCAACAAAGCAACTGATAAAAAAAAACACACACTTGAATCTCCTGACCTTTAATAATCTCATCAGTTAGGTTAACCATGCCCCACAGATTGCTGCCTTTCTTGCGTTTCTCCACATTGTATCCTAAAATATTTGTTCCTCCAGTATTAGCAGGTGGAGTCCAGGCCAGGTTGATGCAGTCTTTGAAAGCACTTACAATTTTTGGTGTAGATGGAGGTCCAGGATATGCTGCAAAAGACAATCAAATTTAAAAAGTTGTCTTAATATCATGCTTTTCTTTTCTAAATGAAGACATACCCTTGGTCCCTGCTTGGATGTCATCAGTCTCCATCATTTCACTGATGCCTTGAGCAGTCTCAGCCCTGATGTGGTAACAGTATTTTCTGCCATGATCCACATCACTGTCCCGGTGTTTAGGCTCTGGGCCGATCTTTCCCAGCTTCTGCCAGCTGTTGCGTCCAATTTGCTGGCGTTCCAGAATGTAGTCAGTTATAGGTGAACCGCCATTGTCTTTAGGAGGTCTCCATTTGAAATCAATGCAAGAGGCTGAAGCTTCAATAATCTCCACAGGGCCAAGTGGTACTGTTGGTTTGTCTGGAGTAACAAACAAACAAAAATAAATGTGATTATCCAAATTCAATAAAAAAAAAAAAGAATTACAACAGGCAGTCTTTAAAGCACAGCGGGTAAACAATACCTAGAACAATAAGATGGGTAATGGCCTCAGTTGTTCCACATTCATTCTTAATCTTAAACTTTATTTCTCCGCTGGCTCTGCGTTGGCACTTTGTTAGCAGCAGTCGGCTGTGCGAGGAAGACTTTTCAATCCTGATTTGTGTTTCTTCCATCAGCTCTTCACCATCCTTGTACCACTGGATCTTCATGGGTTCACGGCCAACAAATGAAAGCTTGAAGGCTGCATCTTTTCCAGTTTTGATTATAACCGGTTTAGCAAACTCAACAAGGTCATCACAGTTGATTCTTGGGGGATCTAGGCGAGAAACAAAATCAAATAGAAAGACACTGAGCTGATGATTCCCAGACCCATTTTTAATTTGGCTGCCCTTTTGCTCTGCTTGAGTTGGCAAATCAAATCCCATTACATCACCTTCTACGTTTAACACTGCCTCAGTTTTACGCCCATCGGCTTCACATTTAAACTTCCCAGCATCTTCTTCTTTGCAGTTTTTGATGATCAGTTTGCGATGAACCCCATCTTTAACTATAAGAATATCCTCTGTGGCTGTTATCTGAAAGACATACACACAAATGTAAAGCTCCTAATTTTCTCAAAAGGTCAAAGTTCAAAGTGTTATTATTTGAGCTTTTATGTACTTCACCTCTTGTCCATCTTTATACCAAACTGCATCACAGTCCTCACGGCTGAGCTTGCAGACCAGTTCTGTATCAGTCCCAATGATAGCAGTAACATCTGACAGTCCACTGGCGAAGTAAACCCCCGGGTCTAAACCATTTCAGTGATCGGAGATGTTCAATGCACAACAAAGTATCTAAAAATAATCAGTGTATTTTGATGGAGCTTACCAATAACAGTATCAGGAACAAGTGGACCTGTTCTTACTCTTTTTCTTTTTTCTTGTAAAGGCTCTTCATCTTCACCACCTGCTTTTTCTTCCTTAGTGATAGCAGGTTCTCCTGCTATTTCTTCCCTCTCGTCTGTTACATTTTCCTCTTCAGCAGTGGGTTCTGTTTTATCTCCCATATCTTCACCTGCTTGTACTTCTGTTTTTGGATCTGCCTTTGCTTTGGCCACTTTCTTTGGTTTGGCTTTTGGCTCTGCTTTCATTTGATTTTCACCTTCAACATTTTCAGAAGCAGCTTCAGCTGCCGCAGCGGCTGCAGCGGCAGCAGCTGCAGCGGCAGCAGCTGCTGCCTCCTCCTCTGCTTTTGCCTTTGCCATTGCAATCAACTCTTCTCTGTCTTTTAGTAGTTTAGCCTGTTGCTCCTGCGCAATCTTGAGAAGATCTTCTCCACCCCCACCTGCTCGGGTTGTCTTCCGGGCTTTCTTTTTTCCAGCTGTGCTTGGATCTTTGTCAGCTAAAACAGAAGGCAAAGGGATTGGAAATGTATATTATTTTCATATTTGAAGATAAATCTTAACAAATGGACAATGTAATTTAGCAAATGTAACTATTAATGGTTAAACAAAAACAATTGAAATCTGAACCCAGAGGGCATTTCCAAGTGGATGAATGTTTGTTGCATAAATAGGTGACATTTTTTAAGCTTGAGTCAATTCTGTTTTCCTCGTTTTTCTTTTTATATATTGAAATATGCAATAGTGATCAGTTTGAATACTTTCATCTGAGTAACAATAAACAAATAAATATATAAAAGTTAGCATTATCATGCAGAAGAGAAAAACTGCCACTAGTCCCTTTGTATGATCTTCTAAACAGCCAGATTTGATGAGAACAAGTGTTCCTCTTTTTCTTCCTTAACATATACAATGTCTGCAATAACACAGGCAACTAAAGGGAGATTTTAGCTAATAAAGAAAAATGTGAAACCTGACAAATAAAACATCCTTCTGTCAAATGCTCTTACTGATATTCAGAGAATTTACTTTAAAGGTAAAAACTGAGGCTGGCTGCTGTTTTCCCTTAATATTAGTCCAACATCAATTATATATGACTCCTTCGATGCTCTTCCCTCAAGCCAGGTAAAATGGTCCAAGTTGAAAAATGTTTTAATTTTCCTTAAAATATGAATGATAAAACTGTACCTTCCACAATGAGCCAAGCATTGCAGGATTTGAGTCCAGCTGTGGCTGCATAAATTCCTTTGTCCAATGGCAGGCAGTCCTTCACCACCAAAGTGTGAATCAGCATGTCTTCTGATACAGTAATGTCATATTTGTCTCCTTGCTCCAAGGGGACATTCTTTCCCACCCAACTGATCTTTTTCATTGGTTGTGAGACCACACACTGAAACACAGCATCCTCTCTTTCCACTGCTGTCACATCCTGAATCTTAACCAAAAAGTCTGCAGTAGGAACTAGAGAAGGAATTAAAATGACAGTTTAATTGAGGATCCAGTCCTTTTATTAGGGAAGTTGAAAACTCTTTATGAATCTCTAAAATTATGACTGAATGGTGGTGTATATAAATAAGGTACCATTAGTTATCTTACCTTTTAACTCAGTTGAAAAGATTTTGACTCCATCAACTTCCACTTGGTAGAATCCTGCATCCTCTGGGTCAATACCATTTATGCTAAACATAAACTTCTTTCCTACTTGCTTCAATCCATGTTTTACCTCTGTGTCAACATCAAAAGGAATCATCACTCCATCCTGTTAAAAGATAGGCAGCAGTACAGTCACACCTTTCACTTGCAACTATATACAATGTGCTAAGTAGTTTGTCTTAAAAGTATGGCAGTTTACCTTGAATAAAAAAATCTTGCTTGTTGGGTCTTTGAGTGACATCTCAATTTCAAACTCAGCACCACCGTCAGGTTTCAGTTCAATGGGCTTTAGGCAAGCAAATCTTTCAATAACCTACAATAAAAGAAATCAGAAGACTAGATAGTGTAAATATATCATTTTTGTATATATTTGTGTAATATAGACGTTAGGCAGTGTCATTGCTCTGCTGATGAAGCAGAGACAAACCTTCTCTTTTTCTTGCTCCCTCTCTATTTTCTTCTCATTCAGTTTCTTCAACATCCAACGGAAATCAGTGATGCCATATTGTGCACAGATGCTCTCGTAATCTTTCTTATCTGCACTCAGCAACAGTTCCCAAAATTTATCATCGATTTCCAGCTTTGTTTCTTCTTTGGGTTCAAGGTCCGCCCTCCAAAAACAAATAGTGTCGTCAAGTATTTTACAAAACAACAACAAATTGATAAACTAAATAAATATAAAAACTTATATTGTAAAGAAATCCTGAACCATCTTCTGCTTACGTGCTTTTTAGTCTCATTTTGAAATCTTCAGGTAACTCCCGTACAGCTAAAAAAGAACCAAACCAGCCTCATTGTTACCACAACTTACTGAATAACCTTCAATAAACCTAATTCAAAACAATATTGGTTGCTTACCTGTTCGTGACTCTTGCATGGCTTTGTTCTTCTTGAAGCCAACTACACAAATAAAACAAATAAACAGTGAAAATGGAAACCATGTGTATAATTTCATTTGAATGGATGTATGATGAAATCAAGTGAAGTATCCCACCTTCAATGACATTGAGAGTAGCAGTAACAACAGCTTTTCCATATTCATTTCTGGCAAAACACTTGTAGGTGTCAGCTTGATCACTACTTACATCAGGCATCTATTAATCAATACATAACAGTCTGTTATTCAAGGACATTTTATTGATCTGCCAGTCTCATGTAGATGTTTTAAATATAGCAAATAACAACAGCGATTAATTTTTTTTACCTGTAACTGATGTTCACCAGCGATTGTATCGAATACTGTTTTGCACCTCCCTTCATCAATTTCCCCGTTATTTCTCACCCAGGTCACAGCTGGTGTTGGGTTACCGGTAATTATTGCTCTGAATATGGCCAGTTTTCCTACAGAAACAGTAGCAAGACTATTAAGCTTTGTTGTCTTATAGGATATCACTACCAATCAAAAAGGAATTGTGGTTAGAGAGTTTGGTTACCTTCTTGTATAGTGAGAGCGATGGGTTTCCGAGTAAAATCTGGCGTGGTCATGCCTTCAGGCAATTTTTCAACATACTGGGTGATCATAACTCCAGGAACCTTTGACTTCTTTTTAATTTTCACTGTCATTAAATGGAGTAGTTAGACAAAGTGCCATCATTAGAAAGTCTCTTAAAAATGGTAACTTATATTTAAAGACCATCTTTGCTGTGACTTACCCTGCCCATGGGCAGTTGGCTGCTCATCCTTTGCTTTAGGAATCTTAAACATCTTTATACCAGTGTCTCTGTTTGTGCAAACATACCACAGTGCTTTTAAAACTAAGAAAATGGAAAGTTCTTTAGTGAATAATTTCAGTTAAACTTCTTTTAAATTCCTTGATTCATTAATAAGCTTATTTGCAGAAGTGTGTTGAGAAGCTGCTGGTTTTCTGAACCACTTTTAGTGCACATGAGAATTCCCGTCTGTCATACAAGTAATTTATGTGTTACAGATGGTCTGAATGTGCCCTGAGTGTCACTTATTGATGAAACTGGAGGTTTGAGGCAGTGGGAATGCATTTTAAAGATGTCTATTTTGTAGTGACATGTGAGCATATCATTTAAATTAAATGAAAAATACTTTATTCATCCCAAAGGGAAATTTAGTGAAATACATTTTCAGTGAAATATAATCACATATTGAATACTATGTTTTCTGTGTTGACTGGAGACTGACCATTACAATATTGTAGACAGTAAGTGGCAAAAAATGTAAATCTATCTTCTGTGGCACAGAAAGTGTTTTAAGCAGCTGGCTATATCTGTTTCTTTTCCAATAAGATGTTCTTGTCTCTTTAGCTCTGCCCATATCGAGTAAATATTTGACAAAGAAGCAAAATATATATGTAACATATGTTTGATAATATATTTCAGTTCATCTTTACCCATATCTTTACCAAAATCAGACTTGTTCCAATATGAATATATTACTTTAGCTATACTATAGAATAACTACTACTACAAATTTCACATCACCTCTCAAGAAAGATATTTCAATTCCACAAAACATATTAATCAGATACATTTTTAATCAATAAATACTTTAGTGCGAGTTGACTTTTGACATGATACTGAAAATGTGAGATAAAATCCTGCTTTAACACAGAACTCCTTAAACATATTTTATTTTGTTTTACTTTTATCCCCAAAGAATAGTAACCAGGAATTGAATTACAGCACTGGTAATACAGTTTATACAGTTTATGTGTTTCTGATGGTCTGAATCTCCACTTTGTGTGGTCTTAATGACCTTAACTTAATTTTTTCTAATATCAAAATCTGATTTTCAGCCAAGAAGTAGAAGTTTTAATTGTCATATGTTCATATTACATTTGTTTTTTTTTTTTTGTAAAATTTGTAAAATGTAATCAACCTATTTTTTTTTGCTATGAAAACAGGGGTTTGGTAGAGGGGGGGGGGGGGGGGGGGGGTTTTCCCAAAACACGGATAGCCGTGGGAGGAAACTCCGCCCGCCCATCCCCTCTCCCAGCCCACC
>JBAMHV010000003.1:11983385-11993614 GCA_037177535.1 Pseudomugil gertrudae | reverse complement strand
CCCCCCCCCCCCCCCCCCCCCCCCCCCCCCCCCCCCCCCCCCCCCCCCCCCCCCCCCCCCACAACCTAAATAACCATTTTAGGCCACAATCATAATTAATCAATTAATTCAGTACTAAACAATCATGCATATCTCTGTCAGTCAGTGAAATACCTGCATATTTTACAGTTACCTATTTGTGTTGAGCTGCTATCAAGCTAAATTTGTCTGAGAGAAAATAGCTTTGCCCGGAGTGTTATGTGTATTTTGATTTATGCATGCCAGGTCTGTGTCTTGAATTTCAAAGCTCCTGCTAATAACACAGCATTGGTTTTAACTTTTTTCTGTGCCTTAAATGCTGTAAATTAGTTTTACTAAGTAAAGTAACTTTTATTTGGAAAATACAGGAGTTATTTATGAAGACATGGATAAGTGTTGTATGTGAAGTGTTCTTGCAATTTGCTCAGTTTTTACAACCGTTTCAGCAATGTGACACTAGTTGCACACTGTATAGTACTCTGCCTTTAAACTCCCCAAAAACATACATATAAATAGAAGTGTTATGGTTCACTTTGTGGTACTTCATTATAAACTGAAGAAGGATGCTTATGGAAATGTTTTGTATTTTAATATAAATTTGGATTTCAGAACACTAATTGGACTTTACATCTGCTCAACATAAATGAGCAAATTCATGCAAAGTAGTGTGAAACAGTGAGCACAGAGTTCACAAAAAAAAAAACATACCATGCACAAGCTTTGAAATACAAATCTTGCTTAATACGCATGAATTGTACTTACTATTTTTCAAGTACTGCTGTGCACTGCTGTCTCTTGCCAGCAAGGTTCCTCCTGATCTTTGACTGTGTGCTCGACGTTTTAAGAGGCCATAAAGGCCATGACACTCAGAGCAACCTTACCCACTTCGTCTCTCGCGGATAGTTTTACTGACATAGTCCCTACCCCTAAAGTGCTTTAGGATCTTGAAAATGCAGCAGTGAAGCTCTCTAATCCCACCCACAAACTGGAATTGCAGTTTTAAGACTGCAGCATGATGCTGTTGGCTACTCTTTTGCGAAAATCATATAAGCAGTGCCATCTGAGCTGCTTTGGCATTCACCTAATTGCACATGTAGGTTACTTAACATTCCCCCCAACATTTAGGAGGTAAGTGTTCTTTGTGTGTGTGTTTCTCTTAAATAATGGTCCTTTCTTTGTTTTTGCAAGACCCTCCTTAAAAAAAGGCATAATTCAATCAGAGGGATACTTTTCCAAAACCTAAAATATAGTTTGGATGTCTGGGGAAAAAAAATAAACAAGATGGATCTTTAAATAATTACTGGCGACTTTTGAACCACTGATAGTTTATCAATATCTTTTCAAGCTGAGGTTGAGAGTGAGAAGTGTCACCCTGTACTTCTCATTCATGCTTTTGCTTAGGGTGCAATGTTAACTCTTGGTGAGTTTATGATGGGTCACACTAAACATGGAATGATGGCTGACCCTTTAAAAATCATGTTCAGTTGTAATACAAGAAAGTTGGGTACACATTATTCACATAAACTTTAATGAAACTGTTAAACTGGCTTAAATGTTAATACTTGCTAAATCAAGAGCGATGAGAAAAGAAAAGGAAGTCATTAGAATGCAGTGTAAAATATTTATTTACACCAAATCTGCAAACATCGGGATATTTACGACCGACTATTCAAGTCAGTGTTTTTTATCCAAGTTTGAGTTGAAGAGATGGTTGCAAACCCTTTGTGAGGAAGGCCTCCGGAGAGAGAAAAAAATCCAACAAGTTCAGGTTCTGGGTATTGGTGTTTTAAGAAACAACAAATAACAGCATACACACAACCATTATAATATTAAAGGCAAACTGACAATAAGTTTTTTTTTTGTTTGTTTTGTTTGTTTGTCATTTTTTTTAATTGTCATTCTTAAAACAACTTCTGTCATATTTAAAATGGAGGACGTAAACTTTGCAGCATGGAGATCCTGAAATGTCTACATAAAACTTTAAAAATTAATTTTAAAGTACATAAATGGATAAATTATTATTTTTGTTTGCAGATGCCGAGTTTCTGCACTGAGCAATCTGTGTTTAGCTCCAGGATAATTTTGATTAAAGACAATCAGACAAAAGACATAAAAAAAGTGCCTCAGCAGTTGTAAAGCTAAGGAATTATTACACCTTTGATGTAACAATTTGCACCAATCACTGACATCTAGTGGCCATATGAAAGATGGCAGCCATCTTTTATGCATGCTACCCACAATCAGAGTTGGACTTGCCTTTTTAATCAGCAATTTCCTTTTGGTAATATTGCTTGTGTGCTTGTGTTTATCCATATTTCTATAAATAGTCCATTTTAATGACAAACAATATTATCCAACTAGTGGCTTAGTACTAATTCAAAACTAATATGTAATATATTTCTAAATAATAAAAATATGGTGTCAACTCAATGTAAAAATTGTTACACAAAACTTTTAAAAATAAAAATTTGCAATACACTGTTTCAAACTTTTACTTTTATTCATGGAACACAATTAAAATCCAAACAATTGAATGTTGACTTTTTTCATTTAGCGACATGTTGGCTTAAGTTTTTTTTATTTAAAATTTGGCTCTTTGCAGAGTTTGTGAATCAAATGTTCAACATCTTTAAAGGCCAGTGTTGCCCTGATTCTGAAAGACATTGTATGGAAATTACTGACATGATGGCTTATGCTACCATGTTCTGCATGTTCATTTAATCTGTAAAGAAAAACATTCGCAGTTAATGGACTTTTCAGACTATTATGATATAATATGTACATTTGTGCAAAAAAAAAAAACAACAACAAAAAAAACACCATAGTGATATATGTGTAAGTTTAGATACATCGTGTTAAAAACTTACCTCTGACTGTGAGTTTAGTGGAGCACTCTGCCCTTCCCAAAGGGTTTTCTGCAACAACTTTATATTCTCCGGTGTCTTTAGAGCCAACCCTCAATATTAGCAGAGAACAGACTCCACAGGTGTTGGAGATAAAGTAGTTAGTGTTGGTGTTCAGACTGATGTTGTTGCGGAGCCATGTCACATGGGGTGTTGGATCTCCTTTTACAGCACAACTCATGTAGCATTCATACCCTTGGGGAGCAGTGTGCATTTTCAGAGGGACAATGAATCTGGGAGGACACTGTAGATTGCATGCCTTTGACTCCGGCATGTTAACAGTAAACTTTTCTGTAAGAAAGTAGATAAGCAGTTGACCAAGTTAGAATTACTGGGATCATTTAACATTGGTCTGATGGTGGTACATGGTTAATAGTTAGGGAAATACAAATACTTTTTTTTGGCAGTTGTCCCCCCAGCTTTAATTTTTCTAAATAAAACTGATTATGATGCAGTGATTTACCTCCCGTAATCTTTGACAGCCCTTAAAATCAAAATTTTTTAAAGTACCTTTTTTGCTTGAAATCAGCCACTTTGGTGATTCGGACGGTTTGGATGAGCCCATGTCGTTCTTTGCGTAGACTCTGAACTGGTATTCCCGGCCGGGCATTATATTGCATGCTGTGAATTTGTTGTTGAAAATTCTATCTGCCACCGTATGCCAGGTTCTTTTGCTTGAATCACGTTTTGTCACCATGTAGTGTAGCCTGTCATCACGTTTCTCGTCTGGAGATGGCGTCCATGAAATGGTGACTGTACCAGGCACGTTTTCATCCATCTCCACAGGACCTGGTGGCTTTGGCTCATCTAAAGTTTAAACATAAGTTTCCTTTTTTTCCCAACTGTTCCAGTATATTAAGTACTGTTTAAGACCTAATGCAGTACAGTAAAAAAAAAAGCAGTTTTACATCAAACTTACCCGTGACTCTGATTTCTATGCTAAATGTTTCTTGGCCAACAATGTTCTTGACAAGAATCGAATAAATCCCAGTATCTGATCGCTCAGCTGACGGAATCAGAAGCTGGGATGTTGCTTCAGCATTGCTAACGGTCACTTTTTTAGATACTGGAACTCCATCTTTCAGCCAGATCACCTCTGGCCATGGAGAGGCCTGCAAAGAGAGATAGACAGACAGACAGACAGAATGAAATTGAACAGAATCCTTTTACAACTTGTAAAACTGGTCTGAATAATGTCCTGAATTACCTCAAAGTTAATGTTGAATCGTGCAGAATTTCCTGCTCTCACCACCATAAAACTTTTAATTTTGGCATCTGTGAACCGTGGCCTCACTGTTAAGAGGAGGGTAAAGGTTTCTCATGGATGTGTATTCATTTAGGCTCTGTATTATATTGCAACCTGCAACTCAAACAAACTATGCTATAATGATCATTAATGACATCTTCATTTCAGAATAATTTTGTTTTTAGTGTAAAAAAGACATTAAATGAAGGTTTGTTGCAGGTTTTTATCTTTCAGGTATCTGTGGTGAAGTTAAGTTAAGTAGTAATGATTGTACCTGCTTGATTTAGGTGTAAATATACTCACCAGGAGGAGGCATGGCGAGAATGTAATTGTCCAGCTCTTGCGGCTCTCCTTCACCTCCATCATTGGTAGCAATGACTCTCACCCAGTACATGGCCATTGACTTCATGCCCTTTACTGTATATGAAGTCATGGTTATTGCATTAGAATTGCATCGATCCCAGTCAGTATTTTCTGCAGGTCTGATCTCTACAAAATATCCCTTGGCTTCATCTTCAACCCCTGCGATGTCCTTGGGTTTGTTCCAATTCAGGGACAGGGTTGTGTAGGTGGAATCTGTTACTTTGAGGTCAGTGACTTTACCAGGAGGCTCTGTAACATGTTTTTCAATGTCAGCAGTTATTATGTGGCACCAATGTTGCACGCAGTCAAAAAATGACAGCAGTGTCACCACCTACTTTTAGGATCTCTGGCAAACACAAACTCTGAAGGTGAACTGAATTCACTAGCTCCAGAGTTATTGATTGCAGACACACGGAATTCATACTCCATTCCCTCAACTACATCTTTGACAGCAAATCCTTTGCCTGTACAGGATAACAACATTAGAGATTATTAGATCTTCACCTAAAAAGTTTTTAGACTATGAAGACATGCAAACGAATAATTAAGCAACCTTTGATCATCTCATTTGGCGGGTTGACTGCACCCCAGAGGTTGCTGCCTTTCTTGCGTTTTTCAAGGTTATATCCCAGAATATTGGTTCCTCCGGTGTCAGCAGGGGGAGACCAGGTAAGGTTGATGCAGTTCTTAAATGCACTTGCAACCTTTGGTGGTGATGGAGGCCCAGGATAAGCTGTATGCAGAAAAGACTGGGATTAATATTATAATGGAACCACATGTTAAAACCTTCAAGCTTCATGCTACATTAAATGAGTTAATAAGCAATCATGGGAAAAGACTTGCTAAATATTAGTTAGAAGATTGAAAACAGCCTTTGACATTACCTGTAGCAAATCATTATTTCTAGTATGTTTGCTGCATATAATCCAGATGGATTTTGTGGTATATTCACCTGTTGACCTGAATGATGGGTAATGCCGTTCTGACACATTAAAAGAACATATTCATTTCCACATTTGCTTTTTTCTTTCAATGTTTTAATGAAGATGGACTAGATGTGAAATCATAATTTACAGTCATTGGTCAAGATTATTATGCCAATAATCTTTTTATGCAGCAGGTTATATGCAGGTCAATGAAATCCTGGCACAGTTAGCTTTTGTTTTAATCTGTGAATGTACTGCAGAGCTTTGGTAATATTTATTTGCAGATGGCTACCATTCTTAACTACTACTACCATTCAAAACAACGGTGGCCGACAGATGCAAATGGACATCAAATACAGAAACGCTGCATTAAGAAAAACGTTTCTGTATTTGCACTCCATTTCTCTATTGCTGCATTTTTCTTTATGCAGCGCGTTTCTGTGTTTGCAATCCGTTTGCACCTGTAGGCCACCACAAAACTAGATTTTTGCACTGTGGATACCTTGATTAAAAACTGCTAAAGCAGCAAGGCCAATGACAGAGAGTGTTACTGTTGGGACAAGCCTGAAGTTGTTTTGATTGTTTAGGCTCCAGTTTCCCATTCTTAATATTTATGGCCTTTCTTTCAATTAAAGGTTCAATTTTTAAGATGTATATGCTGTTTTGATAGTTCTGATTAGAATGTACCTTTTGTACCGGCTTGAATGTCTTCTGTTTCCATAACCTCACTGATTCCCATTTCAGTCTCCACTCTAATTCGATAGCAGTACCTCCTGCCATGATCCACATCAGTGTCCTTGTATTTGGCTTCAGGCCCAATCGGTCCCACCTTCTTCCAGGTGTTGCGGCCAACTTGTTGTCGTTCAAGAATATAGTTTTGGATCTTGCAGCCACCGCTGTCTTTTGGGGGTCTCCACTTGAAATCAATTGCAGATGAGCCAGCTTCAACAATCTCTAAAGGTCCCATTGGGGGAGTGGGTTTATCTGTCCAAAAACCATAACATAGAGCTTCAATCTGGTTTGTATACATAATCATAAAATCCTCAAGCTATCTCCCATACATACCCAGTACAATAAGCTGGCTGAAAGCCTCAGCAGTGCCAAACTCATTTTTAAGTTTAAACTTGATTTCACCACTGTCTTTGCGCTGCAGCTTTAGTAGAAGGAGACGACTGCTTCCCTCTGAATACTCAATCTTGATGTTGCTTTCTTCTGAAAGCTCTTCACCCTCAAGGTACCACTGGACCTTTATAGGTTCTCGTCCAATATAAGACAATTTGTAAGTTGCTTTGTGTCCTTTTTTCACAGTTACAGATTTTTTAAATGCTTCCAACTCTTCAGCATCAAATCTGGGTGGATCTGAAATCAGTTCAAACACATAGTTTAGGTAGTGTTATGCTTTGTAGTTTAAATAAATCAGCGTAGGAGTACTTAGCAGTATTGTTTGTAAATGTTACCATGACAGAGATTTATATGAGGCAAATGTTTTACCCTCAACAACAATCTCGGACTCCGTTTTCCGCCCGTCTGCTTCAAACTTATATTTTCCAGCATATTCTTCTGTAATTTTATGGATTTTCAGCCTGTGGAAACATCCATCTTTTGTAATAGTTAGATCCTCATTTGATTGAATCTGTGAACAAAGAAAAAAAAAACTTCAGTGAGCTTTCTTGTTTTCCTGCCATCAAACCGTTTGATAGCAGGAAAGATTGTATTTAGACACGTTTACCTCAGCTCCATCTTTGTACCAGATTCCTTCACAGTCTTCCTTGCTCACTTTGCACTCCAGCTCTGCTACCTCTCCAATAATTGCTTTGCAGTCAGAAAGTCCAGCATGAAAATGAACCCCTGGGTCTGAGAAGTTATCAACCAGCAAGTTAGCGAATACCTGAGTGCCCCACAGTTTACATCTACGCATAGGATGGTTGTGTTTAGCTGTTTTTTTCTTTGTTTTGTTTTTGCAGGTGTGAAGTCACAGCCAGAAAAATAACTTACCTCCCCTTTGATAAGCCAAAAATGTAGTCTTCAGTATTAAACCTTACATTATGTACTAACAGTACATTTTTTAGGTAAGAGAATGTAAATGTAAGATTGGAAGGAATGTAAGGAAATCTTCTATTTTCTTGACAATAAAACAGACTGTTAACTCTTTGTAATGACAGTTCCTCGGCCAGTTGTAGATTTATTTTTGTTTGATGTGATTCAGTCTTCAGTGAAATAAAAAAAAGATTAAAAAAAAATACTGGTTTAGAGTACAGTCATCATCCAAGGTCAGCTCAAGCCATTCTTCTTCCAGTTAAGCAAGAGTTCACCAGCAGGCTACCTCTGTTTCAGTTGTTTCAGGGGCACAGTTGAATCTGAATCTTCTTAATAATATATGTACTTCGGCACACGACTCATCTTGAAGTAAGTTGTAAAATGGCAAGCAAGAATGTTAACACAGATGAACACAGAGCACAGATGCAAGTAGACAACACACTCTCAGTCTCCATACGAATACAAACAAAAAACACAAGCCAACACAAAGAGTAAGATTTCTGTTGATATCCAACCTGCAGGTCAAAGAAATACAATTAATTAAACAAATATTGGTATTTGTTGTGCAGACATGAATAATAATTGTACTGTATGTTATACACAGAAAACATGAATGCATCAAGTCTAACCACCATCTCTTTATGTCTCTCCCAAGGGTTAAAAGTCATACTCCGATCACTCTGAAAGGCCACGTAACCCACAAAGGATTAAATGCGGCCTTTTGCTCAGGTGTCGAACAGCTTTTCTGTTAACTCTCAGTTCACTGGAAAAGTCATCTTTACATGAAATGACTTTTTGCAGTGATGACGCCTTCCATGCAGCAATTAATGCAGTGGCCTGAAATCTTACCACTAACTGTCTCCTCAATCAATGGACCTTGCTGTGCACAGCCTGAACATTTGCCAACTGCTACTGGCTGACTTCCATCTGTACCCTCACCAGTTTCCAGAGAGTCGTCACTGCTTGCTGCTGCCAGTTTTACCTCTGACATATTTTCCTTCTCTGTATTTTGCTTTTCAATTTTAGGGGATATCATCGTAATTACCATCAATTCATTGTTTCTCATTTGCTGTTGGATATGTCTTACAAATGTCAATAATATACAGAAAAACAACAGAAAATGTAGCAACAGAAAGAACAAATATGAATCTTGATGCAGACGATCAGGGTGGTGGAAAAGATGAAACCTAACTTCATTCTTTTGAGTATCTCTTGTTATCTAAATGCATAGTACTCAATATAATCATTCTGGCACTTCCTATGTTTTTACGTACAGCACATAACCCGAAATACATGTTGGTTTGTCACAGTTTCCAGGTGCAACCCCATGAAAACTTTTACAAAAATCAGGCAAGTAATTAATGACATCTTGACAAACATGTTTGCACATAAAAGAGTACACGCATTATGCACCAAACACAAATAAAGACAGATATCTATATTTAAGTAAAAGATTCGTAAGAATGAAATGTATTGTTCTCGATAGCATATACATGCTTTAAATTTTTCTTAGAAATAGCACAATAAAATAAAATCAACACAGAAGCTAATTGTATTACATTTTTCTTATGAATGAGCTGATGTTCAGCAGGTTTTTACATGAAATCCAATGTTTCAGTAGTAGAGGGTGATTTAGCTGTATTCTACCGTGGATTGAAGGTCCTAAACCTGACTCACTCACAACAGTGAACATTGTGCTTGACTTCACATTTGTGTTTCCAACATGGTAATTTTGCCACTAAAAAACCTGGATATGATTGCATGATAGAGGAATTCAAGTACTGTTCTATACTTGATCTCAAGTGTTTGTCTGGCTCTCCCAGGTAGATTAGGGTCTATGGCTGACATTCATTAACATATTTCTCCTTCTTCTGCAGGCCTTCCTGGATAAAAGTTGCAGTGCATATTCATTTGTCTTCCCTGTCCTCTCCACCATTCAGTCGATAAAGATGGCTGCCCTCCCTTAGCCTGGTTCTGCCTGAGGTTTTGCCTTCCTCTTAAAAGAGAGTTTTCTTTCCTACTTTCGCCTCATGCTTGCCCAGGGAGATTGGATCTAAATCAAGATTTGTTGCAGATTTTTGGTTTCCTTTAGTGAGGCTACTCATTATGATCTGGCTCAAATTAATATGTCTGTGAAACACTCTTAAATGCATTGTGAAGTAGCACTATGCAAATAAAGCTGAATTGAATTGAATTTGAATTGAATTGCTGAGTATTGACAAGACTATTTATGGAATTTACTCCCACCTGGGGAAATGTATCTTTGTACAGTTGGCTCAGGTTAGCACTGTTGAGCATTTGTAATTATTCGATGTATAATTTGATAATTGTTACATGTACTAATTTATACAAATCACTCTGAAATTTTCTTTGTTGCTACTTCATGCAATATAAATTAATCAAACATTTTGTCTTTCCTAAAATCCTTTTCTTTCTAAGGGACTTTCAAAATCTGTCTACAACAAGAAACCGAGGACAGCTCTCACCAACAACAGGCTCTTCAACCTCCACTTTATTCCTTTTTAGATAATTTTTTTAGATGTTTTTTTAGATTCATAGCTTCCTCATCAATGTCATCTCCTATTAGTAATGATAAGTTGCAATTTCATGCAGAAAAACTCCATACACTGTTAATTTTGTTCTATAAAAAAAGCTTACCGTATTTTCGCGACCACTAGGCGCGCCGTACCAAAAGACGCAGTCTTATGCGTGCCGTTACTGTATTTTGATCAGGCG
>JBAMHV010000003.1:11897053-11914722 GCA_037177535.1 Pseudomugil gertrudae | reverse complement strand
TAGAATAGAATAGAATAGAATAGAATAGAATAGAATATTTAGCTTTTTTATACTGACAGACTGAAAGAGACATGGAAATGGGGAAATGGCTGCTGAATGAAACCAAGTTCTCACTCCTGTTCGATTCTGGACTTGTTGAACTCACTGCAACTCCTACTCTTTGTCTGACTGGTGTACTAACAGCATTTCCGTTGACAGTGTCAATATTCTTGTGGAGCCTTCATGGGTGAAACAAACAACACCACTCAATTTATCAGTCCATTCATGCACTGTAATGTCAGAACTCGTTTGTGTGGGCTGATTGAATTTGAAGTGAGCCCATTGTGCTAGAGACTCATTCTCATGCATGCTATTGTGTGACGCCCTGCCTCCTGCCTCTGTCTTTTAGACACAGCTGATTTAGACCACATCTCCAGGTAAGCAGGTGACACATACCTGAAGGCAGTATAAAGCTTGGTAATGGCACCCGCAGATGGACCAGTTGTCCTGATTTGAATGACAGAGAAGGCCTTTTCCAGCATTTGTTATATTACTCTTTGTACCAGCTGACATAAAAAATGACCGTCTGTACTTGACACTGCAAATGGGTGAGATATCTAGGCAGCTAGATAAGTAAAATGAGGGGGACAAGGAGCATTTAATTGTTTTGAAAGACATGACCGTGTGGATTCACAAGGCCTGTCATTTAAAGTATGATGATTGTATGAGGTGTGTTTGCTTTGACATGTTAATTTCTGAAATCTGAAATCACAGTTCCCGTGATGGCTCACCAAATTACTTAAGACTTACTTAATGACACAGATGGTCTAATACCTTTACTACTACTTAACTCTATTACTTAAGTTAAGATTTTGTTAGGTTGACAACTTTTGCTGAAAATGAAAGATAGAATTAGCTCACCATCTAAATAATGTAGCCAATGTGACTGCATATAATTAAAAAGGGCCCTGTGGATAAAAAATAATTCTCTTTGGATGAATTTTGGAGGTAGCCAGTTGAAACTTTTATATTTCTATCCCCATCCTCTGCCAGAGTCAAATCCTCATGAAGCAATATATTAAAATCTCACAATGCATCAGATATGCCCATCAGTGTGTCATTGTTGTTAAAAATGCATGGATATATATATAGCATCCACATTCAGTTATAGAAGCCATGAATAATCTGATTTATTTTTATCAGTTTTTAATTATATGAATATAACCATAGATGATCTACAAATTACATATTACATGATGTGTGTGTTGATGGAATAAAGCCAAAGATCTGAAACATTGTGTGAAAAACTATTAAGTTAGTAGCTCTGTAAATGTCTATATATACCCATCAAAAGAAGCAGCGATTCAGTGATCCCATGGATGTAGCTATGTCTACCGGTGCTTTGCAGCAGACATGCTCCCAGTGTGAATTGGCGTGCCACAAAAGTCACCCATTTATACGGTTAGAAAACAGAGTAAAACAGTCACCTGAAGACAATCGGGATCCATCATTACCTCTAAAAACAATAATAGTAAAAAATATTTGTTGCATAAGAAAAGGATGACACTGAATTAACACTGGCCTTATGTTTCTACAGTTGAGAGCGCTGTGAGTGCTAAGGGGGTGGTAGTTTGTCCCAGATCCAGCTCTTTTTTTATTGTAAGTAACAACATAAACATAAGTTACATCCACATGCTCCACAAAGTGGTGATAATGTTTTACTAAGTGTTAACACATGATCATTTGCAGATCAGGCGAATGGAGAGGGAGAGGGGAGATGTGGCTCATGGCACACTTTGTTTTGGTCTACCGGTTTGGCAGTGCTTAACAGCAAACCCTGCAGTAAAAAAGTTTCCTTTTGGCTCCTTTAATGTAGAGAGATCTACATGTAAACACTGGGATGATACAGCTTTTTGCACTTTCCAGGGTCTGGATTGAGGTCTCCTCTAATTATACATTATCTGAAACCTGGTGCTCTTTAAGTCTAAATTTAAAACTAATTCATGTACAATTGCTTTAAATGTGGTGACACTTTAATTTTGTTCTGTTGGTTATTTTACTCTGTTCTTATTTTATATTTGACTTTTTAAAAAATATTTTCTTCTTATTGCTCAGACATGTACACACTTTTTACTAAACTTTGTTTACTCAACTGTTTAAAAAAGGCTAAGGTTTGCCTAAACAATAACAAAGCACTTTGTAAAATTTCAGATGTTTAAAAGTTACACCACACACTGATAACAAAAGCTGGCTAGGATGTATCTCACTTCTTGTCACAAAACTGAAATAAATACTTAAATCCAAATTTGTTTTAATAAATTTAAATATTCTTTACAAATTATACATATTTTGAAACCATTTATCATTGTTTATAGTTGTACTTTACTTCCAGGGATGGAGAATTATATTTGTTTATATGCACAATACGAACCGCAAATTGCCAGTAATACAAAGATTACCAGAGGTTAAAAGTAAAGGAAACACATTAAAGCTACTACTGGGTCAGTGTTCTGTAGTTGGCTCAGCAAATATGACAGCTCCACATTAACATTACCCAGTGGCAACAACATCAGACATGTGAGAAGATGGTCCAAATGATTATTCAAAGCCATTACAGCAATAAAGGAACGCAGTGCTGCAAGGTCTAATAAGGAAAAGGTATATCAGACAAGATGTTAAATTAAGTTTAAAACTCAGATGTGCTTTTGGTTTTTTGTTAAATTTAAATAAGAAAAGAAGAAATGTAGAACATTTCCCTCAAGCTAAACTTCCATTTTGTATTTTTTTTTACTTATTATAGCTCACGGCAGGAATATAAGTTTTATGAATGATAAAACTATTGTCTAACTACTCTATGTACAATTTTCTATAATAATTAATGAGTTACACATATGATTTAAAGCAAGATGCAGTGTTTTACATTAGGTTTGGGTTAGAAAAGTTTTTTTAAGGTTTGAATAATTACATTCAATTGAGGTTATAGCAAATGAAACAAAAAGTAGGACTTCATTTACCCTTCAAAGGTTTTTTCACTTCTATTTAACTATTCAGAGCCATGCTAGCTAATGGATTACCTCATCCTCGGAAAAAGCTGCTCCATCTCTCTGCGATTGTATAATTCCCTTTCATCTTCAGAAAGAGGAGATGGAATGATTAAACAAAGACCCTTCTGATATCCATGGCTGCTGTTGACATGCGACTTAAGATGTGCAACACTTGTATTAAAAAATAATGAGGGCTTTGCACTTGAACTTCTTCTGTACTCTGTTTCAGGGGCGTTGTTAGACAAAGAGCTCTACTGGGGCGCAGGACCCCCATTACTCAGATCAGTTTATATGTTTATAATGTCATGTTTATAATTGAGTTTTATTGTGTTACTCGTTTTTAATAACCCTTCAGTTCTAGCTGCAAGCTGCTGAAACAAACACCAAATAATATAAACAATAATAAAACAATTCTAATAGCTTTAATCAAGACAAAAATCCTTCTTTCTGTGTGCTTTGAACTAAAATAAAACATACAAATAGAGATTTTATAATCTAATCAGAATGAAACATGAATTCCATAAGAAACCGGAATATTTCTGAGAATATTTCTCTCAACTGAGTTTGGAGGTTCACTTTGGAAACCCAGAAGAATGAAAGCTAAATGATCAAACGTCACTCATATTTATCTAAATTTGCAGAAAAAAATATTAGTATTAGTGATTGCTGGATGTGCGTTTCGACAAGCTTTAAAAAATATCTGTGAATTCATGCTCTTGTAAACATCCACATAATCATGTTTGTTGTATTTAACCTGTTGTCTTATTGTGAAATTCTTCTACACCGTGTGTCTCATAAGGTGCAGGTTGAACACATTTCTGTTGGATGGTACAGTTTGAAAATGTTTCATTTCCAGTTGATGCAGAATTGGGTCAAGTAACTGACTAGTATTATATTATTATCTTAATTTAAAAAATGCCCTTTTCCAAAATAATATAGTTTATTAAAACACATTAAATCTGACTCAGTGATGACTGTGCTGCCTTCACAATCCTTAGACCCTAGGGGGATCAATTAATAGTAAATATGTCATGATTGATCGCTAGGAATGGGATAGCATATAAATGCTAAAGTCAACTAATTTTACTGCAACATCTCAGAGTCAAATGATTAGTGGTAATAACTTTGACAGATTTCTTATGCTAATTAATTTTTCTAGTCACTAAATGAATCTCAATATTCTGCTGTTATCAACTCAAAGTGTTTTAGTTCAGGTGTGCAGCTCAAAGACACAAGGTAACAGCTGTTTTTGTTTCATTTTTTCCCTCACCTTTCTTTCTTTTGTGGATTAACTATTTAGTACATTTTGAAAGGGACGAGAGAAGCCTCAGATAACATTAAAATGTATTATAATGAAAAATTTAAGCAAACTGGAGGTAAATGGAGCTTGAATTTACTGCTATCATCATATCCCTTATTATTGGAAAGTTACCTCCTGCGGTTATACACGATCCATGCACCCCAGTGCAAACAGTCCTAGCAACAGTTATGCTCTAAATGCAACTAATTTTATTATCAATAATAGAGGCTACAGGGTGTTTGTTGAATATATTTAAGACATGTAACACAAGACAAATTATAGTTATCACACCTGGGAGGTTGTGAATGTCTCTGATTGGAGATTAGGTGTTTATGTAAAATGATATGTAAGGGCAGGTGGGTAGAAGTCCATTTTGTAGATTCACAGTAATTTTGGATCTTGTATAAATAAATCATTGCACTGCTGGTCATATTCAACACATTTACTGCAAAACAATCACTGCACTCACAAGCAAATGTTCTGCAAACCTTTGGAGTTAAAAATTATTTTGGATTCTTTACGAAACACAATGCTCATTTTAAGTCTCTTGACAATGTTTTATCCACAAAGCAAACTATCCCAGTTTTCCAAGCCAGCATTTAAATGTATTGTTATGTTTAATCCCATAAGAGAGGAGGTGAGGATTAATTTGTTGCATCTGTCAGGCCCATATTGGCACTGCTGATAGAGTCCATGCCAGTGTGAGGTTTTCTCTCACCATTGTCTTCTGTTGCAGCCAATGAGCTATGTTTGTTATACTGCCAAAAACCTTTTTCAACTGGATGACTCATTTCCACAGTGTCATCGTGGAACCCCTTTGGCTTTGCTTTCGGACTGCCTATTCTGAATATGCGCTCCATACCCAGCCTCAGCTACTCGGATCCCTTTTGACCTGTAGCCTCCCAGAGCTCCCACAGGATGCAATCCAGGTCTATGGTTCATAAGGTTGAGTGCATTGATTTGACATGGGATTACGTGTGAGCTTGTGTTTGTGTAAACAGCTTGTTAGTTTTAATGTGGAGTGGCATACAGACGTCACATGAGTCACATGCTTATGTTCTATCTTCTAGGTTTTAAGAGGATGTTTAGACATGAGTCTAAATCTACAATTGGTCAAATCAAAAGTTCATTTCTAAAAGTTAACGGAATATTTAATCTAATAATACTGAAAAAAAAAACTTTTCTAATTTTGACAAACTATCAAGAGAATCTGACCACCCCACCACTAATGAATTTAAAGTTTACAATGCATGATGGTAATGATAAAATGCAACTGACTGTTCTCTTTTAACATAATTGCTTTACTCTTTACATTGAAACATTAGACTGAGGACACAAAGTCATCTTCTCTTTAATTGAACAATTAGTAAAAATCTAAGTAGACACAATTTGCATTTGTGCTTTGCATCTAGAGACAGGATGTCTGAAAAGGAACTTTTATTTTTTTCCACAGTTGAAAAATCCTTTTCTCGATGTGTACAAACTTGAATATGAAAAAAATCCAGATTTACCAATATAAATTCTGGAATTTTTGCAAGTAACTGTCTAAAGCGACAAAATCTCCATTATTTTATAATGAACCCATTTATAAGTTAAAAAAAATCTGTCATGCATTATTACATAGCAGTAAAAAATATGTTTTACTTCCTTGATTATAAAAAACATATACAGGACTAGCGACCTGTCAAGGTATACACCATCTCCTGCCCAGTGTGTGCTAGCAACCCATGACCCTGATTTAGAATAAGTAGTATGGATGGATGGATGGATGGATAATTCACAACAATAGTTTTTGCTTAAGATGCAGCACCATGCCTGGCCTCATCCGTAGGCATCCATTGCTACAATTTAACTCCTCCCCATGACAGGTAGCTAAGATTAGACAATGCTGCATCATTTGATTAGTTTTAATTTACTAGTCTCTTCTTAGGCATGGTTAGCTACAAGTTGACAGTGGCATTCTTTTCATTACATAAATAGATTCATACATCTTATAAAATAACTAAGAGAAAAAAGAAATGCACTTTATAAGCCATTGCAACCTTACCTTTTCTGTGGATTGTGAAGTACCAAAGAAGATTGGGATGAATGCTAGCCAAATGATGCAGGTTGTGTACATGGTAAATCCAATGGGTTTGGCCTCATTGAAGGTCTCAGGCACCCCTCGGGTTTTGATGGCATAGACTGTACAGGTGACCATAAGCAGCATGCTGTAGCCCAAGAGGCAGATGAGAGACAGGTCAGAGATGTCACATTTAAGCATACCAAGGGCTAGCACTGGATTAGGTGCCCTCTGGTCCTCATAGTCGATAATGGCCTTGGATGGATCCACGCCAAACCAGATGCATACTCCTAGCAGCTGCACTGAGGCCAGGGTGAACGTGATGACAAGCTGGGAGGCTGGAGAAATGAACCTGGGTGCACTCACAGACATGGTACCCTGCTCGAAGATGCGGTAAATACGATTGGTCTTAGTAAGCAGGGCAGCGTAACTAATGCTCATGCCCAGACCCAAAAAGATCCTCCGGAGCGAGCAGATTCCAACATCAGGGGTAGAAATCATCAGGAATGTTGTGGCGTAACATAAAAAGATGCCAGTTAGGAGGACGTAGCTCAGCTCTCGGCCTGATGCCTTCACAATTGGAGTGTCGTTGTAGCGGATGAATGTGCCCACCACAAACAACGTGGCCATGATGCCAGCAACTGCGATAAGCACAGGGATAACTGCCCAGGGGGAGCTCCATTCCAGCTTAACAATGGGGATTGGAACGCATCCTGTGTGATTCTCATTGGGCCGCAGATCAAAGCGGCACATCTTACACGTGTAGGTGTCTGCTTGATACTGATAGCCATCGCAGGGATCGCAGTGCCAACAGCAAGGGATGCCCTTCACTATCTTCTTCCGCTCGCCTGGCTGACAGGGCTTGCTGCAGATTGAGGAAGGGATCTGACGGACACCACCTGGCCACTGCATTGAGCGCACCTATGAGGAAGAGCAGTCAGACATGGGAGGACACACTGAGCAAGATAAAACTGTTAGACATATATAATGTACAAACATGACATGTCCTGTGAAATGGAGACACGTTGAGGTTCTGATATTTATTGATCTAGAAAGATTCTCTGCCACTGGAGGTCAAGGACAATCCAAAGGGTGTTTCCTTCATTTCTGAGTTGTGGGTGAGGTACACTTTGTTTTATCCATTTGTTTTGCTGGTGCGTGGAAAAGGGCAAACTACGCATCATATCAGTATTCTTCTTAGACTCAGCAAAATGTTTCAGAGGAAGGTTAAATTATCTGAAGGGCAAAATGTGAAAGGAAAGGGGAAACGTAATGTTTGCTCTTCAGGAAAGTAATGTGTTTCTTTCCATTTGCAGCTTGTGACATATTTGTCTTCAAAAATCCAATCAATCGGGACTTAAAGATAAATTAAATTAAAGATAGTATACTCTCCTTTGTGGATTTACTTTTCACCTTAGCATAGCTTAAAGATAAGTCAAATCCCTCATTTCAAAGAGTATTACCTTTTAGTGTTATCAATTTTATTAAATTGTTGCTGTTCATCAAAAGCCAGTGACTTTGTCTTTAAATGTCCATTTAATTAAGAAATCAAAGAACACTAATTAAATATAGCCTGCTTTAGAAACAGTACTAAAAAGTTTCACAGCAGGAACCTACAAATCTCATGTTTTTTTTTCCCTTTTCTTCCCTAATATGTTTAAAATGTGGCAAAGAAAAAAAAAGACTTAATCTGCTGCTCAGCTGTACATTTTCCTGCCCAGGGCCTTATTCAGCATCATTTGTTTAGTTCCTTTATGTAATTTGCTGTTATTTCATCACTGTATCTTCTCTTGGTATTGTTTTTGTAAGTTAGTGGTGTCGTCTGGAGAGATATTAGATATATTTGTCCTTAAGCTTTCTAATGGCTTTCTTTTCATCATTGTCTGCCCTGTTAATCATACCCTCTGATACCCTCTGGGTATTTACCCCTTTGAAGATACAACCAAATACAATCAGATGCTTTTGGAAGCGCTTCAAAATTATATTAAAGAGCATAGAAAACATTTTTTAGAAGATTTAAACATCAAACCCCACTGTTTTACTGAAAGATTTGTGCTTACATTCAGATGAAGTTGGTCCGTCCAGTTACCAATGATTTTATATTCAGCTGTCCGGTTTCTAATCTGATACTGGTAGATCTCGTAGCGCCCAGGGGCATCTCCATTTTCGTTGAAGAGCACTGGGTTGCCAGCTATGCCTGAAATGAGAATAGTCATTATTCTTATTATTTATTGCATTGAGGCAGTCTCCCTGAGAGGAAGCTAATATGTTGCAGGATTTGCTAATCTGTTACAATAAAACATTAGATTTGAAAATCTCAAATCTAGAATAAAAACAAAGACAATTACTTTGGAGACAGACGTCATAAGAGACTTCTTTTGTTGTTTTTTATCATAGCTGCACATGTCGTCGGGGATGCAGAATATGGAATAATATCTCTTTGGTATGACACCGCTGACACTTTTAAAGATGGATTGCATAACTCTCTGACCTTTAAGACTCTGATTTCCTGACTCATTTCATGACAAAGTGACATCTGTTATATGCATTTCTGGAGCTGTCTCTACCCAGCAGCACTCCATTGGATGAGAGGCCAAATAATACTACAGGACGGTACATAATGATTCAGCCAATTCTGCTTTATACATTGCCTCATGTGCTAGTAAATGAGTATACAGATTGGCTGTTTTAAACACGCATGGTGGCTGAATCGACAAAGAACGGGGGAGAGAGGAAAAGAGTGAAAGAGACAGATCAAGAAATAAGACTAGATAAGACTGTCATAGGTCACAGTACATGTTGAATGAAAGATGGTTATTTATTGATGGCAGATTTCTGAGAAAATTGTAAAAGTGTTATAGTGCATCATTAAATGCCACCTCTAACTATGCTTTTCACAAGTAAGCGCAAAAATGTGTTGTGGACTCCCACAATACTGAGGGATGCAGTTGTCAGACAACACCACCACAATACAGAACATTATGCTAATATTGATAGTTTTCATTGTAGACACTGTTAAGACAGGGTGGAACTTGTAATAGAATTACAAGAAAATTGTGTATTTTAAAGGGAACGACTAATCATTAGATAAGTTTATTTGATATCAGTGTTGTCCAAAACATTCCCAGGTCAATATACAGTTTAGTAAATGAGAATTAGAAAAATAAACTGTTAAGTTAATGGTTTTTAAAAATTACAAGGCAAGTTCATAAAACAGCTGTCAAACAGACCATCTGTGTTTTCCGTCGCCGAGTCCCAGTGGAGGAATGATGTTTTGGTTTTTGTTGCAAATTTAAAGACAAATAAAGAAACTCTCATGACATGAATATTTATGTGAGGCTTAGGCCTTGTTTTTAACTCAGTTTTATCACACAATTTTATGAATATTTGTTGCAAATGTCACAGAAAAAAATAAGTATATATCCAATAAATGTTTTTTTTAAATTAAAGGATGTGTTCCCATATGGTGAAATATGTAGATCCAGCTAAACCCTAAAAAGTAGTCTATATTAAACCACAGTATGGGACTTTGAGCTCTCGACTCTGTAGCACAATAAACCCTATTTTCAACTGGTAAATGATGGAAAGAAAAGTCAAACTCAGTTTATGTACGTTTTTTATTAAGCTATTTATCAGTATTATCATTAAAAAACCATGAATAATCCCATGAAAAGAAAACTTTACAACAAAGTTTGACTGTGGGTTTTAATGAATACACACTGAAGATTGTCTTCTAAGCCCACTGCAAAGAGATGCGAGTATGGCTTAATAATCAAGATAGAGGAAAAAAAAAGAGAATTTCCGCAAACCCCCTTTTGCCAGCTATTGTTTTATTAAGTCTCCTAAATTCAATGAACATCCTAGTTAAGAACATTAGATAAACATGTCCAATTGCATCTAATGTTTTTCTGCTGATGAGCATTGTTTCTCTAGCTCTTTGTGTCATCCCTGGAGGATGCTGTGCCACAATCCACATCACGATGAATCAGCTTTGATGGATTACAGTATCACTGTTTTGCTCAGCCATGCCTGTGTAACAATCGTAACAATACCACCAGCAACACAAAACAGCTAGTGATCTTTGGAGGATTTCACTGCATTTATCAAGCAGAGAGGTAACATGGTTATATAAACAGTGAGTACATCAGCACTGTCGGTCAGCTGTTATATTGTCCATCAAAGATCTTACATGCTGAACTTCAGTTTCTCCAATACTCAAAGCATTAAAGATGTTTTTAAAGATATCTCTTATCATAGTCACATGGTGAAGCCTTAAAGTCTTTCAATCAACCTATTTGCAGAGGTGCTTTTGTGGAGATAGCTGAGGCTAAGAGAAGAAAACATCTTATTTTTCAACTTGTGTGTTTATTTTTATATTATATATATATATATATATCTTAGGTATGTCTAGATCAATTTTGTATATGGGCCTTATGATCAATTAAATATTATTTATTTATCGTCCTTTTAAATTTGATTATTGTTGAATTTACAGGGTGTAACCTGCCTCATCCCTGAATTGCTGGGATAGGCTTCAGCTGCTCCTCAATCACCTAAATGGATTAAGCAGTTAAGAAAATGACCAACTGACTGACAGGAGAAGGATTGGGTAAAAAAAATGAAGAGGGTGACAGAGAAATGTAGGGGCAGGAAGACACGCCAGACCAAAATGAACAGATCTTCAATCTAAACAAAGAAAACCAAAAAAACAGCTGTTATACTTTTAAGGTAACAGAAAACCACCTGAAACATCCTAAAGGAAACAAAGCTAACAATTATCAGGAGAACCTAAAAGACAACTGATTTGGCTTCAGCTGACAAATGCAGTGTTATTTTAATCCCCGATAATAAAACATTTGCCTGTGAAGTGTAGCAAACAATTCAATTTTTTTTCATAACTGTGTTGATAGCCAGGATAATAAAGTGCTGTACCCTGAGAAGTTTTAATGGACAGTTACTTGTAGCACAAAATACGGAACAATAATCAAATATTAAGCACAAAGAGATCTAGTAAGCATGACTTTGACAATACTGAATAAGATAAACTGCTTTTACAGAGAATGGTTTTCTTCCGTATACTTCTTTTTTGGAGTGTTTGGAAATTTGTACATTTTTAAGGTGATATATATATTTTTCTCCAACAAGCCACAACAATTAAAAGCAATGGCCTAAAGCCAGCATAACTTTTTTAAACTGGGTTTTATGTTGAATTTGATTCATGAAGACATGCATGTTAGGTTCACTTGTCATTTAAAATTGTCTTTAGGAGTGAATGTGTGTGTGTGACTGCATATTTGTGACTGTGTTGGCCTTGAGGTGGACTGGCAAAAATTCCAGGGTGTATCCCACCTCTCATCCAGTGATTGCTGAGATAGACTCCAGCTTAGTGCAACCCTGACTTGGAATAAACTATTCAGATAATGGATGGATGGATATCGTGACATTTGAAATTTGAGCTACCATATGGTCAGATGGTTCCTTATGTCTTGGGCCACCTCTGCATGGACCCTCTAAAGTCAGTATGGAGAATTAAACCTGTTCTGTACTACATGCCTTTATGGTTGCCTCACATGTAAGAGGCATAAATTAGCTTTATAGAAGTTTCCATTACTGACGCATCAAGCTGCTGAGGTCACAAATGTGTGTCCTAAAGGTTACAGATTGCTCTTTTCTTTGTGTGCTCTTACAGAAACATTGAGGTTAATTGAGTGCGTGCAAATTTTATCTAATATGTAATGATTGCAAACCTAACTCTCTCTTTTGCTGCTGTTTTCTTGCATGTCTAATTGTTGGGGTGCAATTATGAATCCAACTTGTCCTGGTTATGCATGTGCAACTAAAACACCTCAGTGATTGGCAACAACACGACAGCTGGCTATTAACTTGTACTGACCTGTGTGCTGAACTTAGTTGTCCTCTACTTTTAGTAGTTAAATGTGCCCAATATTTTATAGCCCCAACAACTTTAAGAATCTGATTATTTGCATAAATTAAAATCAATGAGTTATACATGAGGTCATATTAAAAATAATACAAAGAATGACCTCCTAGTTGTAAGGTTTCTTCATATTAGGAGGAGATAATGAAAAGAATATATCCCAGTCCTTAACATGTCCAAAAATTAAGGATACCTATTGATATCTATCTGAAGTAAAATGTATCTAATTATAAGGGGAAAATGTGATCATGGAAGAATGACTTTTAAAACTGAATTGGTTTTGTGTGATAAACCTTTGGAACATATTTCCACAAATATGGCATTGAATAGCCAGCTTCAACCACTCTCATAGCTAACAAAACACCAGGAATTCATCATATTTATGACTTTCTGCCACAGGTGAAATACACATGATATTTCTTGTTTCATTTATTTATTTTTCCTGTTTCATTTAATTCTTTATTCTGATATTATGTTTGGCATACTTTTTTTCTGCAGTTGGTGTATTTTTACCTCATAATTTTTTATTCCCATATTGTTGTCAGAAAATAACTATATCATAATAGAGGCAAAACATAACATGTTTTCATCATAGTTCTATTCAGTACAGAATGGTGTACAGAGTTCCGGCAGAAAAGATTAAATGTGTCTGGCTATTATTATGTTATAGTTAGCAACAGATTTCAGAAGAAACCAGAGCTGGAGGATTCATTTCTGTTATTAAGTCTCTCGTTGGGAGCACTTTGGGTTTCCAGTGTGTAAATGGACCAATAGAAGTGTTTAATAAGACGAAAGTGGTTTCTCATTCTTGTGTTGAACTTTGTTCAAATTCTGTTCCCCCTGCAGTAATTATTAGTATTTTTCTCTTTAAACATTACTTCCCTTATGTTTGCATAGGTACTTTTCATTAAAATGTAGTGGGCATTTAGTATTTCTCTGTCATTGTTATTAAGTAATGTGACTATTTTTATTTCTCTCCGGGTACTCCGGCTTCCTCCCACAGTCCAAAGACATGCACCTTGGGGATAGGCTGATTGGAGACTCTAAATTGCCCACAGGAGGGAATGTGAGTGTGCATGGTTGTTTGTCTCTATGTGTCGGCCCTGCGATGGACTGGTGACCTGTCCAGGGTGTACCCCGCCTCTCGCCCGTTGTGAGCTGGGATTGGTTCCAGCACCCCCTGTTCAGGGAAAAGCGGTAGAAAATGGATGGATGGATGGACTATTTTTATTGATGAATATACTACTGATAGTTTTTCTTTTTTTTCTTTTTGGTTGCATTTTTTATGTCAGTAAACATGTTCTTGTTTACATCAAGGTTAAACAGTTTAGTATTTGTTCCTTTTAAAGTACGAAAAAAAACCCCTTCAAACCAAAGTACATACTATGCCCTGATATTGGCATACCATTACACCCCATTATACAACCATTACCTATGTAACCATGTTATTGTTATAAAACTACTACTCAAAAGTGAAGTACGGTGGATTTGTAAAAGTTGAAAAAAAAAACAAGCAAATAAAAAAAGCCTTAGAAAATTTGAAAAATACTTTGCTATTGCTGAACTAAGAATTACTGATACAGTATTAAAAAAATATGCAGTGAAAATGGCCAAAAAGTTCTGCGTGCAACCCGTTTACTATAATATAAAAAAACAAGGTCCAGTGCTACATCCACCAGGTAAAAATAGCATTTAATGAGTGTACCAAAAAAACATGAAGTCAATTCAGACCAAAACCTTCAAAGAAAGGTTCGACCTCAAATCAGCAGCTTAGTTTTGTTACCATGCAATAAAAGTTAGTGTTGGACATGAGGAGGAAATAGCAGACCTTATCTAAAATTAAAAAAAGATAGTACAATCTTACTTTATATCAATTATGTCAATATTTTCCCAATTTGATGGAATTTGTTAAGCCTAAAGTTACATTCCCATCAAGTAAAAGCTATTAGCACATGAGTGAAGAGACTATAAGATGATACTGACTGTGGGTTAGACACTCATCTTAGTGAGTATCTTCAACAAAATATTATTCAATCTGCTTCTAAAGGTTTATTTGGGATGTGTTTTATTTTATCTTCTATATAAAATCAGGTACATATTCTTGCGGTTTTTCTTCCCAACCTAATACCTAAGCTGAAATGCAGGAACAGAGTGTAAAAAAAAAAGAAAAGGCTTCATGCTACAATTAGAGGTGGTAAGTCAGTCTATTGCTCACATATTCCCAGCATCACATGCTGCAAGGTCATGCTGTAAAATAGTGTCAGTGTTCTCTTTGCTGCTGGCATCAAATGAGCTGAGAAGGTGCTGCTTGTGTGTGTACAAGAGGATTTGAGATTGTGCTTTGAGATGTCAGAAGTAGATAGTAGACTGTCTATTCTCATGTTAGATACAGACAGGATATTGTGAGCAACAGGACTGTGTGTAATTCCTGAAAAGAAAAAAGTGGCATATTGCATTATGCATAAAAATGTCAAGTAAAATTATCTTTTGAGCAGCACAAGCATGAAGACTGA
Source organism: Pseudomugil gertrudae (assembly GCA_037177535.1). Classification (NCBI taxonomy): domain Eukaryota; kingdom Metazoa; phylum Chordata; class Actinopteri; order Atheriniformes; family Pseudomugilidae; genus Pseudomugil; species Pseudomugil gertrudae. The sequence goes on along the minus strand of JBAMHV010000003.1, from coordinate 11,899,886 downwards.
ACATCCTTAGGAAGAAAAAGAGAGGGAGGTGTTGGGGAAAAGGCCTAAAAGCTTCTTTGTTCCACACACCATAACTACAATTGCTGATGAGAATGACAGAGGACAGGCCACTGCACAAAAAAACGCCTCCACTGTTGGGACTGCAGGAGACACCTGCACAAAGTTTCACTCACTTATGGTCCAATGAAATCTCAACGACTGTTAGATGTCAAGTGCAGAGGAGGGAACAAGAATAAAGAAGCTCTGCACAGTGGTAGTCTGAAGGTGTTTAATTTTTCCATTCAGGCAGCAAAACCTCCAGCTGCTGCTTATTGAACCAAAAATGAATACGGGAAAACTAGGAGTTCAGAACAGAAAGATACAGCTATAAATTCAAAGTAATCTATATGGAAAACTGGCTTAGACAATATGTAATATATTTGGAAAAAAAAGTATAAAAATATTGATTTTGTCAGAAATGCTCATGTTTTCTGAAATATTACTTATCAGCTTGCTTGACCCTGATAGTCTGCTGAAATAACTTGTTTTTACCCATCTATATGTTAACATGCTACAAATTGAGGATCTATGGGGGACTTTGAATTTTAAAAATCTTTTTTTTTTTGCCTCCGTCATTAGTTTTAACATTTGCAGTTGGGACAATATATTTGTGATGGAAAGAGTCTGAAAGGTCTGTGCGGCTCCAGAAAGATATGCTTTTTTTTCACAGATGTCTGCTAAACTGCTGACAATAAACAGAAATGTGTAATAATAGACTCTTGCTGGCTTGCCCTTAAAGATGATTTAACACAAAATTTGGTCCACTTCTGCAAATATTTTTGTCGATTCCTTATTTGTTAGAAAAACTGTTGTGTGTTTCCAAATGTGTAACACACAATTATTCCAACATACAGATAAATATCATCTCAGAAAATCTGACGCACAACAAACTTGTTCTCAGTAGTCAAGCTCTTTTATGTATCTGGACAGATTCAATATACACAGCTGTGAGCTGATGTAACTAGATAAGGTGTGGTGTAAACCCACAGCAACTCTTCTAGTCAGATTGTGTAAATACAGTCAGGTAACAAACAGCCCAGAACTACCTATCACACAACAGACTGACATTTCTGCATGCAGGCTAAAAGTGCTCCTGAAGACTGATTTAAATCACTGATGTACATTTATTGCAGTTTTTCTTTCTACAAATAAATAAAAAATGTATTAATGACTTTAAAACATGTTATTAATCATCTTCCAGTTGGAAATATTTGCTTTATTTGGTATACCATTTGACAGTTTTCTTGTATAATAAGTTGAACATTGCTGTCGTATAAACTGAAACACGGCTCAGCAGAGGAACTAAAACCCAAATACATACTGATTGTTATGTTTGTTTGAGATGAAGAGAACATAAAAGCTGTTTGATGGTATATCATGCAAACTACTGACCCTAACATAAAGCATGTTGTGAACAGCAGCTCACCAGTTGTTTTTCTTCACCGTGCACTTGTATTCTGAGCAGCTCAGCGGGTGCTGAAGGGGGGCTTAAGAGCATCTTAACAGTTGTTGTTGAAAAAGCAGATTTACTCTTTCCAAGTGGTGTCTTGGCAAGTCAAAGCCTCTTATCAGCTGCTTTCGATATAAACAGCCTCAAACTCAAACATCTCAGGCTTTGCTTAATATTGTCTGAAAGACATGCGTAGCTTGTGCGTTGTGAACTTAACATGTTAATATACACAGTCTTTCCAAAAAGGTTTTTAAATCTACAACAGAAGGCAGAGGCCTCTGTGGTTATTCCTATCTGTTAAAAGCTGTAGATAAAATTATGAATAATCAAAGGAAAAGCCTCATGTCATCATCTTTAGATTATTTAATAAGAAAATGAGGACCTCTAATCAAGACACTGTGTGGTCTGGAATTCTTTTTTCCTGCTCAGAGCCAAGTGTTTATTCATATGGTTTAGACTGAAAGGCTGGACTCATTGTCAATGGCAGAGAAAGAAATGTTTTTCCAGAAGTGACCAAATGTCTCTTAAGCAACTGCTGAATTCTAGGCTTGAAAAGCAGGTTGAACTACAGGAAAAAGATTAAACTTAATAAAATGTCTTTCACTTTTAAAGACATGAAAGACCACAACAAAGGCTTTATTTTTTTAGAGAAAATACTTCCTTTTACCTTTAGATGGAAATTAAACACCGAATTGACATTGTGTAATAAGTAGATATTAGAATGACAAATTAGCTTGAAGAGCAAAAGTTCAAATGAATAATTTATCTGTGCAAACACTGCACACTCCAGTGTCTCTGAAAGAATTTTAATTGTATTGAGTCTCATTGCTTTATAAAAGGCGATGTGTATATAATGAAACTCTGGATCATTTCTCTTTGTATGAAGGCAGTCATTATTAAAATGCCAGTCATGAGTGTGAACTTGACTGATAAATGGGTTTAATGTAATGCTGCATGAAGGAATGGAAAATAGGTCAAATAATGAAGGACACTAAAGTCAGTTTAGTGGTGAGTTGGAAATACATGAGTGGAAATAAATGTTTGTATGGGTTTACAAAACTAAATGCTTTTTATGGGAAAATAAATTAATTTAATATTGTGACGGTTAAGAAGATAGGCTAGCTAGCCTAACCTTACCAAAATATTGTTAGCTTTACAATCTGCCGTAGGACACCTGCATTACTGTATGACAGGTGTATTGCCCCAGTCAGCAGGAGCCCTCTTGGTGTAATTGCTAATTACAGCTTTTTACCACCTCAGGAACATCAACAGGATTAAAGGTTTAGTCTCCCAGAAAGACCAGGAGAAACTCATCCATGCATTTATCTCCAGTAGGCTGGATTA
>JBAMHV010000003.1:11876762-11892865 GCA_037177535.1 Pseudomugil gertrudae | reverse complement strand
TCTGTAAAACCACCAGAAAGGGTGGTCCCCACAAATGATGATAAAAAAGTTGGTCCCCATTCCCCATGGAAACCAGTGTGTGGTGTGTGTGTGTGTGTGTGTGTGTGTGTGTGTGTGTGTGTGTGTGTGTGTGTGTGTGTGGTTCTGTGTACTAAATGTCAGGGGTTTGTGTTACGTGATCATTCAACTATAACCATGAGTCGGAAAGGCTGACTGACACCCACAGTTCAGCAAAAGCCACCCTACCACCAAGAATCTCATAAACCAGGTAACCCCCCCAACCCCCACAAGGGAGTAATTATCCAATAAGGAATTTGTACCTATTTATTTGATAAATCCAGTTGGCAACATGTTTTTGTTGCCAGACAGTGTATATGCCAGCAGTCGGTTTCAGATTGTAGATCATCTCAAATTGGACAGTTGTGTACAAGCTACTTGGAATGAGCTGAACCTTTCAAATGAAGTGTTGCATCAGTCTGAAAGGCCTAGAAGAAAAATACATTGCTCCTTTGTGAGCCTTATTCCTTCTGCACTGAATGGGTATTGCCTCTTGCAATTAGCTAGAAGGTAAATATCTGGATCGCTGCAGAGGAGCAAATCAATTCCAATATCTGGAGTGCAAGTTTTTCTCCTGCGGGAAATCTCATCAGCTGCAAAACAAAAACTCTTTTTTTGTGTCTCCCAGAGGAAATACATGGATTTCCTCCTGAGTGACTCTGTAAGGTTTGCATGGCATTAACAATTAAAAGGTACACTTTGTGAAACTTTCCTTTAACAGCTTTAAGAAACTAATGTATGTTCAGATTTACCTGAATACTTACCTGTTGGACCAGGTTCCAATACAACAAATAGTCAAAGAAGTAGGAAATCAAGACACCCTTTCACAGGAATGGACTAATCTTATAATAATATAATAATAACAATACATTTTATTTCTTGGCACCTTCCAGGACCCAAGGTCACCTTAAAAACCATTAGAATTAAAAAAAAAACATGAGAATTAAAGTTTAAAACATAAAAATAAAACCATTATAATTTAAAAACCAGGAGAATTAAAATCAGTTTAAAACATAAAAAAATAAAACATCATAAAGCAAACAGTTTAAAAAAATCTATAAAAATCTTATAGTTGCCTCAATATAATAACACATGGTAGGAGTTTAAATATCCTGGCAAAGGTTGTTCCACATGTTTTTGTGATTGTTAATTGATGTGTGGAGGTGAAGTGTGAGGAGATACAACATGCCAATCCTTACTTCTCCGTTCTCTCATAAGCCTCAAATCTTCAAGTTGCTGCGATACAACTCTGCTGAATGTGCATGAGAGATTATACAAAGCAGGTGTGTTCAATTTAGATTAACAATAGACTAATTACCAAGGACGAGCTAATGATAGAGCCGCGTATATTTATGTAACTGCTAAATGGAATTCAATTAGGCTTATAAGTTAATAAGAACATAGCAGGGGTATGTGCTGGTGGAATTCCTACAATAATGACTGTACTGTTGAGCAGAGCAACAACAAGAAAAAAAAACAATATCTAATAATGTGAAGTGTTATTTAACTGATTAGCTTTTTTTCCACTAATTACCAAAATGATAAATAAGAGCCAAGAGAAGTAAAATTGCTGCAAACAGAAAATGTATAATACTTAAAAAAAGATTTTCACATAATTTTTAAATCAATCTTCCATCAAAGTCCCTATCTTCTGTGTCTGAATTGAACAGCTGAGCAATTTCCCATCAGACAAAATCCACTTCTACCATTAGTTCAATTTTAAAATAATTACAGCCAGAGATAAGGGGTAGCTAGATTCACAGTGTTATGTTGAATAATTTCACAACATGCAATGTTAAAATAATAAACCAACAATGTGAATACTAACATTTATAACCAAGCATTTTGTATGTCAGTTATTTATCATTCGACATTTGTTCTCTTATGGTTCAAATTATTTTCAGAGGCCATTTCAATCTGTAAGCGTGCTAGCCCCCAAATCAGAGTTCTCTTTCTCTGGGCATTCTTTCATTCGTTGCATTTTTCCATGTTTCACACCACAGGGGTTTTAATGTCCTCGATTATCTCACGAGCTTTTCAAATGCATGAATTATTGTTGGAGGTTATGGCTCAGTAATTAAGGCCACAGGGCCTTGATTGGACAGAGATTGTCACAGTTTTGGCTGCCATGCTAATGCCACGGGATCCCTGTGAGCCAGAGTGGGTGTTGGACTGATATTTCACTTGCAGGCTTGGCAGGCCACCCACACTAACTTTATATTGTGTCTTCTACATAAGACCATTTCCCTTTTCCCCCCACAGTCTCTTTCTGTTGGCATTTTGGCTTTCTCACACACATTTTCAGCCTGGCATTTCAGAGAAATCCTTTTAGATTAAGCAAAGCAAAACTAGAGTGTGGGTGTCTTCTACTGAGGTGTCACACATGACTTTATGTGACAGAGAGTGTGGGCTCATGACCTCTGACCTTTTTATTTGGCCTGTGATGAGCCGTGGGCCGTCCAGTTCTTCCCTGCCAAGTCATTTGGGTTTCCTCTTTAATTAATGTGACACTGCTGCTATGTGTCCCAACATTTTCATTTCACAGTCTGTGTTAGCAAAAGCCAATATTCACCTACATCTAAAGGAAAAAAATACTATTTAATGCTGATAAACAGCTCAATATTTTGCTGCACCACAATATTGAGCTAAAATATGTAAAAAAAAAAAAGTGCCCAGAGGTATGGAAAGAAACAGATCTTACTATTTATGTAAGATTTATCATAAAAGTGGAATCACAACAAGCTGCACTCAGTCAGAATATTTAATAACAATACTTCTGCTTTAAGACAATAAAACAATACCCTAATTTCAAAATAATGATTTATTTTATTATTTATTAAATTAATAATAATGCCCAAAAAGGCATCTGCAAGTTTCATCTTAAGCATTTAATCTTGAACATCTTAATCAGAAGAATCTGGTTAAGAGACTAAAGGAGCTTCAAATTGCAATTCTTATTAGTCAACACTAACTTTTTAAAGTCTGTTTTTGCTTTATAAAATTAAATATCTTTTTAGTAAAAGGTGTTTTTAAGTCTGTCTTTTTTTGAGTGCTTTAGAGCATTTTCCAGAAGGTATGAGGGAGACATAGATGTGCTCAGGGTGTGTGGGATCTTCAATGATACAACTGACTTACTGGTGGGGTGGGCTAGTGTAAATGTCTCTGGGGGAATCTTCACTGCTATAAGTCTTGTCTGTCCTCTCCTGTGCAGCTGTTGAGCCAAGCCATGTAGCTTTGGGCAGGAGATTCTCAGTGGCGGATCTGTGAAGATTTATACGCAGGTGCTGAGGGAGGTAGGCTTGATGGGCTTCTTAAGAAAGTACAGCCTTTGCTGTGCTTTCCTCACCTGCTGAGCAATGTTAGCGAATGAGGTGAGCTCTGCCCCAAGAAACTTGAAGCTCTCCGTTTTGATCTTCTCTCTCCATCTCGGAAGAAAAAGGAGGACTCAGTATGTTTTGATCTCCTGTGGTTGGCCTCCATTTGATCTTTGCCATGTTGAGGCTCAGGTTGTATGACACTGTTGCCTCAGAGGCTGAACCTCATTCCTTATAGGCTGACTCATCATCGTCTTTAATCAGTCAGCACATTTGATAATGGTGTTGGTGGGTAGTTTGGGGGAACAATCATTTGTGTAGAAGGAGTATGGTAGATAACTAAAGATGCAGTGCCAGTGTAGTGAATGAGGTAAAATTCCCCATCCTGACAGTCTGGGGCCTGCCCCTCAAGGAATCTATTCTCAGTTACTGTATTAGTTTGTGAGGATTTACTGTACTGAAGGCAGTACTAAGAGCTGTGTGTAAAGTAGTTAGGTAGTAGTTAGGTATCTATTTGCTCGGTAATTAAACTGGTATGATTAAAGTTAACAGCAATGGCTTTAATATAAGAGTCTGTTCTCTCTAAACGTTTGGTAAAAATTGGGGTCTTGATCAAAGGTGGCTGACTTATGTCACATGGATTCCATTATTTAATTGGATCGGTGTCCTTATTCCAATATTAAAAGAAGGGTTAAGAATAACTTATCCACTTTGGTCTGATATGCTATACTATTATACTGTAAGTGTAGCTACACTCTTTGAGCTTATTAGTATCTGGCTTTATCCAGTTGACCCACTACATTACAGACAAAAACAAATTTAGCTGGCAGCAAATCAGCACCATATTAAACAGTGGATTTAACATCTTTACAGCTCTGCACATGCTGTTTGTTTTATTATTTCCAATTGAGATGCACATTATCCCTCGTGGGTTTTTATGTTTTTACTTATTTCTTCTCATGGTATTTCCAGGTCAAAGCCAGAGACCGAAACTGCATAGCAGTCACTCTACACCTTGGCCAGCATAACTCTAACTAAACATTTTCACACACAATCGTTATTTGAAACAACTGTTCTGTATGTGAAATTTACACATTCTTGTCATTCAGGTTTGGGTTCCTACGGGTACAACTTCCTCTGATGATCCCAAAATTTTACATGTTAGATTAACTGATGACTATAAATGTATCTAAGGAGTGAATGTGCAAGGGTGTTTCTTTAATGTGTCTCTTTGCCAGTCTCTGAGATGGACAAGCATCCTGTTCAGGTTTTGTCTCAATGGCCACTAGGATAAGCGCATCCAGCCAACCCAAATAGATCCGAACTGGATTAAGTGGGTAAGGTTTTAAAAAAAAAAGAACAGTTTATATAATAATAGTTTATTATAATTGAATAAATTTTTTGTCTCACTGAGCCTTATTAGTGAAGAGGGTACATTTTTACGTGTATTTCATATAAGGGAGTTTGCATGTTAGTATCATATTAATCTAATATATAGACTGTATTTAGAATTCAAAAAGAATTTCCACACTCCACAGGCTGTGGATCTCCTCAAATGATTAAACCAGGTTCTATGCAGAATACAACTTTTTTCATACAACAGAAAATCGTCCTGTAAAAAAACTAGCAAGCTATCCAAAATTTCCCCATGTCTTGCTCAGCGCATGCTGGGAATAACTCCAGCCACCCTGCAAGGCTGTTCAGGATAAGCGGTTTATAAAATAGATAGTTGGATGAAAAGGCACATGTTTGCTAAATCTGCATTGCTTTGTTTCCTCCAGCTTCCCATTAATGCCCAGGCAAAATACACAGCCTATGGACTTCAGACTGGTCTCTGGTCTACCATAGCTTTCCTCTCCACATTCTTCAATACAAGTTTTACATCTCCTTCACTCACAGATAAAAGAAAAATCTGTTTTTTTTTTCTCCAGTCAATCATGCCTCCCTTATCCTTTGATCACACTAAGCAGTATAACCCTCTCAGGACACTGATAATTCACAGAACGCCCCATGTGGCTCCTGCACAGCTGCCCCGGGGACACTGCTGAGATCTCCACCAGCACAGAGGCACCACCCGTGTCACACTTTAACTTCAAACAAATTCTGTGAGATTCCCACTCCACATGAAGCTGAGCTGATAGTGAAGCTTAACACTAAAATATCAGTAATGAGTGAGGTGAGTGACAGATGAGCCACTTCATCTGTGAACCATGTATCTCTGCTGTAGGGACGGTCTATACTGGCATGTGTTTGTGTGCTTTCAATGAAATAAATCTTTCAAAACAAGAGATTTAAAAAAGGTGCACATGTTTACACTATATACAAATAATTTATTTTTGCATTAACTCTGGCTACTACAACAATAATCATTTAATCTGTGACTGATTATTTGGGTATGTGATTTCACTACCAACTAGATCTGTTCTGGATTAAAACAACGTTGCCATTTACTTCCGGCAGTCGACTAAGACAGACGCTTACCCCCCTGCTTCCTACCTCTCTGCTTTCCCTGCATTCTTGTCTCGTCTTGTGGCAATTTTAAGAGTTTTTTTCTCTGTATTCTTTCCTAAAACCACAACCTGAGGAAATGGATCTGATCAGCTGGTCTCTGAGCGCAATTGATAAAATATTTTTGACCCGGAGAGCGGGAGAGGGGGAACCCGCATGTCCCGAGGGGACGCATCTGGCTGGATATATCACAGATGCTTGGGGCAAGTGATGTGTCTGTCAATGCTGTCTGCGGAGGACGTGGAGGATATATTTGGATTTATGTTCATGGGATTCCTGCTTTTTGGCATTTGTGGGATTCTGGACCGAGACCGTGTCATGAACGCTTTGACTCTCGCTCTGACGGAGCAAACCCGCGGGCTCGGGTTCCAGAACTGTTATGGAGCATGGAAAACATCTTGAGGAGAGTGTCTGACCGGATCAATCAAAATCAAGATTGACCACTTTTTCGGCTATTTGGAACCGAGGAGCCTGAGACCAACAAAGACTCTGAAAGTCAAAACATCATCATAATCTGAATGTGGCTCCCTGTTGGAAAGACGAACTTCGACCGGAATGACAACAGATAAGAAGCTCTGACCCTTCCCACTTCTTTCTCAATCAGCAATGTTCCGGGCCTGAAAGTTGCTCCGTTGCCATGGAGATGGTTGGGCGAGGACTGAAATGGCTGCTTGACTTGCACACCTGATACACACACCACACACCCATACACATCATCCTACAGATAACACCCGCCTGAAACTCACTGCCTTGGTCGCCTTCTGATCTCCTCCCACTTCCGGATCACTCTGCTGTACGGTGCTGATGGTGGCTGCGACCGCAGGGATGTGCCGGGAGTTACAGTTAGTGGTGGATAGCTACATTAAGCCACATTTTAATGATACTTACAATTAGAATACTTACAATTAGTGTTTTTCTTATTTTTCCTATTTTTTCTTATTTTTCTGTTTATTTTAGTGGTGGATAGCTACATTTAGCCACTCTTAATGATACTTATAATTAGCTTCTTTATTTTTCTGTTTATTTTTGTAATTTCTTCATTGTAATTTCTTTCTGTTTCAATTTAAAGCACTTTGAGCTGTCCTGTACATGAAAGGTGCTATATAAATAAACTTGCCTTGCCTTGCCTCCAGTTCAGAGCAGAATCATATGTTTCTCGTCTTTATCTCCACCTAACATTAAGTTTAAATCATGTTGCATTTGCTAGACTGCAGGAGTATAAATCAAAACTATTTTGATAACCACATTTTTATCCTCATTCACGTAGTTAACTTACAAAAGACCTGAGCCAGAAATGCTTCAAAAGTACTGAAATGGTTTATATCCCAGCAAGAAAACCCAGCGCCCTTTGCCATTTAAATATTTTCCAATAAGAAGCTGAATGTTTCCTATGTGTTTTTTTTCCACACGCAGAACAGTATTCTGCAAAATACAATGTTTCCGAAGAGACACATTAAGCTGTTTTACACAAGCTAACACCATTTTCTCAGGTCTTCTTTAAATACCTGTGACATGTTTTGGTAAACAAGGAAAAAACTTCAAATTAACAGTATATGGTAAATGGACTCATAAAGCACTTTTCCAGTCTTATCAACCTCTCAAAGCGCTTCACATTATATAGTCACATTCACTCACACTCACTCCCAAATAAGCACATTGGGGGGCTAGTTGGGGTTCAGTGTCTTGCCCAAGGAAATGCAGACATGCAGAGAAAGCCTGGAATTGAACTACCAACCTTCCAGTTGAAAGACAACTGCTCTTCCACCTGAGCTACAGCTGCCCCAACATATGTGAACATACTTTTCTTTGACTTTACAATCCTATTTCAGTGGGTTATTTGAGCAGTGTTCAGTTAACCTATTCCTCAACTCTGTCTCTTCTATATCAGGATTGCCTTTTTGGAGATCTGTAATATTCCAATAGCACTTGGAGCGTTAAAGATTTACAGAATGTATATTAAAAGCTTCTGAACTTAGACCATAAATCAAACTGATAAAAAATTAATAAAAACAATGTGTAATAATTTTTTTAAGTCTTTCCTTACCCCTGAACTGCTATTTGGCATCTGTAGTTTGTTTGTTTGTGGCTAATTCATTAGTGATAATACCTTCTAATGGTTGTCATTACTATATTGATTGTGTGACTGTAGTGTATTCAGTGACAGATTGGAAATGAATGAATTTAGAAAAATTTGACATCGTAATTGCAGATATAAATATTACACATAGTACTGTTAGACCATTATATTTAATTTAATAACCAGTGATGGTTATTAAAGCTAAATGTAACCAGAGAGCTTCGACTTCTGCTTCTGAGATACATTGAATGCAGCATCATCTGAAGACTGGAACTTTATCCTGCAATTCTTAACCTCTCACCGAATGTTGCATTTTCAGTTTTAAGGGGTCAAAACAAAATGTTGTTTTTCTCTCAGCTTAGCCTTATTTTTAGCTTTTGATTTTGTCATAACAGCAAATACAGTAGCCTACATGCATATGCTTTAAGCACAAAAAAGATGGACCATCCATTTAACAACCTGGGTTAATTTTCATTTGATTTATTTTCATACACTACAAATAAAGTGCTTCAAGGTTTATTGAATACAACTGATTTCAAAAGAGGCAGAACCTGAGAAACAAAAGAGATTAAGTAAAGCATATGCTCTCAAATAAGCAAGTTGAACAGAGGAGGTTGCAACGCTGCAAAAGTTGTTGCTGAACCCCAGTGCTATATTGACCAAATCTGGGTAAAAGTGTTTCATTAAGATGGCAAGAAATTGTACTATATGAAAAGAAAAAAATACCAAACAAAACAAACCTGCACACACCTAATGTTTTTGTTTAAAATACTTTATAAAGCAAGCACAGAATTCTGTCTGCAACATGCCTGTAACAGTTTCCTGTTGTCTTAATATATTACATTTACAAAACAGACCAGTGCAAGCAGAAGCTTATTACAACCAGACACATTAAATTAATAGCTAGGGGATTACATATTACAGTCGCACAGAGTCCTACATTCTCTCTCTGCTCATATGGTCTATGTCATTTCACTAAAGAGTAATGCAGAGTTATTGCTCATGTAAACAACACTGTGAAACAGTTTACACCCCAGTTGTAATACAGAAGCCTTGTTGTAAATCCTCCCTTTATGAAGCCTGTAATATTGTTCTTTGAAGTTTGGAATTTATGTTGATGCCAGATTTTTTTTGTTTTTACTGAAATATTTGATCATATTCTGTCCCTTATTTATATCAATGATATCCCATAAATTCTCATATAAAAGCTGTTATTTCCTTAATGAGCAGTAAAAAATTTAATTCATAAAAACTGAGGAAAAAATACATTGAAGTGGGTGAAATAACCTGTGACCTCACAACAGCTAACATGGATCTGTGTAATGTGTATTTCCAAAGAACAAAGTCCATTAACCAGAGTCATGTAACACTCACCACTGCTGCTCTGACTTCCTCCGTTTTTACACAAATAATGTTTCCACACATTCTTAGTGCAGCCATTCCCCATTGTTATGTCTTGATGTTGGGTCTCTATGGTTTTGAATTTTTTACACTGAAAGCAATACAGAAGCTTCAGGTTTCGTGGCATTGTAAATTCTGAAACCTTACACAAACCTCATTGTCATTCAATAAAATGAAGAGTAAAAACCAGACTACTGATATGTTCATAATGTTTTCAAGTTATTACACAATTTAAAATTAATATAATATGGAAATAGGTGTAGACTTGCTCACATATCGTTTCTGTAAAGTGCAATGTGACTCAAACTGTTTCTCCTACTCTTAGTTGGAATGCTTCAGTCTGTGTAAATCCTGTTTGGACACATTGTGTGCATACTGTCACGACACAGGCTTGTTTATAAATACTGCTGTTGAAGTTGAAGCTTCGTACATATTGTATATTCATCTGGCTCCAGGAGGCCAGGAAGCTTTGGCTTCATGTTAAAGCTGTCACCTCGCAGCTAGAAAATGATTACGTTGATTTCCTTTGATTCTCCAGAGTTAGCGGGTTTTCTGCCGAAGGAGACATTATTTGTTTGCACAAGCGCTAAAACTGCCCGTCAGCGCAGATGTGAGAGTAAGTTTTGTTTGGTCTGGAGATGCGTTGATTTTTATTTTCTTCGTTCCTCCCTGTATTCTTCACTCTTCATCTAGTTCAGTGTCACGCATTACAATCTAATCCATTTTTTTCCCATGCTGTATATGACTCTCTTCTCCGTAAGCTAAACTTTCTTTTTTATTTTTATCTGTGCATATGGGATGCTTCAGCTTACTGTAAGACATCTGAATAATTACATTTTCATTTCTCATTTGTGTTCACATGTTTTAGTCTCTATGATTTCTCCTTCAAAGAACAATTTTAGTGCATGTGCCTGGCATATCCTGAAAATAAACTAAATCTTTGTTTATTCCTAGATATTAACAGTCCAACTAAACAATGCAAATTTAACTGTTATCACTACTTTATTGGGGGTGTTGAGGTTTTAGGCTGAATAGGATCCAGTCAGAAACATCTCATTGTGAGAATATTCTTGGAAATGACAAATAATAGGTTTGGCTCTTAAAAATGAGTTGACAGTATGAGATTGATTTTGATGATCACAGCAACGTGCTGCTATAACAGTCCATTTACTAAGTGTTCAAGTTTACTTTCTGCGCCACTTATGGCTGGAATTAGTGAAGAGGTTCTGACTGTATCTGGATCAAACCTGCAATTACTAGACAGTGTATGATTGCAATTATGAACACTTAGTGCGCTTATGTTTCAATTTGTTGTATTGTGTTTCTATTCAATAGAATTCTGTGTTAATGCTGTCTACAGTGATCCATTTTGTGCACTTGCCGCATCCATTTATTTTTCAAAGTGGTGATAGATTAGGGGAAAGGTTTTACTTTTTATTTTATTATTCTTAAACTTAGTAGATTCTTCAGGGATCACCTAGAATATTTAAGTGCTGCAATGTGTAGACACATGGAAATTGTCCAATAAAGTAAATAAAATAAATAAATAAGTAAATAAAATTATTTAAATAAGAAATAAATAGTGCTTTTAGTGTACAGAAACTACCCTTCTTTAACTATGTTGTATCATGTATTTTAATAGATGATACAAGTTTAATGGCACCACTCCCCTAGAAGTGCATCAACTTCCTCTTCTAATACCTGTAGCAGAGTGAGCATGATGCAGAATGAAGGCAGATCCATTGGGTAAAAGGTACTGCATATACAAAAAATGCCCCTATAGGCCTCTTGAGTAAATTGAGTAAAATTATAACTTTTTTAGTAAATTTATGTACAAAAATTACAAAAAAAAGTTTTTTTTGTTTTGTAATTAAAGCAAAACATTAGATTGGTGTAATTTCCTTTACATGTCAGCATAATCCATGATGCACCTGCTCCACACACACATGATATTGATCAGTTTTTTCCCCTATTTATTCCTGTTTTAGTAACTTATTCTAGATCTTGCAACTCAAAAACTGATCAATAATAGCCAGCTCTGTTTTACCATCTTTTCTGAGAGAGTATGCTCTGTTGCCATATGATTATTGAAATCACACATACTTAATTTTGAATAATTTTATTATTTGCTATTCAAGTGTTTGTAACTCCTCTGCCAGGGCTTCTTATGACTGTCTCCACCTCTGTCTGCTGTAGCTTTGCTGTTGCCAGTCCACTTATGACTGAGTTATCCATTGATCAATGTCCTCAGTTCACTATTCCAAACAGTTTTATTTTCTTATCCTTCTCTTTCATTTATTTGAATTGGTTTATCATCTGATTATTGTGATTGATTGTCTACCAAATCAAACAGGTCTTGCCAGAGTACACTGTATAATATTATAGGCATTAGCAAGAACTTATTTGTAACTACTGAGGCACTAGAAGTGTGCAGATCTCCATAAAGCATCTTATTTGCACCAATACTGTCAAGAATCCTTTGAAAGGTTCCCCTGTAAACAATTTCTATTAGATTCTTCCCATAAATTATATGGAATCTAAGTTAGACCCAACTATTTTTATAAAATAAAAATTCAGGAAAATCCGCCCTGCAATTTTGCAAACAAATAGATTAATACTGTCAGAAAAATGTCCATCTTGGCAGCAGTAATTGTACACATACATCCATTAAGGGTTGCGGGGCTGAGGCCAATCCCAGCTGACATCAGGCGAGAGGTGGGTCTGGACAGGTCGCCAGTCTATCACAGGGTCAACACACATGGACAAACAACCATGCACACTCACACTCACTCCTACGGGTAATTTAGAGTCTCAAATCAGCCTATCCTTTAAATCGGTGCATCATAAATCAATACAGTCCCTCACAAAACATCCTTAAAATGGATGATGCTCTCTGATCAACTGACCCCTGTGAGTTCAGCAAACTGACTACTTTAAAATAATTTAAAAGTACATCATGAAGATGGAAAAAGAGCAACTACTCAGAGGAACTTCTCACATTTATATATGCTATACAGCTTGATAGATGTTTAAATTAGGGTAAAATATGCAATGACTTCCTCCACCCACAGAGTTTGTGCCATAAACAGTTGTAAAAAAGTATACACACAGCCTGGATAAGCTATTCACTTGTTATGGCCATATGAGTAAAAAAGAGATGACTCAGCAGAAACACTGAGCTGCAACTAAATGAGTTGCAAGATGAACTGTGATTTTGAGTATTGAATATACAGTCGTTCTCCTTTTAATAGGTGGGCAATACTTTCAAAACTGTTTTGCAACTAGCCAAATATGTCACCCCCTGCAAGAAATCAAGGGAAGAGTCTTTTCAAGTCAGTAAAACGTTTAGGATCTTTTTCAACAAGAAAATGTCTTACTTGTGCACTTTTTGAGCCCGGACCCTTTCTTCACAGCATGGCGGCTGAGTTTGCAGCTGAAGTTGTTCTCCCAAAACTCAGCAAACCAGATATTCCTTCTGTTGTTTTCCAGTGTTCGGCTGATGAAGTAACGATCAAACCCTAAACAGATCAATGGGTTCACTGTCACTGCACAGCTAGTGTAAACAACCCTGTTGGTACAAGTTGTAATAAATAGCTACCATGTACCTTATAATATAATGGTTTAAACACAATGGACATGCAGTTAATTTATTCCCTTTGTTTAATTATATTTTAGTTCCAACAGGAATAGAAAGCTACTTTTATTCCCCTGAAATGGCAACAATCCAATCACAACAAGAACCTAGCTTGGCTTGCCTTAAGAGAATATTTCACTGAAACAGGGATTTGTGTTTGTGCAATGCTTATATCTGTACCTTTGATAGGTTGACGCTTGGGCAAGATGGTGACTGCTCCTTCTGCCATCTCTTCCTGCTGCACAACTGGAGAGATTTTTGAGCCCCAGCTGTCTGAACCCACCCAGATGAAATGACCAATCTGGTTGGCCTTTTTTGCTGCATGGAGAAGTCGCCTGCAGAGGTGAAGAAACAGATGTTGTCACGGATAAGGTCAGAATCCCAACCAGCTCCTCTTTGATTGTGCCTTGCAATTCCTTACACAGCGGACAGCCAGGGATGCACTGAGACGCCTGCATGTTTGTCTGCTGGAGTCATGTTTTTCTTATCTTCAAAGAAGTTTAATAGCATGTAACTATTACCAGGACTTACCTGATATCGTCTTCGTTGGCAAAAATTATGACAACTCGTGCATTTGGATTTTCTCGGAGTCTCCAGATGACCTTGTCAAACTCTCCCTGTTTGGGCTCGCGGGGAATCTTGACTGACTGGGAAATGCACACACCGCCTAAAACAAGGAATTTGCAGATGTTAGATGCTCTGTGCAGCTGCCAGCAAAAGCACAGAAATGCATAGATGCAGTTGTTAAGGAGAAAATAAAACAACACTTCATTTAAAATGTTTCTTAAACTGGAATTTTTTTATACGTCCTATGGTAGAACAACAAAAACAATCTCTAAAGCAACAAACTTTGTATTCTTGCAATAACACAATAATTGAGATGGGCTCAGTCAGTGTTAGTCTGTAACACCTAATTTAATTTATCAAAACTGACTTAGCAAACCTGACCAGTGCCAGCAAGAGGGAGTCATTGTGTATATGTAATTTTGTGAATGAGTGACCGCTAAAATCTAATAGTGAGACACATCACACTTTCAGTACTTTTCAGAGCTGATAAAATTCAAATTAGGTGTATTGATCTATTATGGATGTTCCTCTATGTGACACAGCAATGTCCATTAATGGCTTGACTATACTGAGACATACCAGGCAAATCTTTCTGGCATGTTTCAGGACAACCGAGCCATTCTGATGTTAGAACCACCATTTCAGGTGTTAGAAGAAAAAGATAATGGCTGCTCTCATCTATGTCAACAGACAGTCCCCCTCCCACCACCCACACTGCCAGGCTCACTGACAGCCCTGAAGTGCTGCTTCAGCAGCACAGCGCTGCATCCAGGTTAGAGTTCGTTGTGTGTCATTATAGACAATGTCTGTACCCCTGTGCGTACGTTCTGTGTTAGTTTCATCCCACTTAAATAACAGTGGAACCGCTTTCATCTTCCAGTCGTGTGCTTGGAGTGGAGGAACACCATGTAACAAGTTTTAAGTTCAATATGTCTCCTGTGCTTCATGTGTGATGTATATGTGTGAGGGATGGCCACATCCGCTGGGACTTCGGGGGAGGGATCCTGGATCCAGGGGACATACCCGCTGCAAGGGAGTCAACAATCCAAAGTGGACAGGTCCTTGATTCCTACACACTGGAAACCAGCACTGCTCCCATTACATAACAAATAGTTAAAGGAGATATATCATGCCATTAAATCATTCCTTTTAACATGCAAATCATTAATTTATTGTCTGTATAAAGCAGAACTGCAATTCTTTGGTCTGAATTCCTGATTATTCTTTCGCCACACACACTTTATAATCCTGTTCTGAGACATGTCTTTAGAGCAAATCGTTTTGGTGCGGTCTCTTTAAATGTGAACGAGGCCTGTGAGTCCCCGCCATCTTCCAGGTAACAAAGATTCTCTTGAATCTCTTACAGTTCAACCCTGTTCTGCCATGTTTGTAGCTTGATAGCACTAATCTCCTATGCTAATCTCCTGGCAGAGAAACATTTGAATGGTAAGTTTACTATAAATGTCAACATATCCAATTCACAAAATTGGTTACCCGGAAGTCCAAAACTTTATTTGGCAGACCCACCGCAAATACTGTGATGTAACAAATAAAAAAAAAAACAGAGAATAGAGAAAATTAAACAAACTGGAAAATATGATCAAAAAGAATATAAAGATATATGTGCAGCATCAGGAGGGAATACATTGCTTTTTCTGCATTGATAACACTTAAAAGTGCCCAAAAATATGTATTTATGGGCAAAAAAAAGTACATCTAACATATGTCCCCTTTAATAAATTTCATTACACTTTCTTAATGTGTATATCAGAAATTCTTGATTTTGAAAATTCATATAAACAACAAAACATTTTTGTCTCTCATTGACCTCTTTTGTGTGGGTATGTTTTTTAGTGTTACAAAAGGCTGTTCAGCCAGCTCAGCAAGCTTCACCTATTCATATGTGTCTCCCTTCTCGCCATTAAAGGCTTTATACTGAAAAGGCTGCATGTGTAATTCATGCACAGTGAGTAAGAATAAATCATATGTATGCTTGTAAATTTTAATACCCCTTTGCAATCTTACTATAAAGAGGTCCAAATTTGGTCTTCTAGGGCCACTGTCCTTCAGGTCTTGGGAGTTTGCTTTTTGTTGCAGCACACCTAGTTTTGCCCATACTTGGGCAAAACTTCAACACCAGCTGAAATTTTTTCTTTAAATATAAATTCATTTTTTAAATGTGTATTTGTTTCCTAAAATTTGAATTATTTTTTTTTACATTTAAATATGTTTTTTTATTTAAATTTGTTTTTAATTTGTAAATTGGCTTTCAAAATGTAATTTTGTTTACACATTTTTTTGACATTTTAACTTGTTTTGCACTTCCCAGCCACCATAGTTCTCCCTGGGTACACTGGTTTCTTCCCACAGTCCACAGACATGCAAGTGGCGACTCTAAATTCTAAGAGTGAATGTGAGTGGCTGTTTAAGATAGTGACCTGCTATATATATATATATAAATATATATATATATATATATATATATATCTATATATACGTATATGTGCAAATAACGTGTATGGTTGTATGACATACTATACCCCAG
>JBAMHV010000003.1:11856260-11867667 GCA_037177535.1 Pseudomugil gertrudae | reverse complement strand
AAGTATATATATATATGTGTATGAATAAATGTATGAATGTATGTATGTATGAATAAATGTATGTAAGAATGTATATAATGGGAGCTTCAATGAGAAAAAGTAAACAGGTCCTGGAATAAATAATCTGTTTAAGCACAAAGAAAGACAAACATGCTTCAGGCTTTTGACGAGTGAGTGCGGAAACTGATGAAAGATGTTCGTAGTTTTCTGCTTTGCCTCTAATTGGTCTCTTGTCGTTTTCCTTTCATTAGAAGAAACAAACTGTCTCCTAAGACAAACCTGTCAGACATACATTCACAAGTCATTATGAAATGAGCAACACAACATTTGCAGACTGAGGGATTTATTCAGCAATTTTCTAAATATAAAATATAAATATAAAATATTTTTATAAAAATATTTATTTTAAATATTTATTATAAAATATAAAAATATTTCCCCAGCTACAAAATTATCTCACTTAAAAGAAATAAATTAAAAATATTTATATGGTTACGTTGGAATCACCACAGACTTTGTTTGTTTACAGAGTTATACATACACTCCAAACACCAGACATCCATGTCAGTGTCAAATAATGGGAGCAAATGTGAAATAAAAAATTAGATATGTTTTAGAAAATCCCCTACAAATCTAGTTTACCTTATTTACTTTAAAATGTATTTTTACATCTTGATCTTTAAAATAAAATAAAAGGCTCAATTTCAGCCTCATATCACATCAATAAACCTAATAGAAAACATCCGCAGCATATGATACTGCATTTTACTTTCCCACAACCTATCTAACAGCAATCAGTCTTTGCACGACTTTATCTCTGTTTCAATTATGTCGAAACAATCCACTAATAAAATCAACTGTCTGCTTGGCTGACTCAGTTAACATGTACCTCCCTCCGCAATTCAGCCTTGTTTATTTTTTCCTTAATTATGGCAACAAGCATCCTTTAAACAGAGCAAAATAACAATAAATTGTAGCCTTTGCATATGATATCAACCCAAGTACCTTAAAGGGGCTGCACTCAAAGAACAATGCTGTTAAATCTGTGAAGCTAAATGTTGCAATCCCAATCAGCCGTGTAATTGCTGACACACCCCATTCCTTCAGCAACAAATGACTTCAATCACTCAATTTTGCTGCAAGGCACAATCAACCCGTTTCAAACAGGCATTTCTGAACGGTCACTGCACTTATATAAGTTAAAAGTTAAAAATTCTATTTTTTTTTTGTTTTGCCATCATATGAAATAACAAACAAAACAAACAGGTAAACAATATAAAGTATGTGTGTTCTTTCTCTTCTGGTTTATTGGTACATCACCTCCATCCACAATGGCTGGCACTAGTAGGAAAATATGACAAGTTGGCTGTATTAACAAGTACATTATAAGGGAAGTTATTATAAAAGATGGATGGAGTTACAATGAAGTTGATTGCATCTCTCTTTTTTTTCTTTTGACCTTTTTGACATTTCACCTTCAGTTGCCGTTGTCTCCATCAGGCAACTCATCATGTTTTTCAACACCCAAAACAAAATGCCAACATGCATCATCCCCCAAAGCCTAAGCAGAGCAGGATGGAGGTGGTGTCTGCCATATCACATTTTAATAAACATAACTAAATTTAATTAGAGTGCTCTATCAGGCCAGCCACCGTACTCTGATATATATCATCAGAGACTTCTCACTAACGCATGACTTTGACTCTCAAAGTGAGACGTTAAACCACTACAAAGCTGGTATAATAGCTTCTGTGTTATTTTTCACCTCTAAAGTAGATGTACTGGTCTCAATCAAAACAATTGACTTCTATGTGACCTCCTTCCTCTGACTACAGTCCACAGATGACTTGAGTGTGCCTGAATCCACACACTCTACCCTTAGAATAGAAGTGCTTTAGAGTGTAGCCTACCTAATTGACTTTGTAATAGTGTCATAGTTCACTGCCACCAAATTATCTGAATTTTCAAGCATGCTTTTGCAACAGTGTTAGGCCTGGAAAATACAAAAGAGCCTTGGTGTGAAACTCTACATTTATCATCTCTGATATAACAAAACACTGGAACATTTGTTATTCCTGTTTTTATCCAGAATTGATCCATTCAAGCAAATAGCAACATTCTGAATCTCCCTTTTATTCACTAAAGTGTATTTTTGTTTTTTTTGTTTTGTTTTGTTTTTGTTTTTAGGCTGTTACATCAATTGGTTGTTTGGCCTTTACTGTATAAATGATTTAAAGGTTAGAAATTCAAGTCAATTCTAAATTTGATTTTCTATATGTTAGGAACTCTTAAAAGTACTATTTAGTATTTTTTTCTGAAAGAATATTTAACAAATAGATGTCCAGGTTTTGAAACACTAAATAATTAAATTTAGTTATAATTATATACTGTAACAGTTACAATTAAAACGTTTTTTTGTTATTTTTTGTTCAACACAGAGTAGCATACCACAATGAAAGTGAAGTGTGTGAATCACTAACAAAACATCTAAAAGATTAGATGTTGTTTCTTGGCTTAAAAGTATGCAACATGGCAGAAGAAGGTCGGTTGCAACAGTATTTATAATTTGCTTTGTCTTCTGATTGCTACATGCATATCTTCACGCTTGTTTAGTTTTTATTCATTATCCTCTGTCTGGAAGCATGTAGCCTATTGTTTTGTTTTAGGATTCTTATGTTTTCAACATATTTAAGTTCAACTTTATAAAAGGTCAGTAATTGCAGACCCTGCCAGGTGCCAGCCACCCAGGGCGAACAAAGATGCTGGCCCAGGGCCCTAAGAGCCCAGAAGCACCCTCACCCTCAGTCCCCCCACATACCCCCTACACATACAGATACACACTGACCCATCCACACAAACCCATCCGCCTCTCCCTCCATCCTCATACACCTATTCCTTCCCTCTCTCCACCCACTCAACCATGCATTTGCCCCACTCCTACACCCATATACCCCACACACACAAACATTAAACTCATCCACATGCACTCATCCCTTCTCTGCCCCCACCTGACCACCCACCCATGTATAATGAATTCAGAAAATCATTATAACCATTAACAATTAATAACATTATAATAACAACAAACCATTATAAAACTTAATACCTGTTAAAATTGAAGTAATCATTTTAGTTATGATGATTGTTTTCTTTAAACTAACAGCTCCCAGGTGTATTCCATATAGTTCCACATGGACACCCTGGCCCCAAAAGTGTTCTTCATACACCTTCAACCTGTCCCCTGCAGAAACAGACTACATACCTTCAAAAAGTGTTAATTAAAAAGAGAAAAAGTCCAAGCACCATATGGCGGAGGCCAGCCAACAGCAGGCTCCTACTGCTTTGAAATTTCACTTTAATTCTCCTTACGGTGTTTCTGTGGAGAGGAGGTGATCTAAAAGTGACAGCCTGACAATGATTAGGTAATAGGTCTTCACAGGCCACTACTGCTTTGCAAGTCTGCGCTGTTGGGTCACACATGGCCCATTCATAAACTACACTAGTTTGTCTTTTCTCTGTTGTCACATTGTGGAATTAAAATGCCTCCTGACAGAGAGGAAGCACATTTAAGTGTTTTATTGAGACATAGCTCCTGAAGAGTGTTTATAAAATACAGTATAAACCATATTTTCTTTCCTAGCCTTTTATTTAAATAATAATAAAACTGAGGAGAGGAACCTGCAATTGTACATAAAAGCAGCTGAGAGAAATGCTAAGCTTCCAGAAATAATACACAACTGCTCTAAAGTATTTCTGCTCCATAAGTGCTGCCACAAGTGTAATTCCACACCATTAGAGAGATCTGTTGCCCTGTAGTCCAGGAGCTTCTAAGGACTAAAATCTTAGGACTCAAACAGTTCGCAGAGATAACTGAGCTGCAGAATCACGACTACAGAGACAGATATGCAGACAACAAGCAGGTATCTATTATTCTGGTAGTTCAAGCTTTCTGTTATTGGCTGCATTATAAATTCAGACCTGGGGGAACACACCATGTGAGGGATGTGTGAAATGTAACCAAGTTTTTTCTAAAATGTCTGAAAAAAACAGCTGCTCTCTTCTCATGGAAACTCTTTAATGTCTACCTCTTCCTGCCCTTGAGACAAGGCCCTCAACTATGCCTGTCCTACATAGAGCTTCGGCTGCAGGTGAATGTTCTCTCGCTTGTCATCATCACCTCCTTAGTTAACCACTAATGAAACAGTGGAAGCAACTCCTACCATCATCTAATTTCCTGATTGATTTGCCAGTTTGTTCTATAACTGCAAGTTGATATAATGATGACATACATCCATTTGATTTATAAAATGAAGTTGTAATTGGCACACCTGGTGTGAAAAGATAATAAAAACAAAATGTATAAATTCATATGGTATAAGATCTGTGTCTGCTGAGGACACAGAACAAGATGAGTTGAGCCCTTTTGTTTTTTTTTCATCTGTTCTGCCTATTATGTTCTCTGAAACAGATATAAATCTGGGCAGTAATAACTTAAAACTAAGCACATAAGCAGTATGTACATCAACACCAACATCTGATGCAGCAGAAGGATAACTGCATGGCGTGGGGGCTGTTAATAAGATTTTGTTGTTATTGTTGCCTGGTTGCTTTATTGAGAAGCTTCCAGGACTGAGATTGAGCTGGTATACAAGAATATTTCATTCAGCAGAGATCTAATGCTGTCTTTGGAATCAATCATGGAATTTCAGCCAAAAATATTTTTCATCTGAGTGCTCTTTGTCTCATTTAGATAACATAATTTTTAAGACTGTGAACAGTTTTGACATATATTCAATATGGTGTGAAGAAATGGATAAAATGTTGCTTTAGGCAGTAGTAGCTTTAGCTCACAGGAACCTTTATCACTTGTGCCATATTTCAACCCAGCTGGTTCCAGTGCCGTTTGGGAGCCAGAGCCAGTCTAAGCCCTGGCTCTTTAGCTTTCCACCACCTAAGCACCGGCTCCTGGTTATTAAATCTGTTATTATCCAGGCACTAACTCTTTGCTGGGCCAAAGTAGAGAACCAGTTTGCTTGCTTGCGTCCACAGCAGAGGCCGAAGTTACCTGGCCAAGAGTGTTGAAGCATTGACCAACATATTAACAAAAGCAAAGAAAAGGACTCTAAGAACAAGCCTGATTTGGTCCAAGGAGGACACTCAGTGCTTCCTTCCTTTATAGTCATCTGCGGAGATTCAAAGTAAAGACGACGCCCGTGTTCAAGCAGCTAAACACTGAACTCAACTGAAGTCAACTACAGTGAGAGACAGCTTCAGCTACGAATGGAGCATTAACAAGATGATTAACAAATAAAAAAAGCTTAAAAGATTTCAAGAATAAGAAAAGAAGCTGAGATGCAGTGGAAACAAGCAACTCAAAAGCAACCCGCATTTTTCATATCCCGAACTCTTATCTTGGTGATCTGGGGGCGAAACAAACAACTGGTGTCCTGAAGTCTGCCAGCTGAGTTAATCCTCCTGTCCATGGTGAAACACTCCATGTTATAGTGTTAATGTTATAGTGTGACTCATATGTGACAGGGGGTTGGGAGAGCTGTGACATTGGACAATACACAAGGAAAATGGTTTTAGATTACGTAGTGACGCAGAACCGACAAGGCTTTTTAGGTCAAAAACAGAGCCGGTTCTTTAGAAACGCCATTGAAACAGTTAAGCTCCTGCTGTAACACCAGAATCAAATGAGCAAATGTTCTTCTTTGGATGAAAGACCCTATTAGAGGATCTGAAAGTAAATTTTTTAAACGTTATTTTGATTAGAATTGTATGATTGACATCTTTTGAAATATATTGGAATGCATTTCAAATATATGTTTGAATATGTTATTAAAAAAATGGCAAAATAGCCACATTTACACAAAACCATATTCAAAAGTGGACAAAATATGTAACAAAGAAATGGAGGGTTATTCAGATTTACCAACTCCTTGAGGTTCTTTTTCAGGTCAACAGTGATTTTGGATAAAGTTTTGTAATGTGTGGTGACAAAGTTTTAGAGTTTTATTGATCGTTAGTCCTTTATTGAACTGAATTAATAACTGATTATCTGAAATGCAATTATTGTTTTTCTCCTGTGCTCCTAATTTTATTTTAATAGCGTGACTTTTCTAACTGTCACAATAATATGTTTTTATTTCTTTTGATAGATTTTTGTGGCCTGTTTGTATGGTCATCATAAAAAGGAACAAATATGTTTGTAACTGTTGAAACACAATACTTTAACAAAGAACAAAACATAGGTTGGCAAACTGCTACTGCAGAAACAGGTTAAATCTATTTTTACTTGATGTATTTCATCCATTTGATTGTCCACATACTTAAGTATATTTTCAGTGATTTTGCCATCATCAGTGTCTTTCCCATCAGTGTGCTTGGTTGCAAGCTGAACAGGTCAATTAATGTCAGACCTTAAAAACATTCAGGTGTGATGGGAAAACACTCAATGTTCACATTCAAACTTATGTATCTTGTATCTGTTAAAATATCCCAACTCTGATAAGTTTCAGGTCATTGTTATTATGTAAAATACTAAATATCAAAAGCTTATGATGCAGTGGAAGGATTTCATTTGATAGAGAAGTAGAAATATATTACACATCTACCACACTCACTGAATAAAGAAAGAATTCTTGCGTCCATAAGTGACAAAATGGTTTAGTATGATTTTCTTGCATTTTATGTTATTTAATGTTGTATTACAGAAACATATATTCTTCTTATCATTGCTTATGTTTCAAGCTTTAAACCACAACCACGTATGGAGGACCAAATTATCAAACAGTTCTCTTTAGCATGAATGTGTCCACTTTTAAAATCAACTTAAATGACTTTTTCATTACTGACTTACTGTTTAAGAACAATCTGTGTCATTTTCGTCCTGAAAATTGCTCTTGTATATATTGATTTTAATTCTGCGCTTCAGTGATAACATTAAATGTGTTGTGGCTCAGTAAAACAATCCCCCAGAACAGTATTCTATGAATCCGTGTTTTGTGTGAAGGAAGGAAAGTATTTCACACATTCTATGATGTTGTTAAGTGCTCAGCTGCACCAATCCAATTTTGCATCAAAGAAGCAAGATGAAAATAATTCAAAGTGACAGGGGCATAGTTTTACCTGAAATCTCATGCTAAAACATGCTATTTGCAAAAGCAGCTTACTTGATTCAGCACAGTGCCAACAGTGGTGTACGCAAACACAAACACTGCATTCTTGACTGATTTAAATAGTCAGAAGAATATCCTCCATCTACCCTCCCATCTTCTCTGGGTAGGGCAGGTGGATGTTACAGGTTTTGGGCAGCTAGTTATCCCAGCAGGGCATCTGATCATTGGCAGGGCATAGCTGTTATTTGCCCACATCTTGTTCTTGCCACTGAGCTGACTTTTCAATAATTGCTTTAGTCATTGCAGATATTTGGCTGTGGCAGCTTTCCTTGTGGCCTTCATGGTTCTTATTTGTTTGTGGTATGTCAGGGTACCAATAGCTCTCCTCCACATCTATTATTATAACCTCTAGGACTGCAATGCCCTTCATAAGGACTACTTTCCATCTCTTTGTCACAATTTGGCCACGTTTTTCCAGTCCTAATGACATTCTGATGCTTTTGATCCTGTTGGTGTGGATCAGTGAGTAAATGTCTCACTCACTCTTAGCATAGAGCTTGTTGTCATCTATGTGGAGTAAATGACTGATGGTGGCCCCATTCCTGAGTCAGTAGTCATAGTCAGTCTAGTTGATTAATTGGTTAATTGCCTGAGGGTTTCAAGCTGATGCAGGAACAGCAGACAGAGGACAGAGCACCTTTTTGGTATATGTTCCATTTGGTAAAGACATGTGCAACATGGGAATGTCATATATGCAATACACATACATGTGTTAAATAAAAATAAATCATGTCATATTATGGTCTAGAACATTATCTGTGTAAAGGATGTGGTTATACTCCGTTTTTCCCAATGGTACATTTTATCCTGTCCACCCATATTTTGACCTAGATGCTACAGCATTAATTGGGTTAATTATTTAATCAGTGGACAAGTGGACTCAAACTTCTACATGACTCGGGCAACAGTTTTCTTCCATGATGCTCCTCTATCCTAAGCAGCAGTGGTATTGCTTTCTTTACAAAAAATCTATTTCTATAGTTTATATTCTTGAATAAAATATTCTCATTTCAACCCACCGAAATAACTAGCTTTTGGAAGAAGTTACCATGTTTAATCAGAAATCAAGGATCCGCTGATGATGGCTTTGGTTATGGCTCCTACCTTCGGGTACAGATACTCAGAACTGATTAAACCAAACCACAGCATCTGTTTTAGAAGTTGCTCGGTTTAAAGGAAATTCACCCAGTTTACTTTTAGACTAAGTAAGTTGAACCTCCTTTCTGCATTAGTGCTCATGGTTTTTGTTCTTAGCAATACTTGAATCAGGTGTCTGAACATCTACACCAGTCCCTTAACATAGACAGTGGTGCATTGCAGGCAGGAGCTCAAAATGGCAGAAATGACACAAACATCAAAGCAGGTTAAAAATGATAAACCATTAGTTTGTTTGGAATTATTATTGTTACTGTTATTATTATGATTATATTATTATCTGTTTAATTGACCTGATATGCAAGAAATTAGGGGGAAATAAAATATTTTTACACAAGTTTATGTTGGATTAGAACAACACTTCACGTGCGCAATGGTTGGTGTGGTGACAGCTGGATGTTAAGAAGAAAATAGGTTTGTGTCCAAATCACCAACAGAACAACACACTCGCATATAAATGAGGTTTAGGGAATAGTGTGGACGTTCAAACACAGCATGAGTGTGTGCCTGTATTTGTCGTGTTTTTATTTCATGATGAAGGGCTTTAAACTAGGGCTGCACGGTGGCGCAGTTGGTTAGCTCTGTGGCCTCACAGCAAGAAGGTTGCCGGTTCAAGCCTCAGACGGGGCGGGGGTTGAACCACGAATCTTTCTGTGAGGAGTTTGCATGTAACTTGCACTCTAAATTGTCCATAGGAGTGAGTGTGTGTACATGGTTGTTTGTCTCTGTGTGTTGGCCCTGTGATGGACTGGCGACCTGTTCAGGGTGTACCCCGCCTCTCGCCCATTGTGAGCTGGGATTGGCTCCAGCCCCCCCGTATAAGTGGTAGAAAATGGATGAATGGATGGGCTTTAAACTAAACAAGAGAGCTGGAGCTTCCATCACTATGGGGATCAAACTCGGGGTCTTTACGTTTTTGTTTCTTTAACAAAAATGAAAAAATATGATAAACCACGATGTGTTTTCTGAAAAAAAAACTAGCATTGAAACATGAGGGCTTAGATTTGATTAGTTTATATCACCTGAGACAAGTTACATGACTAGGAATTTATATAAATAAACTGACTAACAAATAGGCTGTGTGTGTGTGTGATGGACTGGCTGTTTGAAACCTAAATTGAATATAATGTAACAAATAGTTGTATGAGGTCACATTTAAAGTATATTTGCTCATTAAAGACTTGATTGGTATGATTTGTTAAAGTTTTTCCTTTTAGCATAATACCAGTGGAAATGTTTTAAAAAGTCACCAGAGGGCTCCAGTAGGGGCAGTATGGGACTGTTGAGCTGTGTAATGATGTGGCTCACTTCCTCACCCGTATGCATTTCAGGATGCAGGAACCAAGGAATGCTGGTGTCAGTGCATTGACTCCAGGCATACTAATACTCCTCCTTGTTTGTGTCATGGTTCAGAGGCACAAAGGTGGAGTGAAGACCCAATTGCAGGCGGGAATCAGCAGGATTGCAGATTAAATATTTATTTAACATAGAAAAAGACTGAGGCAACAAAACTAAGACCAAGACCAAGACTACTCAAACAGTGCATGCAACACAATGAACCCACAACCAAAAGTGAAAACCCCAGGACTAAAATACAAACTGAACCAAACAAGACCCAGGTGCACATAATCAAACACAGGTGGAACTAATAAACACAAGCAGAACAGGAAACGAGGCTGAACAGAACATGAAATCAAAAAACACGACACCAAGTGTCCAAATGATGACATAATCCCCCCCTCAAAGGACGGCCACCGGACGTCCCAAAACCAAATAATCCGAGGCAGGGTGGGAGGAGGGGGCCTGGTGGCGTGGACCAGGGCTGGTTCTCTGGAGACGGTGGCATGGACCAGGGCTGGTTCTCTGGAGACGGTAGCGTGGACCAGGGCTGGTTCTCTGGAGACGGTGGCGTGGACCAGGGCTGGTTCTCTGGAGACGGTGACGTGGACCAGGGCTGGTTCTCTGGAGACGGTGGCATGGACCAGGGCTGGTTCTCTGGAGATGACCTCAGGACTGGAGTGGGCAGCTGCTGGGCTCAACTGGACCTTGGGGCTGGAGTCGGCAGCAGAAGAGGGGCGTCCCACCCTGGGACCCCTTCGGGAACAGGATCTGGTGGAGGAGGAGCATCCCATCCTGGGACCCCCTCGGGAACAGGATCTGGTGGAGGAGGAGCATCCCACCCTGGGACCCCCTCGGGAACAGGAACTAAAGGAGCATCCCTTCCTGGGACCCCCTCGGGAACAGAGACAATAGGAGGAGCGTCCCATCCCAGGACCCCCTTGGGAACAGGATGTGGTGGAGGAGGAGCGTCCCACCCTGGGACCCCCTCGGGAACAGGATCTGGTGGAGGAGGAGCGTCCCATCCTGGGACCCCCTCGGACACAGGAACCACAGGCAGCATGGGCCAGGGCTGGCTCGCAGGCGGCAGTGGCAGTGCTGGACCAGGCCGAGACGCTGGTGTTGGTGGCCGCGGCGCTGGACCAGGCCGAGACGCTGGTGTATGTGCCGGCACCCAAGCCGAGGACTTCCAGGGTGTCCTCCAAATGGCCAGCCAGGTCCCCTGCTGAGTCCATATGTGGCGGGTTCATTCTGTCAGGATTCAGAGGCACAAAGGTGGAGTGAGGACCCAATTAGGGATGTTATGCTCGAGCAGTCTGCTCAAACAAGTGTCGAGCATGTGACACGGAAGTGTTTCGAGCATTGTCTCTGAGCAGGATTTGCCACACTGAAAGTCAAGTGATAGACCAAACCAGGCCTCGTTACCTCACCAGAAGGTGTCGAGCAGTATGCGGGAATCTCAAAGGGGTTTGTTGATCTGTCAATGACCAAAAAAGACATTCAAACCCCTTAGAAGATGTGATCGTGGGTTATTGAAAGGAGATTCACATAGAAATATAGATATAAATATAGCTTATAATATAAGTTATCATTTATGTAGGCATAATTATTATTAAATTAGTAAACTTATTTATTGACAGACAAAGACTTTGGCAAAAATCCGGACCAAGGGGAGAAGGATCATATTTCTGATCCAGCATCATATCCCTAAATAAAATAAAACAGCAACACAG
>JBAMHV010000003.1:11822157-11832240 GCA_037177535.1 Pseudomugil gertrudae | reverse complement strand
GCTTTTAAGCTTTCGTATTTATTTTTGTTTGGTGGGTTGATGAGGAAGTCAAGCAGTGGCTCAGCCGTTTGTTGATTGAATGAAGAAACCAGATAATAATACATCATAGTATCTTGTTTGATGCCTTTAATGGCGAATTGTGCCTCAGCCTGTATGAACCATACTTCTTGCTGGGTTGTTCAAAGATCTGGTAATTTAACAGAAACTGAATTTAAATCTATTATTTAAACCGGGGTCACCAATATAGTATTAGATAATTTAATTTTTAAAAATAATAATATATTAAATTATATTTGATTGATCTGTCGTTAATCATCCTTTTTGGGCGTGCCGCTACAGGCAAAATATTATTTAACAAAATTAACTTATCTAATTTTACATCAAAAAATAGGCAAGACTGTTGGGTAGCAGGACACCAATTCGCGATGACACGAGTTCTTATATAAATAATTTCATTATTTTAGATTTTTTTTAAATTTAAAACATTTTAAATTAATAAAATAAATATTATTTAAATATTAAATTTAAAAAAATAATTTTAAATAATTTTAATCTTTTGAAAAAGAACGAAAAATATTTTAAATATAATTATAATTTGTTAACATGATTCATTTATCATTCTCTCTATATATTATTAACTTTTTGATCAAAATGGTACTGAAAAAGAATTGAATACAGGGTCTTGCAATTGAATTCAGATTTTTTGCATTTAAATTGATATTTTTTTAATATTGTAAATTCAACTGTTTTTTTTTATGAAAATAATTCGTTTAAAACTTATAAAAATGTAAAAAAAAACAAAGATGGATAGATTTTAAAATGCGAGGAAATAATAAAAAATTTTCTCTAATGGTTGAAAACTTATTTTTAAACTATAAAAAAAAGGAAAAAAGCAAACAGAACCTGCAAAAATATAAAAATTTGATTAGAAAAATTATGAAAAACTGAAGATATTTATATTTAGGTGGGAAAAGTGTAAGAAAAACAATAATCACTTTTCAAAGAATATTTGGAAAATCCATTGATTGCTTTAGTTAATGAAGATATAATATTTATATGAAAAAATTTATTGAATTAATTAGGAATTTCTGTTAACTTTACGACCATATAGATATTTTTAGAAAATAAAATGTAGCGTGAAGCATACTTATTCTGTACTAGAGAGGCGAAACAAATTAAGTGTCAAGGTTGAACGTAAACAATATGTCTGAGTATTTCAATATATATTCCCTTTTCGAAAATACAGTCAATTAATCTTGGTGAACAAGTCGCATTTTAATTCGCATATTATTAGATCTCGTTCGTAGGGCAAAGTTAAAAAAACTGTAAATTCAATTTTTTTCTCTTAAGAGAGGTAATAATATTATATTTATTGGGATATTGAGGTGCAAAAATGTAATTAGGGGGAGCCGTAATGACTTTAAATGTTAATTCTGACATTTTTGAAAATTTAAACGAATTTATTTGTGTTCTGGGAAAAATAAATGGTTTTATTGTTATGTAAAATGTAAAAATTCCCAATAGCGATCGGAACTCTATGATAAATATTCTAATAAAATTAGATATCTCCCATGATATTCTCCGTTTCTAAAAGCCTGCAAAGACATGTTTAATAAAATAAAATATTTTGTTCATTGATAAGAAAAATTAATGTTTTTAGTGATCTCAGCGAAAAAATCACAACTGATCTAGAAAATGCAAATTCGGAAAAACTTTCCCATTTTATTAACCACTTTGAAAGCTTTTTTAAGCTTCGATTAGCTTAGAAAATATTAATAGAAAATTTTTTTTATAATCTGAATTCTATTACAAAAATTCTGAATTTAATTGATGCAAAATCTAAATTCAATTGCAAAACGAGCTATTCAATTCTATTTTAATGCTCTTTTGATTATAAATTTAAAAATATATAAATAAGAATGATACATGAACCATATTAACAAATTTTATTTATTTTTTAAAAGATTTTTTTTATATTCGAAGATTGAAATTATTTAATAAATTTTTTTTTAATTTATTATTTAACTAATATTTATTTTATTTGATCAAAATGATTTAAAAATTAAACAAAATAAATATCAAATAATAAAATAAATTAAATACAAACTCGTGTCATCGAATCCTGGCGACCACCCTTCTAACGGACATGAGTTAAAATTTTTAAAAAAAACTTTAAAAAATATTAATTTTATTAAAATTATTTTTATTTAATCATACGTTAATTAGATTTATTTTATTTAGTTATGATAAACTTAATTTATGTTTTCAAATCAATATTTAATAAAATCATCACATTTGGGCTGAAATTTTGGTCTCAGATGTATGAATTCTGATTACCAGAATGCAATCTTAGAATTCAAAGCAAAAAAATTAAAAAAGAAATATCTAAAATGAAAAAAGTTAAGCAACAAAAAGGGACATAAATGTATTAATTTTAAAATTATTACGGTTCAAGTCATGTAAAACTTTCATTTCAACAGGAAAAAATAGATTTCTTGCATTTTCTGATTTTTCGTGTAGGTGAAACTGTAACCTTGATACGGAAAAATATTGTAAATGTTTCATTGGTCCAAATGAGATTCGTAATTCGCTTAAAAGATTCTCTTGGTCAATATTAAAAATTTCTAATAGATTCGTTTTAATTTTGTTAGAATTATTGCGAAAAAATCAAATTCAAATGCACAGATTAGACTTTGTTGAGATAGGAATATGACAAAAATAGAATTAATGAAACACCCCTAAAATCATAATTCAAATAATGAATCTTTATTAAGAGGATAACTTAACTACGATAGAGGTCGTTTGCTACTCTCAAATAAGTAAATTTTTGATAATAATTGAAAGGAATGGGAACAATTAAACTTAAACTGAAACATGGATCTAGCAAGAACATACCTAACCATGAATATTTTCCACCGTTGAATATCACAAAACCATATAATTATTTTTAAATTTTAGGCTATATACATCTGTTTTGAGTTGAAAAAAAAGAGATTCTAACAACCTGTTAACAATTTTTAACACCTATTTTAATTAGACCTGTAATTTTGAGCGATTGGTGGAGTAAAAATAGCTAAATCAAACTTTGAAATTATTTGATTCGGAAAAATATCAATAAAAGTGAAAATTAGGCTCCATTCTCCCTGCAGTTTTCTCAGCTATGACACCCGACATATGCTCTGCTGAGAACTCTGCAGAGTGCAAACTGATTAATTGTTGAGACTACACGTAAGATACAGTGTGGAGCCAAAAATAACAAATTTCATTCACACTTTATCAGCCTGACAGTCTATCAGTAACTGTGAAAGTGACAAGTTTTTAAGATGTTCTTCTTTCCTGGACCACTTCATGATTTACACTTGTTAGACTTTCAGCTGTTTCCATTTAGTATAAAAGTTTGCATGTGCAGTGAAAAAAATAATTATTATGGCAGGAATTAATACTTAGTGATTTACAACCCAATGACACATGGTGTTATGACTGTAAAAGAAACACTTCCTACAGCACCCGGCTGCACTTGTCACCAAATGTTATATCACTCTCCCACAATTAATTGTAAAACAAATAATGCATAACAGTACAATCTATTGCCTTAATTTGTTTGGAGATGCACAGACATTTCAATGAATAGTTTTGTTTATTAGTCTGAAGGTTCTGCTCAAATTGATAGTAGAATCTTAGTGAGAGTGAGAGAGAGAGCTTTTTACTGAGTAAAAAATTATATTTAATATCAGATCACCTAAGAGAC
This sequence comes from Pseudomugil gertrudae, assembly GCA_037177535.1. Taxonomy (NCBI): domain Eukaryota; kingdom Metazoa; phylum Chordata; class Actinopteri; order Atheriniformes; family Pseudomugilidae; genus Pseudomugil; species Pseudomugil gertrudae. The sequence continues at coordinate 11,828,492 of JBAMHV010000003.1, read as the reverse complement.
CGATGACTCCTAGAGTTACAGTTTATTACATAGGGACGGATGCATGTTTACCACTATGCCAAACAAATTAACAGTATCTTTAAAGAGCTCTTTGTGACTTTGTGGGAGTTTTTTTTTTTTTTTTTTTTTTTGTATAACATCTAAACTGTTGGCTTTGTTGTGCATTCTGTTGCAATCAGGAGAAACCTAATGAGGATAATGTGGATGCTTAAGGTGAAGGTGCAGTATATTTCTGTGCAAATGGTGCAGGCATGCAAAACAGGTGACTATATTTCCATCTGTAATTCAGACACCTGACAGATCCCTGCAACCTGCAGTGCAGCTAAATGCACAGCATCTGCTTTAATTAAGCTGGATATGGAAAACAAGAATGGGCAAACATGGTATATGAAATGAATGAATGAATGGATGAATGAATGAATAAGTGAAAAATACTTTCCCAGAGGGAAATTCTAATTGTATTTAGTTTTGTACTGTAAATACAAAAATAGTTAATGAAGGGTCTTCACTGTTCTTGTTGGGATGATGCCGTCCACACAGGAGTCCATATAATCCGTCATACACTCAGTCAAGCTGGTGATGTCATCTCCATGAGGTCCACAGAGGACACTCCAGTCTGCTGTCTGAAAGCACCATCTCAGAGCATCCTCAGCATCGTTAGACCAGGTTTTAACAGTCTCTCTAATGACAGGCTGTCGCTGAACGATGGGCCCTCTCTGGTGGAGCAGCTGACAAAAGCTAGCAGTTCCATGTCTCCCGTTCAGATCCTCTCCCCAACAGCAAAACGTCCAGGATGACACCAACACTGATTTACCAGCACTGCAACTCCACCTCCCCCCAGGTCTCCACCAAACCATTCACTGCCGTCTGCACGGACCGTCATGAAGCCGTGTACAGACGCATTACAGTCTGGGATGTGTTCATGCAGCCATGTTTCGGTGAAGCACATAAAACCACACTCTGTATTCTTTCTGAGACCTGGTTAGCACCTGGAGCTCATCAATTTTGTTAGCTAGCAATCACACATTAGCCATCACAACAGTTGGAAGAAACAATTTAAATCTCCATCGTTTTTCTCTCTGCCTCACTCCTGCCCTGCATCTTTATCTCTTTCTTCTCAACTCTGTTGGGATTTGAAGTGTTATTTCACTGATAATCTTCGATTTGGAGAGCATTATCAGTAAATCCTGGTGGTAAACAAGTCTCATTGCCATAGAGACTCTAATAACAAGTCTTGAAATAGCAGAAAAAAAGATACGCAGAGAGACTCCCGTGTAGCACAACTTCCACCAGCGCGAAAAGTTTTCTTGAACGACCCAAACTGAAGCTGATGTATTAAAAAAGACACTTATATTACAAAAATCATGAAACATCATGACAGTTAACACTACTGTTTGCTCCCACCTAGCGGCGCTTTCCTGAATAGAACGAGTTTATCTTCCCTACTTGGCAATCTCATTTCACCAGCAAAAATTATTACATTCAGGACACCACGAGTTCGTTCTTTATGACATTATTTACTCAATGAATGGGAAAACAATTTATTGAGATTTCAATTATCAAAAAGTAAAATCATAAATGCAAAAGGGATTGTCTTATGTTTTCTGTGGGGTTTTTTTTGTTTGTTTTTTTAGGTATTTGATTTTTGTGGGGAGCGCTGAAGGGAGGGATGGGGGGGGGGGTGTTATGCTTTGTGCAGTCAGGCCATTGGAGGCAGACAGTAACTAATCACATTTTTTAGCATAAACAAAAAAGTAAAAAAAAAAAAAAAAAAAAATTTGGAAATCAGCGAAAAGGATATGTGACACGATAACAAAGTTACAAAACACAAGTGATTCCTGTGGTGCTTCCAGGGAAAGATTTTCTAAATTAACTACAGTCAAGGGGAGGACAGCATCATCCAGAAGTTATTTTGTTTTGAAAATCATGTTTGTAGGGCATTTAGCTTTGTGACATGAAACACTAAAACATTTTTTAAAAACCTACAGGATTAAAAAATGAGGAGAAAACCTTTAAACCGTTATGTAATGGACCAAATCTAAAACTGTAAAAACAAAAATATGTTTTCACTGGTTTAATATTGTACAGAACAAGAAATGATCAATGTGTAGCAAACTCATGTCTGTTTTCACAAGACTACTGCATCTACTTTTAATAGCTGAATATGATTAACATTATTGGAAACTTAACACCACACCAGTCTTACTTCTGACAGATAAAGTTAACAAGTAAAAAAAAATTTTAACTAAAAAATTGTTTGTTGTGCATATTAAAACAAATGACCACATGTCTTACTGAATAGTAAAAGAAGGAAATAGTAGAAATATACATAAAAATATCAGATCTGTTGCAATATTGCATGAAAGTGCAAATGACCTCACCGCTCATTACAGAAACTTTTGCCCTAAATAATGTATTCATCCTAAGTTATCTAGTGTTTTTATTTTGAAAATGACTTTTGAATTTATTTTGAATTTATTGTGCTTTTGTTAATGGGATGAGTAAAACCTGTCAACTACCTGGTTGAAGTTTAATGTCAATGCCAGAGAAATAAATGAACAGATTTGGTATAACGTCTGATTGCAAAATGAAGTAGACCTAAGTCAGCTCATACTGTTCAGGGGACACTAATGTTTCCAAATAAATCAAGCTCACTCATGTAATATAACATATATGTTTCAGACAAAAAGATTAAAATGATTTATTTTCATACAACCACAAAACACATCAGCTGTCTTGGGTCGCTTAAAGAAATTAACAAGAAAAATTGTTTTGGAAAGAATAAAAAAAGATCCAAACCTGCCCCACTGCTTTATTTAGAGAACTGGTGGTGGTGTTGAAGACAAAAAAAGAAAAGTTATGGTGAGTTATTTGGCACTCCATGAACAGTATGCTCTAGTATTGTTTTACCCTGTGTCAGATAAAGCAAAGCTTGCAGAGCAAAAAGCTCTTCACTCTCACACAGCAGGGGCTTTGTGCGTTGGCTGCAGCACAGTAAAGGCTGCTTTATAAGTATCAGTTGGTTAAAAAGGCAGTATGCTCCCTTTATTCACGCAGAGCTAATACTAGCAGTTTTCTGCTTCAGCTCCTGCTTCGTGCAGGCTGAATTTACTGAAATTGCAACATCCAATTAATGTTGCTAATGGCCTCTTACTAAGAGTCCAGATCTGCAATAAAAACAGCTTCAAATATATATTGATTGCATGGCGAAAAAACAGTAGCACACCAAGTCATAAGTACAACTATTCCTTTCACAAAGCTCCTTGATCTAGTTTAGGGCTAAGCAATGGCTGCAACCAGAAGTCCGAGATTGTTTTTAGTCGAGAGATGAGGCTAAAGTCTGAGTCTAATGCACCGCTTCCATATCCAGGCCTTCTCCCTAATTGCCATCAGCTGTTGTTGACACTGAGGGGAGATTAAAGTTTCACTTTGTTACTGTCAGAGTAAGTGGAGCAGTAAATAGCTGAGTCTCCTGAATAGGAAGCTAATTTCTGCATAATGATATAACAAAACAGATTCTCACTATGTGTGAATGAACAACAATGTAACACAACAGAGATTTGGCTGGGATTCAGACCAATGCGTCCTTAAATATAAAACTACTGTGTTAGAAAATAATTATTATCTTCGTGGATTTTCAGAGAGGAAGGCATAAGGCAGTTTCTGTCTTGTGTGTTTCTTTTTGTATAATGCATAATTGGAATAGCCTATTGGGAGCTTCAATGCTAAATGATGAGTCTCATTAATATTTGCCAAATTTCATTTGGCCATGCAGTGTGGCCATACTTTCTGCTGTCAAATGTTTAGCCCTGAGAGACTGATACAATGAAAGTCTTTGAATGCTTTGGACCTTTTCATAATGTATCAATGTCTCAGATTTGACCTTTAATATTTTGACACTGAGCTGAATTGAGAGAGAAACGGAAAAGCGAGTAACATCAAGCTCGTCGGGCTTCATCTTTCACAGAGACTGACATCACCCAGCTTCAGTCATGCAGATCCTTCTGGAAAAGCAGCCTCTTCACGTTCTATTCGACCTCTATTAAAGTTACTTTCCAAAAAAGACATGTGATCAGAACCTGTTCTAATTCAGATGCAGTTGCATTTTGTCTGATGAGGCCTTTATTTGTTTATTCAAGAAAATGTAGATTGTGTTCAAATTGTAACTATTTTTTTTTACTATAAAGTGATACAAAATGTCCCAGGAACTGCATGTATCAAATTTGTCAGGCTGGGTTCTATTGGGTTAAATGTTTGAGATAAACATTTTAAGCTAAATTATATAAATTAATATGTTTTTAAATCAAGTAAACTGTTTTATTGCAACAAACCAAAGATGAAGCTGCAAAGAAGGTGGTGTTGTTTGGTGATTATAAATGGCTGACATGCAGGTTTGCACACTAAAGATGTATAGGAGTCTCTTTGCACATGGTTGGGCAGGATTGTGTTTTTTTTCTAAACTTTCCAAATATTGATTATTGTGCAGTACTTGTGCTTGCATGCACAGATTAGCTGTTCACACTGTCAACAATTTGATTTAGCCCTGAATTGATGGGCCAACTGACCTTTATTTTCCCTGAGCAGAGCAATTTGTCTGACCTGAGACTTTATCAAAATACCAAACGAGAGAAATGTTTCTTTCATAATGTTACAAACTTTATTCATCATTTTCCTACCAGATTTCCCTCCATGCTACAGCAGTTTGCAAGCTGAACTGTTCCAAGAATTAAGAAGTTTCACTTTGTAGTTTTTTTTTTTATATACAAAAAATTGGTACATGCACTCAGGTCCCTTCAGACATCTAGTCTTCAAATTTCTTTGAAGCATTTCTCATCAATGCTAAACATAGCACCCTCCATCTGTTAAAGACCTTCTGATGGTGTATGAGGAATGCTATCTGGGTCTCTATCTCTGCCCTTATCTCTGTGTACAGCAAGGATGACACCTCTGCTGAGCCTCTGTACCAGCAGCTAAAGTTTGGAGAAAATTATGATACATTAGATGACTTACTGCTGTTATAAAGTACAAATGAACTCTCTTTGGTACCTGATTTACCCCCAAAATAACACACACTACCACATTGCTCATCTCTAAGAGTACAATGAAAGGAAGAGCCTTCAGCTCTCAGGCTCCTCTCTCATGGAACCAGCTCCCAGTATGGGTCTGGAAGCAAGACAATTTCTCTACTTTTAGGACCTTCCTCTTAGAAAAAAAAACAAGATTCTATGCTGGTGTGTTGGTTGGGGATTGGCTGAGGGGTTTGACAAATCCAGACAGTGCAGGCAAAGGTGTTATCTGGTGATCCATTCCTCTCCAGGGGAGGGCGCAGGCAGGTTAGCAGGATGAAAATGACAGATGAATTAATGATATGACAGGCGTCCATAACATGGCCTGAGATGACACTGTAGTGAAGTGATGCAATACAAATAAAGCAGAATTTGCTTGAAAATAATCTGTTATCAGAGCTGTTCACATTTCTTGAGATGTCCAGGTAAGAATGCTTTCTGTCTGACCACAGAGAACACCATCACAGTCTCTGTCAGCACAGTGTGTTAAAGTCAGTTCTGGTTCAGTCTTACAGATCTATCACTGAAAGTCTCAGCACACCATCCATCACAGAGTGTTATAACTCTGCCTCCTGCTGCTCCAAAGAAAGCATGTCAATCAAACACTGGCAGGGTTATCTAGCGCTGACTTAACACTGCATCACACACACACATACACACACACATCTGTATGATAACAGCAAGGACAATAGTAAAGTTTTTTTTTACCATTGATTCATAAACTTATACCATCTGACTGCCTTGTCAGAGAGACAGACTTTAAGATAAAAATCAACACTAAGAAACTGCAACTTTAACTTAGAGTATTACAGTGTGGATCATCTCTGGAGGTTCAAAGAATAAAAAGCATTATTCTAGCCTCAAAAAGTTAGTTTCATTTTAGGTTGTGCAGAGCGCTTCAGTCACAGGGGCTCTCAGTTTTTATTTGGGTTGTACTATTTGATTATAGGCTGTGTAAAATTGAAATAAAAAAGGATGATTCAGAGTTTTGTGAGTCTCAGAAACCATATTTTATCCCTAATAAAAACAAACAGTATCTTAAATGCTGAAACCCAGAAATGTGACTATTTCATGGGAAAATGTTCATTTTTATTTTGAGGGTAGCAACAATTCTAAAAAACCAAAGAACAGGGACAAGAAAAGGCTTTGAACACAATTGGTAAAAATCTAAATATTACTGGAGGAGCATTATTCGGCCCTGGATGGACTGGCGACCTGTTCAGGGTGTACCCCGCCTCTCGCCCGTAGGCAGCTGGGATTGGCTCCAGC
>JBAMHV010000003.1:11785818-11813418 GCA_037177535.1 Pseudomugil gertrudae | reverse complement strand
AACGACATGAGGAAGGTTATCTGAGGAGAGAACACCCCAACATTTAAAGCACATGTAAGAACGCCAAACACGACAACACATATGATACGGGGTGGGTGGATCTGGGACTTCCCTCACTTCAGGCGTACGCAGCCAGTATCAGCGCGAACCAACCAGAAGCTCCGGAGTGGAAGGAGTTCATAGGTGTTACCCTAACACAACCCTGATTCATTTGGAAAATTACACAAATCACATGTACAACACGAAGTAGCATCGGTTGGATCTTCTGAAGGCTATGAAAAGACCAAAACTAAGCTTTCTAATTCATTTTTTTGTGCTCATAGTTAGTTTCTTTGGTCATAGTAACAATATTATCAAAGAGGTCAATCTCAACAAAATGTCCTCTTACTTAAATTATGCATTAGTAGTCAGTTGTTATTTTTTAAATTAGACATTTTTGGTGAATCTCTGGATTGTGCTTTGTCTCCTCATGCAATTAGTGAGGATGCCATGAGATTATATTTCATGTTTTTGCCAACTCTATGTTGAAAACTCAATCCTGTTACTTTTATTCCTGTTACTCATTTTATAATTTTATAAAAACCACTGATTTGTAACTGGACTGAATCATCCATTTCCATTTGCAACATGGGAATGGAAACCATTCGGTGAAATGACCGATTTATATATTTTCTCACTTGTATTTGACATAAAGAGAGTATACTTAACATCTGGAAATGCAAGTAGTGGTATAGTAGTTAACCTGAAATGTATACAGAAATGTATAGACTATACATTTCACTTCTGGGTCACCTTACTGGAAATGGACAAAGGTGAGTGGATGTAGTAGAGCAATTAAGGTGGATATGTCAGCATAATTGACATTTGAGAAATTGTTCAAAACATCTCTTTTTAATGGAGGTAATCCTAATAACGCAACCCAACAGCGAGCAACTGTTCAATTATACCCTAACATCAAGAATTCCCATGTTTTCAGATGCCTGGGTGCATGCATGACTGGAGAAGCTCCAAATTACCAACATCACTCGAGAGCAGAAGTTATTTGCTGCCATTTAAATACCAAATATGTGTCTTGAGTTGATTAAATCTAGATAACTGTTCCTTAGAGGGACTCTTTTAAATAATTAAGGTAATTAAAAACAAGTAAAACTAAATATTCTGAGCAGACACTTACTTATAAAGTTGATACCCAGCTAAGAATAGGTTAAAAACTATTTTTGTAACAAAGCTCAAAAGAGTCTGTAATGATTTTGTTGTAGTTGTTGGTTTTAAAAAACCAAATCTCATAGGCTATAAAAAAAAGATTTTCTGTAATATTAGAAAGCCTGCTTCCAGTTTTGCATTCAAAGGTAGTGGAGAACAAAACTGCTACATTTTCTGAGATACCCATACTCCTTGACATTGTCTTCTGAAAAATTGCTCAGAATGTATCACTGAATGCTTCTCAAATGTATCAATTTTGCAAAAGAACACTTCCCAGTATTTCCTGTCAAATGTAGATCACTGTGCAGACAAGGGAAAGAAAAGCTTTAAGAGTAAAATGTTTTTGTTCTTATCTGTGTAACCTAGAATAGAGCTGCTTTGGCTGCAATAATAAATATTCTTGCCATGATTTCATTAGTATGCAAGGTGCTGATGCCAGCAGCTATACATTTGTTAACATTATTTACATAAAGTTAGTTAAAAGTGGGATCCAAAAAGATTGGAAAAACAGAATTTTAATGCTTGCAAGTTGCTTTCACTTTTCATTTATTGCTCAGCTTTAAAATATAACTGTTTTTGTCTTGAGCTTGTATTAGAGATTAAGTACAAGATGTAAGAAAACTGCACCTCCGACAAAGATGGCACCACTTTAAATTTCATATTTGGATAGTAGGAACTAAGAGCAAAAAGAAAACATCTACATTATAAAACCTTCCATTCTCTCAAGCAAAAATGGAGTATGACCTGCTCGTTTCAGATAATGTATTCAGGAGGAGGAAACCCCAGATAGCCTTAACTGAGCTGTCAAACTAGAAGCTGATTATCTTCATTAAGTGCCCAGATGACAGTTATCACCAGCCCAATTATCCATACCTCATATCTGTCATCCAAGTGGAGAACCTGTCTGCAAACCACAAGAGACATAGCTTTCACATAATAATTCATAAACCTGTTTAGTCCAATCTCCAACCAAAAGATCATGCTTCCCTGTCAGCTAAGAGCAAGCTTTGCATCGTCTTTTGACCGACTCTGCCCTGTTACTTTCTCTTTGTTGTTTAATGATTAAACACCTCAATTATTGATGATCTTGGAGTTCTTTAATTATTAAAATGTGCCTGTAAGTTGAAGCAGAGCTGAGATTAATGTGTGCGATAAAGTGGCTTCAAGAAATTAAAATAACTCTTCCCTAATTGTAATGATTGTATCCATAATACGACTGATGATATTTGTGATGATATTTGTGGTGTTAAAAAGCAACAAAGATTTACAAAGAAAGCTAAACAAAGCTTACACAGGTAGGAAGACAAGATGGATTTCCTCCATGGTGTTTATCTAGGTTATAATGCTTGTCAAAAGTCAATTTAAGACCATTTTAAATAAAAAAAAGGATTATACTTAATTTTTAGGAGCGGCCTTAAAGCTTTAAAGCTCATGGCAAAGCTAATTTGTTCCCCACAACATGGCAACCAGACAGACCATCATTCTGCTTTCTATAATGCTGGGTGGACCAAAAAATAGAGTTTGCACATCTTTTCCCATTAATTGGAAAGGGTGTTTAAACTGTTGACTTAGACTGTTGTAATTATAATGCATATATGCTAGAATGAATGTCTCTCAGAAACTTTGTGAGGATAAATTATTATTTTTCTCTATAATGTACTTCCTGACATTTTTACTCATTCTCACCCACCATATTTTCTTAAAATATTTAACCCTGAATCTGCTTGAAGGACAGCAGCCTTGTCCCCATCTGTGCATAAGGAATATCTTTGCCCTGAGAGATGTTTGATTCAGGACCCTGCATCGGCTTCCTTGTCTCACTGTAGATTGTGAATGTGTCCTCAAGTTACAGTACCAGTCCAAACTTTGGACACAGTTTTACTATTGGATTTTATGGGATTTTTTTACATTTAACATAGAATTGTTGTATTTTCTGTTTTTTTTAACCTTTCAAATGTAAACACACATTAACATGAATCCGACATTGTCGTAAATTGATAAATAGAGACAGAAGATGTTATCTTTCAGTCAGAACTATACACCCTGGGTGATACACAAGGACTATCTCAAGTCGGGTGCCAGTTCACACACAACAGGTGATTAAACTAACTCTCTCCTCCCAGATTTCCTGCACTCAAAGAGGAGGACCTACCACACGAGTTTGATCATCACAAGGTCATGTTACAAGCTGGCTCTGATAGTCCCCATGATTGGTCAACAGCCTGTCTCTAAATTGGCTGTGACTTAATGTTACTAACTATTCTTTCTCATGTATTTGAGGGTATAAAAACAACAGGATAAATTGGAGGCGATGCCTTATCAGGGATAGGTACTAGAGGAAATACTAGGGGTATTACCAGGTATTAGGGGAAATTAGCTTAATAGCTTTGCTTAGGTTTGATATAATTTGGTATTAAGATTACCCCAGGACTGAAAAATGTTATGTTAGAGAATCTCCTTCCACTCATATTAAATATTTAGATTACTTTGCAAAACTAGACTGAATTATAATAGTCTCTTTTGGATAAAGTAAATATTTGGAAAAAGATAGCCATGTTCCAGATGACCTTTGTGACATCGTACCTCTAAGCCTACCACCTGAGTTGTTATGAAGCTTCACCAAAGCGGTGAACTTCTTTTATGGACAGATAAAAGACCCCTTTTTAATAAAACCAAACTGCGAACATGAAGTATTGGTACCATTATGTTTCTCTCTTAGTCAGCTGTTTAAAATATCGGAGAAGACAATTTGGTTCTGCAGTGGATTCACATAGAACAAGATATTATAGAACCTTTTCCATTGAAGCTTTATTACAAACACCTAGAAAATTATGATTAAAGATCAGTCACTACCTTTTGAAAGAGGAACATGGAACATAACCAGAGTACAGGACAAGATTAATCCTTTACAAAAAAAAATCATTTATTTGGTATCATTATTTATTGAAGGTGGAAAAACAATCTGTATTGGAAATATTGGATTAGAGCAGGAATATGATCTATTGAAGATATGTTTTTATTAATGAGAGTTTAATAGACTTAGGTCAGATGATAGATGAAAATAAATTACCACAGAAGACTATTTGAAAGTTTATAGCTTAGATATTGTAAAAGAGGCGATATTGTAAAACACAGCAAACATGTAGCTTAACAACTATTACCAATATACACAAGATCTGTCAGTGTACCTGTTGAGGCAAAAACTCAAGCATCTAAATGGTATGCTTCTAGATTTTATCATCTAATGAGAACTGCTAATTCACCAAAACTCAGAGACCTTCATAGAGCAAGCAAAAAATACTTACAAGAGGAAATACAAGAGACTACATAGAAAGATTTTAAAATATCAAGAGAGTTGCAGAAGCAATTGATTATATACAGGATCATCTACAGAAGTTATTGGACCCCTGATTGAACAGGTCCAGTTGTGTAGATTTGCTTTATTTATAGGTTATAGGATTGTAGTGGAAAACCAAAAGTATTATTTCTGATTATAAATATTGGGAAGAAAAGATTTAAATAGCCAAATATGAACAGTTAACCTATAATTTGTTAAACAACAAGAGACATTTTGGGAAAAAATGGGAAATTTTAATGGAAAATCAAGGAAGGCTTGTTTTGCTATAAACTGTACCACATGTTTTTCTTTCTTCTTAATAGGAACATGTTTATATATTATGAGATAAAAATGAGATTGTAAAATACAATATGGATACTGATGTATATAAGTGTGCTCAATGTCTTCCAATGAAATTGTTTGTTATACTTTATATTGTGTGTTGTTTATTGCTTTTTTTAAAGTTGCTTTTGTAAACTAAATAAAATAATTAATTAAAATAATTTACCCAGGACCTTTGCGTAATAAATGCAGATATTCCTGGCTGACTGCAGCTCCTGTCTACAACAGCAAAATACTGATGCTAGTATATTATAATGCCAATTGTATTGACATTGTAATGAGCAAAAATTGATTGTTTAGTTTCTCTACAAAAAACTCCACAGGTGCAACAGATTTGTCTTCCCCCATAGATGGACAATATAGTAAAAAGAGTGCTTTGCAAGCATGTCTCTTTTTAATCTCTGTGTTGCTCGGGAAGAAGAAACTACAGCACTGCACAACTCTAAGTTTCAAAAGTCTCCCATGTGGAACTGTATTGTTATGTGTGCTTGAATTATACACATCGTTCTGGAAGTTTCTTCTCCCACAGCACACAGAGCTGCTGCACAGTGACAGTGTCTGGGTCACCAAACTTGCATATCTTAATGAAATTGTCACCGAGTTAAACAAACGTAACAGTTATATGTAAGGTCCCATTACACAAGCCAATCAGCTGTGTGATAGTCCCTGCTCAGCTTTTGCATGGATTTGGGGGTTTTTACTACCAGCAGGAGAGAAAAATATGCAAACTTATTTTAACCCTTAAAGCCTGACACAAGAAAAAATGGTGGGTTTTTAGGTTGCCCTATCAAAAGTTATTTTTCTTAAACGCGTGTGAGTGTTTAATTTTTCAAAATTATTGCAGTGTCATCTGCTGCTTCCTAGTATCTATTAGGGGACAGAAGACCAGGGTGTGAACCACAGGGGAGCTAAGAGGAGCTATAGCTCCCCTTAATAAAACTTGAGCTCCCCTAGAGCTGAATGTAATTCATAAAATTTTGGGGGAACTATATAGTACTGACAGCAAAAATTTCTGTTAATTGCTCACAAATTCATTCTAGCCTGAAGTAAAGTAAGACTAAGGGTGTTACGATTGTTTCCGACCACTGAAGCGTGGCGGTGCTGCACATTAAACTTCTTGTAGACCTGCATTAAATAAATAAAGGAAGCAAAGACACAGCCAACACATTACCTAATAACTATACAAAATGTTTAAAGGAAAGTAAGATAGCTTGAGTTAGGATTTCCTAAAAGGCAGAAAGAGCAGACCAGCCTGATGTAGCATTCACATCTCATAGACAAGCCAAAAGAAGCTGAAGGTAGCAAAGTTATGGGGTCCTGATTTCTGTGGTAGCTTTTCTGCTAATTTAAGATCTGCTTTATTTTATATATATATATATTAACAGCAGAAACTGAGGTTAGTAAAGGTGAGTCCATGTGCCATAGTCCACAGTGGATGGCGCCTTACATGTGCTTTACCTCAGCATAGGGTGGAGGCTTTCTGCAAACACCAAGTAGGGGACGTGGTCGAGAAGGCAGGGGGGCTCATAACACCGCAAATATGGGTGAATGTAGCGGGGATGAAAAGAACTGCGGTTGTCATGGCAGCCCCAAAGAAGCCGCAGGAAAAACACACCGCGAATGGCGGCAACAATGATGTCATAATATGCAAATTAGATTAATACTTTCACTCCCATCACAGACTCTGAGTTATACTGAACAATTTTCTAATTGACAGTATGCCTTTATTTTAAACTACCTTCAAGTTATAATCTTTTAAAATCTTGATATCAAAACTATATTTTCCTGAAAATACTCTGGCATCTAAAGGGTTAAAATACTGATGTGAGCACTCTTTATGTGCAAATATATGCAGAATGTAAATGTATATGTAAAGGGGGGAGGATATACTTTATGCTTGCTATATCAGGATTTTACTTTTCTAATCCATATTAAATGGTATTATTACAATATTTTTAGCCAGTGTTTCTGTTCTCCACGAGGTGCTGGTGTTTGGACTAATTGGCAGCTTAGCAGCATTACAAGCCGACATGTCACATGTCAATTACTCTTTTTGCACAACAAGCCGTCAAGTATAGCATCTCTGTATATTGAGCTTGCTTTAACCTGAAAAAAAACATTTTACTACTGTACAATTTTCTGTTCTCCTCAACCACATCTTTTTGTCACTTCAATTTGAAAGTTTTTAAGCTTATGTGATGGGTATTGAAATTAGATGTCACTGAAGCAACTATGTGTACCGTATTCTCTTTTGTGCGACATCTGAAGAAACTGTTGCACATCAAGAAGGATGGAGAAAGCATTTTTTTAAAGTGTAGAACACCAGTGAGGAGTACAATAGAAAACAGCTGCCTCTGAACGGCGTATCAGGATCCTGGATTTATCATGCTCTCAACATGGCCTCTTTCGACTTGAAATACACAAGTCCTTTGATTGCTACTGCCTTCCTGACATGAGCTTTCAATCAGACCCTTTGAGAGCAATTCCCTGCCCAGGCTTTGTCATCTATATTTCCACAACTGTTTGGAGCCCGGATTTTGAAAAGCACTCACAGATCTATCAGTTCTACCTCGACCGATCTCTTCTCATTTTCAGAGATGAAGAGATTGTGGTCCTTGTCAAATGGTGCATGCACACTCAATTATCTGTCGAATGGTTATCACACAAACTACTCTGCACAGTGATGCAATCACTATTTTCATATTTAAAAGAATCCTGAGAAAACCACTTTCATTTTAATATTCAGGAAAGGCAACTAATTAGTTGTAGACTTTAAACTTTTGGCTCATGAAACACTTCTGTTGTTGTAGTCCCTGATTTAAAAAAAACCTCTGCCTGATAATTTGGGAAATTGACTAATTTCCTTGGGTGCAGTGGGAGAAAGACATTAAAAAAAGAAAAACAATGAAGAACTGCAATGAAAAAGAAATGTGAAGATGCATGAAGTCAGCAGAGGCATGTTTAAGGTAGATAAGGTGAAACCAATTGACAGTTCCCACTCTTTCCCAGTGGCAACACACATTTTATTGGCAACTCTGTAAGATAGTCTCCCAGCCCAAGAATAAGCTAGAGAATTGCAACAGCTGGAGAAAATGCTATTGGTCACAGCAAGTCAATGAAAATGGAAGTCTCTGAGTTTTGAGCTTCTCCCATGAAATCCTGTTTTTCCTCCTTATAAATGGTGTCTAATATTTCTTACAAGATCCAACAAATATACTTTAAATCAGATTCATGGAGTAATTAACACATTGAGTTTGATATACGTTGTTCTCAGTTGAGACTCGCAAAAGTAGTTGAAAAGTTCTTAATGTGCTATGTTTTGTTTGATAATGAGAAGACTGGTTGCTGAAAACAGCTGCACTATCACCATAACCCATGAGAACAAGAATAATGTTTAAAAAAAAATTCTCTGTAGAGGTCAAAAAGTCAGGCCCCACACTCAGAGTGAAGTATACAATGTGTTATGAGCTAAATCAGACACATTTTGGAAGGGTAGTTGAGGAAATGTGTCTCTGTGACAGCAGAATAAGCACTGGGATGGTGTTCCTAGACACTTCGCTTCTGGCATGTGATTCTTGCAGCAGGCTCAGGCGGCCAGACACATGGAGAGAGGGATTGGCAGTTCATAGCGAGCTTCCAGGACTGGTTGGATAAATGATTAAAACAGCATGATGGGCAGCTTTACAACACACACAGGGTCACCAAGGACTGGCCAGGCAGTCCTTGACAGGAAGAAGAAGGAGGGAAAAAAAGAATACACTTACAAAGTTTCCAGTGGCTAATTAAAACTGGCAAGCAGTAGAGAGTTAAAATGTTATCTATTCATAATCATGATGTTAGGATGAATATTGAATTTGACATTGTGGGAATGGATTCAACCCTGTTCACAAGGTCTGAGTTAAGGACACTAGGGCTTGCAGGCATTTTACAAGGTTACTGGAGCTATAGCAATTACCACCAAGGAGCTGCAACTAATTATTCATTTTTTTAATCATTTATTGTTACAGTTATTAGCATATCATAAACACTTTTTTAAAAATTGTCATAAAGAAGAATATGCAAAGCTCATTGTTAAGGTTCTACAGTCAGAAATTTTACTGTAACATACCATTTACACTGTCAGCATTGTTTTAAAAATACAACATGTTTTCAGGAAAACCTGCTAAATTCTAAATATCTAACACTAAGCTTCATTCAAACAAGGTAATAACCATTCAATGATCAGTAGAGGTGAGAGTCACGCATCTTTTGGGAGGTAAGAAAGTAAATTTCAATGTCACAAAGTGTGATCACAAAAATACTGTTATGCTTGCTTTCAGATTGAAAAAACCCAACTTGCATTTTATTTCACAGTTTTACATTTGTGGAAAGACCTGAAATTTATCACAACACTTCAATGACGTGCAACAAAAACAAGCAGGAGGTTATAAATAATCCTCACCCTGTATGTGAGGTTAAAATCAAGCTCATTACATTTGATAACTGCATGGTCCATCCATAGGAAAAAATACATTAATAAGAAGATACATTAAAATATTCTGCTATTACTCATGTACAACAACTTTGACACTTTTTGGATCAGAAAAGGTAAACATTAAGTAAGGTAGACATTGGTTTCCAATGCTCACAAGAAAATATTTGGTGCTCACCGCCTGCCCCTTGTGCACAAACCATTCCATCAATTTATGTCAGCAATGTATGGAATTGTCATTAAGTGTCACAACCCCTTATTTAGCTGTGTTTTGAGCTTGGACTCACCTGACATTGCAGCTCAGTTGCTCATTTCTTCTGTTTAATTGAGTTAAAGTATAAGAGAATTTAAAAAAAAGGCATTTTCAGTTGAAAATAGCTACATATGTTGCATTAAAATTTAACATTAGTCCTTCAAGATTAGATTGTTTACTGTAAAAATATATTACAGTGGCTTTCAAATCACTGATTATGACCTAAGAATGCCCCTTCTTGAAATATTCAGGCAATGCAAGGCACCATTACGATATTGTGCCTGATTAATACAACCTAATTAATCCATACTAATTATACATACTGCCTCTCAATCTTGCTATTTTTGACCCACACCCCAACTCTGTCTTTCATTTTCTCTCCAATCTCACTGACCCAGCCCCAATGCGCTCTTTCCATCTCTGCTCTCGCCAATGTAGGGAAGGAGGGGGGTGCTCAGAGATGGCCGACAGCCCTAACAAGAAGATATGCCTCTAAAATCTGAGATAGTCATTTCTACTCATATTGAATTTCATATCCTAAATCAGCATAGAGTTTCTTCATTAATATTGAGTGCTGTTCCTGCCAGTAACTTACAATTTCCATAAGCTCATTAACAATTGTACCACAGATCATTGGGGTGGAATAAGTAATCATTATTGAATAAGTGGAGTAGCCCGCTTAATATGAAATATGTTTATTATTAATTGATTAAAGCAAACTAGCTCGAACTAAAAGCCAAAAAATGTGACAAGTATAATTACATTAAATTAATTTCATTAGTAAAAAGCATAGATGCTGTAAGCCTACCCTTGATCACCTATCATTTAGTCTTAGAAGAGGAACAATAATTAAAAGGAGTTCTGTAGTAAAAAAGTGGCCACAAAGTCCAATTTATACCCAGGGAGGGCATTTCTACTTCTTTCCACTCATTGAGATGACATGACCTGAAGATGAGTTTAAATGAGGTACATCATCAACCGGCAGACTGAGAGAAATTTTCTCCTGATCACCCTGTCTGAATGATTACATTTAGGTGGTCAGAGAAAAACTTAGGTCTTTATGGGAGATAAACCCTGATTAGAAGGTAAGTAGTATCATTTCTGATAAGTAGCACTCTTTGTGGTTTCAGTGATGGTGGCATGATTTAAATTCAGCTGTTTTTGTAGCTTACAGAGTTGAAAGGGTTAAGCCTTTGCTTTGAACAGGAGTCATTATCTCGATGTTTCATTCTGAATTGAACATATAACTGAGTTGTTTGGGTTTAATGAGGAAAATGTGGTGACTGTGAGTGGTGGAGTTATTATCATGATATAATCGCCCATAGTTTTAGAATACTGAAGCTGACTGCTGGTTGTGTTCATATGAAGACTTACTGATCTTTTCTATGCTTGTATGGGAAGCTATTAACATTTCATGAGATGATATTCAAGGGCAAAAAGCTATGTGAAACCTCAGTGTTTTTCATTTCTTTTCTGTTTTTTATTTAGGTCTGATCTCAATTTTAGTGCTGTAAAACCAAATAGTGGCTGTACACAAAGGCAGAGTTCCTGCTTTATTTTTCTTGTGCAGCAATGCTGGTTGATTTGGTTAAACAATCACTCAGAAAACAGGCGCAAAACAAACAAACTAGGAGCCAATAACATGAAGCATCACCAAACTGACATGTAAACACTTCCTAGTGTTGTTAGCCAGCACTATGGAGAGCCACATTGGCAAATCAAACTGCAGTGACTAAAAATGAGTCATGCAGCAACTTAATGCTTCTAGTGCTTATTTTTCTCTTTTATTATCTGGTTACACAAACAGATTGGAAAGAGAAACTCGATCATCTGGAGTTTCTCTCTTGTGTTTTAGTACAGAGCTGCCAAAGCACATTCTGACACAAAACCAGAATAGAAATTATTCAAACTCCTGTTCACTTTCTTATAATCCATGGTGCATACAAATGGATGGAAGTATTTGATATCAACATCACCCTTAAGAGTTCAGCAGTTGGTCTATTTGACTTTCGCATATAAACCACTTGAAAAATTTCTTAGGCAGACTTGAATATCTGGTTTTATTGTAGAATTTGCTAAGTTTTATAACAACTTGTACATAATCATAGACACAGTCTCACTACACTGTGAGTGCTACTTTAGTCTACAGCACAAAATTAAGCAGCTACATTATACAAATTGTACAATAAGTATAATTTCTTAGCTTTTAAATCATTAGACACCCAAGTATGGCTCTTCATAACTTTAACACACCCGTGTTAACGTGAAGTGAAACTTAAAAAACGTTTGGCAATGTAAACGTCTTCATAAGGCTTATTTCTTGGCCTCCTGTATGACATGACATACCCAAAGTAAATCAAGTATATTTTTACAACTACAACAACTGTGCAGTCCTATAAAGAAAAAGGGAACAGATAATCATTGGGGGGGCATTCATGCAAGGACAGTCCAGAGAACTGGATTCGATTGAGTGTTGTTTTCTGAACAAAGTCATTCTTTTCTTTAATTTGGTTTGCATTCATCCTGCACTTAACTCAAGCGGACTGAGCCAAAAATTGCTCACTAGGGGGCAGAACTTCCCAAAATAGACACGGATCAACAATGAAAAACCTGGGTTCTTGACTAGCCGGGACAAAAACCGGGAAATCTTTCTGCATCTGTGAGATCCTTCACAGCAAGTACTGTACACTGCAAACAAATGTGCCTTTTTAGTCCAGTGGATATTCAGTTTCCCAGTAAACCAAGACTCTGGCTTTCAAGTCCACTTTATTTGGTCCAAATTAGGGTGCAGTTGGTGTTCACTTTATCTCAAACCCATCCATGGATAATCATCTCGATCCGTTTAGAGCAGACCAAACAACAGCAGTGTCAGTGTGCCCTTACTCAAGGTCAGTCCCAATTTGGGGATTTCAGCTTGTGCAGGTAGGAAGTTAGATTGATTGTGAACCGTCGCTTTAACTTTAATATGATTATATTTAGCATTACTTTGAACACATTTAAATTAATTCTGGACAACTAGAACATCTTAAAAATGTTTATAAGGAAGACAGGGTGGATGGTCACATTACCCAATGGACTGCCATCTCAAAGTTACATAAATAATAAGGAATAAATCATAGTAAATAGTTAAATAATGAAAAACAGTAAATGATAATGTAATTCTGAGGCATCAGGACAGCACATGGCTGTGATGCTTCATGAATAAAACCATGCATTAGTTAGTCTGGAAGTCCATATAGATACTGAATTCTTTGTGAATGTATTTAATGTTTTGAGAAATGCTTGCAAGTTCTGTGTGTTTGAGACAAAATCAAGTCTTTTTTTCCCATAAATACTTCTCACAAACATAGCATGCATTCTATGTGCCCTAACATGATGAGCAGGCTTGGGTAAATAAAAAACAATGAAAATGGTGTAGTAGCAAAAAAGACAAGGCTTTGAAATACGATTCCTTTGTGGCAATGATGGGGGTTACATGTAAAGGCTTATTGATAAATAAAAAGGCTGGTTGTGCAAAATTCTGGATTACTGTTGCATGCATGCACCACAATATGAGTACAAGTATATTCCCAGGTACCACAAAAGACAATGAGCAAATGATTCAAAGGAGAGGTTTGTTGATGCCAACACCACATGTCTGGTTTTTTTAAGATGTGTCATAAAAACAGAAGGTTATTTAAAACTACAATAATATCCAAAGAGCAGTTGCAAAGTCCATGCGGTCTCATGTTTATTCTCACTGGTTTGATTGCAAATCTGAGGTAATAATTAATGTAAGAATAATATCAGATTTTCTCCCTTTGCTGGAGGTATTTGATTTTTTAAACTTTGTTTTGTTTGTTCTGATTTTATTGTTCTCATTGCACCAGCTAAATGTATTTTACTGTGAATGATGTGTAAATACAAATGACACACTGTGACCTTACACACCATCTGTGTGACTCCATCTTCAAGGATTACATTTTCATATCCAGTATGCACTGAGGATGAGCTCAGTAGCAAGACCAGCTCAAGGAAGATATGTAATACCAACCATGAAGTCCCGTAAAAAGGCTGTTCCTGTGTACTGTATTTACAAATCTCATTACAGTTCATTCAGCTCTATGGTTCATATAGCTACACCCACCAGCTCCAGTGGAATATCTCAAGAGACTGGGCTGGGAGAATTAGAGAGAAGCACTTAGCTGTGCTTATTCTCCCCCCTCTTCACAGTCAAATCCCATTTCTTTTGAGAGTGCACTGTGGAAAGATCAGATGACATAATGTGAAGACCACAAGACTGTACGGCTCTTTTAAATTCTCATCAGACAAACTCTATGAAGATGTCACCCTTTCATAATTATAGACAGAACTTCTCAAGTTGCTTTTTTTTATGCCTTTCTGTGAACAACATTGATGATAAGTGGTGCTACTGCAGCAGGGCTATTTTTTTCTCCACCCTGCAACAGTAAGACAACACACAATTTCACTAAAACATGAGTCTTGGAGAGTGCCTGCTCTCTGTTATACTAGACCCACTACCTCTTTGATGGTAGCAGCTGCAGGGCAGAACCATTGATCCAAGGGTTGAATGTTTGAAATGGAAAAGATCAATCAAAAACAAAAGGGTTATCAGATTGTAAGAAATCTAATAATATGATTCTCATCAGGAGAGTTCTCTGCACCAGTGTAACCATCAATCCCTTTCTCAACTTGCTGTTTCAATTAGACAGCTCTTATTAATGGCCTGCCCACATGGAATTATACCAGGCTAAATAGATCAGTACCTTTTATGTGCTGTCCAATTTTACAAATATGTCCTATATTTTGAACGGCCCCACCTGAGATATAAATCTTTAGCAATATTGTAGTCCATCTGTCGACTTGTGGCATAAACATTGGGAGCGACATGGCAGAGGGAAACATAAATATTGACAAGTGAGAGGTTTCCATTTGGTGCAGTGTCCCCTGTTGTAACATTGCAGATTCCTTCTGTTACTCAGAGTGATGGGATACCTCACTAACTTGAACACTGACCAAAAATGTTCAAATGTGAAAGCACCTTGCTTTTTATGTTATTACAGTGAGAAATTCACACTTACCAATAGCAATCTTTTCCCTTCTTTAAACAGGGATGAGTTGTTAAAAAGTGCTACTCAGATTTCACAATACAAAGGTGGGTAGGGGTAAGAACCGAGCGTGAAAGCACAGCAAAATCAAACCAAAATTAGTCCTAACATAATTATATTCAGATTATAGAAAATCTGTGTGCTTTCCTTTTCATTGGTCTGCTGACATTTAGAAGAAATGTAATGCTGTAATTTTACTGACAAAATCGTGCCACCTGATTTAATCTCAATTCCAACTTAGACAGCTTTATCTTCTTTTTTTGATTCACTATACTATGTCCTCATTCATTTATTTCTGGGGTGTGAAAATGAACTGACACAGCATTCAATTACAACCCTAGATATATAATTGTTACTGGATCTCTGGTCAAATTTAAAATGTCATAGAAAAAGCCATTGGCTCAATTTGACCATTAAAACCTGGTTGAATAAGGTTTTGCTGTAGATCCTATAGAGCCAAATAAAACTCCATCAGGGTAAATGTCAGAGTGGGTGCACAACAGTGAAGTGAGCAGAGCCTACACACCATTTAGTGTATCAGCACACAGAGATCTGAAGGTACATTATATGCCCACAATCAATTTATTACAAGAAACGAACAGTGGACAAAAGTTTGAAAATAATCGATACGTCAGTCGATTCTTTACAAACTTTGAAGACTGTGGATGAGATGCCATAGTGAATCACTGGATGCCAGTACAAATTCCACAGGTAATGAGAACAACACCTCAAATAGACATTTACACTATGATTGGACACCAGGGTATGTATGCAAACAGCTTTTTAGAAACAAACATGTGCCATATTAATTTGTCAAAGAAAATAAGTCAAAAGGTTAGACTAACTAGACTAGTCCTCTCTGATGCTTTCTCATGCAAAATCTACTCTCTGCCTCCCAATCAGATTTCCTAACCTAAAATAAAAAGTGTTATCAGTTTCATGACTTACAACATTGAATGGGAAATGGGTTTAATATCTTGCTTTTAGCTGGTTGTGTGTGTCATGCAAACATTACTCTGATTTCCCAGCTCCCCATGATGGATCACCCCAGTCATGACCACAAAACTTTATTATAGAAAGCCATCACAATAAACTATTTATTGCTTTGTTTCATACTAAAATTTCCCAATTTTGATTTAGAAGGCCTTGTTTTGGAAAATCAAGGTGCAGATTCAAGGTTGAAAGGTCATGTTTTTAAAAGTGCATAAGTGGTGCAATTAGTTTTAATCAGCTGAGGTTCACTACAGAAACACAAAGCAACACATGTCGATGAGAGTTAGAGCAGAGCCCATCATTAAGGTCTGTAACAAACAGCCGATCAAACGGTACCACCACAAACTGATTTGCTATTCCTGTCTCTACAACAATTTCCTCTGCACAATACAGTTGGTCTTTTGTCTGATTTTCCTTTTTTTATTTACAAAGACAAGTAGTAAAACAGCTTCACATTTGCCAGTTGTCAGGACTGAATTGTCTATCAAACATATTTGGAGTTAAATTGTACTCTCAGAGTAACAAGGCCACTTTTGTAAGTATTATAGCTGTGACCCAAGGTACTGTGACCAGCCTTAGAAAGTCTATAATCTGCATACATAAGTATGGACAATACCAAGCCACCTTCTTTCTTACTGTAATGCAGACATATTATACCCTTGTTTATCACCGTCATATTTTCAGAGCCTCGGCTTAAGGGGGCAACCATGTGTAGTCGACATTCATGCATTTTTCATGAATACCCACTGGAGTTCCTTTGAAGAAATAGGTTCTGTCGCTAACAGAGTTTGGTTTCTGTGCTTGTGATATGTGGTAGAGAGGAAAAATTGCATTGGCAATTGATAAAGACCATATAAGATAAATGTAAATGCAAACAGAAGCAAAACCTTTCCAAGTGCAGCAAATTAATTAGAATAACTGACCATGTCCCTAAAGTTATTAGAAATAAAGGGGAAAAATGTTCCTTTGAATTTTTATCACTAGCCTTTCTCTTAATTGTCTTTTGAATGATACCCTTCCTGACATAGTGAGCTTTCATTATTTTAGAAATGGCTAATGTTATCAGTGTGTAAAACAGTGATCTGGATCAAACACCAGCTTCACCGCTTGGCTCCTCAGAAACTCCAGAGCTGAATGATACATATATAGTCAGCAGAAGAAAGTAAGGATAACGTTATGGGAGTAAGGTATTCAGCCACTGTGAATTCCATCAACAAAGAAATGAAAAATGCTATAAAACATAAAGTGTGGGGGATGCTTTTGACTTAAGTGTAGGGAGATCTGACAAAACACATTTTCAGATGAAGACAATAAAATGTCACCTCAAAGGCTCTAAAAATGAGGGAGGAATATGGAGGCAATGATGCAGAAATGGCAGAAAAGTGTGATTTTCATTTCCTAAAAAGTTCAATTCCTCATACTTTTACTCCCCACTGGTTTACATACTTGCTGGAAGGTGGATACACTTAATTAACTTCATCATGTTCACCTTTAGACTCAACTTATGAGAAAAAGAAAAGGAAAAAAGCTTTCCTTGAAAAGCGTCAAAAAATACAATTAAATGCTACACTTATTCCTGACAATTCAATTAACATCAAACACATAAAGTTTTAATTTCACACACAGCACATCTTCCAGTATGTGCCGTACAAAAGCCAGCCAAGTTGGATTCCTAAAAGTGTCATTACCCTCAGAAAAAGATTTGGAAAAGACTTTTAGACCTTTAGTTGACGGATTCACAGCTTACAGGCTCTCGGGACTGTTGGAGCAGATAGCATTTCATCCTCATATCATTTTTTTTAATGTGAAAGCATCCAGTGTTAAGACCAACCACAAGAAAATCTTCTTCCTCTGCATGACATCACACACAGATTTGATTTATTGTTGCATGCAGCTGTGAGAAAGTGATAAACATGTTTCCTTCAAGCCATTTGTGGACTTCACTATTTGTTCTTCTGGTAGTAAATTAAGAGGAACATGCTGAATAAGGGACTGGCTTTCAACTGTTGAAAATCAACAAATAGGGTCTTTGATGCTTGTGAAGCTGACCAAGAGAAGTTTGGTGCTTCTTCAAGGCTGTCTCAAAAGAACATCTTGGGAAAAGAAATGCTTTGTTCTTGAGGACTAATACAAATTTTCATGAAACTGTTATTCAACAGATATAAAGCCAAAAAATGAGTTGTTGTGGTTGTGATTGATAATTAAAAACAATGTTTTTGACAGTCTCATTATATATTTACATTGCTATATAACTAATGTAATATACATTTTTGGCTGCCATAGCTTAACTATAACTAATTAAATGTAAAATTTATATATAAAGCAAAGTTAAAGGATCATAAAAAGTCATTTTCAGAAATCATGATGAACATAACTTTACCTGAGTAACCTGAGGGTGGCCTTACATTAAATGGTGATGTATGAGTAGGGGTTCAGCAAAGATACTATATGTATTAATGTATTTTTATGACAGAAATAATTAGTACAATAAAAAAATAGCTAAAATCCTAAATAGGCTTGAATTATACCCAGTGGCATCTTTCATAAACATATGATCTAAATGGATGGGCCTAGTGGTAGGGATCTAGCCTAATGTTAAAACAAAAAAACAGAACCATATCAACACAAAGACACACATATCCAAATACCAAAATTAATATCTATAAAGAGAAACAAAATACACTTTTTGAAGAAAAGAGTCAATCTGCATGTGCTGAGGACTTTTCTGGTAACAGTCCAACCCTTTTATCTATAGCCCACTGCTAGTAGGCCTAAGAGGACAACCTAAACTGGTACAGTTAATGTACATAATCTTAAAAGTGAACGATCACATGTGCATGTCATATGAATGAACATGAACAGAAAAGTTCAAATAGCATAAAAAGAAATTTAGTGATCAAGAATCAAAAGAAAAACTTGTCTGTGTCGGAAAGCTAAACACAATCTACATTTCCTAAAAGCAACATTCATGGGCTGGCATTTGGTTGGACAGAATGAGAAAAAATTAAGCTGATGAACCGTAACAAGTCTCTCTGTAACCTCTCTGAAGGCAAGAACCAAAAACTGTGATTTTCTACTTCACTCTGACAGCTTTTACACCGGATTTGTTCAAAATCAGACAAAAACGTGTTTTTAGCACTGCATATGTCATGTAATCCTCATATTTCTTAACCAGCTGGTGCAGAATTATCCAACCTTTTCCAGTCAAACAGTTGCATTGTGAACACATGCCTACATTTACATGGGCATGTCCTATATTTAGTTCACTTTCATAGTATTTTTATAAAGAGTGAACAGTTGGCAAACCTTGTTGCATCATCTAACAGCCCTCTGCTTTAAGCCTTCTGTTTTCTGTGCTTTCCTCTACTTCATTTCATTGGCAGTGTGGACTTAACAGTTTGCTAAGAGTAAGATACAAACCATCTTTGACAGACAAATTGTTAATTAAATAATAAAATTGGTGTTACTGTCATCTGATAAAACAAAACAAAAAAAGGAACTATATTAAACAATCAGAAAAAGTAAACCAAAATAGACATTTAAAACAAAACATCCTGATCAAACAACAAATGCATTTACTTGCAGTGTTTTCAACCAATCCCCGAAGCAACTATTAATAACCTAAAAGGGTTTAATTAGTAAACTATTAGATGTGAAAATAACCTTAACTAAAAAAATACAACCACAGAGAATACTACATGCAAACAACTATGCACTGCTGTAAAAGGGAACACTGGACATTTAAACATAAGTGTGCATTGTAATTGTTTCTTTAAACAGAGGAATGCGCAACACTGAAGGCTGATATGTTAAGCTATTTATTATTATTATTTTAAAATACATTTAATTACCTGTTGGCTTGTACAATTTAAATTAGTAAAATAATGCATTTATAGATGTTCAGCTTTGTTAGTTTTAACATAACTCATTCAGCAATATCATTTGTCCAAAAAAATGTTTTTTAGACAGTAAAAATGGAAAATATAAAAGAGACTGATTAATGTAGTGAACTAATACATTCGGTGAATAAATTAAAACATATATCCCCAATTGCTATAAAGGTTATTAGAATAATTCGAGCCTAATTTTTAGTGTTGCTTTCTAAATGCAGCTCTTTGTGGTTTAGTACTTAAGAAGTAAAAATGAAGGCGGTGAAGATCAAGCAGCATAAGAGCTCAAAATAAGAACAAACGAAAATGACACAGAAAAACTAAAGAGCGGCAAAAGATGGTACAAATGCCTACCCTCCCAGCACAGCAATAGTAATGGGAACATGGAGGGAATCATCCACTCAGATCGGGCTGGAAGATACAAAAAATACAGTCTTTACCCTTTGACTCAATTTGGCCAGAAAAAGAGAAAAACAAAAAGGATGAGTCGATAGATATTAGCAGATTGACATTATTCATTAGTTAAACTTTTGTTGTCTATCACAAAAATTTGCATGATCCAGAAGTGATATTTGCCATGTCTTTTGTTCTTGTATTAATGCTGCTGATCAGCTAAAGTAAAAGATGTCAACAAACTGCCGACCTACTGGAAGGCGCATTAGGGCCCTGCTGACCTGTACACATAGGCTGATAACCTACTGATAATTCACTTTAATTGGGCGATAACATTTATACTGGTGGTCCAGACTTTGTTGGGATTTCCATGTAAATGTGTCGGGTTACTCATCTTATCTAAATATGACAAAAACGGGTCAAATTAGTCTCCGTGTGACACTAAGAGACCCTGACCATTCATCAGACTGTTGACACATTGGGAGTGAGAATATGTTGTGAGGTCAAGCAGCAAATATGCAACTGTTTGCAGCAACTAGTTTATTAAAATCATTGAGTGACCCATTTGCCTCTTTCACTCTGAAAAGATGCATGCTCAGGATTTTCATTAGCATAAACAAAAAATCAATCAGAAGGGAGATCATGTGTGTTTGAAAATCCTTTTCAAGATATCAGTTTCCATAAAATGCATCAACTGCACTATGTACACAGCCTGTACTCCTAGTTCGGTGTCGAAGATTTTATTGATGCAGAAAAATGAGACCTTTCTTTGTTATTCTCTTCCCACAAATGCTGAAGTCAGCTGTTTTATCTCTCTCCCCTTCACAGCTCATGTTGGTATATGATGCTATTCATTTTCCCTCCAGCCTGACCAGAGGTTTTATCCAAACAGAGAAGCTTATGACTGCACTGTATTGTCAATTTAAATGGATTTTTTAAAAAGAAAAGAAAAAAAAACACTTTTGTGCCAGATGGGTTAAACATAATGTGTAACATTTACTTTATAATTGGACTGGGTCAGTTCTCCATCTTAAAACTAAACATAGATGAGCACTGACCAGACTAAATCTTATCGTTAATCTTGTTTTAAGGTTGCTGTGGCTTCTCAACTATCATCCATCTGAAGGGCCAACAGATCTAGGTGAGGTCCCTGTGGTGACAGATTTCCAACATCTTTCTTCTTTTTGCCATCCATCTATTAATTAGACAACTTTCATCTTAATCTATGTCTGTGTCTAGCTACTAGGTCTAAGCTGTGTCTCTATAAGACCTCAATCCTGTGTCCTGCTTACCTTTTGGGTCCACACCTTTCTGCTTCACCTCCACACCACTCCACTGCTGACAAGATGCAATTCTCCTGAACAAGCAATTAATATGTTTTATTAAAATAATAATGAAAAAGAAATAATCCTTTTTCTGGAACATGGAACTTTTTTTTGTTGCTTTTTTTTATGTTTGCTTATCCAGGCTCATCAATTTGCCTTTAAAAAAATTTTTTTCCTAAAAATATTTGAAATCTGAGCAAAAAATTTCTTATAAGAGCCAGCAAACTTAGTCAAAAAGGGTTTTTTTAACTACTAAATTAATGCTGTAGTTTGTTGTGATTTTTTTTAGCTAATGCAAAAGCAAGATTGACAATAAATATCAACAATAACTAAATTCTTTTCAAACGTGGGATTGAATGTTTTATAAGATCATGTTAATACTCTGGGTAGATTAATGTGATTGAAAAACCCATCAACACACCTGACTCAAATCAATGGTATTTAGTCAAATTACACAGAATTTGATGTCATGCTCTGCACAAGTCTCCTAATTAACTTTGATGTGCATCAAGTGTGTTGCAACATGGAAACTCCCAACAACTTGCAGAACTGCAGCTCTAGAGTAGTGTTTGTCAACCCTTGTCCTCAAGTACCCCTGCCCTGCATGTGTGTGAGGCAACCCTACTTTAACACACCTGAATAAAATAAATGCTCGTTAACAGACTGCAAAGAACTTGATGAGAAAGTTCATTAATTTGAATAATTTGTGCATTGGACCAGAGTTGGCTTTTCTTGCTAGGAGGACGTGCAGTCACGCGTTTCCGGCTGTTTACATCCAGAGATGGGGTTAAAATAAACGCCGTTACTAATCTGCTGGTAGTGCTGGTTCCCAGTCCTCTCATCTCATGGCTGCAATCCATTTATCTTGCGCAGAACATTGGGAATCTGTAGAAAAATGGGCCGTTCTTTTGGCCCTGCCTATTAGGGTGCTACACCCAAATGCAGAGCATGAAATCACCATTTTGACCAGGAAGAATACTTCACACATACTTGGTCCTATTTTAACTGGTCTGAGACTGGACTACTTGCTGGATGGATTGGACGGAAAACAAGTCAGGTGACTCAGTGACATAAGCTGCACATTTTCCATACAGACTTCAAATGAGAATTGTGTTGATTTACTGAGTGGCTAAAAACAAACATGAAACCACTATTGGCTGCACTGTGGCAAACAATGATTATCGGTCAGGAGTCTAGTTAGCTCTTGAATATATTGAACACAGTTAGAGGCAAACTCAATTGAAGCTATTATATGCCAGACATGTTATTGGGAACTCTTGTGCTAATTTTCATTAAGCAGAAATTCCTCATTTTTATATTGTATATCAAAACATGGTGGTATATTAGCATCCATGCATTATTGCTACTGACATGTAAGAACACACAAAATGAATGAGAGCTTCACTGTTGGTGTTCAATGACAAAAAATAAACAATGCAGAAAAGAGATGGCAAGATCACAGCTGCAAGTCTTAAGGAAGCAGCAATGAAAGCTTTAAAGAAGTCTCCTTATTTCCCTTGATGCCTTTCAAATTTCAAGACCAAAGCCAACATCATGTCACACTGAATCAATAAAAGAAACCATCAAGTTAAGCCATTCAAGTTACTAAGGTAGAAACCATAGTGCAACTTAAGTAATGTTGGCAATAGAAGTTGATAATACTGGAAAAAAAAATATTTCACTTTGAAGAAATAAAACATTTCATGTAAGTTTTGCTTTCTATAATTGTGTATTCTATAGGACAGAAGAATATGTATGAAAAGGAAAGCTCAATCTGATTTCAGAGGCCTTTGCTACATGTGTCTTGTGTCTGAAGGCCTTAATGTAATAACTGCACTAATTTAGGAGCACTGCTCAAATTGACTCACCATTATACAGCAGTGCATCTTGACTACATAACTGATAAATAAATGCTTTTACAAAACGCTGCTGGCATGCAAGATGCACAGTTCCTTCAGTAAATGTGTCTACTTTTCATTGTTTGGGTTTGAAAACTTTTCTGACTCATGATAATACAAAGTAAGAGCCACACAAGAAATGCATAACAATACTGTGCCAGAAATGTCTTTCAGTATCTTCACCCTAACTGCCATTATAAATTAGGGACTGTAGTGGGAGAGGAAGATAGGAATCAATCAACTAACAGCTTGAGCGGCCTAACAAAACTAGACTGAGAGTAGACTGGGAACAGATACATGGAACCAATGCAGCTTGCACACAACTCGTACACATAAATTCTTATCCCCTCCAGGTTGCTCGCATAATATAAAATCATAATAATAAATAAAGTCATAGTCTTAAGTTGTACTGGTGCATTTAGTTATAAAAAGTAGTCACATACACAAAAAATAATCACAAAATGTTTCAAGATGTTCACAGCCTGAAGCCTTTACACATCAACTATCATTTAAATGAAGCTATCAATGAATGCAGCACAGTTATTCTTAATGATTAAATTTCCTATTTGTTATTACCTCTGCAAATGGGCAATAATATGCATCATTGTTATTAGAATGAGCTAGAGGCCACAACATTTAGGCTTTTATTATGAAGGTAAAAAAAACCCTGGCAACAAGTAATCTGTTTTTTCCTTTAAGATTCTGTTTAATGACTTTTTAAAAAGTTATTCTAAAGCACGTTTCTCAATTTGGCCAATATGACTTCCTGCACACTTGTTCCAGATTAAAAGTGTTAAAGCACTTTTAGGAGTGTGTAGTTTAATTAACGCAGAACATCAAGAAATGTATTAAGAATAAAGCAGGTTTAGATTTTAGAATATGTCGGAATACAAAGGGCTAGACATGATTTATTATGCTACATATTAAAAGTAAAGGAGTTTGGGAACAACACAAAAGCATGAACAGAATATCTAAAAGTGAGAAACAATTTACATCCTCAGTACTTGCTGCCCCCCTACCAACACACACACACACACACACACACATACATAACAAACACAGCTTGTGGTCATGCAGTGAATCCAACACATAGCAGATAAGATGTTGACCTGAATTGATCATATAGGCCCAGTATGCGTCTACTGAACATCGGGTAGAATTCAGAATTCTACTAATTGCTTCACTGATGCCATTTTTTAATGTCATTTTTTCAAACAGAACACGAGCCTGGCATTTAATACCACCAGAGGAGCAAGTGAAAACCAGAAGATTGTTACAAAGGTCTCTTCTTCCTGTATTCAGAAATAATATGACGTGTGTCACCTTCTCAGAACTATCCTGCATAAATAGGTTTATGTGCTTAAAAAAGAAGTTGTTTCAAGTGTTCATAATTCACTGAAATATTTCATTTCAGAAAATATTTAAATGGATATACGTCTGAGTTGAAAGGTTACTGATATTTGTCTTTTTTATCCTCTAATAAAGTGACCTTTCATATTCCCATTCATCTGTTGCAGGACCACTACATTCATCTCATTATGTTATTAACACTTGAATGTGACACGTGGCTGTCTCAGGGTAGCTTCCACCAAGAGAGCGTAATGTTGGCACAGCCTTGCAAGGCGCGAATAAGGTCTGTGTGCACTGTGTGCAGCATCACAGCCAGAGGCAGTTTCCATGGGAGGATGGCTTCCCAAATCTCTTCATCATCTAGAGCGTGCTAGACGTGTGTGTAATGGTCTCTCTCATGCCTCACTGCAGACTGTCTTCAGTCTGAGAAAAAACTGCATACAGATTTGGATGGCAGGAAGGTTGACAATTCCCTACTGGTCCGGTGGCCTTTTCACAAATAGATGCTCAGACTGCATACACAGGTTGAAAGCACTTGAGGACAGACACACTCACATATGCCCACTCTAGAGCACATGCACGGAGGGAAAACACACAGGCAGAGTTTGTTTACAGCTCTTCTGCACTGTTTGGTTGGTCGACTTTACTGCCAGGCTGACAATCACAATAGGTCAAACCAAATTGCCTGTTGTCTAGCTGTCCTGAGTACAAACTTGCCTAAGTAATTGCACATACAAATGTTTTGCAGAAGCATCTGAAGAAACAAAGATTCTATCTATCTATCTATCTATCTATCTATCTATCTATCTATCTATCTATCTATCTATCTATCTATCTATCTATCTATCTATAATAATATAATTAAAAACACGTGCAGCTTTGGTGCCTTGCAAGCCTTATATTTTTCATTTCACTGTGTAGCATTTAGTCATAATATTCTCACTACTGCCACTATGTGTTTTCAGTGCTTTCTAGCAAGCATTTAGGGATGTTGAGTTATTCAAAATATTTTTAATTATCCAAAACACATGTAATAGTTGTGTGTTGAGTTTTTATGATTTTTTCATTTCTTTTTCATTAATAAAGAAGTCAGAATTTCATCTTGCTTCATACAGTTTTGTCCAGACTTTCTTTTTTTAACAATCATCTAGATTACAGTACTTTACCATTTTAGTGTTGCTTTATTTCATGTTTTTTTTTGTCAACAGACAAACCCAGGACTGTGTTGTTAATATCCAAGACGTTCCCAACAACAGTGAGTAATAAAATAGAGGATTATGATGAAACCTGTCCATGTGTATTTCATTTTTGTTGCGACTTTTCTTTGAACAGCTAACGTGGTTACCAGCCAACGGAGGACAGGCCAAGTTCTCATCAAGATGGTGGAGACCAGTGAAGACAGCTAAAGCAGAAAACATGATGCAGTATGCAGACAAGCCTTTAAAATGTTCCTTTACAATACAACCTGCTACTGTATCAGCTAACAGTACAAATATGCAGCATGTGAAGTTGATTGTTTGTGTGCCCTCTGCTTGTTACAACGTATGTTGGAAATAAATCTGTACCCACCAGTATCAATGTTTGTCTTTTTTCCCCCTTTTAATAACAATATCTAAAGACATTCAAAAATTGGCAACAAGTTAAAACTGGAGAAATTGTTATGTGTCGATGCAGCTACTGCCTGCACCCAATGTGGTCGCCCCAGCAGTGAACGTAAAGACACCGTGATGCATGGAGGAGGTGTGTGTGTGAGTGTCCATTATAGACCAAAAAAACTGTGGATGGATGACTAAATGTATCCTATAGACTTTCTGACGCTTGGAGCAACAAGCTCAAAATTCATCAGTCCCAGCTCTTTCACACCTGGAGTTCATTTGAAGCCAACTTTGATTCCTCTGTTCGACCATTATCAGTAGAACTTATTACAGTGAAGGGTCGCAGGTAGCTGGAGCCTATCCCAGCAATCATTGGAGGAGAGACAGGGTAGACCCTGGACAGGTCGTCAGTCTATCACTGGGACTGTAAAGAGACAAGCAACCAATCACACACACATTCACATCAAAGGACGATTTCAAACGATCAACCTGACATGAATGTCTTTGGATGGTGGAAGGAATCACACACAAGGTGAACATGCAAACTCAGCACAGAAAGGCCACTGTCTGAGCCTAGGCTCGAACCAGTGACCTCCACCACCGTGCAGCCCCTTCAATTCTTCCATGTTATGTAATTAGATTACATGCAGTTAAAGGTCTGAGCATGTGTTTGTTTGGGGAGAATTTTTCGGCCAGATTAAGACCTGATCACTGATTTTTTTTAAAAAGATAACCTGAGATTATGTTTATAATGTGAAAGACATAAAGTCAGTCAAAACCCGTCATATTGTTGTTTTTAGGGATACCATTTTACCATCTGTGCAAGGACAACGAATGAAAAATAGCCTTTTAGCTAATTCTGGTGCATTTGCAGCAATGATATTAATGTACACTGTCCCTGTCAAATGAACCAATAAATAAAATAAATAAATTCCTTCAAAAAACAGGCCGTTTTTTTCTGACTTACATAAACACAGTGTGCCTTTTGGACAGTAAACGTCACAGCTCACCATTTCTGATCAAGATACATGTTTTGGAAATAACATTTATGGGTGGAAATATAAAAATTTATTAAAAGGCAATAGTTATATATATATATAATATTTACATGAAAGAATAAATTGTTTTCTGAGTTACCATTTGAAAACAAAATAAGTTACCCTATATCTGATCAGATTACACCAAACTTCTCTCTCAAAGCCTCTAATGTCACTGTAAGAAGGTTGCTGGTTGAAATGTTAATCAGAGCAGTAATGTGTGGAGTTTGCATGTTCTCCCTGTGCAGGTGTGAGCTATTCCTGCTCTCTGGGTAAGTTCCTCCTTTATCATTCACTGGATTTTCAACTTCTTAAAGTGGGAGTCGGTCGGACTTCCGGTGACGCCATGTTCTCGGCAGCAGCATAGAGGCAAGGCTCCGTCCGTTTAATATAATATCCTAACTA
>JBAMHV010000003.1:11770785-11785363 GCA_037177535.1 Pseudomugil gertrudae | reverse complement strand
TATATATATGTATACATACAGAAGATACAGGTTTTTGTGCATTTTGATGTTTAATTGGTCAATTTTGTTGAATCCAAATGATAAATGTTACAAGAACAAACACATTCTCATAAAATCATACTGTGAAGCTACATGGTACGGTGAAATGTATGTACTTTGATTTATTTATTGTATTCAATCCTACTTTGTGAAGAGAGAATGTTTACTTAAAGAAAACATTTGTATATAAAATTAGCACAAAAACAAACTAATGTGGACAACTGACTAATAAATATTAAAACATATCATCCAATGTGATTCCAAAAATGATTTGATCTGACAATCTTTTTAAATGTGCATTTAAGACTTTTCCATGAATGCTTCAATTGACAATGACAATATATATTTTCATCCATTATTCACTGTTTATTGCTTTTTATCTACCTAAACCCATCAATGGTCTAACAAGGGAAAGTACTGGCATCAAACAAATGGGTGATAAAGGTCAAGAGCTAAAACATGACACACACACACACACACCTGTAGGCAATTTAGGAGCTTTTAACTGAACTGCCCTATATAAGATTAGACAGTTGGAGGAAGCTGGATTATTAGGACAAACCTCACATATGAGGTGAATGAAATGCATGAAACATATTTAAAAACAGATCAAATATATTTTACAAACATTTTTTCTAAAAAAAAAAAAAAAGACAAATGTGTTGATGTTTACCATATTGCTTTTTTGTATCACTCATTCATTTTCTATTCTACGTATTCCAGTTTATGGTCCTGGGAAAGGTGGAGCCTATCCAAGCTATTTGCAGGCAAGAGGCAGGGTGCACTCTGGACAAGACAAACAACCACTTACTGGCTTGGAGAATTTAGACTGCCTTATATAACCATGAGAGCCCACCCATCCATGCAGAGAACTCCACACAGAACAGTTATTGTTCATACCACTCCCCAGCCAAGGCTCGAACCAGCAACCTTCTTGCTGTGAGACTGCTAGGATAACCACCGCACAACATGTATCCCCAGTTTTAATCTAATATAGCTAAACGACAGCTTAGATATTCAGAAACATTTTGAATACAGATTGGAGCATTCTGGTGACCTTTATGGGACGCATGTCAACTCTTGTCAAAGACTGCAAGTGTTGTTAGTGTGTAAATGGAGTCAGAGCTCTACGCAGTGAGTATTTCACTCTCCTGCGGCCATAATTATAGTGACACCCGAGTGACACCTTTCTCAATTATAGGCCTCAGTTTGTAAATAATTTGCAGTCTTTTTATTGAAGCATTTGTTACGACCCGGCTCAAAGACCATAAAAAAAACAGCTTGCCAAAATAAAAATAAAATTTTATTAAAAAAAAACAAGAAAACTAAAGTAAAGTAAACTAAATCATTACCCCTTGTATGAGCTGTCCAGTCCCTGGACGAGTGGTGTCAGGGCTTGATCTGTATTGCCAGCAGTAAGTGGGATTCATTTCCAATGAGGGTTGGACTCCTCCAGGACTGCCCTTTATCACCAATTCTGTTCATACATTTTATGGACAGACTTTCTAAGCACAGCCGATGTGTTTAGGGGATCCAGTTCAAGGGCCTCAAGATCAGGTCTCAGCTTTTTTGCAGATGATGGGGTTCTGTTGGCTTTATCTGGATGTGATCTCCAGCTCTCACTCAAGCAATTCACAGTCGAGTGTGAAGCGGCTGGGATGAGAATCAGCACCTCCAAATCTGAAACTATGGTCCTTAGCTGGAAAAGGGTGGAGTGTCCTCTAAGGGTGGGGGGATGTTGTCCATCCCCAAGTAGAAGAGTTCTTGTTCACTAGTGAGGGAAGGTGGGAGAGTGAGATAAACAAGCAGATTGCGTCTGCAGTAATGCGGAGAGATTATGTATCTCAACAGGCCTGGGAATGCTTCAGGATTCCCCCGATGAGCTGCAAATATGGCTGGAGAGAAGGACGTCTGGGCATCCCTTCTCACGCTGCTGCCCCTACAGCCCAACTCCAGATAAGCGAAAATGGATTGATGCACGGATAGATAAATCCAACCAAACCAGCAGGCGCTACGCTTGTGCCAACTTGGGTTTGGAAACTCTTTAAAGTGTAACTAACCCCCCTGAAAGAAGCTAACTCTGCTCTAAAACTTCCACAGACATGGGCGGGGTAACAACTTGCTGCTGAAACCAAACCCTGCATCACACCTGTGCTCTTACTGAACTGTACAACTTGTTTTAAAAGTTTTTCTCCATTGAACTTTTCTCAATAATTTTCTGATAGGAAATTTTCCATAATAGCACACAGAATGATATTGTGTTGTCTGTGGAATAATGTTTTTGGCAAACAACCAAAAAATAACTTGTAGACATATTTAAAGAAAATATCAATAAGGCAGTGTTAAGCTTTTGCAACATTTGTTTTCACCAGCTACTGTCAGCATCCAGATGTTACACTGTTCACCTAAGTTCCCGATGTTTGCACCTGTCCTACACTTGTAAAAAATTTGTGAATTCAGAAGATAACCCATCACCCCAAAAAACTAAATACTGGTGCTTATTACATGTCAGAGATTTTATAGAAACATCATCAAATTCTTCCATAACTTGTTGAGTCATGTTGCAAACAGACAGATGGACAGAAAATATAACTTCTGACTGGGTGGAGGTTAAAACGTCAAGTAAATTTGCTCTTTCATTTGATTATTGTAAAAATAAAAGCCTTTTCTGTATATAAAACTGTAAATTAAAAACAGCCAGAATATTTCAGTCCAGCTGGACAATAATTACTTTAGAACAAGATTTGGTACTTTTGATAAATTGCCAATCTAGATTGTCCTACCCTGGGATCAACAGCTAAAAATAATCAGATTGAAATCAGTGTGGAACCTAAAACTGATTATTATAATGTCTCTAGATCACAGACCTTTTCTGTACAATGCTCTGTCTTATTTAATTAAACTTACCCTGTATTTTATCAACCATTATGATTAGCCCTCTCCAAGTCAAGCAGAAGTCTATTTTAAAAAGATTCTGTCACAACAAACAAACATGACTTCACGGTTTTTCTCTTTCTCTGGCCAAAATTAACTATAACTGCAAATAGTTTATAATTTGATGTTTAGGGAAAAAAATCAAAAATTTTTTTTTTAAAAATGACTGATTGCCTGAAGAAGTTAAAGTGGCACTACGTAACTTTCTGACCTTAACAAAAGTGAAAAGAATGAACATTTTTATGTACATTCCTGAAACTAACTTTCAGGTCACTTTGTTATAATATAGGTTGGACTTTGCTTTACATGTCACATGTCAGATTTGAACATGAATCATGGCTGATTGTCAAGAAAAATGCAAGAGGACATTTGTAGGAGCTAAGCCAGTACTTAAAGCCACTGGGATGTTTAGATCCAAATTTTTTGACTTTGACTCTTTTTTTCAGAATTTTGACTGACTTGCTTTTTCCCGGTGTTGATGGTGTAAATTAACTGTCCAGACGTTGCTGTTGCACATTAAAGCTGATTTCCCAACAATATTAGAGGAAGAGAGGGAAAAATATGATCACAAAGCAAGAAATAGGTCAAGAGTCTGCACTGGACTGGACTGACTTTGCCTGACTGGAGAGAGCTCTGAGTACAGGTTGGATACAAGATTAATGAGATGAGAGGAGATATACTTTTATTATTACTTAGCCATTATCCCGGCATCAACAAAATTAACATTCCAGTACAGCCAATTCAAAATTACACAAAACAAGACGGACATAACATACAGGATCGGACATAGTACTGAGGTGCAGTCATGCGCTCCTCATCTGGGAAGGAAAAAAAAAGACATTTTGGGAAAATAAGGGATATAAAAGAGATATGCCTACTCTGTGCTGGGGGGAGGGGGACATCAGATCAAAAATACATTTTAGTATCAGGCTACAACTAGAAACAGCGTTACTAATAGCATTGCTTTCTTTTTCTGTAGTGTACTCTCAGAAATAGAGGTACCAGATAAGGACATGTCTGTACTTATAGGTACATTTTTAAAGAATGTTTTTTTCAAAAGTACAGCATTGGTCTTCAAAAGACCATAAGTGCACCTTCAGACAATGAAAAGGGATTCAAAGTGATATAAAGTACAAACTTGTACCATTTTAACCACAAGGGCACATGTAGCATTGAAAAATGTTGACAATAACCATTGCTGGCAGTAATTCTAATACCCACAGTAATAGTTAAAATAATTATAAATATATTTATTCATTAATTGGTGTCTGAATATTGTCACAATCTATATTTTATTAACTATCAATAATAATTTTTAACATGATCCGATGTTTAACTGGTACAACTTGATAAAATACAAAAAATGTACCAGAACTGAAGGGTACAGAAATGTCTCTCAAAAGATTACACCCCAGCAAAAAGCATTTGTACCCTTTTAGGTACAAGCTGGTACCTCTATTATGTGGAGAAATCCAGGCAATTACTTTCCCCATCGTTTCAATGCCATTACCATTACTGAACATAAAACATGGGGCGTTACCATGAACTGATTCAAAACGCTCCACTCACAAACTGCTCGTGTGGAAACCGGGTGAGTTAGCAACAAGATCAGTGATTATGATTGGCTAAGGCAGAGATATGTTTCATGGCAACCAATCTTAACTTGTGTTTTTTTTACAGACAAGCCTGGAGATGTGCGCCACACACATACCAAACACATTAGACGAAGCAGCAGCAGTGGCGAGTCAGGTCAGGTCAGCGGCAGGAACATGTTGGTAACCTGGTGACTTTTTAAAGAAGAATGTGCAGCAGCCAATTACTTCCTAAAAATTGTCTCAGGGAGTTGGATTTATAATAGGCTACAGTTTCTGCAAACACATTTTAAACTGTTTAAATGTTTAACACACCTGATGCTGTTGAAACGTTTACTTTTGTTGTGGACAAAATACTTGGAAATACAGCTCTTGTTGTCCAGTTGTTTCAGGTTGAGAGAGTGTGATCTTTAAGGTGCAGGATAAATTTATTGCTGTCTGCTGAGGTACAAAACCAAAAGGTTACATACACGTACCTTTTTGTTCTACTCATTTCACCTGACTTGTAAAAACTGCTCAGCAAAATCCAAATTCTTTGACAAGTAGCAATTTTCTTTTTACAGTGGTGCAAATAGTTACTATCCATGGTAACTTACTTTTGTTAAACAATAATTCAGTAACTCAGTTACTTTCTGGAATGAGTAGTGCATTTCTAGAACTACTTACTATTTCAAGGAAGTGTTCCCACCACTAATAATGATATAGTCTTATTTTTCATATTGCAAAATTAAGGGTTCAACTAAATCCCAAAATACTGTTTATATTATGTGTATCTGACATGAAACAATTTATTTTGTCCATGTACAGACCCAGAATCATTGCACACATGTGTTTCCTCTTACTAAATTTGATTAATTGTCATAAATTGAGTGTTTATATGTTTAACAGGTAAAAATGTCTTTATATGACATTTCAAATAAGTTAAACAATCACCTGTCTAAGTATAATAAAAAGCATGTGGTTGGTGTACATTAATCAACAGACTTTCAACGAACCCACAGGAGACCTCACTAATTTCATAATGAGTTAAATACAAAAGCACATATATAAATAAGAAAATTCTGTTAATCCCAATTCTCTTGATTTCACATAAAACATGGTGTGTGAGAACAAAGCTTCAATGCTTTTTTGTTTCTTATATTTAGTCTTTCCAACAGAGACACGTGGATATTAGGTGGGAGGAATTTTCACCTACTTAACCTGGAATATGCAAAAAAACAGCTTGTTTGAATACAAATAAACTTACTTGTTGAAACCACAGACCACACACACACACACACGTATGGAAATCATCTGAAGAGAAGTGCCAGATGGTAGATTATCTAGATTTGGATTCTCAATGAATGTTTGTCAACTCTTTAAGATACAATAATGTTTTTATATCTGATTTGCTAAGGAAAGGAATTGCCTGTTGCTGGTACACTGAGATTATAAAGTCAAATTTAATTATTGAGTACAACAATATATATGAGACAAAATCCTACAGGAACGAAGCGCCTGCATATAAATAAAATGTGGCTCAATTTTGAGCAAAGCACCTAAAACAATCAAATTGTTGTTACAATGACGATGATAAAGAGTGTAATCACAAGCTTTTACCATGTAATTTAAAAATAAAAATATATAAAACACTGCTTTCTTAAATCCTCACTCAAACTATAAAATATATCTTGTGGGCATGTGTTGTTCTTTGTTCAGATGAATGAGTCAGTGAGTGAATTAGGGCATACTCATCAAGAAGCAAAATAACACGTGGAAATTTAAGATTGCAAAGACAGCCGTTGAATGGTGTTTCATTAGTTCACATTCACTATGTCAAATCAGAATGTCTGTCACGGTTCTTTATGTGTCAAAAATAAGAATAAGATTGTTTACAAAATGCTTTTGGTGGAAACAAAAATTATACATGCAACAAAATGCTCAATGCAGATTCTGTAGATATACATTTTCTCTTTTTCCCCATTTTTACATCTAAAAACTTAAACAAATAAAGTCTGTCTACATGTTCATGGTATGATTGCATTTGTTCTCTGCTGACATATAGGGTCCATTAAAGGAAAGCAATTTCAAATGATTTCATACAAACATTAAGAAACAAATCTGTTTCTGGACATATGTCTGAGATGAAATACAAAAAAAAAACTACTGCATCAACAATATTCATATTTTCTTTCAAGGAGAGTAAAAGTATTTTTTACCCTGAATGTTTTTGCCCCAGAAATACTGCTGATTATTTTCTTTTTTAAATGAATATATACTTTCTATTTACTTATATCACATTTATTAAACTTAATACTACCTACTACTAACTATATGGTTGATGCAGTTCATACATTAGATTGTCTTTCCAGCCTAAAAGTTAACATAAACCACGAGTAAAAACAAACTGCATGCAACAATATATGGTTTTCATTCAGCATGCATGACCTTCAGACAAAGGTTTTGTGGCAGATCTATTAACTGAGGACCCTTCTGTAGAAATATAAGATTTCAGGGGGTCTGATTATGGATTTGAAAAAAATGTAGAGAGCGAAGGGGGGGGGGGGGGGGGGCAACGCTACCCAGTAGCTCCAGCTTGTCTGTGTTGAGGTTGAAACTGTTCCTGTTGCACCCTGAATACATGCAGTGGCTGCATGAGCAGAATATAATGACACGGATGATGCAGAAGTCGGAATCAGTGACAAAGAACAGGCTGCCACGTCTGGAAATCTCTGATGAATCAAAGTCTGAAACTCCAGCACAATTATTGGATTTACTCTTTTATTCTTTATATTAAAAAATGGAACAAGAAAGCAATGTCCAAAATTCTACAAATTCAGATATTTTGGTAATGATAGCACAGAGGATTGGATCAGAGGGAGGCATTGGAAAAAAGAGAAAATAGAAAAATATCATCTCCCTAAATTGAGCGGGATTATTATCTGCAGCTCCTAATATGACTTACAGTACTCTGGCAAAATGGCCCTCATTTTGAAATTATGAAGTAATAATGTGTCCTATGCCATATTTCAGTGTTGCTGTGTCACCCTTTAGAGATAGAAAATGTTAGGATTCTAGCTTAAAAAATGTAAAATTCTATTTGCAAACCTGCCAGTTTTGTTTTTTCATTGTATGTTATCAAACATGGATCTCTATTCAGGCCTATTTTACATGATGACATGTTATATAACAGCTTGACGAATATTCAGACTGAAGTCTGAACCTGACATCTTATTGAAGTGAGACCAATGTACAACTCAAAAAATATGAGGTAGTCAATGAGAACAATGTTGTCACAGACTCCCTGAATGAGATGTCTGGGTTGACCTGAGACGCCCTGATGGGCTCACAGCACTTTATGACTGTCACTCCACCAAATAGGCAGTAAAATCAATTTTGGCACAGGGCTGTCATTATACTGTGTCCCTGAAAGGTTTATGAAGGAATAACAACTATGAGAACAAAGTGGAACAAAGCATGAAGCTCCATGACTTATTTTCTCTAGTTTCATAAATTCACATCAAAGTGAAAAAATGGACATTAAAAATGGTCTGACTGTTTTTCACATTGTTGTCCAATGTGCCAGGATCCTGAAAGAGAGAGGAGAATTTTTCTGAGTAATTAAACCATTTTCAGAGCAAAACAAAAAAAGGTTTTTGAGCAAACACTCAAATGCTCTTATAAAATAGAGAATAAAATTATATATTTGGCTCATCATTTGTTGCATGGCTTTTCTTTTCTATTTTTTTTTTTTTGCATAGTTTTTTTTAACCGTGCATCCAGTTCAGAGGAAAAAAAATAGCTTTAGCTTTTTCAACTTTCATAATGTATTTTTTTCCCAAAAAACACTGTAAGAACTCTTATACAACATTTTAGACCCTGCTTTGGGAATATTTTTTTGCTTATAATGGAAACAATATTGTGATCTCTAAATTCTATGACTGTTTAAGTCATTCTTAAAACATTGCTTTAGAACATATTTATTGTTTGTAAAAATATACTCAATGCATGTTGCAGATGTTTAGCCAACAAAATACTCCACTGGGCTAACACATCATTTTAGTTAGATGGGAAATGAAGTGCAGTGCTATTCAATCTTCTTTTTTTTTTTGATGGCCAATCTATTAAGATCTAAACAACTTTTTCTTTTGCTTTGTTATTTTCAACAGCACAGAACACAGTTTACGCAGCACACTTGAGTTGGGAGACCTGTAGATACAGCTAACAATAAACCGTTCACAGTGATGTAGATGAGTTGAGATAAACTAGTAAACTAGACAAAAAACTAAAAGTTTTTATATTACCTTAGGTTATCTTGTGCAGACCATACAAAATGAACATTAACAGGCTGAGGATAAAAGTTGTACAATCAGGAGCAGAGGATCAACAAGGGAGAAATAACCATTAACATGCTAAAAGAGGTTGCAACAAAACAGATGGTGAGCACCTCTGGGGAACGAGGATCTGATGAAGCTTCAACCACAAGACAGCTGCAGAATGGATCAGCTCACTCACTGAAGGAGTTTGCAAAAGATAGCGTCAGCTGCTCATGATATTTGTCTCCTCCTTACACTTTGCTGTGCAACAAGATTTCTGGTATGAGAATACTGAATTGGAGCGACAGAATAGTTTTAGCTAGCAGTTATGATTGCAGTCTAACTAAAGGTGTGGAGTTTTTTTTCCATAAGTAAATACACTCAGAATTGAGTAATGGTATCTAATGCATATGCAACTTTAGTATGAAATAAATGTTTAAAAGTACGACTGAACTTATTTACACCTAAAGTGTGTTTTCCTTTCTGTATGTTTGTGAAATGAATCACTTAAATCATGCTCAGTTCAGTACATTTGATTTCCTTATGTGATTTATAACACATAACAGAGTTATTAGGAAAAAACACTTGACTACAGAGTGACGTGTTTATCAAACACTAAAATAGAGTACAAAAAAAAGAATCTTCCACCATTTCTGGCCTGTTTGTAAATAGAAAGGTAATAATGGATTTGACTGAATCAAGGTTTTCTAGATTTAAGGAGCGATACAGTTGTGTATCATCAGCGTAACAATGAAATAAAATATTATGCTTTCTAAAAATACAACCAAACACTGAGCTGCAGCCTCCCCGTTACAGCGATC
Source organism: Pseudomugil gertrudae (assembly GCA_037177535.1). Lineage (NCBI taxonomy): Eukaryota > Metazoa > Chordata > Actinopteri > Atheriniformes > Pseudomugilidae > Pseudomugil > Pseudomugil gertrudae. The sequence goes on along the minus strand of JBAMHV010000003.1, from coordinate 11,775,682 downwards.
CACTTCTTAAAATTGCTTTTTGTAGGGATCTTCAAGACGCAGCAATCAAATCTAATTGAATCGCCTCAGCACATTTTCCTGAGTAATGCCAGCAGATCAGTTTAACATTAGGTAAAGTAGATTTTCTACTATGATTTACACTAGAATCAGACTGAAATTATTCATTACTTTATTTGTTTAAAGACAGAAAAGGAGTTATGAATGAAGGATTTTCAAAGGATAGGGTAAGAGATTGAACAATGGCATGATTAAAGAAGGGACTGTATCATTTACAATGCCGGAGCTAGTTATGAAGTAGATCTCAGATCCAATTGTGTCAAGGATTTGTTTTAAAAATGTGTATAAGGGGTACACGTTTTTTACAAAAACAGAGTGACAGAGTGGGTCTATGACAGTCTGCTCCTGTTGGACCTTAGAAGCTCTGTTGTCTTTATGAAACATTGTAGAAAGTCTGCACGATACCATGAATGATGACAAACTGGCTCGATTTACTGGACTGAGGACAAGATCTCAAGTATTAAAATGCACTTCGGGACTGTGCAAGTGTTTTTCTGTCATAGAAGCAAAATATTTAGATCTTTTTTTGTCATTTCTAAGAAAAGTTCAAATGTTTTAAAAGCAATATGAACTTGTCTTTCTCCCCCTCTCATTCTGTCCTTCCAGTACATGTATCATTATTTAACCAAGGTATTTTTAATTTCATGATATTACTACACTGTCCATACTTATTTGACCTGTGTTGGGAAACAGAAAGTCTGAGCATATACCTGCAGGGGCTGCTGAGCACATATAATGGGCCATGTTAATGGACCAAACATATAAAGAAAATGGTTCCTGGGTTGGAGAGGAATTAACATTACTCAATAATGATCCAAAATACCCATATCATCAACATTCAATTGCCCTTGATAATGAGTTTATCTGGAGACATGTTGGGTGAAATGAAAATGGTGACAAGAAAATCCACTGACATGGGAATTGCTATTTGCATGAAGATTATAACAACCACAATTAAAACGCTGTCACAGCATGACACAATGGAAGAGAATAGCTCACAATGCTCTGAAAGAAATGCAGTTTTCATTTTTTTGAAGGGAGTACACTATGACACATGCAACAGGAAAACTTTACAATTTTAAACAGAAATGCCCCAAAATGGGTTTATACTTTTATTTCAGCTGGAAAATATTTATAATGTGTTTAGCTTTGTTGACAGTTTACCCCATGAGGGTTTGGACCAACAGAAATGCCATTTAAAATCAGTTCAGTGACATCTCTAGAATGGATTAAGATCCATGTAAGATATAATGTTTTCTTCTGCTTGTGTAAACCTTTCTAAAAGCACAAGATTAGTTAATATTGTGTTATAATTGTTCAAGGTCTTCCAATGTGAAAGTAACTAAGTAACCACCCTAATAAACTTATACTGCAAAACTCAGAACCATGAACCAAGAAGCTGAAAGAAAATGCCGGAATGAGTGGGAGGCTGAAGGCCTGTGTGTTCTTTCATTAAAAAAAAAAGATTTTTTTTCCTTATTTTCTAAATGTTTCATTTTGTACTCATCTCTAAGTCCTTTATTGCTGAAATGATTTAGTGAATGAGATGCTTTGTCCAGTACAGCAGTAAACTGTAATGCCAGAACAAGGAGCCTGAAAATACTTTTCTGTGAGCATAAAAGGCTAGAACGGCGAGTTTCTTAAACCTGGGTCACTGCCTTACCATTGTGCCCCTGATGTGCATCACAGAATGTAACAAAGGGATTTTATGTGGATGCTTTTTCTTCTCACCGAACAAGAGCCAAGCAACGCTGCTGTGGTTGAGTTGCAAAGGAAATCCCTTTCAGAGCCTCCAGCTGAGCTAAACGAGTAGTGTAATCTACGTTTCAGATGATGTGTGTCAACTATATAAGCACATCTGCAAGGCAAATGAATAATGTAATCATCTGACATAGCTTGTTTGTGATCATCCATTATATTTTCCCCAAATGCTTATGACAGCAGCTCCTGCCTCTAAGAACTACACTAAAATATTCTTGAGCTGCAGTTCCAGGTCTCTGTGTTACCATGAGGTGGAAGTGAAATATTCATCAAGCTATTCTGGACCACATCTGCATGCAGCTGTGTGCTGAGGAAACATTTTACTGGAAGCCTCTTAACTACTCCAGTGTTCCTGCTAGTGGATTTAAAGAAGTTTGCTTGCAAATGTGCCTCATTTCTTGTGCGAGATGTGTTGTTTTCAAGCGTGTTCTTATCCTTCAAGTGTGTGTGTCTGCTACTGATGTTGCAATTTGTGTGTGTGTTGCTGCACAGGGGTGCTCTTGTGTGCATGTCCATGTATCAAAGATGCTGCCTGTTTTCATCAGTATGCTAGAGGCAGCACTTCTGTGCATGCACCACTTTCATTTAAAGCAAACTTTTATGTCTGACTGCAGCATAGTGGCTGCAGTTCTCCTCTCTGCATGCTGGACCATGCAGTAAATGATGTGTTGCTGGCGCAGTGGATGTTATGAGAAGGCTGTAAAGTTAAAACCTTCCGGGGCCATAAGCAGACCCATCAGGATCAGGAGTACCAGCTGGCACCTGGCTGACCTATGGATCCCTGGGAAGTTATAAATCAAGACCCCATCTAATTGACCACACAGCACTGTCCATTAAAGGTTTACTGTTTAATCTATGTAACCAACTAGATGTCATGTCAGAAATTCACTCGCTTTTTTTGGTTATAATGACTGTTATTCAGTTAGAGTGGAAGCTGATTGATTGGCTACTGCCGAGGAAGATGTTTGATTATAGTAACAGGTGAAATTCCACAATGTTGATATTCTCAACTTGCTGATAGAGTGGAGCTGCTTTTATAATCTCGTTCATCTTTAATGTAAAACCACAAATTACCAATACATACATAACAAATGAAGCAAAAGGAGGCCAGAGAATCTTTCAGTTTCATAAGCAAAGGCAATGTTAATGTTCATTACCAAATGTTGTAGAAGCACTGTGTTAGTGACAAAGGATTTGATGCTTCCATGTGAAAGTGGGATCAGGAGCACACTGCAGGAGGTCCTCATTACCAAGACTCATACTGAGCATCACCTGTGAGAGTATGCATATATATATATTTATACAAGACAGAAACTAGGAAAGAGGGGGGGGGGGTTACCATGCTCTCATCAAAGGGCCTGATTTTGTTTTCTACTGTTTTTTATAAAACACATGCTCAAGAAACCACACCTAACCTGAAAGCAGGCTCACAAGTGTATTTTTAAAAGCATGTAAAGAAAGCAGAAAACCCTCATAACTACATTGTGTCACAGTGGGTTTGCTGATAAAGCTGGAGGCCTTCACAAGGAGGATGCTTCTCAAGGGAAATCAATGAGTTTATCAAGTAATACATAGTGGGTACTCCTGTGGTATATTAGATTAACTAACACATGAATATAAATAACTAACTATAGACTAAACATCCACAGTAAATCCTCCATGTCTTTTACATGGTAGTCTAACTTTTTTCCCTTTACTTCCATCCAAAAAACATTTATGATATGAAGATAAATACAATTAATGAAATATGACATATCTAAATCTAGGTCCAGCTATAATAATCTATTCCACTGAAGAACATCTCTCCTGCATCCAGTTGCCAAAAATGGAAGTGATCCCTCTAGAAGGCAGTAGAGGAATCAATAACAGTTGCATAGCACCAATACAAGAAAATACTCTGCCACTTCCTGTTTTATCAGAATTATATTTTCATAATTATATTTTTATTAGAGCAGCATTTCATATGATCTGCATGAAACTGTATGCTAAATGTGTGCATATGGCTCATTTTCCAGGCCAAAGCATAGAGAATATGTATTTCCTGGGTCTGCTTCCCTACAACATGACAGCGTGACTGAAAATCTTTTTCAGAAAAAGTGCTTTTTTTCAGAACAACTGTCCACAGCTGGGGGCTAAGGAAGATGCACAAAAATGACATGAAGATCTTTTTTTCTTCTCCTTTTTTTTTACTTGCATAACCAACAAAATGGAAAGCCTAGAGATACATTACAGCCCATCTATAAATAATGCTTACAGGCTTCAAAGTGAACTTTTTTGGCTCAGGTTTCAGTGGCATGTGGCCAGAAAAAGAAAACTCTAAACCAAACTTACTTTAATGAAATACTTGCATTGTTTTCCTAACTGTAAAGCATTTAATACACTTACACCCCAAGTTAACTTAGTCTTTCTGCCCTGAAATGTTACATTCATTGAAAAATTGAAAGTACCAAGCAGTAGTGAACTGGTCTGATATAATTCTGTGGTGCTCTGGTAAATATAATGGCCAGTCAGACTCTCAGCCAGTACACGTGAAATAAAAGTGCTGTATTTAGGCATTGACAACCAACCTGACCCCACACCTCTGTCCTGCTAAATACAAAATGTACCCTCAATTAAACTTTGCTCATTTAGACTACAAAAACCCACAAAAGCAAATAAAGCCAACATTCACTGTGGTGACTTAAAAACAACTTGCATGATATTAAAAATTCTGAGATTTTTAAGTATGTAAAACAAAGTCACACACCGATGTACAGTCTTTATTCATTTAATGCTGGTCTGTATTTTTTATTCTTTGTGTCATGAAAAATGTGTTTAGTAGAGATTGCCTTTATTCCAAATATGGATTAAGGCTAATAAATCATGTTTAATTAGTTGTTTCTGATTTAAAAATACTTTCAGTGACCAGATATACACAGAAGCTAAAAACAGATTCTTTTTGTATTATTAGTGAAGGGAAAGTACGGAAGCGTTTAGCCGCCACAGCGATGTAAAAAATATTGTAACAGTTTCTCGTTATAACGAGAAACTTTCTCGTTAAAACGAGAAACTTTTCTCGTTATAACGAGATACTTTCTCG
>JBAMHV010000003.1:11732846-11747820 GCA_037177535.1 Pseudomugil gertrudae | reverse complement strand
TCATTTGTAAAACAATAATCTTATTAAAAAACAGGAACACATTTCATATTGATTCATATGTTTTAAGGTGACAGTGCATACCCCCTACACCCCTCCTCCTGATAACTGTTCTCAACCAGACCACTGCCGGAGAAAGAGACCAGGTAAAACGATGCCCATGTCCACACACTGAATATTGTGGAGCGCACCGTCAGAATCCTGAAGAGCAGGTTCTGTTGTTTGGATCAGACGGAGGAGCACTGCTGTACAGGCCGGAAAAAGTAGCTCAGATTGTAGTCACCTGCTGCAAAACATCTCCAAGCAACATGGGCTAGAACATGATGCCAGGTGGGATGAGAACGGTGACCCGCCCCCATGTATGGAGCAAACAAGTGCAGCAGGGGTGTAGAGACGCAACAGACTCATTCATTGTCTCTTCATGGAATTATTTATATGTTCAATTTGCATTCTAAAGCAAGAAAGACACCTTGATTAAAAATGACTGCAGATGAACATAGAGCGACCTAATGAACTGTAGAACATTTCAAAGCTAAGCAAATCAAGATTTATTGGGTAAAAAAATATAATCTGGCTGTTCCTAAATCATATACACATTATCAAATTACATGTGCACAAAAACATATCAAATTACTTTGCTGTGGCTCTTTGAAATGTTACTCATTTAAATAGGCGTGTCTCCGACACTTTGCACCTGCTGTCATTTGTGTCAGCAATCTTAGTAAATCACCTACTAACCACGGTCTCGCCCCACACGCTAAATTCTAGATTCCACATGCTAATTAGTACACGCAAATTGAGATCTTAGTAGATTTGGCCCTGAGACAGGACAGAAACAAGCAGAACAACCCATAAGCATCAAAATTGTTAAACCCACTGTTAACGGTTAGATTTTACGCAACAGAACTACTCGTCTTTGTTACGCAAGCTGCTTATTGCCCACACCTGACTTTCATCTTCGCTCCTGTTGGCCAACCCCACGATTGGCTGATGCAGACACACCTCTGTTTTTGCTCCTTCGATTGGTTCCAGAGGGACCAATCACAACTCCCACCGGCATCTACCCCGGAAATAAAGGCTGCCGTCTCCGTTCCGTAGAGGAGCAACTGTTGACAGCCAGTCTGCTCCCGGCCTGTGAATTCGTGTGGTGTTTTGGGTCTTTAGAGTAGCCAAGCTACCTGTTGTGTGAGCGAACCGTTTTTCTTTGGATAATTTTATGCTGGGCTAGATTAGCTTTTGTATTGTTTAGTTTATTGGAGCTGCTCCATCTTGTATTAATAGGTCTTCTGTTTTTGTTGTCTTATTTTTTATGTCGCCCCGTCGGGTTGATTTTATTTTGCCCGGTTGAGTTGGTTTTATTTGGATTGTTTTCATTTTTGTTTGAGCAGCTTTGCTAACCCCAGCTTTTGCTTTAGTGGTCTCACATTTGAGTTTACTGGTACAATAAACATTGACTACCTTTTTATAACATCTGGTCCACGCCACGTCTTTTTGTTACGCCCTTTATCATACCCCAAACTGGGTCGTAACAGTCTTTAAAGTGAAAAAGCATTGCTTGCATTTGATGATAAGTGCAAAACCACTGGAGATGGTTTAGAGGTTCTAATGGACCCTGTTCCTTTCTGCAGCAACTGGGGTACACATCGGTCTAATGAAAACCTTTGTTTGTGTCAATAGAAATTTATTGACCAGACCAACTTTACAAAGTAAATTACTACAACTATGATTATCAGTTCCTGATGCAAGTAGATAAATTAAGTTCAATTTGAAAAGAAACCATACTATTGTGAACAAATTCCAGTTTCTTTTTTAAAGTGTAATAATTTATTGTTTTAACTGGAAACAACTGTGACATTTTGGGTCAAAATGTTTGGGACAAAAACAGCATGAGAAAATGTCAGCTTATCTTCTGGGAATAGATTTTCTGATGTTGTTTGAATGCACATAAGCCAATTAATCACTCAGATAACTGACTTTGAATTTAAAATAATAACCATAGGCTACAGATTACTTCATAATATCAGAATAACAATTAACATTTATGTCTGTGTTTTCCAATACAGTTACTGTGAAAATATGTTTTTTGATCATCTGTGAAGATGTTTAACTCCATGCATTTTAAGAAAGATCTGTTATGTTTGAGGAGTGGTACAGAGGTTTGGACCCAAAGGCAGGCAGACAGGTGGCAGGAAGCAGCAAAATGCAGGAACATTTCTTTTTAATGAAGATCCCAAAACAAATTACTTAAATACAAACTGAACCAATAAGACATAGGTAAACCAAATAATCAAAAACACAGGTGAACTAATGGACAGAAACACAAGATGACCGACAAAATAAAGATAGGAAATCAAGAAACAACACAAAAACCCTCAAACCCTAACAAGATCCGGCAAACTGGGAGCGGTCTACAAAACATAATGCAAATAAAATTATTAATCAAACATTTGAGTTCAGAGTCTTTGTCCTATTTATAATTAAACTGTCATGTTTTACCAGATGGAAAACAAAATCTAAAAAAAACACAAAATTGGTGTTATATTTGCCCTGAAATATTGCTTTTGAAAAAACACATATCGGACGACTGTCACTTAGATGTGAAAACATCCAATGTGTTAACAATAACAGCTTCTGCTCTTATCAGTCCCCACACAGCAAATCACACAATGTTCAAAGATAATAATTCAGCCCATTAGAATAAATCAAAAGCATCACATACATGTTTTGCATTCTCCATCCAGCCACAGTTACCAATGTTTGGTGGGTAAAATGATTCACACATTCAGCATTGTTTGGATAACAAGTGAAAGTAAGGACATGACAACAAAGTAAACAGATCATCTGACCAGTTAACTGACAAAACAGCGTTGGAACTGTCTCCTGGCATTTTCAGCTTGTACACATTTTTACTTTCAGCACACACAAAGTCAAACAAGCTAAACAGATAAACAGAAACGCTGCACAACAAAACAAATTATCTTTGGCAGGGCTAACAACCTGACAGGTAATAGATAGCTCTAATGAGTAATACAAACAAATGTACACAGATCACTTGCAAAGTCAGCTTCTAACAATTATTTTCTACATGGCTGGGACTGGTTCAGTGGTTCTTTATCATTGACAGTATTTTGTTCTGAAAAGTCCATCAATAGGTACATTTCCTTTTCTCTACCCCTTGTTATTGGATCTAGCTGTAGTGATGCCAACTGGCTGTGATGTTAACAGTACAGTGTTTAAGAATCACTAGCTGTGTTTCCCTTACCTGTAGATTACCTAAATACCTACATATCTACATATCGCAATTGATATCAGCTAATGAAAACACCAAAAGCCTTTAACATTGATCATTGTCTATAATTATAACTAAGATTATTCATTAAGAGTCCCAGTAGCTGTAAGACACACTCGTGCAGTGTTTTTGATTCAACATGCAAAAAAGATTTTCTAAAAATACATTTGCAATTTCAGACTCATTAAAACATATTAATAATTTCTGATATTTTGAACCTTGAGTGAACTATTGTGTTTAAAGATGTAATTGTGTGCTACCAGTATCCGTGTAATCAAAACCCCCTCAAGAATAAAGCTACATATGCAAACTTCCCACACAATCCATCCATCCTGATTTTTCTTATAAGTAATTCTGTTACACTTCCATCCTCCTCTACAGCCCCAGGGATGCAAACATAACCTCTTTTGAATATTTTGTGTCCAGTGTTACATTTCTGCATTTCTGTTATTATTAAATCAGGTTAATTATTCAATCTATCATCATAATAGTGAAAAATTCAATGTACTGCACAGAGTTCACAGAGCCAGCATCTGCAGGAACCCTACTGTATCTATCCACCACCTGCTTGTTATCATGCATGCAGGGATTTCCTTTTTTATGTAAATAATGTATTAAATTGCCCTGCAGCACGAGCATGAACACATGCTCCTGCTCCTTAACCTAAAAATGCCCTTTTTAGGCAAACTTTCATTTCACACAATTGAAAAATAACAAAGAATTTTTTCACAAGCATAGCCTTTACTGTCAAACTTTTGTAGAGATCAAGGCTAAAACTTGCTGAAGAAGAAGGAAAAAGAAAGTAGGCTACAACCCACAGGTCCTTGGAGAACTGCAGCAGATGTTGGCAGAGTGATAACTTCTTCCAAAGCTGCAGGTGGGAGAGGGCATTCACAATGAAATATTTGGTCAATGTGTGGGTTGAACAACATTCTTTGCAATAACTTTAACTTACAACAAATGCAGCAGAATTATGTACCGGTATATCCTGTTGGATACTGTATCTCCATCACAGTAATTCACTTAAAAATGTCTAAATCATGTTTTAGATGGCTGCTGTAAGCTGCAAGCCAGGTGGAAACTCAAAATGAAGGACAGTTGCTGTGAGTCAGACCCACATAGCTCATCCAGACTACTGGTGCAGGTCTCTGATTCTCATGTGATTTGATAACAAGATGAATTTGTTTGAAATAAGGGCCACAATGTGCACAGAGCAGCTTGGTTGAACAAGAAATTGGCTCTTTAACTCATTGGCTGCCAGCTATCGTTATAACAAATGTGTTTGGCAGCCACTGATTTAATATAAATCCATATTAAATCTTTCATAATTTCCTCAAACTTCTATGAATGTGTGATGTGTGTTTCGTCCTCATTTCCAAACTTTTACAACATCCAGAATAAAACTTAACAAAACCTGGTTTTGAATGACTCTTTGACTCTCTTGACAAGCAGCTCAATGACAGCAAGCCTCAAGAATCCCACTGCATTTCAGACTACGCATCAGAACTTTCCAACATATAAGCCAGCAAGTGACAATAATGTGCAGTTGTCTTGATTGTGGCGGCATATCACAGGTCTTTACAAGTGTGTAATTGCTATGTGACACTCAGGAAGACAGTACAACAATGTAATCTCAAATAAGAATCTGAATGAAAAAGCAGCGGGCATTGTTAGAGGGGAAAAGATGTCTTTTCCCAGGAAGAATAACGCCTCTCTTTCTGCATTCATGTCACAATTCAAACAGTTTACTCCACCTTTCCTTCACAACCTGTCCTGAATGCTGTAACAAGTCTTCAGAGGAAGGAGAGACAGATGTCACTGGCAATTTTACAGTGTATGAAGCCTGAATCTTAATGAGAGTTTTTGTTTTCTTTTTAATGCGGATAAAAAGAGTTGTTCACTGTGCAAAGATAATTTCCTAAAAGTGCAAGGCAATACCACTAATTAAAACTGACTGGCGTTCCCCTTTTTGTTATGCTTAACTAAAAGATCATTTCTCATTTCCTAGCTTTTCCTGTTACTTTTAAAACTTATTGTTTCATTATATTCCTAACATTGTCTTTGGGCAAAATAAATAAATAAAACATTATTTTAATGGTGTTCACTGCTTCATCATCTCTGACCTCTGATATTTAATTGATACAATGTTAGAAACTGGTTTCTTTTTTTTTCCTTATTCGTCATAGATATTTTTGGAAATCCACTTAGAAGATGGCCCATTTTTGTCTGCATGTAAGGCAAAGGCTTAAATGATCTTCAGTGTGATTTTTACAAAGTAAAAAGAATAACTGAAAGCTCTGTTGTTGTGAGTTAGTTCCAGCTCTGCATTATATCCCAAACAAAAGTGGCTGTGAATGGGATCACTGTCTGTAATGTAAAGATGCATGATTGATGATTCACAAAGAATTTTAACATAGTTTGTGGAAACTGGAAACCTTTCAGTGGCAAGTAAAAGTGAAATACCTGTGCTTTGTAAACAATGACTGCTTTTAACCTGAGCACTGACAAGACTTCAGATTACAAACAGGGTATGTATGCTTCTACTTGTTTTCCCAAGATAAATTTAAAGAGAAATCATTTCTCTGGAGCCACAGCTCATTTCCTGATGTGACAGGTATTTAGCTGATATCATTATTATTTTGGTGAAGTAGTGCAGGAGTGTGTAAAAATCTTGAGCTACCCCCTTTACTTATATTTTGCTTACAAGAGACCGTCCTCATACTCATTTATTCATTTTCTACACCACTTAAATAATGTTTGTGAGGGATATCAGTTGACTGCAATTGAATTAGAAGCCAATTAAATTAAATGAATTATAATCCGCATTAAGGCTGGCTTTGGGAATGCTTACATGATGGGGCAGGCAGAAACGTGAAGGGGACATCATGCATATACATCATGCTCCAGCCCACTTTTTTTATTATATTTGTTATTTTCCTAATGAGACTAGGTTGTTGGCAGAGCCTAACTCTCAAAGGTTTGGGAGAGGGTATTTTATTGGTGGTGTTATTGGGGGGGGAGGTGAAGGTGGTTGTGGCTTGGCCTGGATGTCTTTCTTCAGCATAGGTGTGTGAGGATCGCCCCAGTAGTGGGCTAGCTGGATATGTGGCATGGGGAGGTGGCTGGTCTCCGGGGTCCTGTGGCCCCCTGGTCTGCCTCTAATCTTTCTGGGAACCTGGTCACACTTACATAGTTGCTAATCACTATTCATTCCTGATCCTTTTTTTTTCACAAACATTTACAAACTTGCATGTTGATCCAGTTGTGTCATCCTGTGGGCCTACCAACGACATCACCAACGACAGTTCGTGTTTACTTTTGTGTGTGAATGATGTTTTTGGTGTGATTAACATTTTTTTCTTTAGTTCTCAACTCGTCTCTCTTAAGTTCTCCAGATGATTGTTGGTTTGGTTTCCTTAAAGATGTTGCCTGAGGTTTTCTGTTTTCTTACAAGTGTAGTGGTTGGTTTTCTTTGTTTAAGTGGGACATTTCATACACTTGATTTCTATCTGTCAATCTTTCTTTCTTTTTTCTTCACTTTCTTTTTCTTTCTCGTTTACTTTCTCCTTTCTTTTTTCCAAAAGAATAAATATAAATGAGTAAATAAAAGAAAATGCACTCTGCATTAAAAAATCTCTTTTCATTTATTTAATGAATACAACAGAAAGATTGCTAAAGCTATTGGTGCAATACTCCACACAGGCACATTATAGCACCTTCACCAGATCACCTACCACACTTAAACTACAACCAATACCACTTGATACATGTCAAAGTACATATACCATCAACTGAACATGGTTTCAATCTTCCCAGGAGGCGCATACCTTTAGCTCAGAGAATGGCTCCATTGACGTGTAGTTCCAACAACGAGCAGATGGCCCCTCAGTATGTTTTAACAATGAACATTTTCTACAGTAGTAACTTTTTATTATAGTGATTGCTTTTATGATGTGATAGAGGTTATGCCTTGGCTCCTAGCTAATAACACCTCCAGCCAAACTCACCCAGAGGTCTGACTTCATCAGATGCTCATATGTACATGCTCCACCATCGTGTGCACTACAGGCAGCATAAAAGGATGCTTGATGTGTTTGAGCACTGCAGGTGGCAATTTGCTTCACAAACTGTTAAAGATACGTAAAAAGATTAAAATGTAGCAGCCACAAGGATGTGCACCCTGATGTGCTCATGCAACCTGCCTGCAGGCTCACTTTGTAGTTAGTTTGTTATTAAGAGCATCAATTTAAAAACTAGAACAAAACATTTTTGATCCACACTTATTATTATTATTATTATTATTATTATCAGCATTATTGTTTTAATTATTTTTGAGGGGATTCTTGTTGTTATTTTTATTCATCTCTGTGTCACTTGCCTATGTTCACACACAGCTTTTCAGTCTCCTGACCTTCATTGGGTTTACGGCCAGCCGGTTGCCATCATTTCAGATTCAGAACAGAGCAGCACTCATCAGTCTAACTGCAAAGATTTAAACAATTCAGAACAACTTAAGAAATAATCTAAGGAGAGTTTCAGAAACATGTTGGCGGATGCTTAAAAAGTATAATAAAACAATCTAGATATTTACAAAGCTCTTTATAAGATAATAACATATTTAAAAGTTGTAAATGACACTACGAGCTGAAGCTACATGTTCTCTACAAGTAATTCCAGTAATAAGCAAAGAACAGTCCCCTCCCACTCATCCATTTTCACATGCAAGGCCCGTAAACATGATCTATGGCCCTGAAACTGCTTCCATCACAACAGTAAAAAGGAGCAATTGTGCAGTAAGTAATACCTGCAATACCTGAAAACCTTGTAATATATCAGAAAAGAAAAAACCTTGTTTTAGGCATTACAGATAGGTACACCTCAACCAAGACCCACATGGTGCTTTAAAAAACAGCAGTAATCTCATGATATAATAATTAAAATTTCTTTCATGTTCTTTTACTTTGTCAAACTTTTCTGATAATGAATTTGTAACAGATAAACCAACTTTTTTTTCTATTCACCTTCCTTCACGTGGCACACCTTTGAGGGAGGAGGGAGATAAATCAATGTAGCCGAACACTGTGTGGCCACTGAGATGGCAGGTTCAGTTCTGTTAAAAAGGTATGAAATGTAGAATCATCATCATCCTGCTCTCAGGATGCAAAAACTGAGCATTTCCACACCCCGACCTGCCAGAAGTGGTGATATAAAGTTTCAGGATATGATACCGAGTGCAGGAAAGGGAAGTGTCAGTGACAGAACAGTTTTTCTGTAATCCTTGTTGTCATGGAGATGGTTGAATCTTGTCATAATTTTATAGGGTTTAATGCTACTTGTTAGGCAGTAATCATTTGTAGATAGATTGTAGGTGTGAAGCTGTGTCTCTTTTGAGGCTGCACACTGGCAAGAGGACTGCTTCAGGTATTATTGTTTACTGAGAGATCCAAGCTATTTTATTGCTGCTAATAACATAATTTACATCCGATTCATCATTTACATGCATTAGGTAGACCCTAATGGATCCAACCCTCCTTGTCTCCCTTGATGTTCTGCCGAACAATCAATGGACATGCAGTTTTTTTGATCTTACAACAAGCTTTAGTTCTGTTAATGGGGGTTATTACTTTTAGTTGAAGCATTTTTGCTATTATGATAATCATTATTCTTAGCATTGCATATTTCAGATGTTTAATGGAGCATTTACAACTGGTTCAACACTTTTTGTCTGTGATTAGCTGTTGTGCAAAATTCAGGCTGGGATGTGCATTTATGCGGCACAGTATGAATCTTTAGCTCACTGAGGAACACCAAACATCTGTCAAAATGTCATTGCAGCGTGACGGTATGATGGTACAAGCTGTCAATACCTAAGCAACAGAATGAAATGCTAATTTGCAATCTAAAAGGGGACAATACATTTGGAAGATATGATGAATAAGAATTTCAAATATCACTTGTTTTATCAGACTCCAAGCCCCAGCTCCTTTAAAAGTCCAGAGTTGGATAATCACAGAAAGGACAAAAAAAATAGGAAATAAACTGAGCTAATCAGCTGCAGGTCAATGTTCTGATAGAAAAAACTGACTTTTCAACATTTCTGCTTCAGTTCTCTCCCTTTTTAAGCAATTTAAGCAAGGAAAGAAAATATTGCTTTGTGCAGTTTGATGGCTTCTTGAGCACAATTTTAGAGCACCAAACCTTCAATAGTTACCTGTCACAAGGCTTTTGGCCTCTTCATCCTTTAAGCAAAATTAATCTGCTTGTTTATGGCAACATCTGTGACAAACTCAAACATTTTCAATCTAGCCCTCCCAATCCAAGCAGCAAGAGTTTTATATCCCTCTAATTGCAGGTCCTTTGAATTTCTGAGCATGTATCATGATGGCATACAGGAGATCTTGGCATATAAAGACACACAGCGATTGGACCCCATGGCCTTTTCCTCCTGCCCAGGTCCTTTCTCCACTGACATTATGACCAGAACATGGTCTCTCAGAGGACAAGCCTATAGCGCCTGCCTTTTAATGAAATGTGTTCATCATCACCTTGTCAGCAACAGTGTGTGACTACTACAGGTTGACGCCACTTAGTCTCCCTAAGGGGAGCTTGTGCTGTCAAGCAGAATTTGCAGTCCTGCCATTTTGCCTTGACAGACGAACCAACCTGGACAGGACTAGAGGAGGGCCACGTAATGGGCCTTCCAGTCGTCTCCCTCTTATAAAAGCGAATTGAATGACATTTGTGTCTTCTTTGAGTCCTTAGCTACTTCTTGTTCTGCTGTGCTAGTCATTCTGTGTTTACACCAACAGATGAGTCTGAGCATTACTTTCACTATCACTCACCGCCTACACCATTGCATCACAATCTTTGAAAAGGCCCTGAAAGGTCAGTGTGGCAGAGATGACCAGTCTCTCCTTTGGCTGTTCCAAGCAAGCATCTTTGCTTTGCCCCAGTTCCTCTGCCTGGCTGAGCCCTGATCACAGGCGTAAGGGGCGTTACTGTAATGCTAACTGACATCCTGAGTAGTCGAGATTGCTCGGAGGGTTTTGTGGGCAGGCTGGACAGAGGGTGTTGGAGGCAATGAAGGGGGTAAAGGTGGTGTTTCTTGGGGACCTTTAACATCCTTTTAAAAGCTCAGAGAAGGCCAGCCTGACGCCAGCCTTTCACAAGACAGAAATTGCTGACAGAGGGGGTGGCGGGGTGATGAAGCTAGTGAAAGTGTGCAGCAGTTCCTGGAATGTCATTAAGTTCATCTTGTGATCCTTGAAATGATCTAGACACACTACAGGCCAATCGCCCTTACTGTAGTCACTGTGTGATTACAACCATTCGGACTAAATAATTCACCAGACGCAGCCACTGTAATAACACCCAGCTCTCGTGGAATGCACTTCTCTGAGTTTTTCCACTGTAGCCGATTACACCACTTTAGTCTCTGTCAGTTTGGTCTAACCACTGATATAGAAACATCCTGCATTGCAATCCTTTGATCTGGTGTCACTTTGAGCAAGCTCACAGAGTGCTGTGTGTGACCTGTAAGGCTTTGGGTAAATTGCCTAAAACCATAATGTGAATCTTCTTTTTCTGTGGACAGTCATTTATCCATCCACAGACGACAAAAAGACATTATCTAAAAAGAGCATTGAAGTCCTGGGAAACTCAAATAATTTCTTCAATAACTCCCTCAGACTTCCAGTTGTGTGCCATATTTCATTTCTGTGCTGAAGAATGAGTTTTCTGACAGCATACATAAGAAATGCAAAAGACTCAATGGGCACGTCTGAAGGGGGGCAGTGTACCCACAGAAGATCACAGCAGTGGCAGTGAATGCATCAGAAAACACTGCTGTAGGCGAGCATAAGTCAACAGTGCCTAATGTGAGCCTTTGGTATGCATGATGTTAAATAGATTGTGAAAATGCTCTTTTCATGACTAAGATGGAGCTTTTCATTAATCCAAGAGCTGAACCTGCCTCCGCAAAACAACGAGCATCCCTCGCGGGAAAGGCAAAACACCCACGGTTGGCTAGAGGGACCTCAGAAGAGCGCTCATACAGCCCATGAGCTCACTCTTTATGCATCCGCCCCCTTAGCTGTGCATACATTTGTGATTTGCATGTTTGCAGATATGTGAAATGTGTCATGTAAGTAGCAAGCAGTAATAACTGTGTGTCTGCCAGAGCGTAGATTATTTTCTGTGTGTTAGTCTAGAACTGTGTGCAAGCGCTTCTGAACATATGCTTTTGTGTTAGCCAGGCAAATTGTAGGTGGATGTGGTTAAACCACATTCTGGCTTTTTATGTGTGCAAACACAGCAGTTTGTCAAAAATGTAATGTTTTTCATATTATTTCAGGGGGCCACTGTTAATGATAACCACATGTTGAGAATTAAAGCAATGGCACCAAGGTTCAGGGAATATATCCATGTGTGAGCTGAGATAAGAGTGATTAAACTTCTTTCTCATTTTCTGCAGGTTATGAAAAATACAACGCGAAAAAATTGCAAAGCTTAACCTGGAAGAGAACCTTTGTTCAGTTATATTTCTCTGTCTTCAACCCATCCGTCATTATTTAGATACCAACAAACAAGGCAGTAAAAAATAATTGTTTAAAAGTGTATGCATTCGTAGATAACATGTACAGGTAAATTAAACACATATATATGGTGCCTCCGAGGCTGTAAAACTAGCTAAGTACAAGCTCAGCTGAATAACAACAAAAGTAGAATCACCCCGTTTTATGAATTAGTTCACACAAAATGTTAAGTGGACAAGTGGCAGCCAGGTGCTGCTAATGAATCACATAATTCATTGATAAGCAGCGAGTAAGTACTTCAATGAAAGCAGAGATTTTGGCAGTTTGCTGGCCTGGAGTCCATTACGCTACAGAGGAAAAAGGCTAATTCACAAGCAGAAAACGTTCAAGAAAGTTGGCAAAATTTTAAAATGCCAAAGAAAGTTTATATAATGCACAAAGAAACTGTAAAAATCTGAGCTACAATTTAATCTCAGCCTCACGTTGGATGGAAAATGTAATAGTGCATATCTACAATTAAAAAATGGTGAATAGTAAATGGACTGTACCTATGTAGGCATGCAGTGTAAAAACATTAACACTGTTGCAAAACCTTTTTTTTAGGTTTTTGGAAGAGAGTAGAAAAAATGAGATGTTCAGCTATGAAGTACAAGTAATCAAACATATTAAGTCAAGGATCCTCATCTATGAATTCATCTCCAGTAGACCGGATTACTGTATAGTCTATAAGACTTCCTAAAAAAAACTTTAAAAAAAAACATCTGCAGCTCATCCAGATGCCGATGCTAAGCTTTAACTAGGACTAAGAGACCTGAACACATCACACCAGTTTTAAAGTCTTTATGCTTCAGTACCTGACAGATTTAATTTTTTACTAATGGTTAACAAATCCCAAAATGATTTAGAATACATCTTTGACATGTTCAGCTAAGATACATCTATCAGAGCTCTTAGATCAGAAGACCAGAATCCAGACTAAACATTTCATAAAATGTAGACACTTTTAAATCCAGATTAAAAACATTTTTTTCTCATTTACATACACATGAAATCTGCATGGTACCTGAACTTACTTTGCTTTTAAACATTTTTATTAGGTCAATGATTTGGCTGTGATTGACTACATCTTAATGCTGTTAATGCCATCTGTAATGCTTCCAAATGTCTTGCACATCAACTGTGCTGTACAAATAAACTTGCCTTGAATAGACAAATGGGCCAAAACTCCTCTGTTATGATGTGAGAGTTTTACATCATAAAGGAAACAATTACTTAAATAAATTCAGCATCCTTTAATCAGCTTCTTTTCTTTTTTATTTCACAAATTGCATTTGGATTTTCACAGAGCTTTAGTTGAACAAATAATGTCTTACTGTTGTTCATCTGAGGTTGTACATAACAAATCTTAGAATCAGTTAAGAAGCCGATGATTCTCTTTGTCATGTCTTGGGACTGAATGATGTTCTTATTTGTTCCCATTATTGTCCTACAATCACAATTTGAAACTAAAGTAGCACTTTTCCAGTGCTGCTGAGTAGAATCATCATCCTAATTGGTCTCTGCCAGCTTACTTTTGTTTGCCTGCATGCACATCTGTGCCAGTGATTACAAGTTTAACTTTCATACACAGGTGCTGCTGATAGCTGTAAATGGTGTGATGTATTTTCCAAATAAAACAGGTTTCACATGTCAAACTGTCATTCTGTCTTGCTCTGTTAACAAAGAGGCAGAGACAGTTTAATCAGCCGTTTCAAAGTTAAATGAATCACCACAGGCCATCAGAGGATTCAGCCTTCGCTTTGGTGCCCAGAGATACTAATTTTAGGGCCCATCAGTCGTATAGCAGCCATAGAGCTCCCTTCATGTTCCGTCAGTTCTCCAAAACCTACAACACACTAATCTCATCACAGCAAGCCCAGCAATCTATATCTGAGCAGAGTCTGTTTTTTTTTGTTTGTTTTTGTTTTTTTGTGTGTAACACCTTTGCTACCAATCGGTAGTGTGCCTGCTTGAACTGAAACTGTCCCCAGGAAACAGCCCAGGCATCCATTTGTAATTTTGATGTCTGAGCATATAATTGAGGCCACTTTATCAACACCTGTGTTGATAAGTGTTGGCTGCATAAAAATCTCGAGTTCTACAGCAAGAAACAGGGTAGGAAAAAAGCCTTAAACCTGCAGATGCTACAATTTAAACCTGTAGATTTCTTCACATACTGTGACTATTGAGAGTTTGGGAACAGAGTAGTAAAAAGCATCATGGCGTCATTGTAAATTGAGATGTTCTGATATTAAGCTCTAAAATTAAACAAATAATGCAGACTTGTGGATGGATTTTATCACACTGTGAGCTTCCTAATGTCTGTGAATGCATTAAATGCTTTCTTCACAAATTGTAAGGGTCATTATTATCATTGTGAAATAACATATTGGACCGATGGCAGCAATGATTGGAATAACAGCCATGTTTTATAGCAGAGATACATGCAAACCATATGGATTTGTAACAACATATTAATCTGGTCATATGCTGTGACAGAAGGGAGAGAAAATATTTTAGTAAAGCATTGGGCCTCCATGAGCCGCTAGTGTAGACTTAATGATCCTTGCTATTTAGTCTTTCCAAGCCTAGTTGAAAATTCTCCTGCAGGGATGAACGGCATTCTTCCAGAACCTTTCATTTGATGTTTTAATGATGTTGATGGAAAACATCTCCTGTTACAGTCCTGTCTTCTATAGAATTCTGCTTATTCACTTGTCTGGATGTGACTGACTATATAGGGAAATAACATTGCTAATTAAGCCATCTGTCCTTAGAAAGTATTTAATGCATTTTCTCTACTATATACAGTCATAACAATTAAAAGTAAATCATATTTATGGTCTATTGGTGTTAGGAGCATACCAGGATGGAGAGACAAAGAAGAAGTTGCTGAGAATATGTTTTTATGATTAATGCTTCAACGAAAAAAATCTATAAAGACACATGCTGTTCAGTGTTTAACTCTGCCATCCCAACAAACAACATGAATAAATATTTAGTTTATTTTTATTTATACACACACACACACACATCTATTTATATATATATATATATATATATATATATATATATATATATATATATATATATATATGTGTGTGTGTGTGTGTGT
>JBAMHV010000003.1:11718260-11729595 GCA_037177535.1 Pseudomugil gertrudae | reverse complement strand
GAGATTATATATATATATATATATATATATATATATATGTGTGTGTGTGTGTGTGTGTGTGTGTGGGGGGGGGGGTTATCTGTTATCTGTGCAAGACATAATAGTGTTACAGGCAGGTAAAGAAGCTGAATTTTCATGACACGTATGTAATATTTGTCATGGCTACCTTACATTTTTTACACTGGAGTCATCCTCATTTTCTCAGAAATAAATTTTAAGCATTTGCAAACTGTAATATGCAAGTGACCAGTAAAGTCAGTGAAGTTTAATGTGAAGTTAGGTAAAATGGTCAACAGTGGTAAAAATGGCAATTTCAAGAACAAGCTTGTTGAGTTAAACAAAATTATCTGCAACATTATGGTGTATCATTTCTGTTGCATACTAACAGAATGCTTGTTTCAGTAGGTGATGAAAGATTGAAGTGGTTTTAAAAGTTTATTTGGAGACATGCAAATAAACTGGAAATAGGTCTGAGACTATGGAGAATCCAGATATTTAACATTCAGCTGAACTGACAAGATAACCGAGTGTGTTGTGTGAAATCAGTGGAATAATCTGAATGAGCAGTTCATCAGAAGTCCCTACAGACACTAAAAAAAGACAGTGTTTGCCTTTGCCAACTTCTCAAAATGGCTACATGAGACAAACTCACTTTTTTCCCACATGCATGGTTTAGTGGCCTTAATTACTTTCTATGAAGCCACAGCTTTATGTTTTCTTCAATAATTGAAAAAATAACCAAATGCTGACCATTTCTATCACCATCTTGTTTACACCCTGCAGATTTGGCAACTCTATCATGGCCTGGACTTTCTACAATCATTTGGTAACAAGAATAATACACAAGCAAATATGTGAACTTTTGCACTCACAACAAAGCCAATAACCTATGAGAATGTAAAGGTAAACAACAAACATGTTAAAAGTCAAAATCAATAAAGGCCCAGTTGTGTGTATTTTTCCAACCCCATGTGTTTTAATCCATTCACCATTTAAAAAGACAAGTGGAAAGACTGTTAAATGCACCAAAAGAATTGCTGTGGTTTATCTTATAAATTGTGATGCTGTAAAATGTTGCCTTTAAATAACATCTTCTTGTAATAACTACACATTTTAGTAGGGCATGAAATTATGTGTAATGTGTAAATGTATGTTATTAATAATTATTGCATTTAATAAAACACTACAAATTATTTAAATTATAACCATGTCATGATGCAGAAAGTGTGTATAAGTAGGGATGGGAAATAATGTGTTAAGTAAGAATAATTAATTACAGAAAATTTAGCGTGTTAGAAAAATTAACACATTTAATTGTGGAACACTTGTCAGTGCACAATTTCCTGGTACACCGGTTAAACTGATGCACATAGTAGAGCTTGTCTAATCTCGTAGCTTGTAAATGGCAACAAATCTAGCCACTTTTGTGCCGTTATTTGAGATTTTTGGACTGAAGTAATGCATGTATTGTTCACTCTGCATAAGCTGCGTAGTCAGAGAGAAACAAGAGAGAAAATGTGATCACAGTACAGTTTAGTGGCTTTGCTGTGAAGCTGCATCTCAGACCAACTACCATGAACTCTCTTATGAAGTCTTATAAAGTATACCAGTATAAATTAGAAAATGTATTAAACTGATATCATTTTTGACAAACAAAAAAATGACTCTTTGTCAGACATTTAGTTCATATGCTTGTTTGAAGTTGTGTTCATTATAAATGAATAAAATAAAGAAGGAAGGTTTGATTGATGAAAAAAGCCAAAAGGTCTCAGCCTGTGCTGTGATGCTTTTGATTTTTAACTAAGTTCTTAAATGTTTTGATGTACAAACTGTGCTGGAAAATCTTGATGTTTCTGTGAACAACTGCTCGCTTCCTGCGCCACTGTTACATTTGTACATCGTTCCTCCTTCGTCCTTGTTTTCCAGACTACATTTTAACAAGGCCTTCAGAAAATAAAAAAAGGACTCTGTTACAGTCAACAGTCTCCAGCCACTTTAGACCCGTGGGCAAATGGAAACTACAGCTGTTGCACATCTTATGAAAATGTGGTTGTAGCAGTGATTTTGGCTGTGTCTTTGTTTTGTTGAAATCATGTCTGATGTCTGTTTATTTTGTAGGGAAAAAAAATGTGATAGTGAAGCTTCTTGGCGCTCTATGATGTAGACTCAGTGGTGCTTTTTTTATCTATACTGAATAAAAGTGTGTCTTTCTTATTACGTGCACATAATACCAGATCTAAATTCTCCATGCTGGACGTGAGATGACTAATGATGGAACTGTTAATGGGAAAGAAAGTGGAAGATAGATGTATCCCTGCTTATACAACTTTTAACATTGTTCAAACAAGCTCCACCTCCAGCAGCTAGAACTGCTATAATAATAATCATGTCATAAAGAACCATATAACAGTCAGAGGAACTTTATTAGTTTAATTAAATCTTGCTATTACTTCAGTAAGCAGTTTACTTTTTACTTGTGAGTATTTTTACATGAGGGAAATGTGCACGGTGGCACAATTGGTTAGCACGGTGGGCTCACAGCACGAAGGTTGCTGGTTCAAGCCTTGGCTCAGGGGAGGTCCAACCAGGAACCTTTCTGTGTGGAGTTTGCATTTTCTCCTCGTGTTAGCGTGGGTTCTCTCCGGGTTCTCTGGCTTCCTCCCACAATCCAAACACATGCACCTTGGGGATAGGCTGATTGGAGACTCTAAATTGCCCATAGGAGTGTGTGTGTGTGTGCATGGTTGTTTGTCTATGTGTGTTGGCCCTGTGATGGACTGGTGACCTGTCCAGGGTGTATGCCTCTCGCCCGATGTCAGCTGGGATTGGCTCCGGCGACTCGTACAGGAAATAAGCGAAAGAAAATGGATGGATGGATGGGTATTTTTACACATTGGTACTTTTACTCGAGTAAAATTTACATAAATGTTTTCTGTGACTGTCAACCTCTTAAAAATTTTTGTATTAAATGCACTACTGCTCTTTAAAGTTTAAAAGAAAAGAAATAAGTATAGTTGTCATCTGTCTCTAAACATAGTTCCTTTAGACAGGGATTGTGTACTTTCATTGGTCCACAGAACAACAGAAGAAGACAGCAAGGAAACACAGCTCCAGTTCATAATAGTCTAATGATGCCTTTCTGAAGTGAAGCCTAAGAGGACTGAATGAACAAAAGGACTTAGGCATGTAGGAAACATTAAAAGGAATCATGAAAGGTGAATGCAACGTAATGGCAGATTCATGGGCAAGAGGCAAGATGCTTTCAAACCCTAGTGTAAGATAATGCGCATAATCCACTGCAAGGATGTTAAGTGCACTCATTTCACACTCCATTTCACACAATGCTGCCCCAGGAAGAATCAGAATCCATGTGTATGATGACTCGGGAAACACACAACATCACTCTTCATATTTCGGTTGTTGCTTCTCGTCATTATTGGTAATTTCCAACACATATTAGAATTTATGACATGACAGGCAAATAAGAAGAGCCTGAGTTCATGTTTTGTGGAAGTCAGCACTTAGCTGAAAATATTTACATTAAACAGTAATCTGAAAATCTATCTTCTTATATGTTTTCTCTTTTTTTGCATTAATGTAATTTCAGTCATTTTTAATAATAATATTTAAACATATTCTGTTAGAGGGACAAACATTTATTTTTCAAAACATTATTCCCTAATAAAAATAGATTTGATAACAAACCATATTTGAATTTTGTGAACAAAAATAAAAAATGCTATGAATATTTTCTCAACTCTGAATAAGAAAGTCCTCCTCAGTGTCATTACAGGAAGGGCTTTTCCTGATTAAAGGGTAATAACAGTTTTCAGATATTGCACAAATCGTGCACATGTCTGTGTTTTTGTGTGTGTATATCTAAAGGCAACATGAAGGCCTGGTTTATTTTAGAGACATCTCCTAATCTGTTTTCTGTCAGATTAAGCAACCTGTTATCTATTTCCACAGAAACAAAGACAGTGTGCATCCATGTTTCTCACATCGCCTGTCGTTACTATATGGAATTATTTGGAAAACCTCCCCCAGTGAGCAGATGGCGTCTGCCGGGAGGAGAATGAAACTGGAACCTGGGCTTTATACTCTGCACACATATTTCTCTATTTCCACCAACAACCTTTGTAAAAGAGAACAGCACACGTCTGCTGGGAATTTAACCGTGGATCTGTTTTGGGAAACACAGGTTTGTTTATTGCAGTCTTGCTCTTGTATTCATGCAGCAGCTGTAGTAAAAGCGGTGGCTACTGTGGGGAGTCTCTCTGCAGACTGGAGAACTGCAGGATCAAACACCCCCTCCTTCCCTTGATTTCAGCTGCTTTGATCATCATAGTATCCATCAAATGAGTGTGGCGTGTTCATTATTTGACCCTTCGTCAAGAGGATAAAATGTAAACTAATGTGTTAAATCTAGGAAGCTACAGCATGCATGCATGCTGCTGAATCCCCGTGTATTATTAAGCAGGGAATGAGGCTGTGTTGTAGTATATCTTCATAGCTGCCTACACTCCAGCCCGTGACATATTAAAGAAAACTTAGCAGAAGGCAAACCAGCAGTCTTATGCTGAGTCTGCACTTGTTAAACTAACTCAAAGGACAAGATAAGCTAAGCAAAGCATGGAAAAGTAAATCTAAGGCTGTTTGAATAAGCCCTGCACCTCTCTGCCAGCTACAATCTCTACACAGAGTATTCTACCCAATCTCTCTCTGGGGGAGATTTCTAAAGCACGCTTTGTTGCAAGAGCCAGGTAGACTATCAGTCACCTCCGTTGTGAAGAACACACAAACAGAAATAACCCAACATAAGACATAAAATCCACCTTGTGGGAGCACACGGGCTGAATTAAAAGCTCTTTTTTGCTGACTCACAGTTTTGACATAATTATCCGCTGATATGAAGAACATTTCCCCTCTTGCCTGTAAGTTCAGAGGGAATGCACACAATGGCATATTCGGCTGTAATCATAGCAGCCCCACATCATGAACTGAGCCTATGAGAGTAGTAGAGCACAAAACTAATCTCTGGCCCCGCAAAGAGGCCCCAGGGAGCAGCCCAGAATGGAAGCAGTATTAAATCTTAGCTTTCCTTGAGTGTCAGGTATTTACTCACTCTATGAACCTTGACCACCAATTCTTGTCTTTTATAATTTGCCTACAGACATACATTGCATCTGCAAAATAAGCATTATGTGCATCCCTGTCGACGAAACAAAGGCCTTGGAGGAAGAACCACGCATGCCTAAATAACCTGTTAAAGTTTGCTCCGGGGTGCACAGTGGCAGTTTGACATCAGCAGTTCCCCCGCTGCCTCCCACCTCGCTTGCATCGCCAGGAGGCTGCACATCTGCACATGCACAGTGACTGACAATCGATGGTTCACACACTGTTTTCCACTCCCACCACCCCACCCCCAAAAGAGAAACACCTAGCATATCTGCTCCCTCTACCTGTTCCAACTTGTTCTACGCGTGAGAGGAGGGGGCACAGGGAGAGAGCTGGGGATGAGATAAATCTGGGGGAGCTGGGGGTAATGAAGCGGTTGTTTGCATCCTCTTGTTGCCATTCAGAATTAAACTGGATCGACTTGAACAGGAAAAAAAACGGTTTATCCATGGTTTGGTTAATCTGTGCTTTCAGAGCTGTAACTATAATTATATTAAAACCCCGCGGCTGCAGCAGTTTCGATGTTGACTCATTCTTTTATCCTTTTTTTTTTGTGAGACTTCAGGCGCCTCTGCAGCGCAGCGAGGCAGGGAGCTCCGACCAAAAAACGCTGCGCCTTAACGCGCAAAAAAACACAATCAATACACTTACAAAACACTTACAGTTCAGGGCGTTGCACCGCTTTCCCACATAACACACGCATGCACTTTTCAAAAACTGTCACAACTCTGCGAAACACTCATCAATGTGAGGATTAACCATGACTGAAATGTGCGCGAAAATGTTTTACGCGCACACGTAGATTGGTGTCATGAACCATAATCTTCTGTAATGCCCGTTGGTCTTCTGTTTTATCACTTACAATAATGAAGGTAATTTTTACACATTTGAATGCCGTGCGTGATTCATTTTTGCAGCTTGTGTGGCTGTGCTTACCTGTCTCTGCCCACGAGGAATCTATATGTATTGACCCATATCCAAGGTAGAAAAATGTACATATCTTTAGATATATGAGTATGTTGATGAGAAATTTTCCTGAGCAGTTAAACCTTTAAAAAAAACAGACCAGTAAAAGCATCTATACATTGTTTCTGAATAGTATCCAACAGGAATCCACACGTATTTCGAGGCTGCGTCGATCTTCCAGAATAACTGCGAGCGCTGTCCACAGAAAAAGTGGTGCTGAAAGTCCCAAGTTCCAACTTTACGTTGCGTGTGGGTGAAAAATAAACGGCATGTCCAGTGGAGCCACTCACTGAGGCATCCCCAGCAAATCGAGGATCAGATTTTTACGGGATAACAGAGCGGAGAGGCGCTCATCCCACACCCGAGGCGATAGCTCTTTCCAACTGATAGACGGACGCCTGTAAGCGCCCGCGCACTGGTTGTGATTGATCTTGAATGCATAGCAGCGCACCGCCTTTATCAGAGAGGAAATACACCATCAATGAACAAGAGGAGATGTGTGAATGCCAAATTACAGCATGTACTACCACCAGCGTTTTGGCAGCGCGTGTAGTCAGAATGAGACATGCAGCGTTTGCGTAAATTAGTTCAATTTGAGCGTCGATTTGGCCACATACTGCCTTCCCCCTTCAGCACACTGAGACCTGGGTGTCAGGTTTTGCATTTAGTCGTCTTTGTGAAGTGAAAATCAAGCAAAGAAAGCTTTACTGGCACTAACATTGGAGCTAAACAAAGAGATGCTTTAAAATATCACCATTGCCTTAAATGCAAGATCATTTTGAGTCACAAAAACAAGCCGAAACTTTTTTTTTCATTAACTGATTTACGTCTTTTTTAAAAGGATCTGTGATCATTTCAGTTTACAAATCTCAACAACAATTTTATTATTTCTAATATTTGGCTGGCCACGTCTTCCAGGTGCTGTTGCAGCCCAGTGCCGTTAAGTCTGGAAGCGTTTGGGGATGCTTATGCGTAAACCATGACGAGCATTATAAAGTCCAATCACTGAGTGGGAAAACTCAATCTAGACTGGTTTGTGTTCGGGAAGTGTATGAGCGTGTGCTTCCACCGAGTAACAGCAGCTCCACTCTGCAGCAAAGTTATAAAATTATATCCAAGGGCATGCCTCTATATGTCCAACATTGCCCTGCAAATGTGCAAGAAATTATTTTCAGCAGGCATGAGGATGCTATTAATGGAAATTTCAGTGAGACTGGACTTTTTTTTCCCACCTTTAAGTATACGCATGCCTGTTAAAAGAGAAAAGACTTCCTCGTTTGTCAGTTTAATGGTAGCTGCCCTGATTGACTCATTTCCCCTGATGTGCAAAAGAGGGCTTATGGTGATAATTCGGCAGCTGCTCTTTCTGCCTTCCTGATCACAGGACTGAGAAGTGTTGTCTGCGGAGGCTTTCACAGGTCTGAGTGGGTCACACCTGTGGAGTGCTGGACCAACTCCACCACATCAAGGGAAAGTGGAAGGGGTGTATGTGTGTGAAAAGAGAGTATAAAGGGAGGTGGGGGTTCTCAGATGGATATGTGTGTGTGTCATGTCTCTGTTGGCCCTGAAGGCAGCTGAGCCTCTGAATATTCATCACCACCTCTACTGGAGCAAATTCCTGCTACACGATTACACTGACAGTCTCATGAGCCATAGCGGGACCATATAAGTCATGTCAAAGAATCGTAAAGCTAACTTGTGTACATTATTGAACAGTATTGAACATCTCTTTATAAAAGAGCTATGATAAACATAAGTGTATGATTTAACTGTAGAGAATGGATACAAAACCATTTTCTCTCAGAGACCAACAGCTGCTTTGCTTTCTGCTGCAGTACACGGCAAGACAGCCTTGTTGAGCAAGCCTCCTCTAAGGATAACATGTTATGCCACTAAGTCCTCCCCATCCCTTTCTGTGCAACAAACTCTGGAGATTACTTGTTTCAATTAGCTATGGGGCGGAGAGAGTTTAAGCCATGTTAATTCCAGTCACTAGTGAAAATCCCAGTCAAAAAGACCAGCCACTCAGGCATAATCACCTCCCCCCCAGTCGTCTCTCATTTCATGGATACATTAGAGGAATTAATCAAAATGGAAATTCTTTGGGGGGTCACAAAAATATTCACTTTCACTAATGGCATTCACAGAAGATGGGAACCATGATAAATGTATTTATATATATATATTGTAAATGATGTTGTGAGTGTCTCTGAAATGAGTCCCTTTGTCACTTTGGTTTGAAGCTATATTTTACAGTGATGAAGCAGGGCAGGTCAGACTGTCTGACCACATGCACCATGTGTGAGGGATATATTTGTTGAGGGTCAGGCTTGCTGGCTGACAGTTGCCACAGCTGAAACCTTTGATCCCTCATACTTTATTTTTCCAACTATAGCTTGATCTGTGATACAGAGGAGAAAAATCTGAGTGTTTGATTATCAGAACACCTCAAAATAAATGCAGAAATAAAGCTGGAAAAAAATCCTGAGTGATGTAATAATTACTATGAGGATGCAAAGTCATCCAACGAAAAGACAACAGAATGATAACTTCTATTAATTATAACCATAAACGTGTCAACCAGTGGTGCACAAAGGTTTTGTTAATGTTTCTTTCTTGGCACAACTGAATAAAGTTGGCTCTTAAATCCTTGACAAACAATGGTATTTGTTGGGGATGTTCATACTCCTAATAACAGCTGGGTTTGTTTGTAGAATGATTAAAGCTCCGGTACATAAACTCAACTCAGACTCTTTGTTTTTTTGTTTTTGTAAGTTTGCTATTGAGTTGTTGGAAACTAATGGAAATCCGAGCTTGTTGTAACTGGCATGACAGCAACACCTGGTGGCTATGGCGTCTAACATCTTCAGACATAAAATGTTACCTAAAAACTGCTCCCCAACAGGTTCTGTGCAATACAAAGTAAATATTCTGCATCATAGTACACAATATGTTTTATATTGTAACAGACATGTAAATAGATTTTCTCAGCTCTCAGAAAATGTTTAGTTCCCATTTAAAGTTTACCCTTTTGAGAGCGTTTAATAAAATCTAACTTTATGCAATATCTGAGATGAGAACGTAATGATTTTAGATTATGTCAACTTGTTGATGCCTTCAAGCAAAGGATCCAGCACAGAAAGAGCTATGTCACTATAATCCAAGAAAATCAAGCACAGTTGCTTTGCTTGTGTGTGAGGCTAAGCATAATCTATTGTAGCCTTGGGCCAGACAACACAATCTCCTGCTTATTTAGTCATTAACATGCATATTTACCTGCAGAAACAAGGTGCTAGAAAGGTTAATGTTTCCAATATCTTTGCAGTCTTCTATTAAACAAACGCTGCTGCATAGCCTTTGGTTGTGTGGCATCCTCTGGGATGGCCTCATTATAAGATCCAGCACTAAAGCAGAATTTCCTATCTTATTTATATTGCCACAGTCTGGCTGCGACAGCTCAGTATTTCTGCTACATGACTTTTAGCAATACGCTGTGTATTTCTAAATGACTTTCTTTATTTGGATGGATGGATCATATTGGCTTCATGAGATTTTCACATTCCCTCTGTACTCTGCTAAACATAAAGTTACTCTAAATAAACATCGAGAGTTCCCCGGGCACAGTAACTGATATCTGTGAGGGAAAAGAAAATAAAAATCAATACGTTTGTGTGTGGTGTGTGCTAGTTTTATTCCAGTTTCTGTGTAAAGGGAAGTCAATTCATTATAATTCACAAGCATATGTAACAAGATTAGACCAACAGAGAAGGAGAACTCCATCAGTTAGCCTGAAAGTAGGTATGTAGGGGGAGCAATCAGTGAAGGGTGAACACCCACAGGATCATGAAGGTAGCAATAGCAGGGATCAAGACTTTAAAGTTGGCGAGCCAGATACTAGGATTCGGCTTAGGATGCAAGGACAGATAAAATCACTGTACACAAGAACAAAACCGTGCAGAAGGCCTCTCTTCTGAATGAGGGTTAGACAGTTATTTCAGGATCCAGCAGAAGGCTGGCAGGGAGGGCAAACCCTTCGAATGGGCTGGCACTAATCAAACCTTAAGGAGACAGGGCGTCAGCTGTGAGGGCTGACTTTGGAGGAGCCTGGGCTGGCATCTGCATCAACCAGCTCCAGAGCAGACCTGACGTCTGTGACACAAGCCAAGGCTGAAACTGTGGTGGTGATGGCCGATTCGAGGACAGGCTTGTTGTCGGCTGAAAGGAGCGGCATGTCAGAAGACTCAGGGACCAGCTATCAGTATCTTAAACATAACTGCTTATCAAATGTAAGCAATTTGATCACTTGTATCTAGATGTCATGTGTGCATATTGAAGAAATATGGTTTATCATCACTGATTTTAATAATTTAGAGCAGGGGTGCCCAAAGTGGGGCCCGCGGGCCAAAGTTGGCCTGCCAGCACTTGCTCTTGGCCCGCTAGTAAATGTTTATATTTATAAACCTACAGATCTTAATGAAAAGACATTTCAAAGCTTAATGACAGATGATTATAACAATATCTCTTACTTATATCCATTAAGTCTCTAACACTTTATCTAGGGTTGTATGGGTATAAACACCTCACTCATTGTGTTTCTATTCAACTTTAACAATTAAAAGTTTAATCCTTGGTGTATTTTATATGTGTGCAGCATATTTTATATTAAAGTCAATATTTTCCTCACTTTTATATAGTTTTATTAACTTGGAAAGAGCCTTTGCACACGCAGCCTCAAGCTCTCGGACTCAACACATCCGCATGGAGAACCAAAGGCGGTGGCGTACAGACAAGAGACGCTTTAAAGCTGCCATGTTTGGCCCGTAGCTCACTGGCTCATTTTCAGTTTGGCCCTTGGAGGCAAAAAGTTTGGGCACCCCTGATTTAGAGCATGAGATGTCAGATTATGATGATCCAAGGAATGCTGCAACAGTTTGTGTTAGTGGTAAAATGTCTCCTCAGGTCACATGGAATTATGAGCCTGATTCAGCATTTCTATTGGATCATCTTCATGCTGGTTTATCTGGTTTCAAATGCAATTTGAAGTGATATAACATCTTAAAATGTACCTTATTAAACTGTTTGAACCCAGCCGAATGTAGCTTTAAACAGAGATTGAATCCCACCATAGAAAATAATAGATTCTTTGCAGATGTGTCATGATATGTTTCCTCTATATCTAATAAACGTCCAT
>JBAMHV010000003.1:11700564-11718160 GCA_037177535.1 Pseudomugil gertrudae | reverse complement strand
AAGTAAGTGTTTTATATTAGTTTACATTTTAAGTGTTTTATGCTGTGCAGCACTTTGGAAACGCTTTGTTTATAAAACGTGCTATACAAATAAAATGGATTGGATTGGATTGGATTGGATTCTCTCCACTGCTTTGGTTGCTTACTCACTTTAATTTGAACATCATCTGTCTGATCATGTCTTTCTCTACCATCAGTCTAGTCAGTTTCACCTGTTTTGCACAATGTAGCTACTTTAAGAGCAGGAATTTCTCAATCCATGAGTGTCCCTGGACCTTTCTAAGCAGGAAAGATTTTGTTATAAAGTTGGGTGCAAAGGTACAGTCTCCAGCAACATGCAGTTATTTACAACCTAAATATGCACAAGGGAAAAAATGTAGAAAAGAAAAAAATCACAAAGCACAACAAAGGAGGAATCATATATAATGGGGCAGAAAGCAAAGCAGAGTATCTAATTGGATGGGGAGTTATCTTATAACCAAAGATAATTAAACTGTCAAAGACTTTATAAATAATACTCATAAATCTTAGTCTCTCTTCTGCAAAACCTGCCTCACGTCGCGTACTCTCAGAAAGAAGTGAGCGCCCTCTTTTGGACAGGACTGTAATCGTTGTGCCAGTGTGTGTTCACCAGATGTGCAAAAAAGAATGGGTTGCCGTAGCAACTGCAGATAGTGAAAGTGCAGCCTCTTTGGTGACCCTGCACAGAAATGTTTAATTGTGTGAAGCTCGGTCTCATTCGCCTTTAATAAAAGAGACAGAGAGGTGAAGAAGAAGTGAGGATTTATTGCTCTTGCTTCAAATGTAATTCTAAACCTCAAATGATAAACTTTGGATTTTTTTTTCTTTACTGAAGCTCAGACTTAAAAATAACCTTTCAACACAGCATCAGAGGCTTAGAGGTGTTCACAGAAAGTAAAACAACTTCCTTTATCAAAACAATCTAATCCCGTCCATTCTCTGCTCCTGCGTGAGGTGTTGCTGTGTCCCTGGATTCTATGTCTTTAGATGTGCTCATCACTTATGATGGACATTTTCCCTATTATACAACATTTTTATTCAACCCACAAGTAATATGTGTATCTAAAAAACTCAATAAATTATTTTACTTCTATTTTTATTTCTAGTTTATGCCACTCATGCCTCTGGACTACTGTTACAACCCAATTTCCCTTCGAGGATAAATAAAGTTGTCTGTCTGTCAGTCTGTCTGTAAATATTAAACATTAAAAATATGCTATTAAGCTGCAGAAAGAAGGTTGTACAACATGCTGGATGCTGTTCAGAACCATAAACAGCATTACCATGTAATGACCATGTTTCTGTAGTCAGCAGTTAGTGTGTGTGGTAGAGTTGAACAGGGAAAGAAATGGTGTTTGTCTCCTTAAATCTGATAATATCTTGGCTCATACAATTTGTAGTGTTTCAGTACATAGGCATTCAACAAGAGTGTACACAGGAATTGGCGGACACAACACCTTGCTGTGCAATAGGTTTGGCTTTGAGAAGACTTGTGATTTAATATTTTCTCATTTCGCATGTGTTAACCTCTTCCCTCCATAAGCCCCTTTATGGCTTTCGGCTGTATTTGCTGTAAACACTGCTGAGACCATATTTGGAAGATATTTGGACATACGTTTACTGAGGAGGTTACCTTGTGTTTGTAATGTTTATCTTCGGGTTTCACTGTCTGATGAGGCTGGTTTTCACTCTGGAAAGCATTTTTTTTCTTTATGTACACAAAAAAAATATACATTTTGTACATGTTTGAAGCAGGCGGATGAAAGAATATATACATGTTTGTATCTTTGTCTTTATTTTAAAGAAAGCATCTCAACATGGAGAATCCCCAAATTTCAAGTGCCTTCGTTAGTGTTATATATGCAAACGGTTTAACAGACAGAGATGATGAGCCCTAAATAATTATGTTAACCCACACTGTCTTTGTCACTTCAGAATCTGGCTTGGTGATACAGATAAGAAGTATAACTATCATATAGTTCTTCTTAAGAACTTCTTCTAAGTGCTTTTGTTTTGTTGTTATAAAACTGGTTGTGAGTTTGTGAAGTTGTTTCAGGCTGAATCTGAGTGGAGAGTTCTTTAGAAATCTGAACAGCAGCATTGGGCTTGTGTTTAAGAGCAAGGTAGCTTTATCTGCATAAATAGAGAGCCAAATAATCATATAACAGCTAAGTATGTATCAGTATAATACAAAAACTGGCATCAAAATTCACATGAACTCGTTAAAATGATTATGTTTTTATAACTTCACAAGATTGTCTACTCTCATGTTGAAGTCGATAAAATCTGTGTCGTTCATCTATGACAACTTTTCCAAGAAGAAACAATGCTGAGATAAAAGTATATATAAATAAATATGCTTGATGAAGTTGCATTTGTCCCAAAATCAGAAAATGTTCAGATGGTGTAGAAAATCTTACAAATGCATCGTTATTCTAACACTTTCTTCATTCTAACCGTTACAGACCATATAAACCCAAAATGCTATTATTTCAGCCCTGCGACATATTATTTTATTTAAAATAAGCTTGGCAAAAAAAGGCAATAATAAATAATAGTTAAAATTGAGTTTAAAAAAGGAGGAAGTAAACTGGTGATGTCATCCCATAAGGTTAAATAAAAGTATAAAATTAAATTTACCATTCACTATTTTTTCATTACCTTCTCAACTTACTCTGTTTCGGGGTTGAACTGCGTTCATCAATATGTCATAACTGATCATAACTGATTGGTATCTTTAGTTGGAATCACGCTGTAACACAATGGGCTTTATTTTCTGTGTACACGTTTAAAAGCAGAGATGTGTGTTTAATGAGACAGTGTAAAAAGAAAGCAGGATCTACTTAAAATGTCAGTTCCTGCAAGAAGAAATCTGAATGTTGTATAAATAAGGCCAGAGGAAACAGTATTGATCCTTCCTGTTTGGTAGTTGGGTTTTGATGAAAAAAATTGGGCAATGTAGAAACAGTATATTAAAACAACAAAGCATAAAAGTGGAAAAATAGAAAAACAATTATGATCAATAAAACAGACTTGAGCAGCAGATTTATGTATGAATATAAATATTTTATGACAGCAAACTTATTAAAGAATTTATTTGTAGGTGAAAGTTACACACACATTTTTAATCAAATCAACATCACAATACAAATGAGACAAAATAATTCAGAGCATTGTGATATAATAACGTAAAAACTATCTTTTATTAGCATGCACACTGTCATAACCCCATTAGTAAACTATAACAGAATAAGGAGAAAGCCAATATGAAAGTTATTATCCATTTCAGGAAGCAGACAACACTGTTATCATCATTATCTTAAGCTTATATATGTGTCAGAGTTAAACCATGAATTTGATCATCATCAGATTTTTTTTGTAATTTTTTTTACCAAATAGTTGTGTTGTCCACTGTTTATGTATGTTTTTATGAAATGCAACACAAAAACATTGCTATCAAAGGAGGAAAATGTTACAACAAATTGTGAATGGTCACAAGAAGATAGAAGAAACAAAGAAATAAAGAAAACCTGAAAATGGAAAGAAAATGGCTATTAGTGAAATTGATCAAGATAAATGATCTGATTACTAAAGAAACAGTTTAGAGTACTGTATGTTTGTTCTTCTCTGGGGAAAGGAAAGAAAGAATAACTCGAGTGTACATTTTTTAACCAATATGCCAGGATGCAAATCAAATTATTATTTTAATCAGAGTGAACACAAGTTTCCATCTTACCTCAGTGATTTTAAAGCTGTTGTTTACTGCTGAGAGCATTCTTAGATAAAACCCCAAATCAAACAAATATTTCTCTTTTTTTATTTAGTGTTTTGTTGCTTTGGACATGTTTAATTTTGGGTTTGGTCTTCCTATAAAAAGCTACTTTTGATTACGTGGAGGGGTTCACATTTGAGTGCAATACCGGCTCACATAAAAATGTTTCTTATTGAAAATGTTTTCATAAAATAAGTTCCCAGCTTTGTGGTCAGTTTTGAGGATCGTACTGGCGCTGTTCATTACCTGTAGTGCTGAAAGTGGTACATTAATAAACAGAATCGGTCATTAATCTGAACATAATATTCTTTTAATAAGACTGCGTTTTTCCCTACTGAAAATAAGCAACAAACTTCTACCAGCCACAAACAAGTGGTCCTGTGAAGCTACTTGGACCTCACATTGCCTGTTTCCCCTCGCCGGCTCGCGCCAGTTAGAGCGTGGTGTTGCATTTCCCCCTCATTCTCCGCTACTCCAATTCTTAAACTCCTGATAGTCAACATCTTTACGCGTGTCGACCTATTAAATGCTAAGATACGTTGTGGGCGTAACGGTTTCTTGTAATGGCGACCGTGCCGTAGATGTGCCTAGGTTTGTGAAAATGAAGCGAAGAAGAAGTTATTTCTTTTAAGTAAAACCCCGAGGTTCCCCAGAGGAGGGCTTTGCGTCTTTAACCATCATTACTACAAGCGGTCAACTTAGCGGTAATATTGAAATTTTGCGCTTGCGAAATGATGAAACTCAAGTCAAACCAAACCCGGACGTATGACGGGGATGGCTACAAGAAGCGGGCCGCCTGTCTGTGCTTCAGGAGCGAGACTGAGGAGGAGGTGAGCTCGGTGTTGTTGTTATCTAGAGGGCCGAGCTAACATTAGCAACAGTAGTTGCTTCCCGTCTTTCATCAGCCAGTAAATCAACGTATTTATTAATACAACCCTGCTTTTATGGCAGGTGGACATGTCGAATCGTTCTGATCCCAGACCCCCATACAATCTCCTTAAACTGCACGTTAAACGTTGGTTTTTAGCTCACGCTTACCTAACTGTTATGTAAGGCTCTTTAGCTGTGCAGATGGAAGCCCCCAGGTTTATTCACAGCGTTAAGTTAGCCTTGCTAGCGCTAAGGTTAGCGTGCTAACTAGCCATACTGTTGCTCTGGGTAGCCGGCTGTGGGCCAGCGGCCACAGCCCATAGTACGAGCTCCAATAAGAGATTACTTTATTTCTGAGCCGTCAGATGTGCAGAATATTTTATATATAGTTAAACTATAATTATGAAATGTCTTATATTTATTAGAGCTACTTGCACGGCAAGTAATAAAATGTTAGCAGTAACGCAACTGGTATTAGTAGCTAAAAAATGTGGCTATTAGCGGTGGAAGCTTAAATAAAGATAGCTCTGCTAGCGATAAGCCGGCTAGCTAATATGGCGATGCAAACTTGGTGTCGTTAGATACAGAATGTCATCTTAATGATCAAGTCCAAATCCACCTCGTGTACATTTTTCAGCGCACCACGTAGCTGTCATTGTGCGCTGTCCTCGAACTATCTCCAACGAAAACCATCGATCAAATGAACTTGCAGTTACTGAAGCAATTTGGGCAACTGCTGCGTAGCCAGCAACAAGCACAAAAGTGTCTCTTTTTAGGATACATTTTACCAGGGGACTAAACCAGTTCTTCCTCCTACTAAAGGCCATATGGTGATGCAAGCATCAGTATCATAGAGGGGGAAAAGTATCTCCCTTTGAAAGGTATCCAGACAATTTTACTGCACAACCAATAACATCCAAAAAGGCCCGAATGGAGAGATAAAAGTTCAACAAGAATACTACTTGAAACCAGTGGGGAAAGATTAGTTTATTTTCAGCATAAAGTTAATTAACCTAACAAGATTCATACATTATCCAAACTGGATGACCTTAAAGAGATCACATTTTTCTGATGAGTTTTATGTTTTGTTTAATGTGAAGAAAAACAAATGGTAAACTAGCTGTAATGATGACTTATTGAAGTTTCCAATCAATTTTGCATTGCAGGTGCTGTTGGTAAGCAGTAGTCGACATCCTGACAAGTGGATAGTTCCTGGAGGGGGAATGGAGCCCGAAGAGGAGCCCAATGTTGCTGCAGCTCGAGAAGTATGCGAAGAGGTTGGTGCTCTTTTTTATTTGTAACAATACTTTTTACATTTAGACTGTTTTCTGTCTTTTTTTTAAGCCTATTGTGTGAACCATGTTCACAGCAGGTGTTAGACTGTGTAATCTATAATAAACACAGTTTCTGATAAACTTATATAAAACATGTATTTCTTGATGTGGTCCAAAGCCAGGAATATTGTTCTGAGAATGGATTTTCATTTGGAGCATGGCAAATTAGTGTGAATGTAGGCTGAGTTGAGTATTGTATTACATTTCCGTTAAATCATGTCTGTATTTAACACTGGGTCTAATACCTTGCTCTGCTATCCATTTTGTCAATGCAGTCATTGTGTTTGGATGAACAGAGAGAAAACCTAGCAACACGAAAGCTGTATCGTGGCATCATGTTTCAAGACGGTGTTGAGGTGTCAAGAGTCACGCTGAGATTGAGCACTTTCTGTCCATTAGCTAGTCCCATTAAATGGATAACACTTGACTTTCACCGTTTACAGTTTCATTTTTATTATAGCAGATTCACTGGGGGGGCAAAATGTAGTGTTTTTATTATGTGTTAGGGAGTATTAGTATCTATTAGTAGCCTGACCCAACCAAACCCCTCAATCCACCATCAAAAAAATATATTGGTTAAAAAATAAAATTTCCTCTTGTTTGAATGAAGTATCTTTAACTTCAAATCCTCTGCGTCCATCACTTAAATTAGGTGTTTCTCTGGTGTGCATACCTTTCATCTCTTGGACAGTTTGATCAGAGCAGATGCTGGTGTTTAAGACACTGAATCTTGCTCAGCTGTCGGG
Organism: Pseudomugil gertrudae; assembly: GCA_037177535.1. NCBI lineage: Eukaryota > Metazoa > Chordata > Actinopteri > Atheriniformes > Pseudomugilidae > Pseudomugil > Pseudomugil gertrudae. Next base: position 11,711,418 of record JBAMHV010000003.1, on the reverse strand, counting down.
TCTCAGTGGCCATCTGACCATGTAAAGGCTATTCTCTGTGTATGATCCATCGTACTGATGGATGCTGATATCATCTCTTATCCTGGCTCCTGCTGTTTGGTGGCTGCAGAGCACTGAGGCCTGCCAGCACATTTCCACAGGGTCACAACGCAATGTCACATCACTGCTGAGGTTTGTTGAAAGGCTGCATTCAGAAACTCTGTGGTGACTTTGAGTGGTGCTCAATACATCACCACATACTCTGGCTTTCTAAGCCTCTTATTGGACGGTGGTGTAACAGGACATATTCTAATCCCGCTGAGCTTATTCTGATTAGCATATGAACAGTGAGCGATTGCTTATGCTTAATGGTTTGGAGTTTAGCCAGGGAGGGCAGTGAAGACTTAGCACGTGGGAACTGGCCTTAGATTACAGTAACATTTATTTTACCTGTTCCCCGTCTAATCTCATATTGTAGTGTTGGTGATATACCCCAAACTTCCAGCTAGAAGATGTTAGACGTTATTCCATCATTTGTAAAGCTGTCACCGCTGAACATTTCTTTTCAGGGTGATGCCTATTAGTTTTCAGCTACCAGGATGCCTGAGCTGGGAGACATTTTCCGTCTCATAAAAACATACAGATTGACTTTTGGCCTATTACTTAATCCCTGGCACGGTTACGAGGTTGTAGTGGTGGGCCTGTTCTTTTCCATATGATCTAGCTGAAAGCTTGAGGAGTGCAACACACAGTCCATGGTGCAGTGTGTGGAGTCAACATTTATTTATAGCATGAAACTAGAACCTGAAGAAGAAGCTTCAAAGATGCCAGCGAGTGGCCAGGCTCTGTATTTAAACCCTCACTAACTATTCACCTGGGAGTTTGGATTGTAGACATAATTTTATTTAGTAGAATAAGCATGAAGCTCGATGAGTACAGAAGCATTTTACAGTTATCCTCTGAGGGGGAAACGGCTAAAGCAGATCATTTTGTTTGTTTTTTAGACCTTTGTACACTATTTTTAATTATATTTGTAGGATGTTGTGATAGATGTGTGACAAAAACAATAGTGTTTCATGCATTTTAACTTGGCTGATTATCCTGTCAACATGCTTTCGTGAGTCATTAATCACTGAAGCCATTTTTCAATCCAGCTTGTCTTATTTTTTGTGACATTTGCTACTTTTTTCTTTAACCACATTCAGCAAAATACTATAACTGGTTTGGCAAATAAATCCCAAAAATCTTTAGATCCCTGTGACAACTAGAAGTTGTTTGTCTGCAGTGAAGTGTCATAATTAGAGTATCTTCACATGACGTCTTGTTTTTGTATTTGTCATCCTTGTCTGTTTATTTAGAGGATTTAACAACAACCAAGGAATTAGATGGAGTTATTTAGCTGGGGATAAATACAGTGTTATGATGTAATGAAATCCACTGCTGCACAAACATAAACTCGAGTTGCAAAATTAGCGTACAAATTACATCAGCACCTTTCTGGAGCCTTTTCAGCAAAAAGCCCCGAAATTCAAAGATAAAGTGTTGTTGAGCTGTTAGTTTTCATGTGTGTTGTGTGTTTTCTGTCACTTCTGTGTTCCTGCTGTAAGAACAGCTGCTAATCATCTGTTGTGACTGTATCCCTGTTGGCATTACGTTTGTTTTACAGGCTGGCGTGAAGGGGACTTTAGGTCGCTTAGTTGGAATATTTGAGGTGAGATGTGTTCCTCTTGTCTTCCTATTTCCTAAATATCTATAAAACAAATGTACATTTGATTATATTTATGATTTGAAGTTTAAAAATATGAAAATTTCTCCTCTTTTAATCCCTGCAGAACCAGGAGAGGAAACACAGAACCTATGTGTATGTTCTTATTGTAACAGAGGTGCTGGAGGACTGGGAGGACTCGGTCAACATTGGTAAAGCCCTGTTTGTTTACTTTTTCAAAATGGGAATCATATGGACAAAGTTCTCAAGCAGTCACATGCTTGACTTTAGCTTCTTTTTTCCCCTCTAAGCCTTAATGATATCACTTGATACTTAGCTCCTGCCCTTGTGATTTCCCCATAAGCTCTGAGCGAAGCAGTGAGAATTGATCTGACATAAATGTCCTGATACCATTTTTCCTTGTGTTGCGTCTCATCTATCAACTGCCTCTCCAATTGTTTCTGGTTCTGTCAACAGGGAGAAAAAGGGAATGGTTTAAAATAGACGATGCCATACAAGTGTTGCGGTGTCACAAGCCTGTGCAGGCCACCTACTTCGAGGCTCTCCAGGAGAGTTGCCTGACCAGTAACGGAACACCATTGGTGACCACGATAGGTGGGGACCTCTCTCCTACCTACAGCATCAATCAGAGCTCTGTCTCGGGTATCAGATAACTAAAACCATAACTCTGACACCCCCCCAGGAGCTTTCGCCACCACTTGCGCTCTTACTTGTGTCTCTTCTCTCTCTCCTCTCCTCTCTTTTCTGTCTTTTTTCTTCTCTTTTGTCTCAATGACATGGTTTGCCTTGCCAACTCCTTTGTGCCAGAACTGTGGCACAGACTTGATGACAAGTGTTGGGTGAATAGTCTGAAACACTTTGTAAATGTAAATGTAATTTTCGACCCCTATACTTTTTTTTTTCCTTTTTACTGACAATGCATGAAGTTTCTCCTCGGACCCTGTCCTTAACGCGCCCTTAGCGTGGTGTTTATTGAATGCAAGAACTACTTTTTACTGTTGTAATGTAAAAGTGTATACTTAGTGCTTAAGCTGAAGGCTTTTGGTGGTCTTTTTAACGTCTCCTCCATAATTTTGTTTATTTTCTGTGAATGAATGTGCCCATTAATGTACCTCTTCCCTGTTGTAAGGATAGGAAATATTGTGTGTATCTGAAAGAACAGAATAGTTGGAAGTGTCTTGCATGAGCACTGTTATGTTGTGTCTCACTCAGCATGAGTGACCTGATGCTGATTGTGCAACAGGTTTGTGGTAAGGTCTTTGGATTTTCTTATTTTTATCCTTACTGTACTTGGTGTCTTTTTTTTCCTTTTTAAATCAGAGTGATACGCCCCCGAAGTAGTTTCTCTATATCTACAAACTTTCATGTGTCAACTGTTTCTCTTATTTGGGAAGCTAGCAAAGCACTACAGGTTTCACTCTCAGAGAAGATCTTCTGTATGGAGAGTGAATGAATGTCAGCATACAATGTAAAATGAACTACCTTCTCCTCAGTGTCTTTACCTCTTCTTAATCTTTTTATTTTTGTGTTCTTGTGACTACAAAGTCTTCCTCCACATACTGAGAAAGTAGTAGATGATAAGAATCAAGGACTTTGAAAATGCAGCACTTATCACTTAAGTTATTAAAACCCATGTCCATATTTTACTCCTCACATTCAGTTTGGTTCAAATCAATTGTTTACATTGTGTTTGTAACAGCACAGATGACTTTAGCGGGCACTTTCCATTAAAGTCACAGGCTTTGTTTTTATTTTTGTTTTGTTTTTAAACCCTCTATTATTTCATCTGCATCCCCAAACCAATCGGAACACCTGCTTGACATTGAAGGTAATGGATCTATGATGCTGTCTTTGGCAAGATGCAGAACAAACAAGCCTTGTACAGTTTGAGACTTAGTTTTAACATGTAAAATGCTTTTGGATACTGTTTCTTGTTTTCCTTTTTTTCTCTCTTATGTCTGGCAAAAGTCTCTTTGGCCGAGCTGCATCACCTGGCCTCTGTATTATGGGGCACCTGGCTCAATACTGTGAAACTGGAGGTGCTGTAGATAGCGTGTCAGAGGTTTTTATTGTAAATTGTTTATTTCTGTATAGATCAAAGTTGAGAGTACAAATGACAAAACACCTCTTATACACAAGTCCTATGTGTCATTTCAATTAAGGCTGGAAAATTGATTTTTTTTTGTTGGCTTTGCAGCTGTTGGGAATTCTCAAAATAGCATCCAGTACATCTGAGGCTAAGAACAAGGTTGTGTGTGAGAGTAGAGAGCCTTTTTACAAAGAAGATTATTACATTTGTTTCTCTTTTTTTTTTTTTTAGGCCAAAACAAATTTGTAACGGTAAGGAATCCCTCATTGTCGTCATCTTTTGGCAAACTAACGTACAACTGCAGATGGTTTCTAATTCATTATAGGAAAATTTGCAAGTCTGCTAATTTTTCAACTAATCACTTATTTTCCTGTTGAGGGTTTTACTCATTGGTTCTTTTTCAAAGGTCTGTAAAAACAACTGTGTTTTCTGTCCATATTGAAACCTTTTAATAACTTCTCTGTGGCTACCTATAGCGGCATGAAGTTGCAGCTACAAAAATGCCATGTTGTCACCTTTAAAGTCACATTAGTTGTTTGGGGGCGTGTGTCTTCCATTTGAATGCTTTATTTAATCTTTTTTGCTCCTTTTTCCCCCTTCACCATCTCTGGGAAACTTCACTCTTTGTGTTGTTTGATTTGTTTGCTGCCTGTGTTTGGTAGAGGACTACCCTCAGTAACTATGTTACAAATGACCAGACCCATAAAGCTGAGAGGAACTACATTGTCCGGTGATGGATCACTATGAGCTTCTGTATGTTAAATCTGGTCACATTTAACTTAAGCAAATTTGAGCACCTTTATCAATTTCCCTTATTCCCACACCATTAATTTGAAGTACCTAATGACCTTAGTGTCTGGATTAAGAGAAAGTAAGTAAAAATGTGGCACACAAATAGCTTTTATCTTTGTAGAATAAAAATGTTGAATTTTACACTTGAGCACATTTAACTGGATATGTACAGAAAGCTACAGTAGGATGATTCATGACATCGATGAGAAACCCCTCACAGGACATTAAGAAGTTAAACAAAGTGTGATCAGTAAATGACTTGCATCCTTTTTCCCATCGCTTATGCAGGACATGGCTGTGGAAGTAGATACAGCTTCAGGTGAACTGGTAGTGTTGATCAGTGACCATTGTTTTATGAATGCCTGTATGGGTGAAAGGGGTTTAAAGTCTCTTCCTTTATGGGACTTTGAACTGATATTACAGCTGTGTATTTGAAAGGTGTGGTGGCTAAAGTCTTGCTTTATGATGCCCAACCTGACACCACATTTAGTTGATTAGACATTTTAGTCTCTATGTAAACATGCAGTTAGTTATAGGATAATCCTGTATATGGCAGAAAAACAAAATGAGAAATGGAAAAACTTAGCCCGGTGTAATTGGCAAGGATCTGTCAGGTTTGTAGAAGGTGACGGGTATTGTCAAAATGAATGTGAGGAGCATTTCCACAACTTGGTGATTTTAGTTATTCATGACCACTCTTCATACTACTTTGTTCTTTAATCAGTTGTTATTGACAAGCTAATGTCTTGTATATGTCTAACACAGCACCCTTATCACCAGAGGAAGCAATGGTCAGTAAGGTTTACTGTATGTCTTTTTTTTTTTTAACCCATTTTACTAAAATTCATAAAGTTCCTGTTATTTAAATGTTCCTGCATTTATGGCTTGAAGTGCTGGAGGGAACTGTAGAAAATGCTCCCAAATAAAATTATAATTGCATTTTAAGTGGCATAACGATGGCACAGACTGATGTACCCTTTTCTGCTGGACATTTCTGCTATCAAAATCAACTCTTTAGTGTGACACAACCTTCTTCGTTGCCGCAAGACAGAATATTTTTACCCAGCGAGCGCTTCAGATAGAAATCACTTCATGTACCAAAGTTGATGGCCTAATCACGTTTGCCATGTCAGTAACCCGGCCCCATCTTGTGGCCAAAATATTGGTATTAAAAATGAGTCACTAAACAGCTGAGGATTGTAACATCAAGCTTCTTTCATCAGTTGATTTTACTGCAAAAAATATATATTGAAGCAGCCTCCCCGCCTCCCCCAAGATATTGCAATTAATATACAGACTGAACACGTGCACTTCTAGCTGTTGACCTCAGCCTTGAAGTTACATCCTTGTGTTAAATGTGTTCCCAGAGGTTTGTGTCACTGGAATATTGTTTTCCTGTCATCATTCGGGACTGTGGAATAAAACCAGTGTGAGAAGACTTAAGATTGTAATATAAATGTGCCAACAAATAAACACCAGTATTTCACATTTTGGCTGGCGTCTTTTGATTTTCACATCGGATTGACGTGCTCGTTATTCATGTAGCAACCTTGTAATACACCAGATGAAAGGACTGAAGATGACTTGTACATAAATAATTAAAATATAGTTATTTTAAAGGAACATGTAAAGTACTTTTTTAAACGGGTGACCTTCCCACCACTAAGACTTGTTTTTTTTTACTTTCAATACAAATATTTTAATTCTTCCAATTTTATTATCAGGTAAAACTGTGTTAAATTTTGTCTCGTCATCTTTGGGCATTTAAAATTACAAAATTTTTCAATATTTTTACATCATCATGACTGCCTATGAATATGTTACACATTGTTTGCCTTGAGTATGAATTACCACTAGAGAAGTGCATAAACTACAGATTAATACTAATGGCTAAATTTTACTGCATGATCTTTAAAAGAATTTGCATTTCCTGTGTGCGATCAAACTTCCCCACCTAGTCAGAGTTTGCAAGACGGAGAATATTTCTCCTGAATCTTTCCCCATTTCCTCTCTTTACATCCCAGTGTGCTTTAAAGCTGGGGTTGCATGGATGACCCAGGGCCAAAGCAGACAAACTGATCTCCATTTATAAAAAACATTGTAAAATGACTGAAATGCAGCTTCTTCAGTGGTGGATTGGTGGACATTACCGTTATGCTTATATAAACTGGTGCTCAAAGAGAAAGGAAAACCCAAGCCCCATAAGATGTTTTGTTTGGTTTTATTGTACAGAAACAAATTTATTGAGGCTGCTGTCCTCTGCCGCGTCCAAAGCCACCCCTCTGTAATGGAGAAAAGTTTAGTAAATACACAGTCAACTGAAAGTTTCACACAAAAATAATGAAGTTTTACTGTTGTCTCCATGTAAAATGAGCTTCCTGACACACATTTCAGACATGCAGAACCACACCTAAAGCTTAAAGAAATTACTTGCTGGAACATTATTAACTGCAAGAAAATCAATATTAAAACATTTTCTGATGTGTCTGCCAAATAAAACTACTTACAAACTGAAACTCTGTGGCCGCTCCAGCACCGGCTTCTGCTTTCTTGTCAGCGCCAGCTGAAGGACAAGTTATAAATATTGAAGTGAGATAATGTTTGTCATGCTAAAGATAAAACATTTCTGTTGGCCAACAAGTTTTTACATCCTTTACCACAATCAGTAATTAGCCTAAATAAGCATTTCTACTTGCCTTAATACAACCTGTTTAACTCAACAGCCAAAGACCAAAAGACACACACACACACACACACCCATATAACTGTTTATACATACGGGGTGCAGCAGATCGCCTGTAAGCATCTCTGTCAGCCTCCCCACGGTTAAGGCGGGCTGGTCTCTCTCCCTCCATTCCTGCAGAATCAAGGATTTAGAAAAAAAAAAAAAAAATCATGGATCTTTTCAAATTAAACCACTCACCATGTCAATGTGATCAATTTAAAACAAATTATGCAATAATAAAAATTTCTGTTATTGCATTTACTTGGGTGCTACTGCCTGAAAACTCATGGTTTTATGATTACATTAAGCACCTGGCTGTTGAGACAGACTTGTAGAGCTTAAGATTTATTTACCACACTAGTTTGCAACACCATGGTACTTTGTAGAGAGAAATAAATACCAAAATACTTGTTGATGTTAATTAAAATTCTAAAAGAGATTGTAATGTTATTTTGCACATATTGTTACATTTTTAATGAATTTGTTTCCAAATTGAAATAGACATAATTGGGTTTTATTACTTCAAATACTCAACTACTTATGAAAGTGAAGCTTTTAAAAACATCACAATAATGAAACTTACACACTTTCAGTTATTATTCCCTTTGCACACTTGACCTTTGAATTAAATCACATCCATATTTACTGATCCGGAGCAATCTCTTCAAAAGGAACTATGAACAGTAAGAAACTGCTACTTATATTACTTAATCATCTTCCCTTTGACATTTTTCTCTTATCCCAGAACTTACCACAATTCAGCAGCAATACTGAATATTTTACCAGCAAGTAGATTAGAAACTTTTTTGTGCATTTAGGTTTTGTAATTGTGTCTCACCTTTGGGCCTAGGCCTTGCTGTCTCAGGGCGGGTCTGACGGCGAAGGGTGGCGGGCACAATCTCAGGAGGAAGGTGGAGGAAATCTCTCAGATACTGGATACCCTCATTGGTGAGGTACCAGTAAAAATGACGCCAGGCAAATTGCTCCTTGACATACCCACAGGACTTCAGGGACTGAAAAGAACAACATTAATGTTAGTTACACTAACTAGCAACAAAATCTTCTAAAATCTGGTAGACTGAGACAGACAAGTATTTAACAAGCCCAAGGCTTTCCCTATTAAATGAGTAAAAGAAAACTCCTGCAAATGTCATTAAACAAATTAAAAATTCATGGTTCAACTTTGCCAACAGGCTTACGCCCAACACCAGACAGTAGATTTAAAAAACAGTAGTAGAATAAATACAATAAATGAAGCATACTTTTTTTTATTCCAATAGCCTTATTATTCATTATTAAACTGCTTTAAAAGAAGGAATATGCTAAATTGGATAAAATAGATGTATAGAATACTAGAATTTATACAAAAAATGTGGGAATAAAAATATTTGTTATCATAACGGCTTTGGTTGTCTGCAAGGTTGTATAATTAAGATTACAGGTGCCATACAAAGCCTGGTGGCATGTTCATAACATACAAGAGATTAGGATGGGAAAATAATTACTGCTGTATAAAACATTCAACGCTGAATAACGGCATAAAGTTGTTTTTGTTTCTTTTAAAATACTATGCCTTGAGTCTAAAGCTCTGTATCTATAATAAACATGTTTTAAATATGAAGCTCTTGAATAAGAATCAATCATTTATTTCAAAATCTTTTGGATATTCTGAATGAAAGCATTCTTGGTTGCATCTTTGGCTCTAAATGGTCATTAGAGTATTTACAATGCAGCTATCACTAATCAAAAGTTTAATAACTTAAATCCGTTCAAATAAATTTGATGATTCCAATGTGTATATAGCAATATAATGTTACATTTACTAAATGTGTTATAGGTAAGATGCAGCTCAAAAGTGCCAATGTAAATTTCACAGTTAATACAGGTGCAGTATAAGTGTCAGCTTGCTACAAAGGACACATCTGATATTCTATCATCACTCTGGTAACGTTATCGATACTGATCCAACCTGGATATGCATGTGGTGGGCTTGTACCATGCCAAATGCAGATGTACAACATACCGTATGGTTATAAGCAATCCATTTCAGTTAGATTAGTATAGAGAATTTGTGTTTGCCCTCCAACATCCACTTTCTCACCTGCATTGCTTTCATCACATGAAGGTTGGGCACATTCTTGTCAGCAAGCTCTGGATGCTTAGCCAAGTGAACATCTTTTTTGGCCACCATGACTCCCTCTTTGAAGAGGAGCTCATAGATAGCAATACGGTTTTTCTTGGGCATCAGCATCTGCACGAGATAAGAAACTAAACATTAGTTTCTACATAGGCTGTAAACGTTAGCTCTTTGATAGCATGCTAACACGGTAGCCTGCCAAGTTATTCCTGAAAAAGGCACAACCAAAGCAAAACATTAACCTGTCGTCTAAAGAAACTAATTAACTAGTATTTGTCGCCAATATTCACATCCATAACCACGGAGTTTATAAACATTTAAGTATGAGACAGCAGGCCGCGTTTAAGGGGAAAAATGGCAGCCGATGCTGAACATCTGAGCCGGTGTTTCTCTAACTAATTTTAGATATATTTATCATCGTAAGGCATTTGGAGCTAAAATAAGTTTACGTTTTCAAACATTGATTTAATGGCAATGAAACGTCTCAAATTAATATGTTAGGAATTGCAAGATGTTAAAGATATATTTGGATTTTAAAGCAAGGTTTGACTTTACCTTTCCACTAGATTGGGGACCGGAGCCGGAAGGAAAGACCGTTGCTGTTCAGGAAAGCGTTAACCCTCAGAGCGGGCCTGCGCTTTAGTAGCGCCCCCTGCTGGTGTGGTGGAGTACGTTGCATAAACACAAATGAAAACACGTGTGCGAAGGGCTGTCTTTATGATGCACAAAGATCACTTTTCTAGAAATTATTTATACCTTGTTTAGATTACGACCATATGTTGCAATTTACCTGGTGAATCTCCCTTAATGTATTGGTGACTGCAAACTTTAAATCGATTATTATTACAAGATTGAATTAATTGTGAAGCAATCAGTCTGTTCATACATGCATGAGGTACAGTTTAGCTGTTTCCTACACTTTGCTTTATACTTCCTTCCCTATCCAGTTAAGAGAGAATCCATTAACCTCTACACAATCTTTACTTTTTTCATTAGCCTTTAATGCACCAGTGTCAAGCTCTGGACAACAATTATTTGCTTTACTATATTATTTAATAGCAATCAGGATTTTTTTTTTTCCAGTTCCAGAAAAAGAGTTTGCTCTGGTTCTAAAAGCAATCCCTGCTAGAACTATGTTGTTCTTAAATAATGTGCTACTGCAAACTGATGCTATTCTGGTTAGTCCTACTGATACATACTGTGGGAAAATTTGCTTCTCCTCTTGTCATAGGAAATGCAACAAAGCAATTTGTGATTTGTTTTTGATTGATGTTGCAAAAAAACCTTATGTCACTGCATACTGGAGTACATTTGTAAAAGACGTCCCTAGGGACCAAGTCTGGTTGTTACCTCATAAGTATTTTATAAGCAATAAGGTTAAGGAAATTTCATTCAAGATTTTGCAC
>JBAMHV010000003.1:11668751-11694397 GCA_037177535.1 Pseudomugil gertrudae | reverse complement strand
CGTTGTGATCTGGGATTGGCTCCAGCCCCCCCGCGACCCCGTTCAGGGAAAAGCGGTAGAAAATGGATGGATGGATGGATTAACACTGGCATGGGAGCTCTGTGGATGCTCTGTAGTTCCCATATGTTACACAGAAGAAAAGGATCTTGCTAATAACATAAAACACCCACATAAGATAGTCTGCATGTTTTTGTGAAAGCAGTAAAGCATCAGTGTAACACAGCAAAAGTTCCAGTTACTCTGCTGCCATTTACTGTACATATTTTGTTAAATGGTTAAATGTTGCAGAAGCTTTAACTAAAAAAAAACCATCCTGTTACATTTCTACTTGTTGTCATTTAGAGCATTTTGAAGCTGTTGCTCTGCTCTAATAATAAAATCCGGATTTTACTAGCAGTACCATGAGAATCACCACTAAGTTATTTAATGTCAACATCTTTGCTGTTCCTCTCATATAAACATGTATAAAAAAGTTAAAAGCAGGCGAATATTGTGAATAGTCTTTCAGTTTGGGAATGAATTTGTGAATAACACAAGTATCCTTCATGCCCTCATAATGCTTGTACGTATCACGAGACAGGACAGTGGTTGAGTTTAGATGACCATGTTAAACACTAATGGCAACTCAGCTGAACTGCATGCAATGATACTAAACTTGACTGCATGAATGGCAATTAAATCATATAGTACAGCTTTGGTCAGGAAAAATATATTTTTTTTCCTTTGTGCTTTCTTTTTACATATATTGCTAATGATTACGTAGTTCAGCATTTTTGTTTTATATTTATATAACTATCCTGTGTTTAAGCTCTTAAAATAGAGGTAAATTTAATACTTTATATTAACTTCATAAATAATCCATTAAAAATAGACATGAAATATGGGGAATTATTGAGGAAAAGTAAATCACATTACCAAAGATATTAACTATTCTCCATTATCTTTAGCTGGGGCCCATGGTTTTGTAGGATTGTTTCATGAATAACAACAACTACATATACAAAGGTAAAGTTATCTCAGCAAATGACTTATTAAAGGCCAATTCATTTCTATGCATCGTATTATGTTATTCTCAGATATGAGCTGTTTCAGAACCATCCTCCCAGATGACGGCTGTGTCTATACAGGCTTGTCTTCTCTGCACTGCTATAGACCCTGAATCAGCAAAACCTAACCAGCAGGGTGTAACTGAGCAGCTGCAAGCAGGTTCTGCATGTTGCTCTTTTAATAGCTATAAAGTCTGTGATATTTTTTACATTTGTCATTCCTAGAAACAACAGCTCAAACATAGCTTGTGATCTTTTTAAACAAAACTTGCAAATGTTTTTTGCATGCTTTTAAATTACGTTGATGGCAATAATATATCATTATGTTGGTTAAGATATTGCTCTACACATTTGGGTAGTGCAACAGATAGACTTTTTCCATCGCTTTAAAAATGAAGGGATGAAGCTACAGCTGATTTAATGAGTCAGTAAGTGTTAAAAAGCATCCATTGAACTTATGCTGACATTTTTTAAGCTAACATGTGAAAAACGTTGACAGTTTCTGTTTGTAGAAAGGGAAATTTTGTTGCCTTTTTTTGTGTAACACTGTTAGACAAACATTTAAGGTTTGTGAGAATGTTTCACCGTGTTTTCAGACTATTGAAGCAATTTCCACAAGCTAACACTCCTTCCAAATAAAAGCAGCCTTGTGTGCACACTTGTGATTTTCCTTTTGGAAATTTTGGAATTTTGTTTGAATGATTTGAGAAATAAGAACATGTATTACTCGTAAATTTGTCAAGTTCTTCAAATCAAGCAGTTTTTTTCCTTTTGTTTTTAACTTAAACCCCTGATATTTGATCACATAATTAAAGGAAGTTCCTTCTTCACTTTCAGTATGCACAAAACAGAAAATTCACTTTTGCAAAGCTCATATTGTAATGCAGTGCAACTTTATGTGAATTCAAAGTAAATCAGCCTTGCATGGATGCTGGAAAGAGTCTTGCTGCCTCTGATGTTTCTTTTGGAAATGAAACATCACTAAAAGCTATCTCACAGTTTAAGAGGAACAAGGAGAAGCTCTTGGAGGCTGCTGGCTGCAGGTTAAATTAGTTTCTCTGAGGCTCCAGTGCATCAGATTTGATGTTTTGTGGAAGTACTTTCAACCCAAAGAAAGAGAAATGAAGAACAGTGGATATTGCCACAGTGACTACTCATGTCAAAGATTGGATCTGTGTGTTGTGCACCATTTGGCTAAGCTAGCCAGCAGACTGTAAGAGAATTATCCGGTCAAGATACAGGTGGCCCAGAGTGTTCGTTTTAGCAAAACTTTCATTTGTGATGTTGTTGCAGGTAACCTGTGATTTCTCCAAATGCTTAATCATAGTTACACTCTGCCTGAGGACCCTTGAGACCTCAATGTGGCTCTGACTACTTTGGTGGTCAGTCAAGCCTGATATCTCCATATCTTCATGCACCCTCAGACAAATCTGTTTCTCATATTGGCTTTTTTGCATATGTTGCAGAACATTTTTCCCATTTTCCTCCTCAGCCAAGTAAACTCATGCTCCCTGTAGCCCCTCATGACCTCCCTGCCACTGTTTGCTTGCTCAGTAGAGCCGATTTCTTGTTTGTCCTTCTACTCCCACTGCATCACTCCTTTATTCTCCTCTCATCAACCCCATCATTGTTATTGGGCTTTTTGAATAAACTTTGGACACTTAGCTGCTGTGACATTTTTCTGAGTGAAGCCAATGAGGTCATGCATAACGAGGGTCAAAATAATAATCTGCTCACCTGCTACCTAGTGGTCAGGGCTGTAAAATGCAATCTGTCAAAATGACAGATGGCTTTCAGATAATCGTTTTAAAAGACCGGTCAATGATGGAAAATATTTTAATAATGTGACCCCTGCTTGGCAGAGGTCTGTGATATAAGGGCTTTTAGTTTAGATTTTGTATCAGGGTGATTTTTAACCCATTTATATCAGATTGTTGGATGTTTTTTAAGTTAAAAGTAAAAGATAAGGAAGACCCCAGCCAGAGTCCCCCGCAATCAGGGGAAACAGGCCTCAGCGGGCCCATATTGGCAATGTAACATGGGGTACAACTGTTTTACCAACTAGTAAAAGTAATAACTAAGTAAAAACTAAATGTGCAAAGCAGAATCATAATAACATGTGGAATAAAAAAAGGGAAATTGTCTTAGCATGCAAGTGTGCTGTTCTCCCAGCAGGGGAGAGAGTCCATTAAGGAGGGTTGGGTCAGCCAATTCCAGTATTGAGTTTCTGTGGCAAAGTTCTAAGCAAGCCAAGTTCTGTGTGAGCTCGTAGAGAGCTCTTTGCCAGACTGTTTCAAATGAAAGACCCCAATGTTCCTCCTCCAGGGCAAGGCCCGTAGGTCCTCCTCCAAGCACACCTGGACACAGCATTCACACCAGAGAGCAAAGCATTATGGGTATGCTGCTTAAATAGAGCAGCACTTCCTCAAGCTAATTGAAATCACCTGATTCACCACACCCACACAAACACTCCCAAAGCAAACTACACAAAAGATAAAGAAAAGGTGTATGATACAGCTACCAGGATACACCAGCCTCACTGGCGCCAGCCACCCAGAGGAGACAGGGCACAGGCCCAGCAGGGCTCCGAAAGCCTAGAAGCAACATCCCACCCACAGTCCAGTCAATGCCCATGGAGGGCCATGATCCCTAGATTGCCACCCGAAGGGGTCCAACCTCCCCTGAATTTATTTTTCGCCCACCGTCCACCCACACACACACACACCCGCACACACTCTCCACTGATATTATGAAATACTAGATGTGTTCAAAAATGTTTGTGATATTTTTGTGATAGTTTGTGATAACTAAGAAAAAAGTCAGTCTGGTCCATTTCAGCCAATATACAACAATAAAAAGGACATTGTGCAAGCACGGCATGAAAACACTCATTTAAAAAATTAGATATTAGTACCTGAAATCTGGGGAGTAAAAGTGGATCTACAGCGCTCTTGGTCATGTTAGTCTGCCCATTGGCTATGAATTACTTCCTGTAGTAATGTAAAAAAAACACTGGGTTTAAGCAAATAAGTACTGCTTGAAGAAACATGCTTAGATGATACACTGGTGGGAAGAAAAGCATCTATCTCTGTGGACAGTCAGCTGGTTTTTGGGACTCTTCCATCATTTGAAGGGTTGGAGGGGACAGACTTATATTTGCATGGCTACAGGTGTCTTTCAATGTGTGTGAAGCCATTGCGCTGAAATTCAGAGTGATTCAGGATGAGGAGAAAAACAAGAAATATGATTCAGTCGTTGCTTTCTCTGCTGATTTGTGGGTGCTCCTTTATTAATTTCTTTTTCCATCCTTTTAGAAACACTGGCTCAGACTGTTTAATCCTCCCCATCACAGCATCTGTATTGATTGTTTGGCTGAGCTAGTATACCCCAATGTTGACTCATCCTTGTCTGTCCTCCCTAGAAAGGGCTCTATCTGACCACCTGTTTGATTGTTCTATCTGCCCTTCCTACCCATCTTAATCTCTAGATAGATAACAAATGATTCATGTTCTGTCTGACTGTAAGACACATTTTTAAGGAATGACCAGGGAGTGGTCTCATTCTCCTCCCTCCCACACAGCTGGTTAATTATTGATGACCTAAAGTGTCCTCTGAAGGTCAAGGATAGGTCAAAGTTTGTTTCTGCCTTGTGTGTGTAAAGGCATGAGCAGAGACGTTGACGTGTCCAGTCATGTGAAATCTGTCAAAACCTACTGAAAGTGATGTTGTCAAGGACTGAGCAGCCATAAAGTGACACGAGTTTCATAACTGGTTTAAAATGTCATTACGATATACGTTTATTGTTGGCATTGTGACTTTAATCTGTTATTTCTGCATTAGTAATTTTACACATTCATATGTTATCTTTATGATGATTGTAACGGCTAAAAAGCCATTGTTACAATTAGTTGAGAAAGTACAATGTTTTTTAGACATATGTTGTTCTGCTTTTGGCTGGGATTTCATTCTTTAGTTGCAGAATCTTGGTGCTTTCTGGTGAACCAGCCAGCATTTACACCAGTTTAACCAGAAGACTCAGAAGGAAATAAGCAGCTTTGACAGTTTGTCATGAAATTAGATTGTCAGCCTCAATAATAACCTATGATTTCCAAAATAAACACATGTCTGTTGAGCAGATTCTAGCTAAAATAAATCTGGGGTCTTGTTTTGAAAGTCAGTTTGGGAGTTGGCACATGGCCTTGTCTAAAATTAGTTTTTTATGTTTGATTTATAAACAGACAAATAACTATTAGCATTTTAATTATTCGATGTAATCTAAAAAAATGTACAAGGTAATTATTAAACACACAAGTTGGTTATATTGCATGTAATGAAGATAAAGTAAACATCTACTTCATGGTGTTGCATAAATTGTTTGATTGTATTATTTTAAAACGTGTCCACCAGACAAACGAACACTAGCTGAGTCACAAAAAAATCAACACATATTACACATCATTGCTTCAGGATGGCCACAGAGAGGACCAGGGTGGAAAGATTTAAGTTTATTTTATTTAAAAATGATAAAGCATCAATACATATAGAAGAAAAGTAGGAATTTCAGGTGTTAGCTTGCCTTGTTTTGACCTATTATTGTCCGATGTTTCATTGTCTTCTTGCATTAGCTTTGACAGAGCACCAGCACTGTTTGTTACTGCTTTTCTTTTCCTACAATTAAACACATTTGTATTAAAAAATAGCATGAAAACCCTGTGATGACAAAGGACGATATGTTTCTCTAGCTGTGACATTGAGTGAGAAATTCTCCATCTTCAGTCACATTTTATTCACCTGCAATTATCTATGGTATTCATTTGAACCATATTTTACAAGGTGAGAGTTTTATATTTCAGGAGTTTTGACATTCCTTTGTTTTTTTTCAGTCTAGCTGTGAGAGTTTTTCAACATATTACTCGTAGATGCAAATACACAACTGTCCTTAAAAGATTCAATCAAATGGTATTCACGTGCTTGGGCATACTTTTCATAGTGTGACTATATTGTGGTTTATTTATTAGTTTTATGATCCAAGTGTTTTGTAATCAGTGACGTGACATTGCATCAAACCTTAAATGAGTTTCTGCACATGAGTCATTGGGCCTCCCCACTATCTGTTTACATGACTGTGTTAATTTTTAATGAGCGTGGCTCTATATATAAGACCTAGTTGTGATCAGGCCAGCAGCGTCATGTTTATCCTGGGGAAATTAAAAAAAAAAATTAATGTGACCAAAATCGAACAAAGTGGAAGTGTGAGTACCAAGACAGAAGCTCCACAGGGGCAATGAGTGTGTATATCTGAACACAAGTGTCTCCATACAGGGATACTTTAGATGCTTTGAATCATTAATTGATGTTTGTCTGACTAATGAGGGTTTCAAACAGACCCTTCAGCTTTTATTCAGGCCAACAGAAAGCTTAGGTAAGGGATGTTTAGCCTTTTTTGGGCAACAACAGCATAACTATAGATACAACCAAAGTTATTTCAGAAATACATTGAATATTCACATAACAAAAAACAAAAACAATGTTTCTTTTTAAATGTATTTTCAGAAATCAGACTGAAACAGACAAAAATAAGGATATTAGCTGTTGGCTTTTGTACGTTTGGGTTTTGTGTTCTTGCTTTTAGAGACAGAATTAAATCTTTTACGTTTTAAATTGTTGGCAATATTATTCTTTTTATTTTGTATGTGAATGTAATGGCACAAAACTTTCTTTTTTTTTATTTAACTATTGTTTTAGGCATTTATGTATCAAAACTTAATGTCTGTGATATTTTAACATTGATTATGTTTTTGCAAGCATTTTACAAGACTAAATACCTTGAAAAAGGTCTCTGCAATTACTGACTACTGATACTTGACACATTTATCAGCAACTTAATGTGAACTCAATTTTGGGTTTAAGAAACCAAATTAAACTGATCTGAGCTTTGTGATGCAGTGTGATGCTAGAAGTAGCCACCGTAAAATCACTGTGGTCAAAATATGATTGACATGGTCATCAGTGATGACGCTTTGAGCTGTCCTGTACATGAAAGGCGCTATATAAATTAAACCTGCCTTGCCTTGCCTTGCCTTGATACTAGGGTAGCCTGGTGTTTAAATGAGGCTCAGTTGATACACAATGACCTGAAGTGTGCCAAGGAAATATCCCCCATACTTTTACACCAGAACCTTTAATCTTTGATACAAAACAATTTAGATCCAGATTCTTTCCTGTTCCGGCTAAATATTGTCCATCCCATCTGAAGGTTGCATTTGAAATTAAGACTACTTGGACATGACACATTGTGCAATCTTCTATTGGCCAATTTTGGTGAGTCCATGTAAACTGTAGCCTCAGTTTTTTGTTTGCACCTGGTCCTGATGTGGTCTGCTACTGCTCTGTCGGTTTCAAGGTTGAACATGTGTATTAGAGTAAGGATTGACTGATATGTTTCTTTAGGACCAATGCCGATTATTAGTAATTAAGGAAACATACAGTATATCTGAACTTTAGTTCCAATATTTATTTGCAGTAAAAATCTTACTGATATAATTGATATTACTGTGATGCTGGGTTTTAACTACATTAAGTCATTTTGACCTCATCTACATGCTTGAATGCATTGGGTTGCTGCCATGTGATCTACTTCATAGCTAAATATTTGTTTTATCAAGAAAGCGAACACATGTATCTAAAACAGTAGCTAGGGTGTGTAACTGGATTATTCATCAAAGCATCTGAATAGTGAATGAATACTGCGATGGCACACCCCTGGAATGAACAGGATATTGGAGATTATACAATACAATAAGAGACTATTTGCAATAAATGCTTTAAAGTGGAGATATTTAGTGTGAGGTTTACAGTTTAAGGGAATGCTCAGTGAACAGAGGTGGTTGATACTGAAAAGGTTAAGACTCAATATTTATTTGGAGGTCTTATTGAATTGTGTGATTAGGGTTCTGTTGCTGGAATTTCTCATAATAATTATTATGTTTTATGTGAAAATTATTGAGGGAAACAATTTTTAAAACTGTGAAATTAAATGGTATGAAATGCTATGGGAAACAAGTGTCCCATTCTGTCCAGTCTCCACCTGGACCCATTCACATATCAGCTCTTTCCTGTTCTCAGTCCTGTCAGGTTGTGATTCATGCTGGGCTGTTTGGCAGAGTCATCAGACTGCAGCTGAGACTCTGACATAGGTCTCTCAGTTGTTACACTTGGTTTTGTAAAACTCTAAGTCTGTTCTAAATTATGCCGTGAAATTGCCAACACAATTATTAGAAAAAGTGGACTTTAGTATTTTTAATATGCTGAATGAGTGTGTCATGTTTTTTTTCTTTGATGTTTGGGATCAAACTCTGACATAGAGTCTGATTATATAGCTCTGAATTTCATCATAAGTTAATTATTTATCATTTTATGGCTGCCATGTCAACGACACCAATGTGTTTTCTGGTTATCATAAAAATTCTTAACACCATGTGTATTGTACATCTATCTAATGGTCGCTCCACCCTTCATGTGTTCATTGGTATAATTACTCATTGGTTAAAGCATTTCTATCTTGTAAGGAACACAAGGGGTGGATCGGGTGTCGAGCTACACACATTTTTGGTGTTTCAGATTCTACCATTGATTTCTACCCAGGATACTTTAAGTGACAGATTTCATCCCTTAAAATATCCCAGGTACGGCATTCAGATAAACTGTTTTATAAGTGTAGGATGAGTGTTGCAGCTAGACATATGGTTGTTGTTACATCTTGCTTCCACTTAGAGGTTGTGTCTGACATATGCTATGCAACCTGAAAAGTGTTTTTTATACTTGTGCTGCTTTTTTTTACTTTATACATTGCGAAAAAGGGGTAATAACAGCAGTTAATAGAGACATTAAAATTTTCTGCCAGTTATTATAAACAGTTTCTGTAATCACTGTATTTTTTCAGTTAGGCACCCATCAGGGTAGATGACACCTTTACTGTAAAAAAGTTCTATGATGGTTTGAAGTAGAAAAGTTGTTTTGTGGAACCACTCTCTGCTCTTTTATGTTCTTTTTCTTTATCGTTTAATGCATTTTCTTCTTTCCTTTGAACTAATTAAACCAATCAGCAGCAGCTCTTATTCAAGTTGTTTGAATTGCTTTGTAAGCTTTATAAAAAAAAGCTCTGTTGTAAAATGGTTTTCCTGTAGAGGTTTGTAATACCTGCAGATTACTGCCATCAGATTGGAATCTTGCATATTTGTGTTTCATGTTGAAGATGATTATAGTGTTACTAATAATATGCATATGCGTAACTATTAAATTATGGTTGTATGTGCTCATGCTTTGGACAGTTGCATAAGAACAAATGGTAATTCAATTGGATAAACATGCTGCAAAGGTACAGTGGATTAAGCAGGAGTCACTGACAACAGTTTGAACAATGTAGTTGAAAGTTTGTTCCTTTGCATTAAAAAAAACTGTAATAACTTCACATAGCACGCCAACTGTGTCCTGCTTTGAACAAATGAATGACTGGTGCATAATCCTGCTCGGAAATGATCCTATAAAAGTCAATTTGGTGCCTCACATATCCTCGCTAAAGCATCTCTGGTGCCATGAACAGCCACTCACCTACCCCACCCCCTTTTCTCACTGCCTCCCCTCTCTGGCGTGCAGCTCTGTCTGAGCTACAACACTAGCGGATTATCTGGCAGTTACTGAGAAACACAGCAAAAACTGTGCACAGCGCTCCAGGCAGGAAGATCTCAGATCACAAATTAGAGTGACAAGCTCCTCTTTTTCCCACTCTGCACACTGATGCACAACCAGAGCGACGGGCAGCACCAAGAAAATATCAACAGACAGAAGGGGAGGCGATGTGGAGCTGGGTTGTCTGCTGGAGGAGCCCACGTGTCTCTTTTCTCTTAGCTGTAGCCTTAGCTGACTGGAGGTAGGCTTTTGTTGCTTTTGTAGGGAGGTTTTTTTCTCTTGGGGTGCCTCTGCAGTCTTTGTGTAGGTGTTTTTCACTTTTAGATGTCTTCATGGTACTGTCTGGCAGCTCTGGGAGTTGCAGTCCTTTTTTAAGGCTTGAGCACTTGTATCAGGTGGATGGAAACACAGGAGACTCTTACTTGTTTATGAGGTTTGATGTTGAAATGAGTATTTTTAAAAGAGACAAAAGCGATGCATAGGTGAAAACAGTTTAATGGCAAATGAGCTTTGAGGGATGCTGCTACTGTTTGAATGTGTTTGTTTGAGTAGGTGCTTGTGTATGATGAGAAACTGATTGTGTACTGTAAATGTGTCATTTCTAAATACAGTCCCTTTCTCTTATAAATTACATCTGTCTCAGTTTGATGTTCACATGCTAGCTTTGATAAAAGTGGATGAAGCTTGCGGTGGTTGTTTTCACATACTGGAATCTGCTTTCAAAAAAGCCAAGCAAGAGCTATCTCAAACAAAAGCCCCTCTCTCCGCATGTAGCTAATGGCTTAATCAAGCATGATAAACAGCCACTTCTCCATGCTGCATCGCTGCAGGAGCATTTGTTTTGTTAGGTTAGACAGTAGAGCCAGCCAAAAAAGAATTTGAGTCACATCTCTTCCTTTTTTCATCTTTGTGTTTCATTGTTAAAAGTATTGCTCCATCCTCTGGTCCATGCATGACCCAAATACTGGTGCAGCTCCCGCCCCTCCCCCTGACCTCCCATCAAAACACATCACTGATGCTTCTCTTTCTATTGTTCCATATCTGTCCCTTTCTTATTAAACTGTTTTATTAGTAGTTTTATTTTTTTAATAAGCTGAGACATTTTTAAAAATTCTTTACACACTTTTCTTAGAAAAAAATCATTGTAACATCTAACACATGAACAGCCATATAAAATAAAAAAATGTTTTTCTTATCATACAATGGACAACAATATAGTGAAATATCTTTCAATATTCACAGAAATAATATCATCCAGTAAAGGACTGCTATCTGTATTTTCCTAGACCACATGGCCAACTGGATCCACTGGATCCCATACAAACCATCTTCTCTTTACCTGGGAACAAATGCTGCAAATGGATCTAGCTGAGTGCAGGAAAAAAAGCTTTCAGATGTTGTGTATTGTGATCTGTTTTAGTCAAGTGGGCAATAAGTTGAGGAGTTAGTCTCAAATATCTTTGTTTTTTATTTCTATTCAGCACAACTGTACATTTAACACTTAGAGAACAACCAATGCTTATGCACATTTACAGGCAATCCAACGGCACAGTCCATTTCAAAGTGCAGTGTGGGCAGTGAGGTTGAACTGATGGAGGTGGGTGTGAGAGTGCTGTAGCATCAGAATAATGTTTGTGTCTTTACTCAGCTATTAACCTGAGAGTTTGTAGTCAATTAGAATTAGATCGCTGCTTCTTACAGTCTACTCTGATATCCAAAGGATGATTGGGTCATCATTTAAGCTATTCATTTCTGAAAGACACATTTATTTAGGGGAATGTTAATTGACCAGAATGGGCAGAAATTACTCAGTGATGAGAAAATTAGTTCAGGTAAAAGCTGGTTGCATCAATAGATCGGAAAATAAATAGCCAGACATATCTATTGACAGTTATCTCAGGGGAGCAGCTAGTGAGAGATAACGTGAAGCACTTATAAAGGAGAGTGTGGGTTTAATTACTTAGTCTCCTTATCAGTGTGCAAAGTTTTTTTAAAGTATCACATGGAACCCAACTTTATATTGACAGCAACCAAAGATTATGTTTAGTTTGTCTCCAGATTTGTATCAGTGTTCATCATTATGTGTGTGGTCTTTCGGCAGAGCTGTACTATTTAGCGTAGTGGTAATAGCCCATACTGGTGTGAGTCAAACCACTTGTATATTTTCCATCATATACATAGTTACTTTACCAGGTATATTGTGAAGAGCAATATTAATTGATAACTAAATATTACTCAGTTCAGTATTTGTTTTGTTCAAAATTACATACAACAATGCTTACCGTCTTGCTGGTAAATTGTATATAATGTGGTTTCTGGGTCCTCTTTTCCGAGCGCTCTGTAATAATTAATAATGAAACTATCATGGATTGTGGACAAAATATGAGTTGAACAAAATTGTTATGCAATTGTGTGAGTTGTAAAAACATGCTCAAAATTTAACTGATTTTAACTGTCAACATGGTTTATATAGACTACATCTATTGCAGCTACTAAACAGATTCTTTAGTTTTAAGATTTGATTAGATTTTTTATGCGTCCTCCTCTTCCTGCATCTTGTAGTCTGAGTATTTACTCCGTGTTTTCTCTGACAGTGCATGAGGACCGTTTCTCTGCTGCAGACCCTCATAGCCTGAAGCTACTCTGCCAAACCTGGGACCATGTCTGGAGCCTACGACGAGTCCGCCAGCCAGGAGGAGACCACAGACAGCTTTTGGGAGGTGAGTGTGTAGCACACAGCTTTTGACAACTAAATTTGGAAGTGACACTTCCTCATAATGAACTCTCAGTGAACCTAAGAGGTGGGGAAAAAGACATGTGCGGCCTTGTTTAATCAGCGGTATGTAGGCACTCACCCACTTATTAGAAATGTACTCAACTGCACACATAGAATCAGATTTATCAAATGGCCTGGCGCACTAATCTCTGGATGCTCCACTCTCAAAACGAGATTATGGCACCCACAGTGTTTTTCAGCATACTGACTGAAACATCTGTCAGTTAGAGAGAGATGAGTAAGCAAGCAATATCTTCTCAGTTGTGCAAAAAAAGAATTAAATGAAATAGTTTCAGAATTTCAAAATGAACAATGCTACAGTGATACTTATAACTTAACCTGTGTGCCTGTTATGTCCTTGTAAATTTAGTTTTGTTTTCTTGTTAGATATAGTGTATTTAAAGTAGAGCTGACGGACCAAAGCATAGTTAGCTTCAGGGGCAAATCTGTAAAATTGACTGCTGAAATTCTTTGAACCTTCTTAAACTAAATAAATATTAAAGTTGCTATAATTTAGATTTTTTTTTACAATGTTACAGTTTTCTAATCTATTTAGTAAGAAACGTTTCACTGGACTTGTTTAGGGGTGATTACTCATTAATGGGTTTGTTTGTTCCAAAATGTCATATAGCAGGTGGAACTGTGTTCTCTTAAAATATTACACTGGCAAATATTACATGAAATAGGGTGTACCCCACCTCTTGTGTGATGTCAGCCAGGATTGGCTCCTGGCTGACATCCCTGCCTTGTCAGGGTAAACTAAATAGTAAAACCCAGAATGAACTTGGAACATGAGGCTCGAGGTTCGAACCAGCAACACTTGCTGGGAGGCCACTCTGCCAACCACTTTTTCACCTTGCAGCCAGAGGGTTTAAATCAAATGACAACATTACAAGTTCTTGTGTGGCTATTACTGTGTGTGTTTTCTTTTTTTTATTCTATGGAATAAAATAGGTAACTGGAGTAACAGTGATAATACTTTACCAGTATAGAAAATCTTAAAAATGCAGTGAAAAAGGACTAAGTCAGAGAAATCAAATTAAAAATAACAAAACACATAAACCACAACCTGGACTCAAGATTGTACAGACTAAGATGAGACATGAAACAGAAAACTACGTTTGAAGGAAATCTGTGAGAACATATTAAACTATGAGAAATTGATCAAAACATTAATCTAAGAAGCAAAAATACAGCACTTTTATTCATCAAAACCCATATATAACAGATGACAAGGTTGATTGGAAAGAAAACAATACAGCAAAAACTAACTGAGCAAGGTAGGAACAAAGAGCCCTAACAAAACAAAGTGTGTGAACCAGACCATAATCGTGGTAGCATCAGAAATAGTAAGTACATGCATAAAATATATAACGCTTGGAATTATTCATACATTTCATAGCTTGGAAATGCTAACTAAGACTCAAAGGTATCATAAGTAATGGAGGCAAGAGTAAGAATGGAGTTATTTAAGGGAAGAGTCACTAGACAGGCATAAAAACTAGAGCAATCATCTCTGCCCGGCAGGACAAATGGAATAGAGAAATAGACCAAAATGACTGAGAGGGAGAATAAGAAATGTGAGCAGGTGTGTGTGGAAGATGCAGGAAAGGTGTGATGGAGTGGAGTTAGTGCAATGACACCACAGCCAGACATTAAAGTAGCCCAACTGGAAAGGTAAAGGACATCAAGCTAAAACTTAATAGAAATAACAAATTATTATCTGTTCTCGTCATTAGTAACAATGATGGATTAATGTCTGAATTGTGATTATTTCTGTATCGTGTCTGGTATGTGCCAAAATCTGCCAATAATTAGGCAAGGCATGTTTATTTATATAGCACCTTTCATGTACAACTAGTGCAACTATTCTCTATGCTTTAGTAAAAATCTCACAGTTTATCATGTTTATTCATCAGTCTGAAACTGATTTGTACAGTTAATTTAGGTTTTTCATAATTTCATATCAGAACACAAAGCTAAATGCCTATTATAGTATTTACTTGTTCCCTTATCTTTCCTTTTAAGCTACCAGTTTAAAACCACAAAATATTATCAATTAACAAATGAGAAGGTGAACTTTGGGTGTTTGTCGTGAATTTGTGATCAAATACCCATTAAAAACATTGTTTTCCCTCATAAGATTACATCATTAATCTTTTCTGAGTACAAAGACATGAGCCATTTGGTTAATAAGGTTCAAGAAGCACATTTATTATGAATGAAAGCCAGTACAAACCCAGAAAACGTATCAGTTACAGACCAAACAAACCCTGATGATAGTTTTTTGCAGATAACTGGGATTAATTTATACAGTGGGTACTTAAAGCAGAAGAAAAGTTAAGTATTTCCGTATGTATGTATGTATGTTCAGGAATAAGCAGGAGGGGTTAGCACTCATTCATCTCATCAGTGAGCCACTGCATTATAGTAGAACTGCTGCATTGCTGCTTGCTGATCGCTGACTCGGCTCTCTGCTGCTGAAGTAGAGGCCTGGAGTGGAATACAATCAGCTGTCCTACAGCTGCTTACATCTCGTCCAATTTTGAGTTTTGTTGATGCCAATTTCAGGGTGAATTATGTCTTAAAATATCATCACACACTCAGCAAAGAGGCACTATTTGTTCCCTTTCATAAATGACTGCAGTAATATTGCGTTGTAGTGTCTCCCCTTCCTCTTTAAGGCTCAGTCTCAGGGCAAAACTATTAGCTCTCTAGGAGGTGGCTACTCCTGCGTCCACGAAAGGTTGTAAATTATAAGATGCTAACCCACCTCCTGCTTCAGTGCATAACTCCTCACACAGCAGCAGAAGCAGTCTCTTTCCTGCTTGTTCCCTTTTGCCTATTTGGGGCTTTAGCTCCAAGCTGCAAGGGGATTGAAACAACATCTCACACATCTTTGTAAGAATAGAAGTGCAAAACACCTTGACAGCTTTAGTGATGTGCAGAAATATATACAGCTTGCTTTAATCAAGAATTTATCTTTTGGAGTGCTATCAATAAGAAAAAGCTTTTTTAAAGCAGGGATTTAAACATCACTTGTTGCAGCACTAATCAAGTCCAGTCGCACATAAGGGTGGTTCGGTAGTCATTCCAGCTTCTGTAGTTTTGACTTAATGTCAGTTGGATGCAGTTTTTAGATTGTGCCAAAAGATAATCCAATGAGGAATCATAAAATCATGTTATTATAAGACACTAAACAGAAACTAGAAAGCTGTATTTACATTTTACTTTACATATATTAACAAAATAGAGTGAATGTAATGCAGTTGTCTTTGGGTTTGACTCAGGTTGGGAATTACAAACGGACGGTAAAACGCATTGATGATGGTCATCGGCTCTGCAATGACCTAATGAACTGCATCCAGGAGCGTGCCAAAATTGAGAAATCTTATGCACAACAACTGACTGAGTGGTCCAAGAGGTGGAGGCTGTTAATCGATAAAGGTAAGCAGGGTCTCACAAACAGCTTACTTAGCCTTTTTTTTCTTTACTTAACTTGTTGTAGTCTAGTGACTTTTTTTTATGTAATTTCCTTTAAACAGACTGTTATCTGATACTTTCTTTTGTACTCTTTTGTGTTTTTTATTTATAATAAATACATTTAACGAGTTAAAGTGCTTAAAAAGTTCCTACAAATTGGTATGAATGTAGTCCAACATTTGTAGAGAAAAAACAGGTTTGAGTGCCATATCCACCCTACATTTCTCCATCAGGGCCTCAGTATGGCACAGTGGAACGAGCTTGGATGGCCATGATGACAGAGGCTGAAAAGGTGAGTGATCTTCACCAGGATATAAAGAACCATCTGATCATTGAAGACTTTGAAAAGGTGAAGAACTGGCAGAAAGACTCGTATCACAAGCAGATGATGGGAGGATTCAAGGAGACCAAGGAGGCAGAGGAGGGCTTTAAAAAGGCCCAAAAACCCTGGGCCAAGAAACTGAAAGAGGTGAGGGGAAGTGGGGGGTGGGGGTATTTCAGGGGTTCTCTGTAGTTACCTCCCAAAGTTACATATCCTGCTTTGTAATACAAGTCACTTGATTATCTCTTGTTCAGCTCGAGGCTGCCAAGAAATCGTACCACATGGCCTGCAAAGAGGAGAAGGTGGCCACCACGAGAGAGGCTAACAGTAAAGCAGATGCCTCTATTGCGGCTGATCAGCTGAAGAAACTGCAGGAGAAAGTGGACAAGTGCAAACAGGACTCACAGAAGGTGAACACATCCGCTGCTGTAACTAAGGGACCAAAAACAAATCACCTGTCAGGCTATTAAAAGGCAGCATACGTGTGGTCTGTGTTGCCTCGTTAATGTGTGACTGAATGCCACACCTGCTAACCCTGAAGTGGACTCTGGTCCCCTTTATTGCCTACTGATCTGTTATCCTTCTTTGTGTCAGAGAACACATTGCTAACCTTCTACTGAGGCTAATGCGATTCAGACATGGTCGTAGAAATTAAATGTAATTAAACTAGAAGCATCATTTAAAGTTTTAGGGAAAAGATTGTGGATGTAAAGTTAAGTGCAGTATTTTATTGGTTAGAGTGGAGGATTATGTCCCCAGGTAGAGAAAAATGGCTCCATGGCACAGAAAAACATTATTCTACCAGGGACATAGGGCTGCACAATACTAGGGAAACATGATATGTGATACATGATACTGTTGTTGAATATGTAGTTATAACTTGTGATTGCACAGTTGCTCTTCTACACCGGATCACTTACAGATTGTAGACAAAACTAGAACTTCCACTTATTAGATTGCAGCCCTCATCTACATTTGTATTATTTCTGTTTCATGTCTGAATGTCTTTGCAGTCTTGATATTATGCAAGTTAAAATTGAAATTTAAATATAAATGTTTTCATTTTGCAGCCTCACAAGGAAAAATAGAAAAATCATTATTGTTTTTGGTCTTTTTAAGGTTTTATGACAAAAAAGAAAATGCTGTCTGTCAAAGTGTTTAATACGTGTATGCCATCACACAGGCGAAAGAGAAATATGAAAAGGCTTTGGATGAGCTGAATAAGTGTAACCCTCAGTACATGGAAAACATGGAGCAGGTGTTCGAACAGTGTCAGCAGTTTGAAGAGAAGAGGCTGAGCTTCCTCAGGGAGGTGCTGTTGGATGTCAAACGCCATATCAACCTCACAGAGAACCAAAGGTTTGGCTTATTTAAAGTTCTCAACATAACAAAACAACCACCAGTGTATAATTGTACTTATATTAAATTCTTCTTTTCTGTCCACAGTTATGCTACAGTATACAGAGATCTTGAACACACCATCACATCAGCCAGCCCACAGGAAGATCTGAAGCTGTTCAGGAATGTCCATGGTCCTGGCATGCATATGAACTGGCCTCAGTTTGAGGTGGTATTTTACAATAAAAGTGAAGATTTCAAATGATCAGTGAAGACAAGATACATTACCATGTACCTAAACTTTTAAACATCTTTAATTGTTTTTCCTTGTTTTCTCTTTTCAGGAATACAACTCAGAGCTTAGTCTAGGCATCTCCAAAAAAGACAAGTCAAAAAAAGGAAATGATGGGATAGTGCTGACTCATGTCGCCACAGCAGTAGACCATTCCCAGGCTGGAGACAGGGGAAGGTAAAATCTGATCAAAGTAATGTTTTAACATTATGTCTCATGCACAATATCTTAGCCAAATGTTATCTTCCCAAACCCAATTGGAATATTTTCCTCTCATCCCCCTTTATCTTTCTGCTATCAATAGTTTTTCCTTCTTTCCAACAGCAAGGCATATAAGACACCAACATGTGTACATATATAGTAATAGTAATACTATATTAGCTCCAGTTAAACAAAAATACAAACAGAGCTACACAAAGCGTTCACATTAACGGTAATACTCTTGGCAACAAAATAAGCATCAGTACAAATAAAAAGAGTTGGTTAATGTGCTTCTGTGTGTGTTTAGTGTGAGCAGCTCTGAGAAGAACCAGGCGTACTCTGCATCTGAGTGGTCAGAAGAGGACCAGACAGATCCAAACTCAGGCAATGACTCCAACGGAGGGCTGAACCCTTTTGATGAAGACGGAGGCAAAGGTGTGAGAGTCAGAGCGCTGTATGATTACTCTGGACAAGAGCAGGACGAACTGAGCTTTAAAGCAGGTAAGTGTGACAAATGCTGTTAATTGGCTGCTTTTTTTTCCATCTGGAATGCTGCAAACGCTTGCTTTGTCTTCCCTCTGCCAAAAGATTTCACTAGATATTATCCAGCATAAGCTATTATAACTTTGTTTATAAAGCCCTTTTCATACAAAAACAACACAAATCACTTTGCATATTAAAATATATTTTATTTATTAAAAAAACAAACCTTTACACACTCAAGTATAAAATATGTGTCCAAGAAATATTTCTTATCATATTTCTTATCATCACACTCTATACCCCCGACACACACACACACACACTCTAAACTCTGATGCCTAGTTTGTGTCTCTTTAACTCAAACGTTTGTGTAAAAACATGAAAAGAGATAAACCCCTGAAGACAAACATCTGATTTGATACTGAGGTAAGGACACAGTATCTTGGGAGTCTGCACAAGGGGTCACTTTACTACGGACCTCAGAGGTCACCACAGGAACCACCCAGGTTAGGACAGGCCAGATTCTGGTTAGAGTGTAATGGTTAGTTTTAAATCCTCTTTAATTCCAAATAAAAGTTAATTCTGCTTTAAAGAGATTAAAAATGAGCATGTAAAAGCCTAATTCAAAAGGAAAATGAAGATTTGGAATTAAATTCCACTCTATTCCACTCTTAGTTCATTTTGGTCGTCATGCTCTACGTTTTCCTGCCACAATGACACACATGTGCATACTTCTGCCTCCCGTCTTTGATGCTCTGTTTTTCTTCCTTCCTGCTGAAAAAAGTGAAGTACTGAGTACAAGCTTGAATTTTAATCAAAATTATTATTATTATTATTATTATTAATCAATCAACTAATGGAAATTGAAGCAAAAACTGTTTTTATTATGTGGTTTTCCATGTTGTATCACAGAGAAGCAGGAAATGGTTTGTTTATTTTCGGTATATGTGTGTGCATGCCGTCAGTGGATTTAAGAGAAGCAAATAAACAGAATGAATATTTTCACTTAAACTCAAAGAAGAAGAATTTAATTTGAAATGATCTAATTCCAAATTAAAAAACCTCCTGTAACCTTATCCAGTGACATTAATAAATGTTATGTATCCCCATGTAAAGAGCTGGTCAAAAGCGCTGCAAACCCAGGACGGGTGTCTGGCCATCCATTTGCATCGAGAATAATCAATAGTCATACAGGAAACTTCTCACGCTTCTTTCATTGGCTGGTGTCTTAACATGGTGATGTGGAGCAGTCTGACCACATTCTTCCTTATGTCCCTCAATTTCTATAGTAGTCAGCATTTGGCTGGTGGTGATTTTGAGCTTTTGCCCAAGCTGTTTTCTTCTCTCGTGCCATCCCCAATCTTCAAGCCTGAACCTAAGCTTATCCTGTCCTCCTTTAAACCTGAATGCAAGTTCACATTGTTATCTGTGTGGTTGGAATTTAGGCTGATCCTCCCATCCATGTTTGGCTCATGCTGGTCTCCTCTAACTCTGAATACAGGCTTATCTTTTTCTCTAAGCCTGAACACAGGCTCATTGTCTTCTTTAAGCCTGAATGCAGCTACTTTGCTATTTTATGTGGTTTTTCTATGCACATACATTTTCTTAGCTTCTTTTGGGGGGGATTATTCTATCCTCTTTCTTTATTCGTGTCACTGCTACACCAAGATGAAACAGCGTCTAATCAATAGGAAAGATCTTTTCTCTTACATCTGTGCTCATTATCTGGCGTTTGGACTTTGCATCCTTTGACACTTTGTCACTAATGTCTCTTAAATTCTGTCATCACCCATTTGGTCCAGTGGCCTTCTTGCCCGCGACATTTCAAGCCAGTCAGTTTGATTCCCCTTCTTTTAAACTGTCTTCTGTTCTGCCTTCCCCTTCCAGCCTAACTTTTGGGCAACTCACCTCCTCCTCATCAGCACTTCTTCCTGATACCGGAGGAGCCTCATCAGCAGCATTATCATCTCCTGTCTCATCATCCACCACCACCATCTAGACTCCAGAGGGGTCCTGTCTCATCCATTTTCTTCCTCCATGTCACCACTTCATTGAGATGAAACATCATCATTCAATTTAATTCAGCTTTTTTTTTTTGGGTAGCACCACTTTACAACAATGTCATCTTAGGACACTTTACAGATACATCAATTTGAGCCAATTTATAATCAATCGTGTAGCTAAGGGAAACCACCAGATTGCATCGAATCTTGACTTTGATCCAGTCTCCCATCCTGAGCTGCATGAGGCGACGACGTCCTTTGAACAGGAAGGGAAAACTTTCAGCCAGGAAAACCAGAGCAACGTGCACTACTACTTTGATCCAGGACGACCTGCAGAAAAAAGGAGAATGTGCATGTTAATGATGTCAATATTGTCATAAGTGGATACATGGAAGAAAAGAAGCAGAGAAGGAAGTGGTCAGTGAATCCTGAGACGTCTCTGTGGATCCTTAATTAATAGATTTAATCATCTAGAAAAAAAATTCTATTTTTGTAATCAAATACATTTTGCTGCATCTGTAAAATAATTCCCTCCTCATTGAACAAATTGTTAAATGCGTGGAAATAAACATGTTTGTGTATATCTATTAAATCTATAAAATTTCATATTTCACAACCTGTCAGATGAAAAAGATTTAATAAGATATATTTGTTTTTGTTAATAAGCTGACTAACATAAGTCTGCATTGGAGATTTGGATGCAGATTCAGGATTTTAGGGAGGCTGAAGTTATGTGTGTGGGAGGAATCACAGGAAATCAAGACAGCATGTAAATATTCCCCTTTCTTAATGCAAATGTAACCCTGCTGCTGATCAGATGGATCAGATCTGGAGTAATTACATAAACCACGTCTCAAGAGGTGTAGCAGCACACTCATTGTTACATCCTTGAATTTCTCACCATTAGCTCATCCAGCAATCCCAGTGTTTATTATGATGGAGACACAACCATTATTTCCTGTCCTCCATTAGTCTCTGTTGTCTGGATCCATCTGATTTCTTCAGGGATTATTGATATTTTAGTCACTAATGCAACTCCATTGAATGAAAGCATTGACAGGATGGAGGGGAAAACAGTACATGCCTGTTAATCAGCACAGCTAGAGATGGTAGGTGTTGAAAAGTGACAATTGGCTATCAAAATAAAAGTTGACAAAAGTTAAACAATAATAGATGGTCAGGTGTAAAGAACTGATAAAATTAGGCTGACATGGAGCAATCTGCGTGTTTTAACTCACTTTATGTTTCCTGGAATTTCCACATCAAGATGTAGAATATAAAGTTAAATGAGAAGAATACTTTCTTAAAACGTAAGTACACTAAATGCACCAGGATGGTCAGATAAAAACTTTGTTACCAGTTTCAGATGTGCTTCACAAAATCTTCACCTGTTGCTTGTTTCTGTCTGTTTTATTGATTTAAGGTGATGAGCTAACAAAGCTGGAGGAGGAGGATGAACAGGGCTGGTCTAAAGGTCGCCTAGACAACGGCCAGCTGGGTCTTTACCCAGCCAATTACGTGGAGCCGATCTAAGTATTTCAGCGGAGGACACTTGCCTTATCGGAAGTGAAACCCAGACTGAACCGATGAGTCATAACTGCACATTGCCAGAGTCTTCAAAGCAAAGCTTCCTCTGTCCGTCAGGCACAGTGAGCTGTCTTCATCGTCATAATGGCGAACGCTGTTCAGGATCTTCCAGACATCGCAA
This sequence comes from Pseudomugil gertrudae, assembly GCA_037177535.1. Taxonomy (NCBI): domain Eukaryota; kingdom Metazoa; phylum Chordata; class Actinopteri; order Atheriniformes; family Pseudomugilidae; genus Pseudomugil; species Pseudomugil gertrudae. The sequence goes on along the minus strand of JBAMHV010000003.1, from coordinate 11,672,057 downwards.
CTGAAGCAAAATGTTTTCTTCTCTCTATGACATCCGCTGTTATGGTAACATGTTACATAGTATGTTCACTCTCTCATCAGAATGTTGACATGGTTTCCTCGGTTGTGCCTGGGCAGTGAGAACAAGCTATGCATAGTGCATTTCATGTATATATTTTATTCTCTTTTTTAGCCTCTGGAGGCTTGTACAGTTTCTTTCCTCATTGATTAGTGTTTTCTTTACAAGTATTTACACTACACGTTTAGCTTCTAAGGAATAGTTTGACATTTTTGAAAATATTTTCATTCTTCTGAGAGTTAGATGGGAAGGTTTAAACCATATTTATGGCCACATAGATCCACAGAGCTACAGCCTGCACACATCTAGTGCTCCACTTAAATGCACTGTCTGGCTCACCCAAACATAATAAAAGCAGCTCTTGGTACTCCCACTGGGAGACTGACTGAAAATTAGGTATATGACGGATTTACTTATTCTTCAACTCTCACAAGCTGAGCTATCAAAGAGTTGTCTCAGAGCCATGTGAGAAGTTTACCCACACAGAACTTGATCATCATTACACCTAAAACCGTCCTTTATGTGTACTAGTTTAGGCCAATGATTGCTCCCAGCTGTTGTGTTTCAACTATCTAAAGAGATCGTATTATTTCCAAGTTCTTTATTTTTAACTGCAAAAACTTCCCCAGAATGCTGAACAATTCCTTTAAAACACTGTTTTGTCTCCTTTGTTCCCACATTTGTCCCTGAATTAACATTTTAAAATTACATACAGGAGAGCTCATCATCAGTAAGACAAAAACAAAGTAGCTCTATGTGGAGCTCGTGTTTGAAATGGCACTGCGAGGATTGTTTACGCTAACCTCTGCTGTCCGAGCCATCTCCAGCAATGTGCCTGTTAAATCACTCGTGCTGATAATGCAGAAGCCACGAGCAAAGCCAGCCAGCAAATATTAACTTACAGCTCTTTTGTATGGAGATTAGCTTTATTTTATTTATTTGTTTCTGCAATTAATTAAGAGACTTGTTTACTCTGAGTGAATGTCAGCAACTGTCAGCTCTTATCTTTATGATTATGCGCATGCTGATGCTCCCACTCAGTGTCTTCTGAACTGATCCTGCGCATGGCCTTAATTTGTCCCCTGCCAAATTATCGGCTGAATATGAATAAAATTAGATTTATGATAATAATGTCAAGATGATAAGGAGCTGCTTTGCTGTGTATGAAAAGATGGTTGGCTTAAATGTGTCTGTTGAAATGTTCTGAAAATTCCAGTCGAGCTGTACAAATGGTGCACGTAACTGCACGATATGTGATCAGTTTAAGTGCACCCGAAGATTCCTCTTTTCTCTATGGGGGAAGGTAGGTGTTCTCTTACTGATACTGATGGAGTCTGAGCAAAGCAGAAAGAGGATATGCCTTTGAAATATTGATGAGACAATTGGCTTTTCAGCTGCAAACTATTTATTTTTACAAAATCCAGGAGGGGGAAATGTCTCATTTTGTCTTTATTTCTTTTGATGGTACTTTGTGCCTCTGAACAAGTTCTGTTAACATGATTTAGCATGATTAACATACATTTTTATGGCCTTACAAACATCTTGAAAAACTCTCAGCCATCCTTTTCCACACAGAGAGAGCTCACTTTCATCCCGCTCACCCAGATCAGTTTACACCAACATGACACCCTTTTTGACTCATTATACTCATTTAAAAGAGCTTCACTTGCTTAATATGTCTGTAACTGTATTTCAACAGAATGGGGCTGTTACTCTAACTGGGAAGCTCCCTGAGGCCAGGACATGTTGAAAATGCTGAAAAGCTCCTTTTTCTGTCTCTTGTTTATTCATGAAAAGTGAAGGAAAAATTTTAGACAACCACAGGGCTTTCTCTGTTTCTAGTGCTGTCATTTCCAAACTGTAGTGCCTGTTGATCTACATAAGCAACGAATAAAAGATGTCATCGGAAAACTGAGCCACTCAAATGAGTTATTGGAGAAAAACACTAATAAAACATACAAATTTATATTAAATGTGTTATTTAGGCAAACAACACTATCAGGAATGAAGTTGAGCTTAACTAAAGCAGTAATAAACTAATGCTAGGCTGATAAGTCTTTCAACAAAGAATGAACATGTATGCCCTGGTAGTTGCATCATCTTATAAGGTCCGTTCTCCCATAAGAATAATGTTGCATGATAAGATTTGGTTTCTTTTTGCTAAAAGAAAATCTCACAAAAAAGAAAAGAGAAAGAAAATAGCATTACGAAAAGTAATTGAAACATATTTCTTCATTAAATATCAGTCATCACTGAATGTATCTGTAACCATTTAAAATAATTTTGAGATCATTTCAGCAATGAGTGAGAGGATTCCTTCTCAGATGGGTCTTTGTATTGTCCACACAGTGTCCCTCATCAGCCCAGCATTAGATAATGTACTAAAATGTGTCATTATTACAACACAGCATAATGCTATTACTCATTCTGGTTTATTATCTTACTTTTCTTTTTTTAACGTGTCTGTCCAGCATCACAGCAGGCAGAATGATGGTCTGGCTGCAATACTGTGCTGAGCAATTTTGCTTTGCCAAGAAGATCTTCATGTATTTATGCATATACAGAGATCCTGTTGATAATCAGAATTCTTTATTTATTTATTTTTATTTTAAATGAATACTTCCTGCTGGACCAACTGGAAAAGACAGAGAGAGAAAGAAAACACAACCCCAACAGAAGAAAGACAGACGCCACAGAAGGAGAAACTGCAATCAAACCAGATACCATTCCATCTACTACACCTGTATATAAACCAAAGGATGTCATAGGATCCCGCAGAGTGAGAGATCAGCAACAAGAGTGCATGTTAAGTATTCCTGCACAAGGGAATATGTCTTATCCTAAATAAACCTAAAGAACAGAAATGCATGCTCACAGAAATGTGATCATGCCAAGACGACCCCTACTACCCAGAGGTCAGAGGCAGGACCACCAGAGACCAGGGCCAATGGCTGCCAGCCCAGACTAGGACCCCAGCCACTTTCCCCGCTGCAAGCCCAGCATCCGTCCAGGAAACGGCAAAGGGAGGTCCCAGCCAGAGCCCCCCACAGTCAGGGGGAACGGGCCCTGGTGGGCCCAGGTCGGGAATCGCCGACACCCCGGGCACCGGCCACCCAGGGCAGGCAGAGCGCAGGCCCAGGGCCCCGATTTGGTGGTTGATGGTTTATCATCTTACTTAAAGGAGAACTTCGCTTTTTTTTAACCTGGGGTCTGTTGTCATCTTTCCTTCCATACATGTGAGTGATGTAG
>JBAMHV010000003.1:11618610-11646748 GCA_037177535.1 Pseudomugil gertrudae | reverse complement strand
TGACAGCTGGGATTGGCTCCAGCCCCCCCGCGACCCCGCTCTGGGATCAAGCGGTAGAAAATGGATGGATGGATGGAGGTTCCCTGAAGTCCACAGTGGTCACATTGTTTTAGAGGCACAGAATTATACTGATGTCATAGCAAAGGTGACGAACAGGCCGGGGGCAGTTGTGTAACATTGGAAATCACACAGTAATATACAGTGATTCTGAGAAAAGGGATACATTTATGGATCCTCCACAGTTTTATTTGTTTATAATACAACTTAGTAATTAAATGTGTCATTCAGTGTCTATACGCACGCTTCTCTTGTTTTCTTTCTTGTACACACTTTACACCATGCATTATACACTACACAAGTCAGACAGCCTGTTCACAGCTCTTCACCCACACTGAGAACCGGTTCTGTGATTATACCAACCAGTTACACAGCAGCAGCTTTTTTTGTGTGTGTGCATGTTTTAATTATGCAAGTAATAATTATTATTATATCAGAGGTATGTAAATGACCTGAGTTAGGTATAATGATCTTATCAACTCATACATCACTCTGAATGAGGAGATAAAGTGCTAACTTGTAAAGCAGCATTTTATTGCCACATAGCTGCTGTGGCTGGGAGAAATTATCTTTCACTGTTTATTCTCCTTATGAACTCTTGATACTTTGAGTAATCCTGTCACCAAACATTTGCCATGCTTTGCTCATCTTTATTACGCCTACAGTGCTCCCCACCCAGACAAATAAAATCCCTAATCTAATCACCTTGATACTTCCAAGCAGAAAAATCCTGTATCCACCAGATGGTGAATAGAAAGACAAGCTGCTTCCTGTCTCCATCACTGTCTATTTTTTATTTTTTAAAAGTGGTACAATTAAAGAGCTAATTTAAAAGACTTATATGTATTGCAGTATAGCTAATATTGAGTACAATTGCATATCACTCTTCCACTGCTGTGGAAGCATGAAAGTGAGTGATGCCTTAACACACTAATTGTTATATAAGTTAAGCTTTAGCTGCAAATCAAGCAATACTGGCTTTAAATATGTATTAATATATATTAAATACACATTTTATCTCAACTACACTCATTTTTTTGTGTCTTGATAGAAAAAAAAGCTCTGCAATATTTTGTCATATTGGAAAAAGGCACCCTGCCATATGAGGTGAAGTGTATTTTTAAGACTAAACATTACTGGTGACACCCTTATTTCTCTATAGTTCCTTGACTGAAAGGCTACTGAGGCCCTTGAGCCAAAGAGCTGTTTGACTTTACAGAAATGATGGGCAGTAATCAAACAAAATTATTGACTCAAGTGCCAAGTGAGATGGGAGATGCGATAGGAGGTTTGGAGAATCCATGCTGTAGCAAAAGTCAATATTTGACTTCAGTTACCCTGTCACTGTCTGCACACGCCCCATTGAATTACATTACTTGATGCACCCGCAGGCACCCATGCACTATCTGGCTTACAAAAACATGCAGTAAGCCTATGTCACTGTATGCCTGTCTGGCTCCTGCAAGCTAATGAGTATATGCTGTTATAATATAGAGGCTCAAACTTGGCCTGATGCCACTTAATTAAGAACTTCCAGAGAATAAGTTTCCTGACTTAGGGAGCCAATGACAATGAGCGAGAAGAAAAAAAACTTTCAGTGGTGTGACGATAGTTTCAGTGGAAATTTATCCCAGAGGAACATGATCCGTCACCAAACATACCATGAAATTTGAACATTTAAAAAGCTCTTTATTTACTGTTGTCACTTCTTTGGAAGGTATTATGTTCAGAACAGTGGAGCCTGAGAAACAGATACTATTTGTTGGACTTGAATGTCATTATTAAAAGACGATCATATCTGTATTATTCAGATTTTCCGTTTATCCACAGGCAACTATATATCTGTTGTTCTACTTGAAACCATGATCAGTACACATTTCTTTTGTCTTTTAATTGATGTGTGAACTTGTGCATAATATCTTTAAAGCAGTATGAATGTTTCTTGGTTGTGCCTGTGTTAAAATATAAATGACCCCAAGCTGAACATGGATGGATGGTTGGTGCCATCACTGAAAACAGCCCGACACGTGGAACATATGCATCCAAGCATCTTTATTTAGGAACGCTCCTGCTTATTTCAGCAAGACAATGCCAGCAAGACAAACCCTGTGGCTTCATAGTAAAACAGCATGGCTAGTAGACTGGCCTGCCTGCAATCCAGACCTGTCTCCAACTGAAAATCTGAAGCGCATTATGAAGTACAAAGTATGACGATGAGATCCCGGATCTGTTGAAGCTTAAGCAGGAACGGGAAAGTATTCCACCGAATAAAACTATAACAACGAGCGTACTCAGCCCTCAAAAGCTTACTGGGTGTTGTTAAAAGGAAAAGTGACACACAGAGGTAAAAACACCTCGTCTCAGCAGGTTTGGAACATGTTAGAGGCATCAAATTCAACATGTGTGAAATTAAATATTTGTTAAAAGGAAAACAATCTTTTTTTTAATAATTTTTATTATTTATCCAAATAAATATAAAATATTGTGTCTTTGTAGTGTATTTAATTAAACGTAAGTTTAAAAGGATTTGCAAATCCTTGTATTCTGCTTTTATTTACGTTTTACACAGCAAGCAACTTAATTACGGTTGTTATGGTACAATGATCTTATGTTTTCATGAAAGGTTTGATGTTTTATGTTCCTCTCACAAGTCATTACACAGTTTCATTCTCATTACTCTTAGACAGGATGTCTCAGATGTTAGTTCATGCCTTTGTTACTTTAAGATTAGACTATTGCAACTCCTAATTTATGGGCAAAAAAGTCTTCAGCTGATCCAAAATGCTGCAGAGGGGGTTCCAATGGAAATCATATTTCTCCAGTTTTAGCATCTCTTCATTGTTTTTATATGTTCCACACAGAGCACTTCCCTCTCAGACTGCAGGTCTACTTGTGGATCCCAGAGTCTTCAGCTATCAGGCTCCTCTCTTATGGATCCAGCTCACAGTGTGGGTTCGGGTGGCAGACACCCTCCCTACCTTTAAAATGAAGCTTAAGACCTTTCTTTTTAGAAAATCTTATAGTTAGGGTCTAGCCACCCATTAGTTATGCACTCATGAGGGCATCCCATAATACACTGAGCATTTCCTTCTGCTCATTATCTTTTATTGACAGTATTGACATCATTAACCTATTTCTTTTATTTTTTCTTATGGTCTTTTTGCCTTCCTGTTAGAGGGGAGTTTACCTTCCTACTGTTTGTTTAGGCTGGGAAATTGGATCTAAGTCAAGATTAGATGCAATCTTTCGGTTTCCCTTTGCTCAGCTATTTTTCATTAATTGGCTCAAATCAACGTTTGTGAAGCGCCCTTAGATGACATTGTCAAGTAGTGGCGCCATACAAATAAAGTTAAATTGAATTGCAGAGAGATACATTCCTTCCCCTCCCCATACTGCACGATAACCACAGCTTACTTAATAATGTGGAACAACCATAACATAAGCGTAACGATAATCAGAATATAATCTTTGCATAATGTTGCTTTTTCACTATTGTGCTACTTCTAGTCTTTTCTGGTCTAATGTGTGCTTGTTCTGTTGTCAGATTTTAATGTTTATTCTTGCTGTTTTTCAGTCTTTATACTTTGACAAACATCTAGCTTTTATATGAGCATTTTTTTATAAAGCTGAAACAAGTTATTTCGCTTTAATAAGGCACCAGGAAAAGCAGTTTAATCAAAGTGGGATTGTGAGCTAAACAAACATAAGATCACTAACAAAATTGTTCACAAAAAAAATCTAAAACCCAAATATTTAACCGATAACCTACATGGTCACATAATGAACTGTCCAAAATGAGTGTTGTGTGCATTTGCTCTAATATGCTGCAGCTGTGTTTTACTTTAAAGTAGGTGCAAAAACTGCAGTTTTAGACTATCTGCTCCTTGTACAGGTAGTTTCAGTGGCATTGAGTATAAAACAGCAAATATAAAAATAGTACATTGCTGCACTGAAAAACCCCCACAATGTAATTATTGTTTCAGTGTTAATTTATTCATACAAATGCTTAATTATACAGAGACAAAAAAAGCTTTGACAGTTTCCCTTCAGATAAATGTGCTATCTTAGGCCTATGCAAACTTTCATCTCATCCACTCTCCACGCAACCAATCTCATGTACATACATAGTCACAAACTAAAGAATGAATCCAGCAATATTTAGACTTTCTCAACATTTGTCTTCCTCACTCAGGAATGAAGCACATTCACTCACAAATGGAGGAGTAAAAAAAATGGTTGCGACTAAAAGAGGTGTTGAAGAAGAGTGTATACTGTTTGGGCGTAGGACTCGATACAGTTACAACAGAGCTGCAACACAAGATGCTGGTGAGCCTTACAAAATGTAGGGAAGAAGTGTGAAACATTATCACATTCAAATGGTAAACCGTCATTTATCAACAAATAATTACAAATGAGAAAATTAGAACTGTTTTGGAGGCCTGCCAACAGCTTTTAATAATATATTTTATTTATAAGTCAAGAATGCATGAGATATCACAAAAACAGGTGTAACAGCAGACAACCTCGTTCCTTTGATCAAACAATGGGAAAATTAATCTTCATTTTTAACACCAGACATTGATGCAGCAGTCAAACTGGTTTTTAACAATGGAATTGAAGTTTAAAAGTTGAGACTGTGACAAACATCCAAACTTTTTTTAAACATTTCTTTTAATGCTGGTGTCACAATCCACAAAAAGCTAAAAGTCTCCACTGTTTCCTCATCAGAGGTGTTTGACAGCATAGTGCAAATAGAAGCGAACAGAACAGTGCCGATTATAACACTGATGCAAACCATTTCATCTCGTTCTCTGATGATCTTTAGATATTTCTTTTAAACAGGGTACTCAGCATGTCTAGGCTGGTCATCTGGTTTTTAGCACCATCTGCTGGCTGTAGGTGGGACATATTCAATCTGAAGTGCACAAAAAGACGGCAAATAAATAACATCAGGGCACTTTGTTGATTAAGTTCACCCAAATGACGCAGAATCACTAAAAAAATACTTCTGAGGTACACGCCTTTTAAAGCTCTTTCAGTAATGATGTGTATGTGTCAAGTTATCCTTTTACCCAAGTAGTATACACCATTGTCAGTTTTATTCAGAGAAATCTTTAACATACATGCACACTTAACAGGCACGCGCACACATACATATTTAGATTTTGAACATGTACTGTAGACAGACTCAGAAACTGCAACCACTCACCAGGCAAAATAGATTTAGATGGCTTTTTCAACCCTTCTTCACACATCACTTACTCAAAACTCACTCGCATCCTTTTTGCACTGCAGTATCTATTTAAAGCGAAAATCCACCCTAAAAAAACCCACAAATCTCTTCCTTTGCAGTCTGAACTGGGCTCCTGCAGACTGACGAGTAGCATCTTGGTTCTCTGGATATTATCTTTGGGGGAAAAAATATATAGGGCTCCTACACTCTTTGCAAATGCATGATTTCATCTACATGCTTCAGCATTAAGACCTCTGATATGATACTTGTGGACAGAAATGGTTGGTGCAATGTCAGTTTGACCATTGCTACTTAAAATTTCAGGTTATTTATTGCTTATTAGTGCTGTGCCCTTTCAAATGATAATCTGATGCCTATTTTTTCACATCATTGTTCAAATACTGACTAAAAGAAGTCTAGGGGGCAATAACAAATCTGAAGGACCACATGATCTTTACTAATTGATCCCGTAAAGAAAAGAGTTACAGTATCCCTGCAAAACAGACGTTATGGATGGAAGCCAATGCTGTTATGATGAGCCTTAGTCTTAACACTGGGCTAAATTAACTTCAGATTTTAAAACACATAAGCTACCTCATTTCACCCAAAACGCTTTTTATGCTCAGTTACAGAAAACTAAACAAACTAAAAAACAATCTAGATTTTCTTAAGATTGTGCTTCCAGTGATTTTTTTTCCTTTTCAAATAAACAACATCATTCAAGTTCTGCAAATAAAAAGACCCAAAACATAATATGGTCTTAGCTGATTATTGTAGGACTGGAAACTAAAACCTAACTCCAGCTTAACGACTAAACAAAACTAAAACTGACAATTTGCTAAAGCCAAAGTCAGAGTTACAGAATACAGCCAGCCATGTGGTGCACATTCCACTTTGGACTTGACTGACCAATCAAAGGCAGAAATAAACATCACAACAGACAGGGCGTCGTTAAAGAAACAACCTATACAAAGATCCAGATCACTTTCCTTTATGTAATCAATTAGGCCAACAGTAGAGGATGTGTGTAATCCCTTCAGTAAGTTGTCCAAATAAATGGAAATCTAAAATGAAGGCGAGTCTTTACAATCCGTTTAGCTAGTAAGTGAATGTGACTAAAGGTCAGAGATGACTCTGGCTACTTCAATTATGTTCTTTCATTGTGATTAAATAAAGCATGAAAATAAAATTCATAAAATAGCTTTGAACAAGTCAGACTGGCTGTCGTGATGTGGGGATCTAATCTACAAGACCTACAAGTGCAATAAAAATAATTTGGCATGGTGAATTCAATTCCCAGCCATTTCATCCCAACATGTCAGTCTTCTATTCGTCATTTCTCAGGATCTAAAACTGATCTATGATGCTCATTTTGGAGCTTTTTAAAACCATTTTAGACCCCAAAAGTGTTCAGCTGCCCAGGAGAATGCAGATTATTTCGGGTGATTTCCTCTTTAATTAGGCGTGTTTTACAGTGGAAATAAAAATAGTCATGTGTATCTCAGTTTGCAGGTTTACAGCACTCCTAAATGAAGCATTCACACATGCGAATCCAGGTGTTGATGTCAGGTGAGATCTTTCACCATAGCGGATGTCATTCATCTCCTTTCTGTCATTTGTGTTTCAGTGGAAAGAGCCGTGGGCATTAGGAAAGAGAGTTGTCATGAGTCAATATAAAAACAACTGTTCTTCCTCCCTCTGATTCAAGAGTCCCATGGTGTTACGCTCATCATTTCCCATCGGGGAGGGAGAGAGAGGGGGGTCTTTGTCATTCTAGCTCTTTCCAAATGGATAGGGACCATGTATACCCTGCAAAAATGTAAAGCAAAAAAACAGTGGATGAGAAAACAGGCGTTACTTTGTGGTCAAAGATTCTTTCATATAAAATATATATGGAACAGCTTAAACAGACAAATATATGCATATGAACCACATCACTGCTTTCTGCTTGCTTCTGTATCTTATAGTGCTTGCAGAATATCACTGAATTATCCATTTAAATGCAAACTGGCTATAAAAGATAAAATGGTGGTGAAATGCTTCTTAACTATTCTGTTCAGCCATCCATGAAGACATTGTTATGAAGACAGTCGACTACAATGTGAAACTTCTCTCTGTTCAGATTGAACTTTTTTTAACCAAGTTCACAGTTACACAGACATTAGTTAAACAGCAGTGATGCTTGCAGAAGAAATAAAACCACACTAGCAGAATCCTCAGCTGGAAAACACACAATACAACTAACTAGGGATTAAACCAACCAAGTGCAGAGGTTGTTTATAGAGGAGCATGACCAAAACCACATGCATATATCATGCAACTACTAGTGCCCAACCCATTTTGAAACAATGCGTGGTTTTATGCCTTCTTAACTAAAACAGCTTCAGATAAAACCTAAACCTAATCTAATCAACACATAGCCTTGATTTTTGTTTTTATTGAAATAATGATTAATCATCTACACAGCATCATTTCTCAGACATGTCTCACTAATGAAATGCTGCAAAGCTTTTTCAGCCTCTCAAAACATCCGATCTACCAGTATGTGAATGATAAAACTTTGATGAATACAGCTCAACTCATGACCTCCATTTAAATCACACCGACTATGAACAGTTAAAGATTCAGGGACCCCCCGTGCTCTTTGGGGGTCCAAGTCCCCCAGGTTGGGAGTAGCCTACCTCTATTGCGCTTCTTCAGGAGGCAAAGTAAGGTCAGTTAGGAAAATGTAACATTGTCCACGTGAAATGATTCGATTCCTCATTCTGAAGATGTGGAACTAAAAATACAGCCATGGCAGCTGAGTAGATGTATCTTATCCAAGTACACTTCTGGTCTGGAGAAACTGGGATAGACCCTTCAGCGTCCCTGCCACCATTGCATGTTCTTAACAGTTCGACTTGCAGATGAAAAATAATGTATCCTCTTCTGAGAAGTTTCAACGTCACAATATAAAATTTCCTGCAGTTTAAACTACAAGTAACTTCTAAACTGTGTGAAGTGATTCACACACGCCTCATTATTTAGTGGGGTAGCAATGGCTCAGTTGGTAGAACAGGTCTAATAACTAAAAGGTGGTTTGAATCTTGCTTCACCGCAGTCGATCAGTTTTCTCTCCTTGCCTCTAATGCCAGCATTGCTGGTGAATACACATGAATGGTAATTAGAAAAGCTGCAGGCAGCCATGTTTCCATCAATCTGCCCCGTGGCAGGGGTGGCTACACATATAGCTTACCACCAAATATAAATGTGAAGTGAATGAATAATGGATTTAGTGTAAAGTGCTTTGAGTACAGTCAGCAGAAAACTGCAATATAAATGTATTTATACTACATGAAGGGAAGGAGGGGTTACACCAAAGAAAGCCCAATATGTACTAAATAAAACCCAGAAAAACCCTTCAATTCATGCAGACATACCTGGCCATAAGTCACCATAGAAAGATTGGTTTGGAGACCATTTGAAGCTCTATTTACAGCATTATGAGACAGTCCATTCTGATCTTGCTGGATTGGCTCTTGTGTATGTTCCCAGGCACCACCGGGGTCTCTGAAGCTGTTTTCAGTGGTATCGTGTTTGTTCTTCTGTGGCGAGGCAAAAGGGTTGAAATCTTCCTGGACGTTGCGCTGGGGTTGCGTGTTGAATTCCGTCTCAAAGGAGGAAAGCTGCTGAGTCACACCGAGGAGACCTCCAACTTCTACACTAAGAATCACCCAGATTACATCTAAAAAAAACAAAGAAGGAAAGATAAATTAGGGATTTCACTAAATGAATGCACAAAGTCACAAGTTTACTCACATTCTCTGTCTTACATTCTCATAACTATGATATATTTAGTTTAGTGGAAGCCAGTTATGAAAAGACATCCTAGGCAAAGACACATTTGAGAATTTGCAGCAATAACTTAAACTAACGTATAGTGAGCATCAAATGAATCTGTCACTCATAAACTAAGTCAAACCATTTTCTCACCTCCGTAAAATAATCCAGTGGCCGTACACATCCTCCACTGACCCTGGTACATGCCTGGATTTGTGGGACTTCGCATCTGCACACTCACATCTGATATTTCCTGTGGATCTAGAGACTTTACCATAACCGTGTTCACATGACCAAACTGATCACCACCGATGTACTTGAGACAAACCCCCGGAGGCCACGACTCTCCACCTAAAGTTTGCAAAGATGAATTCAAGCAAAAAAAAAAAACAGTTTATTATGACAATAAAGAAATAAATACCACTGTGTGACCACACTTGTTGCATTAAAATGTATAAAGACTACTACAGTAATAAACCGGTGTAAATGGTGGGGCATGTACCTGTGTTCTGTATCCTCCAGGTCTTTGTAAACGGTGTATCGGGAGGGACTGACTCTCCTTCCCCAATTGTCACATCTTCAACAAAGGACATGGATGGTGTGTTGACACTGGGGCTTTCAAAGTCATAATATGCACCAATAGCAGCCTGCAGGTTCCTGTTCCAACACAACAAGGAGAAAGAGGATTTTTATCCCCATTACTTTGCAACATAAACATCTATAACATCTTCTTCCCATATATAAAACAGTCCAATAAGCAGTTTTTGATCAAAATTTTATTTGGTGCCCGGTAGGTTACGAAGCGTAGCTGGCTGGTGAGGATATTACAGCTCACTAGTCTTCTTTTTTAAATGAACTAAACAAGAAAGTCCACGCTACAACTGATTATAATGGGCATTAAATTAATGGCTGCATCAATCTGTTTAAGTGCAGGCATTCAGTCATTGATCAACTTTACGACACCGCTCCTAATAGCTTCATTTAGACAGAACCGTGACAGCAATAGAGGCAGCCACCTGTGATATTTGCCATTTGTGCAAGATTGAACGGTATTTCAAGAGAAGTATCTTGCTAATGTTCTTAGTAGCACTTCTAAAACAATATGTCATGTTGCCGCAACTGTTCATATCAGCACTGACATCTCTGGGCAGTCTGTTGTGTGTGAAAGCTGCAGCAAGAGTGAAAGATGTGTGGCCAACATTGAGTGTTCACTTGACTCAAACTATGTCATAAAAACAAGAATCAAATGTTCTTTCAAAGAAGCTCAATGAAACATATAGAATTGTAAAGTTTACTGTTTTTGTTTTGTTACGTAATAACGTGATTGTCCTGCTTCTTTGAAAGATATAATATGGTCAATTCAAAACTATGAGCTGCACAATATATCAATTGGGTATAGTCATCATAATGTGTGCAATAGTTACACCACAGCTCCTGTAATGCATTAATATGATGCACTGCCTCAGTGGATTTGTATTTAATCAGTCAAATAAGTTGTAACATATCAGCATATTGGATATTGACCAAATATCCAATATCGTGTATCCTTAAAGTAGACATTTAATTTAGTTGTCAAAGAGTTAGGGTTAAGGGTTAATGCAAGACTCAGATGTGCACCTATCTGCCTCAACAATAAAGTTCTTGACAGGTAAAGTGATTTACACCACTTATGTTGTTAAAATGCAGTGTGCTTCTGGTGAAATCTACATATTGGCATTATCGGCATATTTAACTAACAGTCCTATCAGCTCCCCTCACCCTCACTGTGTTGGAGTAGTGGCAACAACAGACCCTGAAAAATGCTAAGGAAAGGCTCTGATAACATGACTAATCCTGAAGTGTCCACCTGATATCTAAACTCCCCACTAACCTAAAAGGATTTAAAAGAAACAATACCCAAACACAAACGAGCCATCCCACAAACCGTAGGGCCCAAAGACTCTGATACCACAGCCCGGTGTAATCTGTCCACTCCCAGACTTTATTCAACACAAGGTCATCATTTTATTGTTGAGCAGTGTTTATCTAAGCAACTATGTAGCTTGAAAAAAGTGAGTAAACAAAATGTGAATTGCCATTTAAAGGACCTACATTATGTTAAATACTTATATAACTTTACCTTAATACAATCCCTGAAATAGTTTCATTTTTCATCCATGCATTATGTAGCTTTATTCCTTTAAAAAGAAGTGTTTGGCTTAGGCAAAGCTAGCTCTGTCTGAGGCGATGTCACGAGTTGGGCGGGGAACTGGGAGGTGGCTCTCTGGCTGATGGGCAAAAGGAGCTGAGCAAGCCATAATAAGCCGTTCCCAGTTTCGGGTAAAAGATCTCACAGCATGAAATGAGTTGTATGGCAAAACTATAGTATCGTGCATGTTGCAAGATGCATAATAATATAAATGTGCATAGGATACACTGAAATGGCAAATATAGCATAATATAAGACCTTGAAAAACCCTATTTGTGAGATGTTAACAGCTACCTAAAAAAATGCAAATGTTTAAGTGACCTTTGAACAGTCTGACAAATAGGCAGCCATTATTTATAAAATGGATCTAGATCGGGGATACCCAAGTTCACTCCTCGAGATATACTATCCCAAAACTATTAGATGCAACACTCTCCAACACACCTGAATCAAATGAATGGCTTGTTACCAAGCCTCTGAAGAACTTAATGGGTATATTTACATGGCGTTTTTTCTCATTCAGAACTAATAATTTGGAATTAACTAATTAAAGTATTCTTCAAATGTACATAAAAGTATTCATTCTGAATTAAGGTTTACCTGAAAGCCTTCTCTTAATTTTGCTGATGGTCGACGTGACACATATGTAAGGAAACAGGAAGTAAACAAACCCATTCCTCCTCCTCAATGTTTATTTACAACAGCGAACAAACACTACATAAGTACAATTTTTGCTAATTTTTTTATCGAAGACGGGAGGCAGAAGACTGCATGTCATAGCGGCGGAAAAAGGTAAGAAGCGTGTGCAGAACAACCAGAATGAAGTTTACATGATTAATGAATTAACTCCTTCTAATGGTTATTTTTCATCTCTTTAAAGAGGAATTAACTTTTATTTGCATTTAAAGAGGAATTAAAAGTTACATGTAAACATAGCTACAAACACACCTACAGGACAATAACCGTGTCCAACCAGACTTGCAACAGACTGGCACTTATCTGCTGTTCCCTGTTTGATTTCATGCTTGTGTGGTTTTATTCTCTGATGTACGTCGCTTTGGATAAAAGCATCTGCTAAATGCCTGTCAAACAGCCAAATAACCATGTAAACACCTAAAATAATAATTCTGAATTTAACTGAATTCTGAATAAAATGGTTGGTTTATTCCCATTTTAAAGCAGGATTAGTTCATTCCAAATTTTTAATCCAAATTAAAAAAACACAATGTAAACATACCCTTTAACATGCAGGGGGATTTTTAAAATTTATTTCTTTACACGTGGCTTTATACAACCATACATCACAACAAAACAATTCAAAACTACATCTTAAAGCCCCACCGTGATAAAAAAAGAAGCAGGAAGATGAAAAACTTGAGCCATTTGATTTAAGTGTGTTAGATATGGATCGCACCTAATATCTGCCATAGATTTAGAGGACAGGACTTCGACACCCTTAATCTAAATAATCATATATATCACTAAATATGTGCTGTAAGCTAGGGACTCGTCAACAATACCTTAATCATGGTTTTGTCAGCAAATCCCTACAATTTGGACGTGATGATGTCATTGTTCAAACATGACGTGCTAATTTCCAGTTTGGAATCAATGTTTTAATCGAAGCCCATGTGAAATACGTGCTTTGGTGGGTTTTTATTTATTTCTAGTCGTTCTTCGCGATTGATCCGGAGCACAAAGACGTTTTGATCATGACTACTTGCAGTCAAGCCAAAGATGGATCACGACTGGTTACGTCATTAAAATAACGTGAAGCGACTGGCGCTGGTTTGAGTTGAAACAGCTCACTTTAACTGGCTCTTCAGGTTGTTATGTAACATGGCAGAAACAACTAAACCGAGAGCTCACTCTGCGTGAATTAGCCTGTTAGCTTATTTGCCTGTTTGCTTCTGTTTTTGTGCCATTTTCACCTTACATCACCTCTTGGTGGGGAAAACATTACCATTTAACTTTCGCTTGCCACTTATAGCCTATTGGGGAAATTGCTAATTTCCGTAATGAAACGAAGGATCACTACATACTGCTTTGACTATCAAGACTGGGCAACATGTGTGAATGCTTTTTTATTTAATCAATTAAACATATGCTAACTAGCTAATTGAGCAGCTAGGTAAGCGTCATATTGCTTGTCGACAACAGGCCCTTCTATCCCCGCACTCACCAATTGGTCATGTCCAGGAAGAAGGCGCAGCCGGCTGGGTTAAGCTGGAAGCCCAGGAGCCTCTGAAACTCCGATATGAGGACGTCCTTGTCCGTGGTGCCCATGCAGCTAAACTTCTGCATGAGCTCCGCGTCCACGTCCATGTCCGTGCCCTCCATGGCTAGCGGGTGACCCGTAGCGGAGACGGGGTGGTGCGGGGTCCTCTCTCAGTTGAGTCCGAGGCCTTGTCCAGCCATAACAACCAGCCCAACAACAACAAGCGTTAGTGCGCATGGCACGATCAGGGGGGACGAAGTTTGACGTTGCAACAGCGCGAGCGTCACTTTCTACGTCATCTGTTGCTATTTGTGGCTACCATTTCATTGGTTTATCAATGAAATCACGTTATACATTCTTCAGCTCAGTACTAGCAGATAAACAAGAAAAACCTGCTACTTTAACACCAGATAAAACTTTTACTTTTACATTTACAAAAGAATGTGTACCACCGAGCTCTATTACAGCTATTTTTTTAATGTAAACAAAATTCCTACATGGGAACTGATTAGACATATCTTACAGATTGTAGACATCTTATGATGTGTGGTTTCAGGTCTTTTGAATAATATTTTCATTCACTTTGATGGATATGATGTGTCTTAACTGAGGTTTGCCAGCTAAGCAACTTTACTTAAAAAACAAACAAATAAAAAAAAAAAAAACAATAGTTCATCTCATGTTTGTATATTGTCAAATATTAAAATAACATAATATAGGGGGGGACTTAAAGACAATGTTCTGATCTGGGATCCCGGTACTCCTGATTCTTCCCACCCACAAGACATGCATGTCAAGTTAACTGCCATGGTCACTTTTTACATGTAAGTTGCTTTGGATAAAAGGCATCTGCCAAATTTCTTTTGTTTTCATTATTCTATCTACATGTTAGGATTTGATAAGAAATTTCATTTAAAGAGCAAAAGAAACATCTCCTTATGACTTGGTGTTTTCAGGTATCTTCACAAAACATCAGTGTTTTGCTGTCACAGTTTTCCATCCATCCATCCATCCATCCATCCTCCACTGCTTATCCAGGGTCGGGTCGCATGGGCAGCAGTCTCTCTGGCTATATTTGTCAGCTCATCAGGAGGGATCCTCAGGCGTTTCCAGACCAGCTGAGAGATATAATCCCTCCAGCATGTCCTGGGTCTTCCCCGGGATCTTCTCCTATAGGGACGTGTCTAGAACACCTCACCAGGGAGGTGTCCAGGAGGCATCCTAACCAGATGCCACCTCATCTGGCTCCCTTAATGTGGAGGAGCAGCGGCTGTACTCTAAGCTCTTCCCAGATGACCAAGCTTCCTTGCTTCCAGTTTTTCTTGCTTATTTAGAAATTACACATATAGTGAGATATTTTTTCTTTATGTTTTGTTGTTTTTGTCTGTGATATATAACTATAGGTAATCAAAAAACACATAACTAAGTTTGGAATGCTAATATAAGGTTACAATTATAATTTGACCCTCACTTGTTTTTGCATAGAATTAAAAGATGCATAGAATTTGCTATATATAGCCAAACATATTTATTCTTTTCTTTACATACTTGCCAATATGTTTACTTCCAATGATAAATTGCAACATAGGGGTTGCCAGACCTCTTACAATAACATGGGAGTTAACCATCAGTAGTGAAGCACATGGTGATGAAACGACAACAAGGGCAGAAGACAATTATTGTAGTAGTAGTAGCTACATTAGGTAGAACATAACTTTGTTAATTTTTATAAAGAAAGAAGGTTTTATTCATTTTTATATGATCTGAATAATTGGGGGCCTGTGCTCAAGGCATCAAGACCTCCATGTCAAGCAATGCCCCCGGGGTGCAATCCAATTATGGCCAAGACTGTAACATTTTAATTAATTCCTTTAGTTTATTTTTTATTGTGCTATTTTAATTTTACAGTATTTATTTGTATTTAGATGTTAACAGTTAACATTAGTTTAATCAACCAGCAACTCGGTTCAAGCGAAATGGAATCAAATTGATAAATTGTCCATAAATCTAAAAGGGGGGGTTGCTTAGGGAAATTACCCGAGTAGCAGGGCTTTGAAACAGTGTGGGTAAAACTCTTTCACAAGATTTTTGTTGGTGGGAACGAGCTAGCTTCAAGCGGAACTGTTTGAGATGAAAATCAGTTTGTAGTCGGCACAGTGAAAGGGTGCACCGGAACAACTCTTTCGAAAGAGGTCTTTGAAACATGCCTAAGTAAGTTCACATATTTACGTTTTCTTTGTTGATGCTAAGTTTTTTTTGTTCGTTCCCACGGCTCAGTAATAATCTGTACTTGTATTCAGTGACAAGCGGTAATAGGAAAACATCTAAAAGGTTTTAGCCGACGCTTATCTAATATGAATGAAAGCGCTTTGTTTGGGATGTGTCTACTTGCTGGAGCGAACGATACTGAAAACACTTACTAGTAAAGATTTGCACACAAGCAATAAATTTACAATCAAGGGTTTGTTAATTAATTGAATTCAGGTTATGTTGGGTAATTTGAAGTTTTCAACTTTATGAGTTTGTAAGTAGCATTTCATTAAACCCAGGATTGGGGAGCCAGACAACGTGTGTATTTTTGTCTCTGGTCGATATTGTTCCTTTTTATTGCTGTAGTCTTAACAAAACCCCAAAAAATCTTTTTAAAATAATTTCAACTGCTTTCATGTCTACGTTGATACATATGCAAATACTTATTAAATCTAGAATGAGATTTTAATAAAGGCCTTTTGCCCTACAGAACAGCTGAAATCAGGGTGATGCCCTGTAAAGTGAGATCTACTTAAACATTTTTACCAGCACTATATGTTGTTAATCCCAAAGAGCTTAAATATCAGCCAAAATGCTTTCACAAAAGATTTATTTAAAAAAAGAAAAGAAAATTAAGAATGATTTAAAAACAAAACACTGGAGCTGTGTATGTGTGACTTAATAACCCGAATCAACAACCTGCAGGTTTTACTGTGACTACTGTGATACGTACCTTACACATGATTCGGTAAGTTGTGCTTTAAATCTACATCAACTTATGAAAAATATTTAAACTTATTTTTCCTTCTCTATAATTTTGCTCATTCATTTCTCTCTCTCTCTCTTTTTAAAGCCCTCGGTGAGAAAGACACACTGTAGCGGCCGAAAACACAAAGAAAATGTGAAGGATTACTACCAGAAATGGATGGAAGAACAGGCCCAGAGTCTGATTGATAAAACAAGTGAGTAAATATTTATTTCAGATCTTACGCAGACTCCATTCAAAGAAGTTTTCAACATTGTGCATTAGAGCTTTTTGAGGGAAAGCAATAATGACAAACTAGTACATTTTACTTTAGTTTTTAACCACTTTCTCAGTAATGCACTGCTTTACAGAGCAGTAATAAAGGAATAAAACTTAACCTGTGTACTTAATTTAGCATCTAGCTGAATTTGCAAAACTTATATTTTACTAGTAATAGTGCAAAAAGTTGTCTTTATAAAACAGCAACAGACTAACATTACAATTTAGGACAGCGTAGCTTAGGGTTGTGAAAAACATTAAGGCTCCTTGTACTAAACTGATATGTGACTCTTCATTTGTAAGGCAAAAAGAAAAAGACCACATTTTTTTATTCTAAATTTAATTATTCAGAACTAAATAATTGGGAGTTAAAGTATTCTTTGTGTTTGAACAGAAATAGTCATTTCTTAATAGTCTTAATTATTTAATTAAACTGATTTCTAATCTTTTTTTAAAGTTTTTTTTCCCTGAATTAAAGTAGAATTAAAAGTCATGTAAATATTGCTACAGGTAGGCTTGTGAAGTAAAGACTATTCAATAGATTGTGATCTCCACATGATTTTGCTATGACTTCTACTTCATGAAGTAAGCTTTCTTTAGTAATATGCCCTCTTTTCTCTCAACAGCTGCTGCGTTTCAGCAGGGAAAGATTCCTCCAACACCATTTCCAGGTGGCCCTCCCCCAGGTGAGGCTACCATCCCAGCTTTGTGTCAAACAGGGACACTTTTTTTTATATTGAAACATTTTTGATGTGCGTAGAGCTTAGTTTTTTTTCTCAGTCTGCAAATAATGTTTTTATGTAACTGCTGGAGATCATTTAGCTGAAAGTTTACAAAAGAATAAATGAATTCACTCTCCAGACAGCAACTTATGATGATGGCAATAAATAGTTGTCTGTGAGGCCCTTGTTATACTAAGCTAAACCTTAAAGAGAGCTCCAGTCATAAATGTGAAAGTTTTGGTAAAAAAAAGCGCTAAAGAGAAGAGGCTTTATATGCTACACTGATGAAACTGTAACCACAAAGTGATAATGCAGAGATTGTGACATCATTTTATCAACAGTTAAATAGTCAGTCTACTCTAGTGGAATAGTGCAATCTCTTGGAAGCTAAAAAGTCTTTTATGGATGAAGTGCTTGCTAGTTTCACAAAAAGTTCTTAGTCCAGCTAATTAACAAACCAGCAGAATAATACACAGAATCAATGTCACTGACCATAGCGCAACATCTGTGCAACGGTCTGGGTCACCACTGTAGTTCTGCAGAGGCTTGATGTGCACCTCTTTCAGATTGTGATTGGTCGGTTTGTAATTATGTATTTTTGGAGCTTCTCACTGAAATTGTGCAGTAATTGTAGAACCTGGATGTAAAAATCCAGCTTTTCTCCTACAATGTGGGGAAAAGGCTCTGATACTGCAGTCCTGGAGCAGCAGGACAGCAGATGGCACCTACACTTCATGATGAATGTCAGCATCTTTAAAACAGACTAATTCCTAATTCTAAAATTTTACAGTTAATTCTTAGAAAAATGTTTTCTGTTTTGTCATCTCTCGTGTTAGCAAGACACTGAAATGCTTGAGGCTTGTTTTTATTTTGGAAGGACCATTACTTCACTAATATTTTCTCTTTGTGGTCCAGCTGGTCCTCCCCGACCAGGCATGCTGCCAACACCCCCAATGGGAGGTCCTCCTATGATGCCCATGATGGGGCCTCCACCACATGGAATGATGCCTGGTGGGCCTGGTAAGAAACCGGATTTTAAAGCTTATGTTTGTCATCTACAATTTTAAAACCACTTCTAAGCGAATCAGTCAAGAATGCAGTTTTTACTATCAACCCATGATGAATTTACATTTATTCAGCTAGTCAGTCACAGTAGACATAAATCCACTGACATTGCATTGTTCTAAATGTTTGAATCACAAGTTGTTTACAAAAGTTATTCTAGTTACGCTTTGCCACAGAGATGAGTCTGTTCATGTATAATGTTTGCTTTGTTTATAATTTAGAATAAGATTATGTCTTGTGCTTGATGGTTTGTCTATTATGGATCTTTTAACTTGTGAGTTTTTACGAGTTGCTTTATGAAATATGAATTTCCAAAGCTCTGCAATGGACAAAGTTACTGTGATTTATGTAAAGGTGTTGCATATATACTCCACTGAGATGAGTAAGGGATAAGGCATCTACATAGAATAGTAGCTTATAATGTCTTAGGAGTAGGTTGTTGAATCAAATCAAACTTTATTTTAAATTGTGTTGCATCTGCAACACAAAGTGCTTTACATAATAAAAACTGTTTCAGTAACAATAAAACCATCACACACTAAGTTATAAAATCAAGAACACACTCCACATAATGTCTTTCCCAGAAAATATGAACACTATCACACACACTTACACATGTAGACATGTTTATCCTTAGTGACTGTCTCTTAACCAAAATGTAGATACAAATTGTTAATAGATTTAAACATGAACATAAACTTGACACTACTGTGAGGATAGAAATCATCAGACAGAAGCCATTTACACCAGGATCCAGTCCGCTGACTGCTAAATTAGGGTCACAAGCAAGCCGGGGTCCATACCACAGCTATTGTGCTACAGTGCCGTACCCCTGGCCACCCCATGGTAACATTCCAGGTAGGAAAACACCCCCGTGTTGATGACATCGGAGTTAAGAAGTATGGTAAAATAACAAAAATTTCTATAAAACCAAAAGGAACACAAAGGAAAGGGAGTATAAGAATACCATTAAGTAATCAATAATCAAACAAAAAATTAAGTTTAAAAGCTAAATTAATGAGGTGGGTCTTAAAAATATCAACAGTCTCTGCGGCCCTGAGGTTTTCTGGTCGGCCGTTCCACAGTTGAGGATCATAATAATGGAACAAGGCCTCACCATATGTTATAGTTCTCACTTTAGGAACAACTAAGAGGCCGGTACCAGAGGACCTCAGGGTCCGCAAGGTTCATTATCTTAAAAAAAAGGTCTGATAAATAAGAAGGCCCAAGACCAAGTTTACATTTGTAAACAATTAAAAGAATCTTAAAATCCATCCTGAAATGCACAGAGAGCCAATGCAGTTCTACAGGCATTTAGCAGATGCTTTTATCCAGAGCAACGTACATGTAGTGATTTTAAAACTGGTGTAATGTGTTCCTGTCCTCTGGTCCTCGTCAGAACTCATGCCGCCAAGTTCTGAAGTAATTGTAAGCTTAAGACAGACTTCATAGGAAGACCAGAGAGCAGCATATTACAGTAATCTAATCTATTAGGAATAAAAGCATGCATCAGCACCTCCGTACTGCCAAGAGATAGAAATGGGCGGACTCTGGTGATGTATTTAGATGATTAAATCTAGCTCTGAGTCAAAAAGAACACCCAGGTTTCTCACACACGGGGAGGGATTCAAAGGTTATAAATATGATATCTCTCTCTAGTCTTCAGGACCAACGACTAAAACTTAAATTTTGTCCCGGTTGATCTGTAAGAAGTACCCTGCCATCCATGAATTTAAATCTGAAATGCTGTTAAAAAGGATGTTAACTGTCTCTAAGCCATCAGGAAACGTGACGATGTAAAGCAGTGTATCATCAGCATAGCTGTGGAAGTCAATGCCATGTCTCTTAATGACATCATCAAGAGGTAACGTGTACAGGTTGACAGGTAATGGGCCTAAAATTGAACCTTGGGGAACCCCACACTGAATTTGATAAGTTCTTGTGGAGCGTGTATCCATACTTAAACAAACGGTCAGTCTGTGAGACAGGAGTAAAACCATTTAAGAACAGTAACTGAGAGGCCCACCAGACTTTCCAGTCTGTTTTTAATAAAATTAGGTGACTTGTTTCATCAAATGCAGCCCCAACATCCAGTAGATTCAGAACAGAAAACTTCAATGCATCCAGGTTACACCTGAAGTTATTAACAATCTTTAAAAAGGCCGTCTCTGGTTCTTCCTCAAACCAGACCAATATATTTAAAAAAATAGTGTTTTTATTCAAAAGGTCTTTGATTTCTTTGTTCCTTCATGGTGGTATAGCTTTAGATTTGATCAGTTTGGTGCTAAGTGAAGCTGCAGCATCAATGGCTTATTTTAGTGAGCTATTGAAATGATTGACTATAAAATGATGAGATGTAGGTGAAATCCAACCAGGAGTTTGGAAAAAATATCTATCAAAAAGGCCATTTAAACGTGTTAAAGGGTTTTTAAATGCATGGAAGTCTCTTTGTTGTACGTTTTATAAATTGATAACTAAGCTCTGTTTCCTATCACTGTCACCTTCAGGAGGTATGAGGCCACCGATAGGAGGACCCATGCAGATGATGCCAGGACCACCACATATGATGCGTCCCCCTCGTCCAATGATGATGCCTGTCAGGCCGGGAATGGCACGCCCAGACAGATAAGAGCAAAGGGACTTTAGTGTTTTGTTACCATGAACAGAAACTGTCAAGTGGAGATGCGTTTGGATTTTCAATGTGACTTTTTAGCATCTTTTTGACCGTGAAACAAGTCTTTGGTTGTAATTGTAATTTCCAGAAAGAACATTTATTTTCTGGTATTTATTACTTTTTTTTTATCACTTCCGAATGCATCTTGTTCTCCGTCTTGCTGTTCCGCTCACACATTGAAAAACCTTCTTTCACTTGGTATTTGTTGCTTTATTTGATTTTTTTTTTTTCTTTTTAGGTTAAATGTCTTTTTTGTACATCCATTTGCATTGGTAATAAAATAAAACAATGCTTTTAAACAAGTCTCCATAAATTGTAGTTATGTTTTAACCTTTTTAAATTAATTGACATGTAACTTTTTAACCTTAAAACTGATCTGCACTTGGTTTATTAGCTTTAAAATGTATCATGTGCATTTCTGAATAGTCATGGTTCAGGAGCATCCAGAGGCTGAAAATCTACCCTTTTGAACTCATTAGTGCAAAGCTGTGTGATGCTGTAGCAGAGTTTTGCTTCATAATAGCAAATGGATAGAAAGACGCTTGGTGTTTTGAGCACGCTGTGATGGATTCAGCAAAGAAGCGCAAGAAGACAGAACAAGACTCAAGATGAACCTTTTCCTGGGTGGAGCGAGCTCATGATAAAGGTAGGATCTAAGAAGGATGTCAAAATATCTTTCAATATGAGACGTGTTGTTACATAAATGTCAACATTTGTGTAGTGTGTCTTTAAAACCTAAAGTCACCAAACTGAAGGACTTTCAGAGTAGATGATGCTAAACTGATCCGAATCTGCCATTTTCAGACCTGAATTGTCCATATTTCTTTTTTATCAGAGCAAATGTTTCCATATTGTGCTGGGACTTGGATTGTTTTTAGGCCACCGCTGAATCACACCAAAGCGATGCCTGTTTTAATGTTGAAGTGTTTGTTCTTTTAGGCAAGTATGACTTTTTTTTTTGGTGACATCCAACTTCATGAGTAATGCATACTGACATTTACAAACTCCAAGCAAGCTGTCCCTTTACTGTGAAGTATTTAACCTTGCTGTTGCAGAAATCTACTCAATCTTATGGATATGCAGTTTAGAGCTAAAGCTTACACGCAGACACAATGGACCCTCGTGTTCATACTAGTGCTGGTTGATTTGAAGTACCGGTAATGGTATGTTTTGAGGTTCTTAATTAAGTACTGACATATTTGAACATGGCAGAATAACTAGTGAAACCTTGTTTTATAAGTGCATGCACCTAGAGGAGATCTAAGTGAGGCAGTCCAGTTAAAACAGAGTATTTTACTATGTGTGTGAGTGCACTTCACTGCACCTTTTTCCTGTTCAGTCTCAGTACTTTAATCAGCATCAATTTAAGACACAACTCCAGTGTCTTAAATCAAGTTAAAAGTCATCAAAATTCCACTTTAAAAATTTTTGCCCCTTTCTATTCAGAGTGTAGTTTTTAGAAACTTCACTTGCTGTAGATCACTTTTTTTCTTTTACCATCGGCAATACACATGCTAAATTCATTTAAGGGTGCCTGTTTTTTTTTTTAAAGGAGAGGCGCTCGAGTCCCGTCGTCAATCTACCACCCTATAACTTTTAGACGCATCCCTTCTTCAACACACTTGAATTGGCTCGCCGAATTCCCTCTTCTACATGTGCTCCAGCTCTGCAAAAGCCTGACAACGAGACCTTTATTTGATTAAGGTGCGTCTAAAAGTTGCAGGATAGCAGTTCTAGAGCCAGGGTGGCCCACCCTGGTCCTGGAGAGTTTCCATCCAGCAAGTGTTAGGAGTTTCCTTGTCACAGCACAGCTGACACACATCAGACTTAATTAGCAGACTTGTGCAGAGCTCGACATCAAACTTGCACGTCAGCTAATTACCCATTGATCTGAGTCAGGTGTGTTGCAGCAGGGTAACTCACAAGACTTGCAGGATTGTGGCTCTCGAGAACCAGGGTTGGCCACCCCTGCTCTAGAGAATTGAACTTTGGCATCTCTGTTCTACAGAAATGGGAACGAATGATAGTTTTTACGTGTTGGTAACAGCCAGATTCAAGATTAGTGATTTATGTGTTTGTAGACACATTACAGGTTTACCTAATCCTGATTGCTCAGGACTACATTAAAATAAGTCTGGCTTCTTAGAGGTATTAACAAATGAAGGTTGATTCATAACCTTCACACCATCTTTTGCTTGGTTGCAGCCAGCTTGAAGAGAAAATGACCTGAGTGAACGACTGATGATGCTTCTCCAAATTACTGTTAATGTTGCATCTTTATCTCTCGACTGTCATAGGCAGCGGTTGGCAGAGGCATCGAAGGTGTGTTTTGTAGAAATTGCAGTTCCATCTCCTTTAGACATGATTTATGAATGCTGGTGGAATAAAAATGCTGCAGTTCAGGAATTCCAGCTCCTCGCTGGAAGATGAGTGCTCTCTGAAGCTGTTGACAAATTACTAGACGCAGCGTTTGTGCAAAACTGAAGTTGACAACGTCACTCATGAGAAAAGCAGTGTTTGTTTTTTGCCCCAGGAAGGGGGTGGGGGGGGTTAAATCATGAGCAAGCAGTGTTGTATGGGAGGCAGACTCACTCACCTCTTATCTTCTGGTTTTGGATTCTGGGCAATAAGTGATGCATTTTGCTTCGCTGCATGTTTTGAGAATGCAAGATTCATTATCCCCGCCAGATATAAACCCAAAGACAAGTTGTGAATGTGATGTCCTGAATTGTTTTCAAGGTTATCATTTGCCATAAATGCAGTTTGAACCACAAATTCACCACTCAAGCATCTCCTGAATGGATAGGAGGGTATCTCAGGCTGCAGGTGGTGGTGTTAGGAGTATAAGCCAAGTGAAAGACATGAACAGCACGTACTCTCTTCTGGGTTGAACATCACCCTGAATGCATATGGGCAAATGAAGGGAACAGATGGATATTTCTAATATTTCTTCACAGGCATAAATAGAAAATTTGACCCAACCCTCATTAGTTTATTCAGTCAAGCATGTTTGAAGACTTACACATCTTACGTAAGAATCATCTGCAGCCGGTGAATCATTATCGCAGCTGACGTTTTTATGCACAATGCCTTGCAAGAATTCCCTGCTTTGCGTTGTAATTTTTCTATCAGTTATCACAAATATATTCCTTTTAACTATGAAAGTGAGCATCAACAGATGGAGCTAGAGAGTCATAATGCTTTGCAAATAGAGTCGCGACACTGGGATGATGTGCAGTGACTGACTTTGTGCTTCTGTGGACTATCACATTTCTTTGAATCTCATACTCCCAGAGGACGTTTTTGTGACTCTGGTTTAGGATATTTCTTGGCCACAGATAAAACAGAAAGAAATTTATTTGAGGCAATAGCCATATGCTTCATGCTGTGTTTGCCGGTTCACATACTTGCAGACTGGAGGGAAAGCACAGTATAGACGATACAAACTGTTACAGAACTGTGCACATCAGATAACATTTGAGGGCTGTCAGTCATGCGTGCTGTAAATTATGATCTTCAAAGGAACTTTGGTAGATTACATCCAATCTTTTGGCCTCTCCGAGGGATAGATTCCATTAAATGCCCTATAAACATCCACTCTACATCAGTGAAACAGAAATAAAACCATGCTAATGCACATTTTATGCATACGTCGAGCATAGGCGGATGCCCATGTGTCATCTTAAATCGGCAGAGTCCTTATGAATATTCAATCCAGCCATGAAGTGGAGCATTGCCCTGAAGGGAATGAAGTGGAGTGGCGAAAAGTGTTTATGATTAGAGCACAGGAGTTGAGGAAATTATAAGGAATCTGGATTATAATGAGTCTTAAAGGAAGAAAAGCACTGTTAACAATTAAAGCAGGGTTTGAAGGCTAATAAGTAAAATTAGGATATGAAAATGGCGATTTTTTTTGGGAGGAAGGATTCTTTTGATGTTCCCATTACTCGTTGTGTATTGCACTATAAAAACAGTAATACATAAATTATATTTTAGTCCTGGTCGTGGCCTTGTTTCCAAGAAAAAAAACAAAACATGATGTTCTCTAAAATAAGTGCGAGTGAGTGGGAAACGTGAGAAAGCCAGCTGGCACCCACTCCAGATTTACATCACGCTGGACTACACTGTAAAAAATGTCACCATCCTTTTAATTAGGTCAACTTGCTGTCCAATCACGTCTCAAGTTTGTCCTTTTAAAATCAAGTCTAATTATTGTTTTTAATCTTAAAACTGAATCTATTTAATTTTCAGCTGAATGTTGGACTCATAAAATCACTTAGAAGTTTACCGTCATTGTACATAGAACTACAGTAAATTACGTGATTCATAATTCAAGACAACTATGTGTATCAGGCAGGCAGGAAGTAAAAAGATTGTGCATTATCAAACTCCCCAAATGTGCTGAAGTGAAACTGCTAAAAGGAAACGTAACCAAACAGTTTATATTAAAGAAACTGGTCATTAAATGATCAGTCCTTCATTTTTAGACTTGATTAATTTTTTCTCTTTTTTTGGTAAAAAAAATTAAATTATTTTTCACTATTTATCATTTTTTTCTTTATTATTTCATTCTTTTAAACTAAATAAGGTTATATTGGTATCAATGCATCAGTTGCCATTATCAAACTGAAACAGGTCAGTGTTTTCTCAGTTAGCAAGACTATTCCACGAACAAGAAACCATTTTAATCACGTCTCTGAAGTTTTTTGCACTTTCATGCCTATTTCCTCCCATAAGAGCTTCAAATATCCTCTTAAATCCACAAAGAGCTTCTACTCAAACAGTATTTGTAACATCAACATGTTAGTCAAAATGAAATGCTGACTTTGACCTTGTAACAAGTAATATTTATATTTTGTCATATTTCAAGATCAAAATTCAAATAAGTGATAACAAAGGAACAATGGATGGTAATGTGCAGTCTGCACATTGATCTAATGAGCAGCAGTTATACTGTATCCTCAAAAGTCTATGTAGTATAGCAATGGGTCATCCTGAGGGATCCCAAGCTGTTTCTTGGCCAGCTGGAAGATATAATTCTTCCGGTGGGATCTGAATTAGGCCTCTGCTCAGATAGCTTTGCTTAGTGGGGCTCTAGAGGAAGACACCCGGGGGCTATCTTCACTAGTCGCTTCAACCGCATAAAATGGCTCCGTTCAAAATGAAGATGCGGTGCGCCAACCTAAACGTTCATCTTTATTGGACAGGTATTGGTTAACTTTTCTATCTGATCAAGCACAGATGGTGCTCTGTGTGTTTTTTTTTTTTTATAATGGTTTGTTGTGAGAATGAAACTGAAACCCGCTGTAAAGCTCTAAAGCATCAAATTTACTCCAATTCAGGATTTAGTGTGGTTACAAGACTGTACTGCTGTATGGGCTAAATGGTTAAAATTAAAACCATGTTGAGGTTTGCTGCAGCAAAAATGCAGGTTATTTTTTTCTTTTGCTCGTTTTTCATTTTTACAGTGTATCACACTCACCTCTTTGATATTCCTTGGCAGTGAACAGATTAATGTCACGAATATCAGAGCTCACAGGAGAGGCTGTCGGGAAGTGATTCTCTGCAGGCCTGGACCCATCAGCAAGGCCATGCAGGAGAGCGGCTTTAGAAGGACTGCAGATTGACTGTTTGTATCAAACACGTTTGACTGACGGACGGCTGGCCCGATTCGCCTAGATGTACACTTACTGCAGGATTATTCAGCTTCTGTATTCATGATGGGGCATCTTCTTGCATTCCCAGCATGCAGTTAGCAGTCTTACCACTCAACAGCCTTGGCTGAATAGAAAATGATAATCCCCCGACTAGCAATTCCTCTAAAGGCAGTTGGCTCATAACCGCATGAAGACCGGGATGATGCTTGGGAGTACATCATGCAAGGATGATTGCACAAGCTGCTGGGTGGGCTATGGATTAAAAACATGATGGTGAAAGAAAACACTCTATAGGGCAAAGATTTTAGTTGACTCTCCCAGTACCATCTGTCTCTCTATCTCCCTTACTTTTGTCTCTTTCTCTGTCTCTTGTGTCTCTTCCAAACTGTTGTCTCATTCTCTCTGCTGCCCTGCTAGCAACACTACTATGTAATTTAATCCATTTAGTCATGGCTCCAGATCAATATCCATTTTCTTTGGCCTTAGGGAGAGCTGCTTGAATATGCTTGTTCCAAACAGTGGTTGTGTTGGCCAGCAGGGGCTCCCATGGGCCTCAGGGCTCATACAGATGTATTACACCACCCTATGTGGGACAACAAGGCCAAGCTTGTATCCAGTCTCTCACTATCCTGCTCTACAGAAGTTCAGTTACAATTTGACTTTTGCTCGTTTAAAATAAAATTCAATCTGCAGATCTCAAACTGTTTTCTTCTGCTGTTGCATTGCAAAGCTGGTTAGCCAATGAATGACATCAAATCAAACTCAATTAAGGCTAATTTGATTAGGGGGATCATGCCAGTGACCAAGAAAAAGGCAGGAATTGTTATTAATTCTGGTCCCTCTAGGATTGATTTACTATCAGCACAATGCAGGAGGAGTGGTTGATTTTACTTTAACTTGGCAGGGCATATCCCAAGTTATAAATGACCTCAAAATCATTAGAAAAATGTATAACTGTAATAGTAAAAACGAGTAACTGGCTGCCATTAGATCATTGTGAGCAAACATAACATTGTTTGTTCTCTAACCTGCTACAGGGCAGCCTGCACGCTCTGTGGACAACGACAGTGATTCTCCTTCACCTGCTCCACTCTGTTGTGCATTGTCATGTTTTATAAATAGCCATGCTAAATATTCATCTGTCAGCATTTGCATGCAAAGCGTTTTGCACTTCTTTGTTGAGTTTCATAAAGTCAAAAGGACAAACAAACTATTTATGCCAAACTAACTA
>JBAMHV010000003.1:11582025-11618510 GCA_037177535.1 Pseudomugil gertrudae | reverse complement strand
CCAAACTAACTCATAATATATATATATATATATATATATATATATATATATATATATATATATGAAAGGAAAAGTTTCTCCTAAAGATGTGAAAACATTTCATTTAAAGGACTCTTATTGTAGACAGAAGTAAATCAAAATGTCTTATTTCCAAATACAGTTTAAATCAAAAGAAGAGCAACACTAATTTTGTCCTAATTATAGATATATTCTGTAGTGCTTCTGGCTTCAGTTTTTGCCACATGCACAAATGACTGCCAAGAACCCATTAAAATTTATAACTTATAATCATGTGTGAGTTCTTTATTAAACATTTCATGCCTTTTTTCTTTTTGTTTTGTTTTATTGTAAAGAATTGGCAGTATTAAGGTACACAACTACAAACTAATTTCCAAAATCGTCACATTGTGGTGAAACTTATACTTTAGGTTGTAACAGTAAGCCATGATTTGCTGATCTTATAAGACAATGTTTTATTTACAACGCACATGAAAAAACATCAAATGCATCTTAACTTTGAATGTCACTACAACTTTAACACAAAGCAAATGAGACGGCGGCATCAAAGGAAGGAAGAATAAATGGCTTTAACAGGAAACAGCTGGAATAACACGTTGCCAGTAATTGGGTTAATTGGTGTCAGGTCAATGGACTTGAAATAAGAAAAACACAGAAGCCGAGCCCCTCAGAAGTAAGGAATCTGCTTGCAAAAAAAAGCTTGCAAATCCTGAATCATGTACCTTGATATAAAATTGTGAAGACTTTGAATTGTTTATCATCTGGAAAACCATTAGGAGATTACTGGCATCTGGAGACATTTGCATGCCAGCAGGTATAAGGTTGAAAATTAACAGCAAATTTCCTCGGTTGGCAATTTTCTCACAATACTGTCACAGAAATCACTGCTTGGGCACTTCCTGAATCATAATCTGTGAACATTGTGCTGTCCACAGATGCAGGTTAAAGCAAAGAAGTCGTATGGAAAGATAAATGGATGATGCGATCTGTAAACTCTGCTTTATTTACATTTTACACAGAAGTGATGCGGAGGTTTGTGATCATGTTTCACGGCCTCAGATGCCTCGATGAGCCATGATGAAGAGCAGTTTATTGGATTTACAGAGTTATCGACAGGAAACATCATGAACAGCATCATAAACAGTCCTGACAGAAAAATAGTTTTAAAGCTGAGGAAAGTTAAGGGGGAAAAAAACTCCAATCTTTTTTTTTTCCCCCATTTCCAAAAGAGTAAATTTAGAATAACTTCATTTTATAAATCTTTCATATAACCTCACCACCAACTTAGGGACTTGAATTTTTTATTAGTTGTCATCATCTCAAACATATGGTTCTTACCCATAGATGCATATTAAAATAGTTGCAAATGTATGCCTCTTAAAGGAGCCCCATCACTTGATGTACCATTATAGGAACATTTTATTTCAAGAAAATCCCTCACTGTTTATGTGATATTTTCATAAAACAATGACTATTTTTTGTTGTATGTGTACTTTGTGACACCCTGGTAAAGTGAAAATGTGTTGCATTACATCAAGAAGATTGTGTTTCTCTCATCTCAGCATGAAAATCTTCCTTTAAGGAATGCTCTCCTGTCACATCAGCTTTTCTCTTACTTCTCTTTAATATAACAATACATTTAAAAGTCATTTAAGACAAAAAAAATTAAAGACTGATGACATCGTCATAATTCCTGGCAGGAAAAACTAATCATTATAATCAGTAGGGACTGTACAACAAAGAGAAAATACTACCAAAACAATCTGCTCATTCATTGTATTTTTTTTTTTAAAGAAAGAAAGCATAAAAAAAGTTTTTTGTATCACCATGACAACCACATGCACATCTGCAGCAGTAACCAAAACATGGAAGAGCTGCACAATGTAAGCCAAATGGTACTGTTGTAAAACACATCCCTCCTCTTTTCTACTTTTCATTTGTATCTAAAAGCAGAAAATCAAGTACCGGTAGCCACGATGATGGTTAGAAAAGGGAGAGAAGTTTCTCAAATAACCTCGGGTGCATTTTTAAGTTATCTGATTTTCACCCAAACAGGACTTTTTGTGGTCTCTGCCAGGTTGTTAATTTTTACTCCTGGTGTGAATGAAAAACTATTATCTGTTTCCATCTTGGTCATGCATGTAATAGTGTTTAATACAAGAGCTAAACTCCTCTGAGAAATGAGTACAATCTGCAGACTGCTGTCCACCCTGCAGCAGTATTCTTCCATTACTTTTTTTCAATGATTTGACTCGTCAGCACCTTGTTTAATTACCATATTTAGTCACTCGAAAAACTATTATTTTATTCATTAAGAAAAGTAAGAGGAGTGACGTTGTTGAGCCATTCTTCCATGCAAAGTGGTTCATTTCCACGTTTGTGGGCACAACTGAGTGAGCTTCTCATGTTTCACACAGTCTAAAAAATGAGAACATTGTGGATTGGAGTCGAAGAAAAGCATGAGGTCATCTTCTAAATCTGAAGACGTTACTATACAGGGACAGGGTAAGAGAGTGCTGTGTTGCCTTTTACTTCAGCAACAAGTAAGATTGCTTCTAAAAATGTGCTCGATGCCGAGTCAAGGGCAAAGTCTATTTTTAAAAGGCAGAAGATTTCTTACTCTTGAATGCTTTGATGTTCAGAAGTTTAAAAGACTGGGAGATGCTGGGTATCTAAAGATGAAGGCAGGTTTAGGAAACCTTTTCAGGACAGGTTTTAATTCCTGTTTGTAACAAAAAGTGCAGAATGATGGTAAAAAAAGCACTTTATTATATTCTACAAAATGCTATCAGCAGTTATTAATGTCTTCATTCTCAACATGCATTCTTAATCTTTGTTAAAGTGCTGGATCATAATGGAAATAGATTGTCCTACACTTCCCTGAGAATGAATTTCATCACTCCCAGCTGAATATATCGAGCATGTCTGATTGATTCACGGCTGCCAATACTGTCACTGCGGTTTGGACGTACATCTCGAGTCCCGGCTGGATATGGAGCTTGTCAAGGGCAGATTCATGACAATCTTATACAGGAAGTGACCCAGTGGTGAACTGCCAGCGTTATCTGTGGATTAATTACCCAATCTTTTCTTCTCTGCTCTATTTATTCTCCTCTGCCTCTCTGTCTTTCACTGCATTTCTCATTTTGTCCTCTTAAAGGGATATTTTGGGGGACTATGGAATACGATTGTGTGAAGTACTTGTGAGCAGTTTGTCTCACCGACAGCAAAATCAGCACAAGCCTTCTTAATTTAGAGAATAAGAATGTAATTGTGATATATGCTAAGCTAAGAGCATCTCATTCAGGTCAGATCTCTGTGCTTTTCTTCAGTTTGAAACATCCATGCCACAAAATGTGCTCTGCTACTCTGAGCAGGTTTTAGCTTAGCTCACTTTAAATAAATTAATTATAGAGAGCCCTGAACATATTTTGTTGTTTGAATATTCCCACATTGTATGTTTATGAAACACTACATTATGCAGTAACGTAAATAGCTTTTAGAGTCAGTCAAATATAAGTGGAGTTGTGATCTGAGTGGAGTGCAATAAAAGGGAATGTGTTTATTCTGTCAATAGCCACTGTCAATATCACCCTCCCTGTGATGGCAAGTTCAAACACAGTGGTGCACTCACTGTGAGAAGCACAGAGGATTAATGTGACACATGACATTCTGTGTGCCTCCGGCTTAAACACAAAAATGTAATCCTGCATGCTCACATTTGGATGCATCTGCAACCATAAATGGGTGTGCATG
Source organism: Pseudomugil gertrudae (assembly GCA_037177535.1). NCBI lineage: Eukaryota > Metazoa > Chordata > Actinopteri > Atheriniformes > Pseudomugilidae > Pseudomugil > Pseudomugil gertrudae. The sequence goes on along the minus strand of JBAMHV010000003.1, from coordinate 11,614,736 downwards.
CATCCATGCATGAAGATGCCACAGGTGAAGACACACCTGTGCACACACACATACAAAACTCACTTTGAATCTGCCCTGTGTTGCATGTTAAATTTGTTATGGGATTCGTCATTCTTATTCTGTCATCTCTGTCTGAATGCGGTTACATTTGAGACCAATTTGTTACTGTATGCATGACGTCATAGCATGCACAAACATCCTAGAGGCCTCAATTGTCATTGATGATTGAATATATCTGAAATTGTGAAGGCTGAATTGAATTGTTTTAGAAAGTATCTTAACACTGACAAATCACTCCAAAGTATGTAAACTCTTGTTTGCCTTAATTAGCGATTGACAACATTTACAAAGTGTGTTTTAAACCAGCAACTAAAACTATCTGTCAAGATCTAAAATACAACTATTCTGTTGCAAAGAATGTTTTCTGCACATCAATACAGCACAGCAAGCAATCATTATTTCACCACTTATGTGAACACATGTGAATTACATACAGTAAATGTGAACAGTTTCATGACATTTACTAAGACTGACAAAAAAAGGGCTGTATAATAGTTTGTTAGTTTAAGTCTCTGTTTAGAGGTTAGAGGATGAGGGGGGCTCCAGACTGACTGCTGTCATCCAAATATTTGTCGCTTGTGTAGCTTATTTATTTCCAACTGCCCTGTTTGTGCACGAGTTGCCATTTTAGTACACACTGCAATACTTTATGCCTCTTTGTGATGATAACTGCATACTGCACTGATGAAGCTGTAACACGTTGACATTAAAATACTTATTCAGGGGTTTTTTTGCATTAAACAGGGATTAAATGATGCAAAATATCATAATTTGTTTAGAGGTAAAAGTTTATTCTACAGGTGGTTTTTAATGTATAGGTTAATTTTGGGAAACATGTATTTTAGTACAAAAGGAAACAAGTGAAAATAAAGCATAAACAAAGATTTTCTCCATTGTCTGTCACTTTGTTCCAGCCCATATTATAAATATTGATGTAGACTTTAAATTGTTATTCTCATAAGTTAAAACCTCCCCTATAAGCATCTTTACTCCTTATTTAAATGCATTCAATTATCAGTTACTCATGACTTACTCTGCCCAAGACATCACTAAACCAACCTGTACTAGAAGAAAATAATCCTTTTTCACGAGTCAACTTGTTTCCCACAAGCAACAGATGTTTCAAATATTGATTAGAAAGCATTGGAGGAAATTCACATAGTAACCCAGCGAGACTAGCAACTAAACCCAGTCAGAAGCTGTGAAAAGATTGCTTTGCCAGCCTCAAGTCTCTTTTCTCACTCTCTCTCCTTTTCTCTTAAGCTGACAGATATCCAGCACTACGTCTTCACTCAGCCATGCACACTTGCCCTCTCACAGTTTCCCTGCTGAGAGGTCAGCTCTGTGCGTGCCTGTTGGAAAGCTTTCACAAGACCTACATCTTTAGCCATTCTGAGTTAACAGCAGGTAGTTTTGCTGTTGCCTCTGTTAGGAGGGATTCATGTCATCTCTTGACTTTGAAGCATCTTTTACAATGAAGAACTATTTGAAGAGAGGCACTGAAGACACTAAAAATCTTAACATATACTGCCTGAGTATTCCACTGTCATACACACTGTTTCACATTAAATATATTAAGTTGTTAGCCTGTCCAGTGTCCCCCTTTTCCCGTCTTTCTGATTAACTTCATTTATAGTGTTATTTTGGCTCTATTTGAAACTAATTCTCTAATTCTAACAATGATCATGTGAATAAATGGCATCCCTGCTGTCTCTGGGAGCAAATGACCCCAAAAGTTAACATCAGTGAATTCTTGTGAATCTCCAGGAGAACAAACTAAAAATAAGAGGACTGAATCAACTCCCTCCTTTGGGTCTAGATGTCCAAACATACCAGGGATATACAACACATGCTATGATGTTCATGAAAGGCTGATTTATACCACCTTGTTATGAAGCCCATCTGACGGTAATTGCATCCAAGGTTGATTGACTTTATTGGATCTTTACCCAGTAGGCTCATTCTCTGCCTCTGTAATGCTGGCTGATTGTGTGGGAACTGCAGGGCACCAAATTGCAGAGAAGGATAATGATTTACTGGCTGGTTTGGGTGCAAATTGGTATTAGAACATTTTCAAAGTGATTAACAATGTCAATTGTGAACCTGGGGGCTCATACAGTCTATAAAAAGAACATCACAGACAGAGAAAATAAAAAAGGTATACACATGTGAGTGAACACAAAGAATTTAGCAGTCCAAAACCTGCAGACACAAATCTTATGCACATGAAAACACCAAGCTCCAGCGTTAGTGTTTACTGTACAACAGCCTCTCTGTGACTTGCACAGCGAACATGTTTTTGAGTGTTCATGACTCACTGTCTTTAGCCTGAGGCTCAGCATCCAACCAACTGAAGGAGGGGATTCGTGTTTTATTTTAGTCTCTCTAATATGCCGTGAAGACACCATTATCTCGAACATGTCATATTCCACAGGTTCCATTCTTTAAAACGCTACAAACCGGTTTCACCCTTATCACTGTCATAGAGACCATTAGATGTGCAATTTAACATGCATCATTAGATGTGGCTTTGTTATTGCCAACCTCAGCAGTGTGTGGCTGGACGCACCGTCCTTGGTGAGCGAAGGATGTTATCTTTTCTGTCATGCACACACCAGTAGTGCCCGTAGGGAAGAGGTGAGCTTGCAAGGAACTTGGCTGATTGAGGGCACAGGGCACACAGAGCTCTGTGCACAGCAACGGTTGCCTGTGAATACTAAGGATGTCTCACAAGGGACCCTTTTGTCAGCGTCAGCTCCCTTTGAGGAGTCATAAATAGCACAGTGTGTGAGATCTTTCCCCCTTTGTTGCCTTACTTAAAACATTTCTTTCCTTGAATTTTTTTTCTGAATGTACCATTTCACCAAGTAACAAAATACAAAAACAACCCTTATTTGCATCATGTTTTTATGCAGTGACGATCCAGGAGGCCTGAAAACAGATTTACTTTTTTCCAGTTTTGCTTAGTCATGTGATTTCTGTTTTTATTTTGATGTTAAATTCTAATGTAGTTTTCTAATTTCATCCACAGGACTTTGAAGAGTTACAGGTCACTTTTGACCACTTGGGGCGCTAAACCTGCAACTTCCCACATGTCACACAACACTATCAAAAAGTTAAACTGTGTCCAACCTGGTACAGTAGCAACGCTTCCTATTAAACAGTGTATAAAAACCATAATACTAAACCCGGCAGGTTGTTAATCATTTGGTTACTTCTTTGATGTTTACATGAATGATAGGAAATGCACAGCTTATCAGGCTTATGTCATTGTTTTAAATGAACGCTGGCTGAAAGATGTGAAAAAGGACATCACACTTTGTATGTTTGCACAGCAGAGAGTGGGTTTTGCATCCATGCTGTTCTTTCATCAAACTCCAACACATGAATTTTTGCCTAGATTGACTCGTATCTTTCCTCAGGTGCGATCCATTACCTGCTTTCTCTTTCGGATCTCCTCAGATACCGTTTTCACCTTTTTACAGCCATAACAAACTTTTGTTTGAAAAGAAGGAAAGAGTAGCACAAAGCAGAGCTCTCTGTGTTTATAGAGGGGGAGCTATAAAGCAAGGCACTCCAGGTCACATCATGCATGATCTGCAAAGTTGCAGTCGGGTTTATGAAGAGGGCACCCTTCAGAAACTAACATGTGCCAAGCACTGTATATACACACCAAAATCACCCTTTTTTAATATTCACATTAGACTAATGTTTGGGTCAGAAGTTATATGGTATCCATTTACAGTATTCCAGCACCAGAGACAACCGTCTGCTTTTGGTTGGTTGGGTTTGTAAGTCTACATGATTGTCTTTGCAGGTTCTCATTGTTTGTTGTTTGCTTCATCTCTGGACGTAGCAGACAAACAAATTCCTTTTAATTTGCTTATTTTCTTCGTGTGTTTCATATTGTAATATTAACATTGTTTATATGTTTCTGTAGATACTGCTGTGATTTTGGCAGGTCAGTCAGTTTTCCCTTCCACCTTTCATTTCTGTCCTTTTGTCTATTGATCCTTATTCTATTTACACTTCTCTTCTACATATTTTCCCTCTGTTTTCACTGTCTAAAATCTGCACAATAATAATAATAATAATAATAATAATAACAATAATAGATAAAAATAGATGGATGGATAACAGTAGTAAGCACTTGCATAATACATTTTTCTTAGTGATCTATGACCATGAATACAACATGCATACTGAAAAACAATAAAGTTAAGAGAATTTCAGTAACCTCAGTTTCCTGCATCCACACAGGAAACATGCAGAGATAGCGAGGAAGGAATTCCAACTCTCCTTTCTTTAAAATGGAGCAGCCACCCAGTGCATCAGTAACCTGATTACCCAGGCTGTCAGTCTGAATGAGGCCAGGCTTTGGGATCCTCCCGTCCTCAGATCCTCACGCCAAGATAAAAACCATTCCTCCTGACGATCGGACACATCCTCAAAACACGACCTACATGCTTATAGAAAGTAACAGGTAAAATTGGTAAAAAATAAATGCAGATATCCTTTCTTTAAGGTTATCTTACAGTGGTGGGTCTTTTTCTCAGTTATTTGGAATTTGGATAAATCTCAGAGCAGTGTGTAATGTGTTTGTATGACTGAGATGGAGTTGGGTGGCTGTGAGCATGCTACATTATGTTTGCACATGCTTACAAGAATGCTCATGTTCTCCCTGTTAAATTTAATCCTTGTTTAATGTCTCAAATTCTCCTGGGACTACTTGCTGTCAGAGTTTTCATGACCACACAAGATAACTGGCCTGACAGAAAAAGCTGACGGTGAGTGGGAGAAAATGTGAGAGTATCAAAGAAGGCAGCTACTCTCTGAGGGGAGGGTATCAGGAAACAACTAGTGGGTGGACCTTAGTTTTTGTTTCTGTCTACAATAAGCCTTTCACTGTCTTTCTCTCTAAAGAGAAGAACTTTAGATGATTTTGAGTTGGTAACTAGGCAGAAACATTATCTGTATCTGTAGGGATTTCTTTTTTTATTTAGTCAATCTGTATTTTCCACCACAGGAGCCACAACAAGAAGTTTAAAAACTCTACATGGACGGGGTATCACTGGAGTGACTGAACAGGTCAGAAAACGATAAGAAACTGAAGACCCGGAGCTGTGCTTGGCAGTTTCTCAACAATGGCAGAGTGCACACCGGATGTCGACCCCACTACGGTGATCCAGAAAACTAAAACAGACGTGCAGGATTTGAGCAAAGTTCTGGCTGAGTGTGCACCACCAGAAGTGGTTAAAGTGAGACCTGCAGACCTGGGGCTGATTCGAAGCTTGTCCAAGTCCGACTCTGACTTGCTGGCGTCTCCACTTGGAGAGGAGGATGGAGGTTTGGCTGGCCGCAGTGGATCTGTGTCTAACTGCAGTTCTGTGCAGCCCTCCACGGATCGCGTGGCTTCTTTTGCCTCAGAGTGGGATGAGGTAATACTCAAGCTCTAGGGATGGGAAACAAAGAGGAGACAGAGGGAGTGGCACTGTGGGGTGTGTTAATATCCAGAGAAGGTGTGATAGTATGCATGAACATTTAAAAAAACAAAGCATGAAAAGAGAAGGAACCCGGCATTAGGCAAACGGGACAAGCACATTTTGAGAGGATGGAAGGAAGTGAGGGAGAACAGAGACTAAGTATGATTAGGAGTCCAGCAGAAGCAGTAATAGAGTAACTTTACCCTAGCTGTCTGCAGAGAATGCCTGCGGGCTTGAATGCATGAATGGCTTGATCACTTGCACCGACCTCCCCGTAGCAGCCCTGGCATCTAAGACTAATTGGGCTTGTGCTGTCATTCCACATCCACTCAGTACGTGTCTCAAGGGCCGACCCACGCTTCCACTGTCTCCTCATGCTCTCTTCTGGCTCCTTTAGTGCATCTTGCGCCATCCTCTTCCAACCCACTGTGAGCAGTCCCTTACCCTGTCTCATATCCCTAAAAGCCTTAACTCAGGATTTTTGAGCACTTTGGCGCATCAAGTCAATGTGCTTTTAAGCTCTGCCAAGACCCTGTAATAAACTAATAGTTTCTTTACTGAATGTAAATAGTTGGAGACGATGTCTGATAACTGATGATGTCAGCAGCAAATCCAACTTTTTTGACAAATTTTACCAAGTGCATAGACAAAAAAAAAACCCAGTAAGATTCCACTCAGATGACCAGTTTCTTTATTGGCTTAAGCAAAGAAAAGCTTTGGTGATGTGGTGGGGATGTAACCTTAATCCTTTCAGCTATCAGTGTATATGATACCTTTTGACTATCACATCATTTTACATGTCGTCATTCTTGTTTACTGTAAGCTTAGTTATGATGTCATTCAGGCAACCGCAGCCTTAAATCTCTATCTTGCACCAGCGTGTTTATACGGTATCAGAGCATACCAACCAAATATTCACTCTAAAACTAGTATTTCACATTTTCTTCATATTTTGAGGACTTGAGTTTCATGAAGATGTCATCCAGACAGGCTTCACTGTGTGTGCTGCTATTTACAAATCATTAAATCATAAATTATATAATATTCTATTTTTCTTTTTAGTTAGATCAAAGTGCATAAAAGTAAACTAAGCTTCATCTGACAAAAACATTTTTTTAACTAATAATAAATTATGAAAAGTCTGATGATTTCTTATAAAAATCTCACTTTAGGTTAATAAAGAAATAGATTCAAACTTTATGAAAACCTTTTTTTTGTTTTTTTCTCAGTTTTATTGTGACTAGTTTAGGCTGCAGGACACGGGGATCTGTACGTGTTTCTGACTGAATGTTTTCTTGTCACAACAATCCTCTGATCCGAGCAAATAAAGGTATGTTTAAAATATATCCTGAATTTTCAGCAACACAGTGTTGTCACGATCCGTCACCATAAGCTAGCGAAACAAACGTTACCCATAAGCTGGACACATTATTGGAACATAAATACAAACAATTTGCTATCAGATTGACGACTGTTCCCCAAAATCATTAATGTTTTGTTTTTTGTTAGTGGGATTAAAGTCCATGTTATTTTTGTTTGCTCTCTGCATATCCAGTGTGTTTGCATCAAACACAGTGCCGTCAGTGGACAAACGTGAGCCAGCTCCTTCATCATTTCATTTTTATTTTCCCACAACTGAACTTTCCCACTGCTGTTTGAGCAGCCAGGAAACATGTCAGTCCTTTTAAATTTCTTTGACGTTGTTATGAAAGCAGTATGTTTCTTTATTAAACTACTTTCAGATACCTATCACTTCCTTTTTCCTCCAATAGTCCAGTTTCAAGCTGCACACTACACTGAAATATGCCAGGATTTCCGATTATAGGGTTTTCACTTTGTCAATGGAAAAGTACTATTTTCCTCCTGTCAAACATAGTTATCTTTGACTTTATGGTACTAGCTGCTGAAGATGTGAAACAAATTATGGGTCTTTGTGACAAACTGCTTGTAACAAAGCACCTAAATATTTAAAATGGGTTATTTTGCCTGTTTTATGTTGACACAATAATGGCTCATTTCTCGCATTTAGTGCTTCACTGATTTACTGGTCGATGTTACATAGCTTACCAAATATCACAACACACAGAAAGAAAATAAATTTTATTTTCTTATATTTCATTAACACATAAACTGAAGTAATTAGGTAATGAGAAAAGAGTAACAAAGCAGCATTGCTTCAAATATGACAAAGTCATGGAAGTTGGAAACAAAATATAAAGAAATAAGAAATGGCTCAAACTTTTGCACCGTACTGCAAATCACATGTCAAACATTTCTAAATCTATAGGAAGACATGATGAGGCATAGCTATATGGAGCTGACAGGGAATTATTTTTACATCAATACCTAAAAGAAGGTTTTCTCGACTGCAGCCCTGCTTGTCTTGCTGTTTATAAAGCGACTCGTGTTTTTACCACTGACATGAGCAGCAATAGGTAATCTCAGTGTCCGTGTTTTGCAAGTCCACTTCCATTTGAGAATCTGCCTCTTTGTCATGTCCTGCTCTCCCCTGGCCTGGTCTCTGCTCCACCCCTTTGCTCCGTCACAGAACTGTTTGTTCAGGCCTTTCTGGGTGGAGTGTCCTGTTCTCAAGGGCATCCTGTTTTGCAGCTGTTGCAGTGTCTGTTTCTTCTCTGTGTTTCAAGGAATTTGTTTGGATTAGAGATATGGGAGTGGACAAGTGCAATGGGAAATACCGGCTTAAAACTGTAAGAAACTTAAAAAAAACTGTCAAAGGAAATGTTTTGAAGAAAGTTGGTACAAACAGGATATGAATTTTAATTCTTTAAAGTTTAAAAGTCAGCTTAAGTAAGAAAGTGTCACCGTGACTGCATGTTATAATGTACAACTTCACAGCATGTGGACACAGAAGAGCCAGATGTTGTAAAACCTCTTTGTCAAAGTTTCTTAAGAAAGACTCTTTTTTTTCCCCATGGCGTTCCAGGTGCATTGTGGGTTTAGTTAAAGTCTCTGGGAGGATTAGCTGGAATGCAGTGCATCATCATCATCATCCTACTCAAAGATCCACTGTCTGGAACTGTAAGGAAATGTGTTGATTTTCTTTAGTTCGCACCCATCAAGCTTCTGAAAACACCATATTTTTTCCCAACAGTGTCAGACTCTGTGAACGTCCTTTGCTAATGCAGTTTTATGTCACATTCAATCATTAACCTCCTGCACATACACTAATCTGAGCTGAGTTGTATCTTCACATTGAGCTCAGAAGCTGCTGTCTCTCACCTATTTTTCCTTTTTCTTTTTAAAAGCTTTGTTCACATGTTTTTGCAGCTGCTTTTGATTATTATGATTGATAAATCATTTATAACATCCATCCATCTATTTTCTGTATCGCTTAGTTTAATTCAGGGTCATGGTGAAGCTGAAGCCTGGCCCAGCTTTTAGGCAAGAGGCAGGGCACATCCTGGACAACAGAAATCTAAAATCAGTTCACAGACACATGAAATAATGAAGGAAATTTGCAGAAGTTTAAAAAATCCAAACATTTTTAGGAGTTACTGTTTGTTCTGAAGCAACTACAACAAACATTAAAATATTAAAGCAACAGATGAGGCTCAGAGTGAGGCTGGACAATCTTATGTGTGTTTATGTGCGCACATGTTTACAGAGAAACAGCCAAATGGAGGGATTCAGATAATGTTAGAAACAAAAGAAAGCATGACTTTATGCTTAACCTTTAAATACCAGGGACATTTTCAGTGGAACACATACTTATCAAATTTCATCATGGCAGCTTATGTAACTGCATGACTTTTTGTTTGTTCCTTTGTTTCCTATCATTGCAAAAGCATTTGGTATTGGGTCAGAATTTTCCCTCAAAGAGAAACAAAAGACTGATGTGATGAGACCACCGCTGTTGCAGATACAGTCAAACGGTTCATGCAGGACTTTTAAATGTGTCTGGAACGAATACGGGACACTACAACAGGACGCTTGAACTCAATTCAGTCTGCCTGGGATCCTACTAGTCAAGCGTATATATATATATATATATATATATATATATATATAGTATATGTAATTGAATAAAACTTTATTTATGGAAAATATTCCGTGAAAGAATGTCAATGATGCATATTCTTCCTGGTCAGTAGGAAGAACTACGATTGCTGCTGCTTATCTGTTGGTTCAGATTTATCATAGCATGGGACAGCATGGGCTGAGGCTAAAAATGCTGAAGTTTGTCATTTCAAAATTATATTATCAAGCTTTTGTTTTTAGGGAATATGTGATTGCTCATTGAAAGACTTTTGTATGTGAAAAATTGCGAAATCTTCCTATTTAGATGTTTTAAACTGAAAAAGTGACCAAAATGAGTAAGTCACTGTATACAACCTATTGGCTGCAATAGCTGAGGGATCTACTTTAAATATTAGAGGAAACATATTATTCCAGTTTCTCATGAAGCTTCCAAACCAACCCTGTTTCAACAGTCCGTTTCAGAGCAGGTGGTTTTGGAATGAGTCGAATAAGCCCATGCTCACCCTTTTTTCTCTTTTTGGTGTGGTGTGCTTCTATCTGGATCAGTGCTCTGTGCAATCATGCAAATTTGGACACAAATTACACTCTGTAATCATTATACCACAAAATCCTGCATGAGAGAGCATACAGTGCCTAGCATGAAAGATAACACCACTGCAGACCGAGCTTACAGATGAATACTGTTAGCTGTTTAAGTTACTTACAGAGTGTTACAAAGTGAATTAGAGATTAGATTATCATGCAAAAATGCAAACTTTTAAAGCAGAAAGGCATAGCGGTATTTTTTTATTATGCTTGCATTATTTCCCAACAAATGGGGGAGCCTAGTACTGCACCATACAGCAGTGAACACCACCTCTGGCCACTGTCCTGCGTATGTTACAATGATCCCCTGCTTCAACACACCTGATTCAAATTAATGACTTAATACCCGACTAGCACAGAATTAGTTAGAGATCCATTTAAGGATATCACCCCTGCAGGATAGTGAGGACCAGAGTTTGAGCTCGCTGAAATAAATTTTCTGAGTTAGTACCTTTTCCAGCAACCCTAATTTTAGTAGTTTGCTTTTAAATTTTATAGCAAAATGTATCATAAGGACGGTCTATTAATGAGCTAATTATTGGTCAGTTTAGATATGATTGAAGTAAAAGAAACTTTAAATTATCTTGCAGACATTTATAATGTACTCCAATCAATGCTTATTAAAATTAAATGAAATGAAAAATGCTTTATTCATCCCAGAGGGAAATTCAGTATTCAAGTACAGCCAATCCAAGGTTACACAGAAACATACATGACTGGACGGTACTTAGGCGCAGCTAGCTGAACCGTTGCTCCTTTCTTAGTGGGGGTAGGAAACCAACACAATCAGGTAAGGAGAGGGAACAAAACCTAAATATCTCTACTCTGTCCTGACAGGGTGCAGAATAGGGATACCTAACCACAACTAACCCTAACCTTTTTAAGTTGGGATTATAAGCACTGATTGGGGTAAATGATCTATGTCTGCAAGATAAATTTAATTAAGAATGAACCATCCATCCATTTTCTACCACTTATTTCCTGAATGGGGTTGCAGGGCTTGGTGTTGGGGGGCTGGAGCCAATCCCAGCTGACATAGGGCGGGAGGAGGGACAGGTCGCCAGTCCATAAGAATGAACCATTGATCATTTCATATATTAGAATTTAGGCCATAGTATCCAATAATCACATTCCTGATAAATGCAATAACATAAAAACATTTATGTCTGGTTAGCACTCTGAGGTTAAGGTTAACACAGCCACATGATAAAGATGTGCAAGTACCTTCATTTTTCATGTATACTTTAAATTTCAGTGTTTTCTCATAGACTGTTCCAGAAGCCTCTATGACAGCATTTGACACTGTCGTTTCACAGTACACAGTTTTAATACAGTTTTCTTGATCACCTTGAGAATAAATAAGAATTTACACATAAAACAATCTTCTTTTTCAAGGGGTCATGTTTCTTTTTTACAGTATATGTAAGCTGCTTCATAATTCATATGGGAGCTACAGCAGAGTGAACATATCCCCAAGATCTGGTTAGACAGATGTGGTGCATGAATATGAGAGCAGTGTTGATGATGATGGTGTGGGGGGTGGGGGGTGGGGCTGGGCATGATGAAGTACAGCCTGCTTCACGTGGTATGTTGTAAGTACAATAAAACGAGAAAGCTCATTTAGTTGATGAAAAAACATATAAATTCTAACATATATTTAGATATTTAATTCTAAGGATGATTTCAGGGATTTGACTTTTGTGGAGATTTTTTTTTAATTAAAGTTGTAAAATGTTGCCTTCCAATTGCTCCTAAGGGATTCTTTATTTAGGAGTCAGCCAGTTATCCTTCTCCCAACTCCATGTTGGTTCAAAATGTTGCTGCATGGGACGGCCACTCAACCAGTTGAGCTACACGCCGTCCATGTAAAGAGGCTACAGCTCCTCACTGCAGCTGACTCAAGTTCAGGGTCAAGTCCCGGCCTGGGGCCCTTTGCTGCATGTCATTTCCTGATCTCTCTGAGCCCTTTCTTGTCTAGCTACTGTCAAAGGAAACCACCAGAGCCCAAAAGTCCTTTGAAAATATCTTTTAAATGGAGCATGTAAGGAGGATCAGATCACGCCCATTATGGCCTCAGTTGACTGGCTGCATGATCGTATTAGAGGTCATTTCTTTAAATGGCACAGCCCCACTTTACCTGTCTGAGTCGTTTCTCCTGCTCGCTCTGTCAGATCAACTCGCTTGCTTCTGGTTGTACTAAAATCTGAACAAAAGCTCTGAGAGGTCAGAATGTTTTTTATTACTGCTCCAAAACTGTTACAACTCGCCTTTAAATGTTAGACAGGCCCCTTCGTTGTCTGCTTTTAAAACTTACCTTAATGTTTTACTCGTTGGCTTTTGACCCGTTTTATTTCATGGGTTGTAGAACTTGTCTTTTACTTCTGTTGTACGTTTATGTAAATGTTTTATTTTGTGTTTTATGTCTTATATTTTTACTCTTTATTACCGATGTAAACAGCCTTTTGTTTCAATTTTCATTGTGTGAAATTGCTTTATAAGTAAATCCTATATGTTATGATGTGGTGTGGATACAACAGAACATGTAAACAGGCCACCCTTCCTTTTGGCCAGCGGACGTTTGAGGCAACATGAAGCTGTTTGGTTGGCTTGATGAACATTTTCAGAATTCCCTGCCCTATCAAACTAAGGGAGGTGTCACTACGTCACCAACAACAAGCAACACGCTGCAACAACTGGATCTTATGGAATGAGCTAAGACCTGCTGTTAATTGTAATTTCTTAGAGCCCTGAGCTACTTGTCATACAACGAAGCAAAGCAGCTCAGTAAAGGTGACTTTTAAAAAGATTTTTTTTTAAAAAAAAAAAGGGGAAAAGGTGACTGTTCTGTTTTTTAATTTTTTAAAAAACAAAGTTAAAAGAGGAAAAAAGAAAAAAGAGAATTAAAGGTGACTTTTAAAAAAGGAATAAAAAGAAAAAGAAGAAAAAATGGAAAACAAGGGACTTTTGGTTTTAAAAAGTTGGTTCAGTTTTTGTTTGGTTATGATACTCTAGGAGCCTAACCTGCTTTGGGTGGAAGATCAGAGAATAAATACTATTTGGACCAATTAACTTTTTAAAGGTGTGAAAAGGCATGACATACAGTAGATAGGTGGAGAGTGAGAATACGCTGTTCAACTTTCACTCAGAGATCTTTTTACAATAAAGTTCTTTGTAGCATGAAAACAGCTTAAAAAAAGACTCAACCTAAAACCAGTTTGGCAGGACATTAAACCCTTTACCTCATTAATGCTGAAGTATCTTCTAAAAACTGTGTGAACATAAACCTCCCTGAGATACCTCTACCTCTCTAGGTGTAAGATCATTGCTGAAATATAAATGATCCAGGCTTACTTACGGTTTTCTCCATTTTGAATCACGCTTGATCAGATGGTCCATTTAAACCTTGCTGTCCATAAAACTAAAAGACGATGTGACGATGTATATCTCTATCCTTGATATGCTATTATTATTTTTGAATGGAAAGTATGATTATCCTCTCGCCCGTTGTGAGCTGGGATTGGCTCCAGCCCCCCCGTGACCCCGTTCAGGGAAAAGCAGTAGTAAATGGATGGATGGAAGTATGATTATCCCATTAAAAATGGTTTGTATTTGAAAGAAAAAGAAAAGGACGCTACTCTAACATACTAATATACATAAAGCAGAAATGATGTTTTTAATAGTCATTTGACACGATGGATGTAGCAGCATCGACATGTTTACATCTACACAGGCGAAGTATGTCATACTTTAAAGATGGTACTGCCAGAACCTTTAACTGGCAATCGAATCTTTACAAGACGAGCTCATAAAGTCGACTCACATCTTGTTCACACTGGTTAGTATGATAACTATAATCATATAATCTTGTTTGCCAAACTGTTCACAAATGATACCAGCCTTTATTTAGAGTAGCTCACATCATGAAAGCCATCTGGATTTTTGTCACTCCCACTGACTTAGTTTATGCTTCGTGGTTTCAGAGCTGTCAAATAAATGAGGATCAGTTCAAGTCATCATCACTGCTGGATAGAATTATGTCTTGTGAGTTGTTTGTACTGTGAAACTGCTGGCCCATCTGTCTTTATTGACAGTGATACTGAGGCAGTAATCCTGTTTCCAAAGCAGCCCCAGTGAAGCAAGCAGCTTTTTGCTTAGTTTATAAAATCCAGCCATCATTTCCATTATCTCCTCTGTTTTGGGCTTGCAGCCATCAGTTCTGCACAAAAGACACTGGCTCAGACAACAATGAAGTATTCTGTATCTCTAAAGCACATTGTTTAACTTTGCTTCATATTACAGCTATTGAATTAGCTATCAAGTAGCCGAGAAAGAGCAGAGAAAGAGTAAACAATGGTATGCAAAAAAACAAAAACAAAACAAAACAAAGAAAACAAAAACAGCAATGATTAGAAGTTGTATCAAGGACACAAACAGATTTATAGAGTATTATATGTGGCTCCACGGGTACAATCCTCCCTGACACAAGTTAAGCCTTTGGTTCAGAATTAACTTTGTATTTGTGTAGATCTCCAGATTAATTAAAAAAATGTCTAAAAGACTCAACCTTGTTGCATGAAAAATTCTATTTACTCATTTGGTAAAACCTCTGTTGAGGATTTGAAATTGGCCACATTGTTGTAGAAACTCTGTGAGGGTCATTCTATCGAATGGTTGCCATTTCCATGTTGCAGATGGAAATAGATGGTTCAGTCCTGTTAGTTTTCAGCATGGAGTTGGCAAAAACATGACACATAACCTCATGGCATCCTTGCTAATAGCATAAGGAGAAGAAGCACAATCTGGAGATTACCCAAAAATGTCTGTTTTCAAACTTAACAACTGATGACTAATGCATAATTTAAGTAAGAGAACAGTTTGCTGAGATTGACCTCTTAATAATATTTTAACTATGACCAAATATACGGAACTAGAAAAGCACTGTGAGAGCGCTAACCTCCTGCTTATTATTTTTTGTTAGATTTGCTGAAAATGGCCCTATCTCGCAATGATATCCTTTGAAACATTCCTGGATCCAGACATTGATCCGGATCACCTTCAAAATGTAATCCTTGTTCCTTGTCCCATTATGCAAATTTCCTAAAAATGTCATGATAATCAGTTTAGAACTTTTCAAGTTATCTTGTACACAGACAGACAAACTCTCCTGAAAACATAACCTCCTTGGCAGAGGTAATAATGAATGAGAGAGCTTAGATTTAGTCTTCTCGTGGCCTTCAGAAGATCCAACTGATGCTACTTCTTGTGCACATGCCTTGTGTAATGTTCCAGATGAATCAGGGTGATGTGTTAGGGTAACAGGACTGAGTGAAAACCCAGGGACAGGAAAAATTAGCATTTTTACCAAAAAGTACTGATTGTTTCTGGATAAATGTGGGAAAGATGTGGGATTAAGGCAAGGAGAAAGGATCACAGATAAATATCCCTGATTTTTGTGCTTTTAGACAGCACTGCTTTACTTCTGCATGTGACAGTAAATAAAAATCCACATTCCAAGACAAAAAAAAACCCTTCTGGTCTTAGTAATATTTCAATTTATGATGCAATAGACAGGAGTAAGTGAGCAGGTCTATACATCTTTTTATGAATGGCACTGTTTGTGAGAACATAATTTATTTTACTGTACTGTATGTTTCACATATGCGATATCATTTATGTTGAAGTTTAGAAGAAAAATATGCCCTCAGTGTTGTCATGGTGAACATATAACTAGTTTATGGAGCGGATTAGGTTGTATCCACATGAAGTTAACCTTCTTTTTCTTTTGTTTGTTCCTTTTACTTGTGATGACTTTTCCACAGCAGCGTTTTGATGACAGATTTTAATACAGGTGTTTAAACTTTGAAGTAATGTATTCCTTGGGAGTGTGTGTGTGTGTGTGTGTGTGTGTGATATAGAATGTAACTGGGTTAATTCAAAGAGTAATGTGGGGTCTGTATTGCTGGAGGCATATGCCATGCGTCCCACGTGCCAGACTTCCAAATGAATCAAGGCTTTTCCACTGTGTTGATGCCACTAGCGAAGTGCATTGGGCTTTTTCAAACACTAAATATTACATCAAATAAGCCTGGCTGTGTCTCTGGTGTCCGTAGTGAAAGCAGAATCAGTTTTTCAGGCTTGCAAAAATCTTCAGTGCTGACGGTGAATAAACTACTCCAGCGATTCTAAATTTAGAAACTGGTATGATATTCAGTATTTTGCTCATCGGTTTTAAGGCCAGCCATGCATTGTAACTGGCTTGGTTAATGTTGCCAAAACATGTTGTTGGGCGTAATCCTTTCAGTAGGAAGAATAGAGGCCTTATTGTCCTTAAAGCATCAAGCTGCAGCAAATAGCATAGCACCCTATGGATAAACGCTAATGTTTAAACACATACGAGAGGGATGGTTATTCAGATGTGTTGTTTATGTCATGCATGAATCTCAGATTGTCTGGTTAAGCTGGGATATCATGATTTATATATATAAGTAAGTAACATACAAAACATACAGTGTGTATTTATATAAAAGAATGTAACACTATGGTTACTATTTTGTTAATAAATTCAATTAAATGATGATGAATAAGTAGAAGAAGTAAATTCCCAGTGTGTTTCAGGCTGTTTCTAATTTGTGACCTTGAATGGGGGCCAGTTAGATTAGATTAGACTAAGCATTTTGTTGTGGGATATCTAAATGACACAAAAATCCAGTAGGGGAAATGCAATGACTGGATGAAACTACACTGATGCTTGAGCAATAACGTTTTATGAACCAACGGCATTTACTGAGGCCAGTTTGCTGATCATTACTCAGCACGTAGTAAATGTCAGTATAGTTGTTCTTAAAGCTGAAGATGCATTTCCTTGTAGGAATGTGTGAATGTGCAGCAGCAGCATATGTTGGTATCCCATATGTGTGGTGAAAACACACACACACAAACCCACACGGAGTCTTCTTAAATAAACGTCTGTGGCTCTCTCAGCTTCGATACAGCCCTTTTCTGAATTCTTCTGAATCTGCTGCGCGCAGCATTGTGCAAACTCAACCTGTCACTGAGCTGTTGCTTTATCATGTGAAGCCCAAATAACGCAGGTCCAAAAGGAAAACCACATACCCCACTAAAGAAACTAAGATCTCAAGCTCTTTGGACTTATTCTGGGCTTCATTGCTTAGCTTCCTTAAGGCCTCGATAATGTTAAATTTCAAGCCATTCTCAAACGTAACTCGTCTAATTGCCCTGCTGTGTTTTTGCTGAGTGCTGGATTACTCATTGAATTGCTGTCCACGTTGGACTGGTGCTCATAATCCATCATTGCAAAGCAGCCTGCCTTCTCCTCAACACTCCAAGCAGCAGCGTACAGACCTAACATCTTATCCAGTCTCACTCTTTTAGTGTTCCTGTTTTATAATGAGTTTGGCTTGGGCCGGATGAAACAGGGACAGGCGGGAGTTTAATGACGGTTTCATTTTAATGGAAAATGTTGACACTTTTTAACTCGCTGTCCTCCTCCTTGCTTGCAGTTCATGAGCCACAATTGGTATTTAAATAAAATAGGAGGTAAATTTTAACCTGTTTAATTTCTTTTTTTAACAGATTGAGAAGATTATGACGCTGATTGGAGCAGGGATTAAAACATCCAAAGACAAACAACCCACATCATGCTCAGGTAAGGCTTTAAATAGTCTTTGTGTCTTTTTAATGGACAGTCAGTCTTTTATTTCTCTTTGTGACTTTATGTCGTTTAACACCAACTAACAGCTGGTTCACTTTTTCATTTTTCTTTTTCATGTTTATCCAATGTAGTTTACTGCTGGCTGCAGCTAAACATTTTACCCCCCCTAAAAACTGGTAACATTTTTAAGAAGAAATAACTTTTCCAAGAGCTGCCTCTCAGTATTTAAACACACCTCTAAAATGATGGATGATAGCGTTATTGTCACAGAAATTAGAGCTGATGTTAGTTTGCTGCATCAAAGTTTCCAGCTGTGTCTCACAATGTTTCACTTGGTACAAAACGTAACCAAACTCCCTAATTTGTCACTTTTTTCCTTCACATATTGTACATACAGTATCAATAGCCTTTGATTTGAATGGTAGGCTTCATCAAATGTCCTCCAGGCAGTTCGGATGGAGAGCCAGCTGGCATCAGCTCTCTTTGTTTAGGTAACACACTGGAGCTGAAACAGTGTAAATTGCAGCCATTAGATACTCTGTTCTGAGGGCTTTTCTCTGCTTTGGACTGCTTTTTTACATGTCTTATCAGATTTGTTAAGATGCAGTTTTCATTAGTTATGTGCTACGTGCTTCAGGGGTCACCAGCATCTGCTGACCCCAGCGAGGTGTGACACCACGCAAACTTCAAAGCAGCAAAAGATGGTCACACTAAGACATGCAGGAAGTAAAAAAAAAAACTCTTGATTAAAGTTTACTTTGATCGTACTGTTTTAGTGACATTTTAACAATGTGTCACCACATCATGAGTTTATTACTGTGTCTTTCATACATCACATTTTCATCATTTCTTTGTGAAGGCAGACAGTAACAACTGGAAGTTACATGTTTTGTCTTTTTTTAATAAGTTGAAGATGAATTACATCTACCTGTTTTAAAACAATATCTCTTGATTTCAGGAGATTTCTGGAGCCAGAGTTTATATTATACAGTATATATATATATATATATATATATATATATTAAAGTAAACCAATACATACTACAAGAAAGTGATACATATCTGTTTTTATCATTACAGTCTTTGAGCAGCAGTATATTTTATCTAAAAATTATTTATGTCAACCCTTGTTATTTTTAGTCAAAATTAAATACATTTCAAGCAACATTGCTGTCCAGAGGAGTGTTAATTCATGGTTTTAATTATAACACAACTTCTGGCTCATTGAGCATCATTTCAGTAATTACTTTCCAGCAAAAGCAGCGAAGACCTGCGGCAAAAATACAATGTTTTCTTTTTTCAATTTCCACTTATAGGCCTGCACTATTTATAGATGATGTTTGAAGAATGGCATGCTGAACGTATCCCAGATTCAGCTGAGTCATGCAGTCATTGCTCCGTTTTAATCAGAGATTTCTCTCAAGGTGGTGAGGATGCATTTGTTGCTGTGTTTTAAAGAGGCTTTGCGTAAGGAGGTCATATTGTCTTTTTTCTAAATGTGATGACAGGGAACAAACAGGTACCTTTTTAGAGTATTCAGGAAAAGAGAGAGAGAGAGAGAGAGAGATGGCAAAGATAATAACTCATTCTGTAAATTGTGTATTCAAGTATATTTGTTCATTTGTTTGTGTGATCTTTGTTATCACTGAACTGAAAATACATATCCTCCATGTATTTTTCCCTTTTTGGCAGCAGATGCTTTTGGATTTTCTAAAGTCAACAAAAATCCTGCACTGTCAAGGCTGATGATGTTTGTTATATTTTCCCATCATGACCACATGGACTGTGCTAAATACGCTTAAGAAAGGAAAGGTGGTGAAGTGAGAGCCCAGCTAATAGGAAGCAACTGGCTGGGTTTGTGTACAGGCTCATGATGATGTTCAAAGGAAAAGCTTCCGCCTTCAGTTTCCCTGAATTAATTTAGCTTTGTGGCTCATTTTCCTCAGTGCTTGGGTGTGTTGACAAGGAACTAGTGCTTTTTCCCTGTTCTGATAAACAGGAATAGCTTTATCTAATACAACCTTTACCTATTCTGCTTCTGTAAAGAAGCCTTTCTAGTTGCTCCTTGGAGATGGGTTTAGACCTCGGAGGGCTCAAACAGTACAGAAACCCACTTGGACAGATTTGACAGTTTGGCCTGTTTAAACAGAGGATAAGTCACTAACCCAGTTACTCCCAGAAAGAAGCACTGGGTACTCTCTAAGTCATTAATTTAGTCCATCTATCATGAAAGCTGATGCAATCCCAAATAAAAGGAAGTAATTGGGTGTGTATGAGGGGGTTAGGATGGGGGGTGGGGGTAGTATTTCAAACAGTCTTTCTCCAGATGTTGTGCTTTTAAAGCTAAATGTGCCATAAGCCTCTGAAGGAGAGAGCCTATAAGAAAGAGGAGGAGTTGTAGTGAATCATAATTAGTCCAGTTCAATCCCTCTTACTTCCTATTACCATCTTATCTCGCCCAAATGTGTCATCGACTGCTCCTCTATTAGTCTTTCTCTCTGTCTTCCTCCCATTCTCTCCTCCTTCTCTCTCATCTTCTCTCTTTCCTTCATTCATCTCCTTATCCAAAGCAACCTGATGTCAATCTTTCCTCCTGATAACAGATAAAGAGCACTGGTCTGCACCTGACCTGGGGCCTCATTTGTAAAGCTTGCTTATGCACAAAACGGGCCGGAAAATGGTGTAAGTACGTTACTAAGCAAAGTTTGGGATTTATAAATATAAACTTAGAGAAAACCATGTTTGTTATCACATCAGACTTTGTATCATTGTAAACAAAAACACGCAAGCATGGATTATTACAGACATGCTTAAAAACTGAGGTATTCTATAAGTACGTATTTAGGCATCCGAGCACAGTATGTTCACACTAATTAAAATGTTCTCATAGCGTTTATTAGCACATTAATTGCAAATACTGTGTAAGCATATAAATGTTGCAGTGACTCGCGCACATAATGACTCACAGCGGACGAGCTTGCACAACTTGAAGATGATGCCAACTGTAGGATCAGGATGGGAGATTATTTAAGGCCCACAACGATTTCCTGGCCCATGATGATGATTGGCTGATAAGCAGATTCCTGACAGCTATGCTCTCACGTCTACGTACTGAACTGGGTCCAGTGTTAGATAGACTGACCCACCCGGTGAGAACAAGTTTGTCTGTGTGAACTGCAAAAAAACATGCATTCAGTTAATATACAAGTTGTTTGTGACTTGGATATGGTTCCAATAAATGTGACCACACAGTGACCTGGGTCCTTTCATTCATCCTGCTGCACAGCAGTGTGGAGAACAAGCTGCGGGCAGAAGCTGCGTGTGATGGCTGCTCCAGGTGACAGTGGCTACCCAAGGCACTGACTCCTTATGCCGTTTGCAAAGCCCCAGAGCGCAGAGGAGGTGCGCTTTGATGTAGTCCATGCTCAAAAGCGTTATTGTGGAGCGAGCTATCTGTATCTTTGCCTCCACCTTGAGATCCGATCATGGTTTTGTTCTTATACAGACCCCTTCGTCACGCTGACACCATTTACCGCTGCAGCAACGTGTTGCCACTCGGCAGCTATCGTTTCGGTTGTTACATCACAACTATGACCCATAAACAGGATCTCTTTAGGTGTCTCTACCTCACCAACAAGCACTGACTTCAGTCTGTGAAAAGCTACATTTATGTGTCCACTTAGTTGCCATAGTTACACGTAAAACGCCACAGACACGCGTTTTATTTATGTGCTGCTTTCCAAATTCACCTGCACAACCTTTTCAGCAAGGGTGTGATTTATAAAGGTAAATTGCGTGCACCTGTACATAAGCAGAATTGTTTAAATCTGACTTTTACATTGGAGCAGCAGCTTTTTGTTTTTGTTGCATAAGTATAATTTTAGTAGAGATTCTATGCAAGGTTTTATAAGCGAGGCCCCTGGCCTTAGAGTGTCAAAGCAACAGTTATCAGAAGAGTTTCGGTCAATAACCCTTCACTCCTCCTTTCCCTGACTGCCTAAGTAACTGGCTGTTGTGGATATGTTAGGCAAGCAGCTTGAAAACCTACAAAATTCTGCTCCGCATGCGTATGTCCAGAAAACACCAGTGTTAGACTCACAGTGGCTAGAGACAGTGAGCAGCTGCACCCCATACATAGAAGTTTGTCCAGTTGTGCTGTGTGTATACAGTACGTCTTTCTTGCCACAAAGCTATCTGAATTTTATATCATCTCACCTTTTCTTCTAGACTTTTTTTCCCTGTTTTTCTGTTGCAATTTTAAAATGTTTGATGTAACATGAACATCTGGAAGTACATAATGGAATTTGCTTCTCCTCTGTCATATTACATGACAGCACCAGATGGACGAGAGATGAGACTTACATATGCTCTTCTCTTCTTCCTGTACAGTGCATTACAGACTGCTGACTTGAATCAATGCTGCCCCCCCCTCCTTGTCATATAAAATAAGATGTAAATGAACGAAAGCCCCCTGGTAATAAGGAGGTGGCTATCTTTCAATATCCCAAGTTAGCCTCAAACAATTGGTGTTGTTTCTCTAATGAGACTCAGTCACATCCAAACATTGTAGACATATTTCTTAGCCAGAAAAAAAAGAAGTTTTTTTTGTTTTTTTAAGGGGGGGCTTTGTGCTTGTTTCTTGTCTCTGATTGTGATGATGTCTTTTCTCCACTGGTAAGATTAGAGTGCCTCTGTGCAATTCTAATCAGTGCAGTGAAGGAGAAGAGAGGAAAAGGTAAGGTTAGAGAAAGGAGATACCATGTATTTGTATATGAGAAAAAAGCAGTGAAAGATAAACGGGTAGGCTATGAGGGACAGAAAGACAGATGATACAAGGAATGAACGTGTGTGTGTGTTTGCATCTGTCTGTGTTTGACAATGACACCGAGGACCGAGCTGGAGTGAAGGGGAGCGCAAGCCAGAGACGAAGAAGAAAGGCAAAGGGAGGGGAAGTGATATAGTGTGAGAGAGAGGGAGAGGTTGTTACGTGGAGCAGCACCCCACTTCATCAGGCAGCATACGGCAGCCCTGCAGTGCGATCACAAAGCATGGGAATGGGGCTATGAGAACCGGAGAAAGAGAGCAGAGGGAGACAAGAGCAAGAAGGAGGAGGGAGTTAAAAAGAAAAGCTTGAGGGATTTGTTCAGATGAAAAAGGAGGGGTTGTGGGGGGAGATGATCACTGAGCCTTTTGCCTGTCGTGGATGTGGGAAGGACGTGGCAGCAGAGGCTGAGGTTGAGGCAGGTCTGTGGTCTTCTGTGTTGAAGTAGCCGGCGTCAGGACGTTATGCCCTGTGAGCAGTAAGGGGTAGTGTGCGCGTGTGTGTGTGAGTGTGTGTGTGGGTGTGTGGGAGTGCATGTGTGTGAGAGTGTGTGTGTTTTCAGAACAGCTGCTGTAGCTGCATCTGCGCTGCCTACATGTCTCAGACGGGCAAGGGATGCAGCAAACCTCTGCTCTGAGCACAGAGGCTGCTAAGCTGTACCCAGCGAGGAGAAGAACCAGGTGGGCTGGGGTAGGAGTGGGGGGCTGCCACCCTCAGAAAGGAGCTAGCATCGTGGTCCTGCCGGGATCCTTTCTTCTGAGGCAAGAGGCTGACCTGCCGTGTGCTGGATCTGAACCTGGATTTATTGCTTTGAGAGATGAGCAGCATGTTCTCTGGCGGAGCCGCACAGACAACAGGCTGCTGAGGAGTGTGAATGCACTGGGAGCACTGGGAGCACCAAGGACACTGAGCTTTTTTCTACCAGCAGACAGCTTACCCGGAGCTTTACTAAGGAATATATACATGGATTTAATTATGAATTGAGGAGTTTGGAATCTGCACACTGTGGAAATCCTAAGCCAACGTTTCTTTGATGTAGGATTTACAATATGTCTACCTGATCGTACTCTGTGCGGCTCTGGAGTAAGGACAACATATGATTTAAGCAAATGTGTATTCCTTGATCCAAAATAACACGAGTACCTCAACAGCACTTTAGAATGCTGCTACCTTCATTGTATGAGTCTTGCCCTAGCTCTCAAAGAGGTTGACCAATGAAGCCATGGGACTCAGCCAGAGCTTTACAAGTATGTGGTGAAAACCCTGTGAAATTCCTTTTGGGAGAACCGTATTTATTTGTGTTACATCGTAATGGAGTAACTTCTGATTTGAGCTTAATTGACGGGGAAATCTTTCAGGATAGTAAACCTTGTGATGAATGAAAAAATTGCTGACTTAGTGAGGAATTCTTCCCATTTCCCTCCAAAAAAACGTACTTTTTGTAGCGTTAAGTATTGAGTTTTTGGACTAGCTAGGGATTTACCTTCACACTTGCTCATCTGCTCACTAAAGGAATGTTTAGTGAACCTTGTTTGTTGGAAGATGCCAAAGTGGCTCAGTCCAACATAACTAACAGAACCAAGTTTTAGATGAGCATCCTTCCCTGCACTACCTCCTCACACTAACACCAGTAGGTGTATTATTATAGTCAGTCCCCTGCAGGGCCTGAAAGGTGCCTGTAGCACTCCTTATCCTCCTTCTGTATTTGAGTTTAGTTGGGCCCCCACTTGTACTGTGGGAGCCCCTCATCCCCAGCCTGGACCCTGTCTCCCCCCCACCCTGCCTGGTGCTGCTGCACTCGGCTCTGCCTCTGCTGGCCGAGGATGATGTGGCAATGCCATGTGTCGTCCTCTGAGTGCCGCTGCTACCGGCTGAACGGCTTCTCCCTGCTGAAGCGCTTCCCTCTCTCGGCAGATGGGGCCTGTGGTAAAGCCCTGGACCAGCCGGTGGGAGAGTGGCTGGAGCACGTGGGGCTGCCGCAGTACGAGAGCAAGTTCCTGCTCAATGGCTTTGACGACCTACGATTCATGGTGAGTCACCTGCAGCATGTCATCTCAGAGGTCGCTTCCACTTTACATCAGCCATTCTTTTCCTCTGTCGACCCAGCTCCATTTGTTTTTTAATGTCACCACTCTGCTCACTCACCCTCTGTTTGTCTCTTCCAAGCTCCCCCCTCCCATTCCTCTTTCTCACTCACCCATTGCCTTACCCTTATTGCACTTTCTCCTCTCCCCTTTAAAACTGTTCTTCACCTCTGTGCAGTGCATGACCTGGCCTAGATTTATGACTCCTTACTGAATCCCTTTGAAAAGCATGCAGGCCACCAGTGGCAAGATAAATGACAACATAAATCATTAGCTTTTCCCCCCTCATCATTCCCAGTCATGCAGTCTCTTTTACTGTACAGTTCCGGTTACTTCCTCTTGTAAGAAGTTTCCGGTAATGAAACCTGACCAGTAGACAGAAAGGTGATAAAGACAAGATACAATCTAATACATTATTACAATTACATTGACATCTAATACACTGATTGCTCCACCCATCATTCTGTGTACTGAGCTTGTGTAATGAAAATCATCCTGTATGCTCTAATGTTGTATTTATAGACAAAATAGTCATATTTAGTTTAAGTTTGCATGTTTGCATGCAGAATTTTATTACTTAGACTGTAAATGAATGCTAAAATACACGGAATGTCTTTCCATCATGATGGTTAATAAACCACGACAGGACACTTGACACATGGTTTCCATATTTTACAGTAAACTAAAACAGGTTACGCTCTTATAGCATCATTTAGCTACAACTCAAAAGATGTCCGAAATCTAACTAAAAGCATTATCATGTTTTCCGTAAAGAACATTGGAGTGAAGCTTGGTAGTGCAATTGTCACTTACTGTGTGAATCAGTTTTCCATCCACCTGTCTTAATCCTCTGAAAAACATGGCTGTACATTGCGAGTAAGAAAGGCTGAAGGGTAAATGTGGATGTTTCTGAGCCCACAGAGCCGGATCAGTACCAGAGGCTATGTTACATGTGTTTAACTGTGACCGTTATGCTCAGAGAAAACTGCCTCTCTTCACTAATATAACAATTATATTTTTGCCAGAAAAAGTTTATGCATCATTTACAATATATTAATTATATTAATGTAACTGTATCTTATCACGTAAAATCATTTCTTCCTTATTGATGTAGTTCCAAAAACATCTAGAGGAGTTTTAAATTACATAAAGCAAAACTTCTGCAGTTGGATTTGTATCCACGTTGATGAGGGTTTCTAGGGAAATAATTTGATGTGAACTATGGGTCATCAGGCATTCAGATGCACATTTTCATGCAACAACTAATGTGCCTGTTGGATGTAACACATCAAAGAGGTACATCATTAGGCTCACAAGGCAAATTACCCATGGATATTTACAAGAATTCAGAGGTTGCAAACAGGAAAAAGGTCAGAGTAGCCGGACAAGCATTGTGTGCCCTTTTAGAGTATGCTAGACTTACTTCAGAAGTCATCAATCAGAGCTCATTTGCACGGATACAAATGGATAATGTAATCAGCAGAGGGCAGCACTTTTAGTTACATGTCTGAGTACAAGGATAGTCAGAGAACAAATCTTTTAGAAAGGTCAGTTCAATGTTTTCCTTAACAGCAGAAATGAATGTGTTCTTCCTTTGGCTTTGCTCCACTTGATCTCAGTGCATCACTATTTCACTTTTGAACAATGTGGAGACTCAAGCAGATAAAAATAATAGATCACATTCCACATCCTAAGCTCTTCACTTTGCATAATAATACTAACCTCAACAAAGGTCTGAAAAAAGTATTCTCACAAAGCACTCGGTTATGTCTAGGTCCTAAAGTAGGTTTCTTACTGCTTATTGCTTGTAAGCCCGTGGATAAATGAAAACCCTCCTCAATGAAATTCTGCAGGGACATGAGACTCAGCATGTGAGCTTAATCGTACCTACATACTGATGCTGCCTTTGCTAAAGATAAACTATACTGTGCTGCTTGCAAAGTGTCCTGGCGCCTGCCCACAAGAGCAAGAGAACAGGCATTCACATGAGTCGCTCGGCTCTCTGCATGTGATGATTGCGGCTTTTGAGGGATCATAAATTATAAACAGCTATGTGCCCATTCTCATAATTTTTACACGACGATTATCATTTTGTGCTCCTTTCATTCTACCAGAAGTGGGGCTCTCTTGGCTTATATTCTCTTGGCTTTCATTTCCACGTATTTGGTCTTCGTTAAAAACATCACATTATTTCTTATTTTCCTTACAGCGTTATGCTTATTTGCTCCGATGTCCACGCATGTGGCAGTGAGGCAAACTGCCTGGTGAAGAGCATCTCAGAAGTTCCACATCACGCGTTTACGTTGCATCTGCCCTGCATTAATATTGCATCAGCTTTTGAAGCGTGTTTTTTTTTCACATGGTGTCATGTGAAACTAAACATACATTTTGTAGCACATGAACCATTTCTTTTTGTTTTGCTTCACCGGTTCATTAACTCTTGAAAAAAAGGAACAAAATGAGATTTTTTAAGCAATTCTTCTGTGGAGCAGACTGATAGGATAATTCAAATTCACTGCTGCCTTAAATAAGTGCATTTAGTGAGATGAAGGACTTCTACCATGGCTACATCTGCAAGTCATATCTGATTAGATCAAACTACCATAGCTCATAAGCTATGTAAGAACTGAAGCATACATTCCTGTCAACTGTTTTCAAATGCAGCATGAAATAATAAGTTTGTAGAGTCTCCCAAGGCACCATCAAACTTCATACTGTGTTAATAAAAGTGGAGAATCTATTTTAGGCCTCCCTTATGTCCAACCCCATTCCATTTTGACCTTTATTCTAGCAATCAGTGAGTAATCCCCCAACTGCACCCTGATGCAGGCTTGTGGATACTGCTGCACTGGGGTCTGAGACCGGTCCAGCGATGGTAGGTTGAGTAAAAACTAAGGGTATAATATGTATTTAGGTTGGTGAGAGTAAATCTGCAGCAGTAAAAAAAAAAACATGAAGCCCCTTTTGTTTTTTAATGGTTTTCCTGCCTGAAACTTAGGATAGGAAAGGACAAAGCAGCTGGATGTTTTAATTAACATGAAAATGTCCATAAAAGAGACAAAAATCTGCCTGTCAGTGATTTTATTTAGGATGTGGAATACAGTTATCCTTCATTATTTCAATGCTCTGACTTAAACTTTAGTAAGAAAAGGTGAAATGTGGTTGTGTGTGTGTTTTTTTTATGAAACACAACTGCAAAGGGACCCTGTAGATGCTGCTGCTGCTGCTGCTGCTGCTGCTGTGTAGGCTTTGCTTCCTCCGAGCCTCACCAGATTAGATTGATTACTCTTGGCATGCACAATTTATTTGACTTCATTGTCCTCCTACTCAGTTGTTAGTGCTCGTGTCTTAGACATGCATATTCTGCATGTGTGGATTTTTTAAGAGCAGCTAATCTAATCTTTAATATTAATCTAATCTGAAATTTTCTTTACAAATCTGATAAGCATATGTGCCTATGAATTAAGCACTTATGTGTGTGTGTGCTTGTCGTGTGATTGTGTTTATTTTGCGTGTTTTCTTATGTTTCTGCATCTGCAGGGAAGTAACGTGATGGAGGACCAAGATCTCAGAGACATGGGGATTACTGACCCAGGACACAGAAAGAAAATTCTCCATGCAGCGCGCAGCTTGCCCAAGGTGCTTTACTTCATAAGCTGTCACTTACAAAAAGAAAGGAAATAGACTGAGTTTGTTTGAGCAAACGTTTAAAACCACAGCCGATGAGCTAAAAATGAAGGGTCCTATAGATACCGATGCCCTCTGCAGTGCTCAAAACACATCAAATTACATGAATGAATTATGTTGATTTATTAAAAATAGAGCTAAACATGCATCTTTTATTAAATCATGTTTAAAAATGTTTTTAAAAATGCATTGACATGTACATGTTAAGGAATTTATACTTTCTACATATTGTCATTCTAAATATTGCTTTGGCTGATACCATCAGAAAGCATTTTGTTGGATATGTCTGAAACACATTTAGTGAATATTTTCGTTTATATTATATCGATATTTCTAAGATGGCATGTGAATGTTTCTGTAAGACTAACCTGGGGTGGTGTGGTGCCCCAGTCCGATCCTTGAGATCTGCTATCATGCAACTACCTGAATCCTGTATATGGCTCGTCACCACCTCTGCAGAGCTGTATTCCACACAATGGTGGGAATTCTGCCATTTGGTTCAGGTGTGCTGGTGAATGATGAATCTAAAAGTTGAAGGATAGTAGATCTGGAGCTCCACTAACATGTTAAATACAAGCTTAAATTCAGCTCGTCATCTATAGGCCACATCGATGGTTGCTAGCCTACAAAAAATTTTCAAATTAAGGGACCAAACCTGCTGCAGTTTTATCAGTCATAAGATTGCAATGAATGTGTTTTTCATTGTTTACAATGATCTTACCTGTTTTAGACTGCGGTTGTGTGTTTCTGATTTAAGCAATATGGTGATATTATAGTCACTGGGATCAATAAACTAAAATGTATTATGTCTTTTGTGTTACTATGAGAGATAAAAGTTTATGACACACAATTAGACTCTTGCATTTTGAGACATGAAATGGGTACTGATTCACCCCCAGTCTGCCATTTGACTTGGCTTGTGTCCACACATCTCCTGTTCTTGGCAAAGAGATGTGATCTTTGAGGAATACTGAACAGTTTCCATCCATCTATCTTTTTTTCTGTGATAGGTTCATCTCGTCATATTTGCTTAAGAGCTTGGCGCTTCTAAACGAACTGAAGTAGAAATACACTTAACTTTTTGCACCTTGTTTCTGGGATTATGTTACACAAAAAAGTGTCTTTTGGCAAAACTGACATTTGAATCTGAAGAAGAGCAAAAAAGAAATCACTTGATTTCACAAAATGACTTTCTGACATTGGCTTACCCCGAAGCACCATGAAAGAATAGCCTTGGACATATGCAGCTTTGATTGTGTGAAACAGAAATAGGCAAAAGAACAATATGTACACTTATTTAAGTTTAAGATATCACTTACTGTCTCTCTTCCTCTCTCTTTCTCTCTAGGTAAAAGCACTGGGCTGTGATGGCAGCACATCTCTCGCCTCCTGGCTGGACGGCCTTGGCCTGCATGAATATCTCCCCAATTTTCTTTCAAATGGCTATCGCACGCTGGAGTGTGTTAAGAACCTGTGGGAGCTGGAGATTGTCAATGTAAGAACCCACAGATCATTCAGAGTGTTGATGGACTTGTTACATAATCATCTGCCATCAAATCAGAAGCATTTCAGACTATTCCAACACACTGGTCGTCTCAGTGGCAAGGACGCTTGGTTAGGTAGTCCTAAAAATAACGATGCTGCAATGTCCGAGAAAAGCTCTGTGAGGAGAAAATTTGCATAATACTTGTGCGGAAGCATTTTGAAAGTTACTGAGTAATTAAAAGATGACCAACAGATAAAGCAACTCCAGAAGCAAAGTCACAGATGACAAGAAAAGTCTCATTTGGTTTTATCTTTATGGAAATGGTAAAACATTTTATTATAATCAGTAATTATAGATGGGGACTAATTTACTTTGGGGTAATGCAGAGCAGCATGCCCTGTATCAGCATGTATGCAGTTGTTAAGATCTATTTTTTTTAGACCTCATTAAGACCTCTTATGGATAACAACACCCCAATAGGCGAACATCATATTGTAGGTTGTGGTTGGAGCTAACCTGTGTTTACATGTGGAACCAAACCCTGACTTTCTGTCACATGGGTACTAGTTATAGTTCTCATTAATCCAAAGTGATTTCTTTAATCTTAGTTTTAGCGTTGTAGCTCAGGTGGAAGAGAGTCGTTTTCCAACCCGGAAGTTAGTGGATCGATTCCAGGCTTTCCCTATTTGTCCTTGGACAAGACACTGAACTCTACCTATCAGAATATGAGTGTGTGTGTGTTAATGGGTGACTGTGACATGCAGTGTAAAACACTTTGAGTGGTCAGCATGACTGAAAAGTGCAATGTAGTGCTATATAAGTACATTTCCCATTTTCCTGATGGGCTATTGGGATAAATCAAAGGTTCATTTGGTCAACATTATTCATGTGGAACAACCATACATAAAAGTCCTGCTGTGTTGTCGCATGTTTGTATGAATAACATGTGAATCTTAGGAGTACTCAGCTACAATCACTTTATAGAATGACTATTGTTTTTTGTCACTATACTTGATAGATGGGTGCACTCCATTTGATATACAATCAGAGAGCAGTGTGTTTGTAGATTTCACATTGCTCACATTTGTTTTGTAGTCTGCCTGTGCTGCTTTGCTGAGACAGTGGTGATAAAATAGCCGAAACAGCTGCAGAAGCAGCAGCAGCAAGAGGAGCACGGCAGCCAGGCAAACTGCCATTGCAGCATGTGAGGGATGGCGTCCAGCACACTGTGATGCAGAAAGATGGGGGTGTGAGTGCAGGGCACATTACTTTCAGTGTGCAGAGTAGCAGAACTGCCTCTGAGCATCTTGGCAGAACTCACTTTGCCCATTACATTCCCTACATCCTCTTCAGCATATTACAGCAAATGGCATCGGGGGCTTCAAAATGATCTATGAGCTTCCTATGAGTTATGTTCTCACTAAATCCCACATCTTTTTCTTCACAAGCGTCATACAAACTGGTCATACTGGGATACTGTAAACAACAAAATTGAACAAATTCAGCAAAGAATCCAGCTAACAGATTTGTCACCTCATCTGCATCTGACTTTTACTGAATAGAAATCAGAGAATTATGAACCTGGTTGGGAAAACTTTGTACCAGGGTGATAATTGCAAATGTAACATTAACCACAGTGTCCACCCTTTCTGGATGAGTGTGAATGTTAATTACCAATTATGCAAATGTGCAGTGTTAAGATAATAGATTTTGACTACATATAATTAACATATGTCTCCTTCTGTGAGGGTTTTATGCACACAAGCAGATAAGGCCTCTTTAAACACTTTAACAAGACAAAGATACTGCAGGTAGACATGTTGTAGTGTTACAATATTGTAATTAAAAATGTTTGAATGATGAAAGATGAACTTGCACTTTGCATTTTCTATGACATAGCTCTATAAATGGTATGATTCTCATTGTTTTTGAAGCACCGTGTCCAAAAATGTCTCATGAATTATAGAGTGTCCCGAGAAGGACACTGTGTTGTACTTTATGCTTACGGCAAAACAGATTGAGGTTGAATTATTGACGAGAGTCGTTTCTGTTTGCCCATGGATGCCTGCCAGTGAAGGGTACATGCCATCAGCACTGTCACTGTGTTTTGGATGTATCACTATTAGCTTTGTCTGGATAAATTCTCATGTGTGGGATCTCGATGTGATGGTTCAGTGAAGTTCTCATTTTGTAACTTGATGTTTTCTCTTCTAGGTTATTAAGATTGGTGCTCTGGGCCACAGAAAGAGGATCATTGCATCTCTAGCAGAGAGACCATATGAAGAGGCTCCTTCTAAGTCCCGTCGCCTTTCCCCAATTATGGTAAGCCTAACGGTGGTGAGAAGGGTCTTTATTGCTGCTATGTGTATAAATTCACAAAAAACTGGAAACCTCTGCAATGATTGTTTTTTCTTTACTACTCCAAACGACTGAGACCTCGGCAGTGTTAGTGTTGTTTTTGATCAATGATGTGCAGAAACAAGTTGTCAACACCAATTTGGTTGGTAGCTTAGATATTGGGATGCACACAGATCAAAGAGAATCGACACATACCGGACTCCTGTTATGGAGATCACTCTCATTTCTGTCCATGTCCTAACCACCTGGTTTTGAACCGGTTTTAAGACTCACTCATCACAATCATTCCCCGTCACAGCCGGTGTGCCCCAGAGCGCTGTCCTGGGGCCCTTTCTGTTCATTGTCTATGTCCTCCCGCTTGGCCACGTATTTTGTAAATATAATATCAACTTTCACTTTTATGCAGACGACACCCAGCTCTACATCTCATCAAAACCAAACTCTTCTGCTCCACCTTCCTCCCTCTCTGACTGTC
>JBAMHV010000003.1:11571694-11581925 GCA_037177535.1 Pseudomugil gertrudae | reverse complement strand
CAGCTTTGGAACACACTCCCACCTGAGCTCCGTAACATTGACTCACTTCCATCATTCAAATCACAACTTAAAACTCACCTGTTTAAACTGGCCTACACACTTTAATCAATTTTTTCTTTATTTTAATTTCTTTATTATTTTTTTATTTTATTTTTTATTTTAACTGTTTGCTTTATGACATTTTATTTTTTAATGTTTTAAACTGATTTTAATTCTCATGTTTTTTTTTATTTTAAATGTTTTTTTTATGTTTGAAACAGATTTTAATTTGCATGGTTTTTAATTCCGGTTTAATTTAATGTTTTTTTAAGGTGACCTTGGGTCCTGAAAGGCGCCTAGAAATAAAATGTTTTATTATTATTATTATATACTCATCATCTCCAACTTGAAACTCCATAAAATAGCATCAAACTGCCAAACTGTCATGCAGGTATTTCCATAAACAGACCATGCAAAGGATTAGCGAGACCTCAATGCCTCCACCTCAACACACCACCTGTGCAGCGCAGTCTTGGATTAAGTTGGGACCGAGTGAAGGATGCCTTCATGTTCCGTGTTAGGAACGGTAAAAATACATTCACATGCAGAGAGGTGTTTGTAACCATTAGCAGCCTTTTTGATCCACCTGGTCTTGTTGTTCCTGTTATTCATGGAAAGCACCTTTTACATAAGCTTACAAGTGATGTCAGTGATTGGGATGCTCCTCTCTCAGTGGACAAGGAGATGGAAAGGTTTGTTTGGAGAGACTCTGCAAAGTCTAAAGCAGCTTGAAATTCATCGAGCCGACACTGCTGCCTTCTTGTCTACTGCCAACAACAACAGACAGAAATTGACGTCTTTTTCAGATGCTTCTGATAAAGCTAATGCGGCAGCGGCATATAGGTGACTGATAGTGAGGGAAGATGCCACGTAGGGTTCCTCATAGGGATGGCCAAGTTGACCCCAATGTCGGCCCATACTTTTCCTAGGCTTGAGTTATGCGAGTTTTGGCAGTGAAGATTGCTGAGCTGGTTGTGAGTGAGCTGGATATCGATCCCAACAAATTTACCTTCTATATTAACAGCAAGGTAGTGTTGGGATATGTCTACAATAAAACCAGGAGGTTCTATGTCTATGTCAGCAACAGAGTAGAACGAATAAGGAGATTCACATGCCCAGAGCAGTGGCGGTACATACCAACCACCCAGAAACCTGCAGATGTCCCATATTTTGTATGTAGCATGTGGCTTTATATTTTGAGTTAACACTGTCATTCACAATTTTATCTGTAAAATACATACTTCTGTAATTTTTCTTTCAGTTTCACAAGAAAGAAAGTCTGACTTTGTTAAGCAAGCGATGAAGACAAACACTAAAGTCTTAATTTACTTCTATGCCTGAGTCATCGTTTTCTCCTTTTCAACACCAAACCAAGTGTTTAGCTATCTGGTGCTCCGTGTAGTTACGCGCGTGCAGTGGACAGAATAGATT
Organism: Pseudomugil gertrudae; assembly: GCA_037177535.1. NCBI lineage: Eukaryota > Metazoa > Chordata > Actinopteri > Atheriniformes > Pseudomugilidae > Pseudomugil > Pseudomugil gertrudae. The sequence goes on along the minus strand of JBAMHV010000003.1, from coordinate 11,580,455 downwards.
TGATTAATGTGCACAGTTTAGTAAGGTTGCTCTGATGATACCCTCAACATAACCTAAATTTACTGTCACCGACATGAATGTCTTTTTATGTAGAATTGCTGCTGATCATTTGATATGCATTGATATATTTAAGTGGAGATTAAAGCTAAAAGGGAAGTTAAACCACAAGGTACAGCCACCTGTGTTTCTATGCCAACACTGTATGTGAGAAAATAGATCCTGCACTTTCTAAAGCTGATGTCTAAATTTGGACTGAGATTCTTCAATATTATTATGTTTATTGCAGTTGAATGCTCTGGGCTGATTTCCCAGGCAGATTAAACTGAGCTAAAACCAACTGAGATTCTCTGTGGAAGAAGCTCTTTTTTTTTCAAGGATTAAGCTTGGATGATGTTGATCAGGGAAACCATGTAATCAGTGCCGTCAAGCTATTTAACTGCTTTCTTTTCTTTTCTTTTCTTTTGCATGTGTGCGTTTGGCAGTTTCATGACCTTCTGTCCCAGACCACATCTCCCCTCAGTCAGATGGACCTGTACACCAGCCGCTCCATGGACACGCTCCTCCCTCTGCCTGACTCAGACCGAAGGCGGAGAGGAATTGACCAAGACTGCAGCATTTCTCTGCGGTCTTATAATGAGAGGCCACGCTCTGTAGTGAGTGCCACCTTCTTTCTCTGTAATCATTGTCTGGGAAACCACGTACCTAATTTGTTTAAAATTAAAACCTTTTTTAAAAAAGCTGTCGTACATTTGTTATCTTTGAGAGACAGAGCTGTTGTGCTCATACAAAGTTATTGCTACTGATAATGTTGACTATATTTTTTTTAAATGATTGAGTGCTTTTTAATTAACCAGATAGGTGATTTGGTACTTTGGTGAAAAAGGTGTTTTTTTATCTTTTATGTTCCACAGATTTTCTGTGTAATTAGTTCATAATATGGAAAACATGCAGTTGGAAAAACTCCCATTAAACTGAATGTCAGAACATGTTAGTATTGAATGATTGTCATGCCCTCAAGCTTTTTTTTTTTATCTTTATTGTCATTAAATCTGTTTAGGCTCCCTGAATTTCTCGGTGTGTATGTGAGAGAAACCAAAACCAAGAATATGTTTTAGCAAATGTTGAAGGTCAAAATATGACACAAACTGTTAAGCTGGCATGTCTGTTTTCTGACTCATGTATGAGGAAGAAGTTGCAATGCTCAGAAATGGTGACATGTTAAACCACCATTTTCCCTAAAACTTCAGTCTGTTATTACCATAAATACATTTTACTCTGACAAGTGATTTATTAAATAACTGAGCACATCCTACATTGACCTAAAGGCCCAACATGCATAAATATTTATGAGCCTGCTAGCATATCAGAAACAACTTCCTTTAAAGTGCTGACAAAACAGACTTCAGACAGTTTCCCACTACTATATAAGAATGTGAGCTCTTTTGCCTCACTGGCTCATTCAAGACACACAAATGGGTATTTAGAATACCGGTTAAAAAAACACCTGCTTATAATTTTCTGAGTTAACACAAAATAAGTCCTGTTACTGCTCCTCAATACTACAAGGTGGAATGTGTAAATAAGTACTATAGCACATAGCATTGATAAATCTGCTACCAGAGAGAAAGTAGTTTCTTCAATGTCACAAAGTTAGTTTAAGCTCTTCTTTCTGATACATTCACAAACATGTTATTTTGCATTTCTGCAGGACAGACACAGTGAACGACACAAAGAGTCTCGTCTAAACCTCCGGCCACCGAGCCACTCTGCCACGTACGCCACAGTATCCGCCTGGCATCACCAGCCCGAGAAGCTCATCCTGGACTCCTGCGGATATGAGGCAACAGTAAGTCACCCTTACCACCTTCAGCTGAAAGTTACAAATATGATCTTGATAAACAAAATAAATATACTCTAGACTAAACTGAGCAGCCTCAAAACGTGTTTTCTATTTTGCTCTCTGAAATGATCAGTGGTAAGACTGTATGTTCAATGGTGTTTTCTTATTTTTTGTAGTATCTGGGATCAATGATAATCAGGGATCTAAGAGGGATTGAGTCCACGCAAGATGCCTGTGCTAAGATTAGAGTAAGTATTATCTGTTAAAAGATATTTTTGTTTTTAATCCAAAAGAACAATGATATAGCAGTTAATAAATCATAAACAATAATTATGATAGAAAATATGTAGATGGGATCTCTGTGTATCTTTTTCATTGTAAAGCTGATGATCCATATATAATTGTGTTTTTTTTAATAATGTCTATTCCAGAAATCAAAGGATTCAAAAAAGGGTCCAGTTGTCATACTTTCCATTACCTATAAAGGAGTCAAGTTCATTGATGCAGCCTCAAAGGTACTGTAAGAGCCTGTGTGTGTGTGTGCGTGTGTGTGTATGTGTGTGAGAGAGAGAGAGAGAGAAAGAGAGCATGTGTCTGTGCTTGTAATTCTGTCCAACCCAAATAGTGCAATTGACTTTTGCACCCTCCTTTAGTTGTTGATTTTCTGCTCTCTCTTGTGCTCGTTAAGACTATAGTAGCAGAGCATGAGATCAGAAACATCTCGTGTGCTGCCCAAGATCCAGATGACCTCTGCACATTTGCATACATCACTAAGGATCTGAAGAGTGGCCACCACTTCTGCCACGTCTTCAGCACCGTGGAAGTGGTAAGTAATTCAGTTCTTTACAAAGTCATACAAATCTGAACAGACTGTTTGTGAAGTCATCAGAAAGTCATTTGTGAACATTTCTAGCAGGGTGTCAGGTAGCCTGCTGGAAAACCTGCATGCATCCTTTGAGAATCTTTTTCTTGATTGGCTCATTAAATACCTTGATTTTAGACTCGCTTCCACCAAGTGTGCCATTGAAAGATTATTTTGTGTCTCTGCACCTGTAAAAAGTCAACATTATTTTTCATCATTGGCAGATGGGTCTCTGTAGATCAAGCATAACTGCAGAAAATGCTTTAAAAGGATGCCTAATATGACTTGTATGACTTATTAATTATTATAAGACATTATGAACTACATTTTGTTATAGACCTCTGATGGAGCAATCCACATGTGACAGCTCTTGACTCACCATGAGTATAAACAAAGTGTGAAATAGATCAGGGAATATATGCTGAGTGCACAGCTGCAGATCTTTAAAACGTTGTTGCTTTATGTGTTGCCTCTTGCCTTCAATATATAATCATAAACAACATCACGTGGCCCTGAACTGATATCTTTACCGCTTCCCAGTAAAAGTGGAAATGTTATTGAAATGGTAACTTTCAAGCATGGCTCTTTATAAAATCATTGACCACGTTTACTTTAAGCCAGTGTTTCTCAACCCTGGTCCTCATGTACCCCTGCCCTGCATGTGTTCGAGGCAACACTACTTTCACACCTGTTTTAAATGAATGAACTTTCTCATCAAGTTCTTTGCAGCCTGTTAACGAGCATTTATTCCATTCAGGTGTGTTAAAGTAGGGTTGCCTCTAAGCATGCAGGGCAGGGGTACTTGAGGACCAGGCTTGAGAAACACTGATTTAAGCAACAGCAAAAATAAGGGAAACTATGGTTTAAAATAGGTTATAAACTTTTAATATCCATCCATCCATCCATCCATCCATCCATTTTCAACCGCTTGTTCCCAGAGCGGGGGGGGGGCTGGAGCCTATCCCAGCTGCCTACGGGCGAAATACACTTTTAATATGTTTAATATAATTAGAATATGATCTGTAACAATGTGTTTTAATTGGAGAAGGTAATAAGAGTGTATTAAGACTGACTAGTGTTATTTGTTTTTCTAAAAGGTGTTAAAAAGCCAACACACAGCAAATTAGAGCTGAGTATTTGTTCTGAGCATTTGCTTTCCTCTGAAAAGACTTATTAAGATAAGAAGAATTGGATAATTACACAAAGCAATTTACCTAAAGATGCTGCAGTATTTCAGTGTGGTTTGAAATGTTTGCTTCAAGCGTTTGCAATGTTAGCTGAACTTAACTGTACACATATTTAGAGAAGGCTGTATGCTTTTCCACAACCAACATATTTCTTACCACCTTCCTTAATCCGTAAAATTCAACTATGACAGAATAAAAGCAACTGAGTTTCTTATATTTATTTCAAAGATCATTATCTTGTCTTGCTTTACATTCAGTGTCCATTGATACAAAAATAAAAAAATGTTTTTCAAAACAGACTCAGACCTACGAGATCATCTTAACACTGGGACAGGCTTTTGAAGTGGCTTATCAGATGGCAGTTCAGTCCAGAGCGAGACAGTACGTGCCCCCATCATCTCTGGGCTCAGAGTACATCGAAACCAAAACCAGCCGTCCAGTGTCTCAGTCATGGAGCAGCATGAGAAGATCAGCGGTGAGTATATCACGTGTCTTTTACTGTGAGAAAGTGTTGAACTTGCTGTATGGTCATCAGAAGAAAGGAAGGATAGAAATGCGTGTAGTACTTTAGAAAAGGTACACGACCAACTTCCCCTCTGATTTTACCCCTCTCTCTCCCTAAGACCACCTACCAAGTCAGATGTGCTGTGTGCAGCTGAAAGTAATGAGTCATTACTTTGCTGCCAGTTTTATCTCACATACCTCTGAAAGTCCCTCCAAATCCAAGGAGAATTTCCATTTGTGAAAAGTGTTGAATTAAAGGTTTATTTGTTGCTCACAGGCAGGTGATTGATTTTTTCCCCCAGAGCTCAGCCCCTCTGGTTGGATCCGTACTGCTTCCTCACCTCTGATTGAGTGTGTTGCATAAATGTTTGCATAGATCATCAATGACGCATTGATGTATCGACCTCTCAGGCAGCATGTAAAAAGAATTCAGTGATCACTGTCATCTGAGAGCGCCGCACAGCCAGGAGCATGCTTGCTGCTGGACCACATGCTTATGCGGAGACACAAATCATTTTGTTTTACTGACTCTGTGTGAGGATAATTTATGGAATAATCACAGAGCTGCATAACGAGTCTTGGCTTGGTGTTTAAGTTGTAGATGACAGGGGGGGGGACTGATTTCTGTCATCTGCAATTTACATTAATGCTTTTTGTTGCTACAAAGTTCAGTTAGTTAAAACAGAAGCTAAAATGGTCAAACAGTGTTGTTTTTTTTCTTCCTTTTTTATGCCTTCTCCCTAAGGAGCTCTTTAATGTCTACTAAGCCCTGTCTCATGCAATTACAGTTGTTATACTTGTCACGTTTTCTGCTCCCACATGGCAGATATGCCATGATAATCAAGTTTCTGTTTTACACCCAGCAAAGGTCCATTTTGTCAACTGACAACAGCAAATTTGCTAAACTCTAGTTATAAAATTAACTAAGCAAACATTAGCCCCCTGAGTGTTTTTAAAACACTCTCTCCAGTTTATCGTTTAATGCATTGAGTTGTATCCTTGTGTGTGAAGAGCTTCAAGCAGGCTTATGATTGCTGTATACGAGGTAGCATGAGAAAAGCCTTGCCTAAAACTCCATGAATAAGGTCTCTCATCAGCAGATTATCCATGTAGTAGCCATGGAAATAAAAAAAAGCCTCTTTATTTTGAGTGTTTTAAGTATGACCTTAAAAAAATCTGACATCATGCCCTAACTTTTTGTTTTAAATGAATTAGAAAAGCCTTTTATGGTGATGACTAATTATTGTGTTTGCCAAAGATACTCTCATGAGCAAATTTGGCAGGAGTGTGAATGACCTAAAAGAGAAAAAAAAACCTACAAAGATGCAAAACAGCTGAACTGTCACACAAAATTACCTTAAAAAATCCTAGTTTTAACAAAAGCATGTTTTAAAAAATGATAAAAACAAAGTGGAATTATTTTAAAATGATGATATAAGCAGAGATGACACCAAACAGAAGCAAAAATGACAAAATGAACCACACACAAAATCACTAAAATGGGTCAAAAAGCAGTTGAGCTAAATTAAACATACAACTGAACACAACTGCAGAGTATATATTCAGCGTTTGTAGTTGTTTTGTGCCTCTGGTTGTCCTCAGTAGCATGAGTGAAGGATTTTTCACACGTCTCTGCTCATTGTTTCATAATTTGTCCATGTGAGCCAGGCATGCAAAGAACTTCTGCTTATGATGTAACAAACAAACACACTGTTTAATCGATTACACACTGCTACATGCCCCAAATCTCCACCCATACTACAGCCATGTGCACACCACTCCAGCATGTGTAGAAATCCAAAGCGCATCTGCACAGACCTGGCGTGCGCAGCTACAGTCCAGCTATGATGGACTGTCACTGTTGGCATTGACAAGAAAAACGAAAAATGTTGCTTTAAAAAACAGTTGACCTTAAATAAACAGGTGATAAACTGCTCCTGGATTTCTTCACCGTCCATACAGTGCTATGAAATGCTCTGTCCCTTCTCTGCTCTCTACTTTTTTTAACATGTCTGTTCTTGTCTTCTTGGTCCTCCTGCTTCCCAGGGTGCCCCTCTGCTCGAATGCCGCTGCTGTCACTGTCACACGTGTACTACCCACCGTCCTTCCTTCCTCCCGTTGCACTCTGTTAGCCCTGGAATCCAGGTCCTTCTCTTTCCTTTCCTCTATTCAATCCTCAACCATCATCCATCAGCTGATACACTATATCCCTCCCTTGTTTGGTTTTCTTGTTGCTGGGATGCTGCTGTGCACTTATGTATCCCTTTTTTGTTCTTAATACTTCAACCATAAGCCTCCTCTCCATCCCTTTTACTTTGCCATCTTTCACCTTCACCTTACATTTTAGACTTTAAAATGGAATTAGCTGCAGTTCTATGTGATATACATCCAGGGAAGAGAGGGTCCTGCGATGTGATTCACCATCTCTGGTTAAATTGTGCCAGTCTATCTTACTGCGGCAATAAAATGACAGTTAAAGTTGTCTCTGTTGGATGGTTTGTAACTCTTCCTTCGTTTTCTGTGTGCTGTCTTAGTGTTTTCCATTAGCGGGCAATTTTCAAATGACAAATACTTATGCTGAAATTTGTTTTAAGCCATGTAAAATTCAGTAAGTCAACCAGCATAATGAATGCAAGAATGCGTGTCTTGACTGCCCATGATATGCCAATAGCCAGTGGTGTAGAGCACATGTTGTTTTGGAACTATTAATCAGCGTATGTTTTAGGTCCCAGGGGGTGGTATCTTTGGTTTACTGCTGCTGCTTACAGAAGCTGCGAGTGTTTTCTGTCAGACATCATCCATGTTGTGGATTTAGCCCTCAGTGTCTGTGATTATAAAATGATCACCGGACTGTACCTCTAATCCACATGCACGTGTGTGAGCTGAGGACTTGTCAGTGTGGCACAATGGCCTTCACTGCTACACGTCTTACACCCTCCTCTCGTCCCTCCTCCCTCCCTCCTTCTGGCAGATTGACCCCCTGGAGATGGATGCAGACATGCAGTCCCTGGGCAGCACCACCTGGCTCTGTGACCAGCGGGACTACAGCAGGCGTCCCGTCAGCACCAAGTACGAGACCACCATATTCTGAGACCGGATTCGGACAGCTGTCCTTACTGCACCCCCTTGTCCTCTTCCCTTGCATCTGATTCTCCTTTAATCTCTTTCTTTCACTGACACACAAACACACACTCACTCACACATATATACATGTGAGCCCTGTGCCTTCTCACTGTGATGGTATAGCATCCCTCAGGGCTGCCTACTCCTTCACCCTTCTTTGCCCTGCCCAGCGACCCACACCAACGTCCTGCCTGCCATGACAAACACTCCTGTGGCTCTTCTGAGCCTCCCCAACTCCCCTGGCAGCCTCCCTCGCCTGTTGCTGCTGCAGCCAATGGTGGAGCCCTGGAACAGATGATCCTGGACTGATCTCATTTTACCGTGGCCCTGCTCTCTCAACCAAACTGCCTCTTCCTCCTCATCCTCCTCTTCCTGACAACTTGCATCTGCCTCCAAATCCCAGATAGCTCCCAGAGGTTGCATCTTTATTATTCTTCCTCTTACAAGCCATCTTTTAAATTATTTTGTAGAGGCAAAACGTGCATGTTCATTTTTATTTTGCTGCTTTTTCCAGACTAACACTGACCCGACATGTTTAGAGAAATGTTAGAAAAATGCACTTTTGTGTAAAGCTAAGGGGTCAGTGTGTTTGACAGTTAAATGAAAAGCTTGACATTTTGGAAAATAGGCTCATTTGCATTCTTGCAAAGAATTTGATGAGAATATTGATGATCACTCTTAAATTTTGTATAATAAATATGAAGTTACCAGCAAGGTCTCACTATTTAGAAATGTGGAAGCACGATGCTTTAAAATGCTGGCTAAAGAAACGGATGCTATTACTGATAAATGCACCATTTTTATTTACTTCTTTTTAAAACCTCATCATGCGACACCAAGGCTAGCTAATATTTTATGTGTCTGCATGAAACCTATTATGACCCTGCTACTGCTACCTTGTTGGTCAGCTGTGCTGAAGCCTATCGTGGACAGGTATTTATTCGGTCTGCAGAATCTTGCAGAAGTCTGAATAATGCTGCTTGTTTTGTAAAGTCTCTCCTCAACGCAAGCATCCATGTTGTTCTTATTGGTCTAGTATTTATTTTTTCTACACAGATTAATCCAGTTGTTTTTTATTCAACTAGTGCTGGAACCCAGTGTGAGCTGGTTATCAGTCTTTTCACATAAGTTCCTTAAAGAAGGCAATTGCATCTATTTCTCAAAATGTTGCTCTTTTCCTTTAAAGTGTCATTTATAGTTTAAATTTAGTATCTGTAAACTAAAGCTGTGATTTTTGTTGATTTG
>JBAMHV010000003.1:11558624-11571594 GCA_037177535.1 Pseudomugil gertrudae | reverse complement strand
TACTCGCTCAGTAGTATTTCTGGTTTCTCGCTCAGTAGTATTTCTGGTTATTTGCTCAGTAGTATTTCTGGTTATTTTGGTTGCTTTCAGACAGTTATAATTTTTTTTCTTTCTCCACCTGTAGCCTGTCCTGTCTTACCAGGCATCTACCACTGTGAGGCACTATGAGGCGGCTGCTTTGTTAGCATGGGGTGCAAGATGGACAATTATTCAATGAAAGACAAAACAGCAACATGCAGCAAACAACCTGTGTATTTTTTTCTACTAATTGTACAGACGTTATAGTAAGATGACTTGGACGGATCGGTAAAAGCAAAAGAAAAAAAGAAAGAAACAATCACTGATGTCTGAGCTCAAAGCAGATCAAGAACTAAAATCTTGAACATGTATTCACTGGAGGACAAGCTTCCTAAACTTTTACCGTGGACAACAGCCTTACGTCATTACGGTTACTTGTAATCAACTATAATTCCACCTTCCTTCCTCTGCCCCTCTGAACACCACCACCCACCAACTGCACGCCTCCAACCTGTTTCTAAAAGACTTTTTTTTTAAAAAGACACAGGACAGCACTTCTGATTTTCTGGTGTACTGGCTAGACTGTGACTGGGAGGCTGAATAATGGTACAGGTTTGTCAGGATGACTCCTTGCTCTGGCCTTGTACTGCCCAGTGCCTGTCAGCATTAACTGTAGCGCTGAAAGCCTGCAAATCACTAAATATTCTGCTTATCTATTAAAAAAAGCAAACAGCACTGTGTTATGGAGAGCACTATCCCTTTTAAAATCTTGTTTTCTAACAGTACAAGGGGATATTGGTGCATTTTGTGATACTTTTTGATAGACTGGGGCTAACTGGAAAACACATTAAGAATTCATTAGTTAATTATTGAAACCAGGAAACAAGCAAACAAAACAAAATCCCCCAAAACAACAAAAATGAGCTTTATTTACCATTCTGATACTGGTTCTCTATTTCACATATTCATATCAACCAACACTTGATCGTGAGTGCATTGAAAACCCCCACGCCCTCCCCCGACCCCAAGCACAGATTGGTGCATTTTCCTAAATATCATCTTATTGTCATGATTACATGGGTAGGTATTTATTTTCACTCCCATTTAAAATTAGGTACAGCGCACGCAAAGTGTGTCACTTGAAAATAAACAGCAGTGAAAAGATGTAATCCACTGCACTGAAAGAGCCAAATGGAAATGTTGTTCCGGTGCCGTGTTAATGCGAACCATTTTGTTATGCTGGGAGCTTGACACGCTTTTTTTTTTGGAAAAGAAAAGCTAATTTTACCTCTTGCACTGTGACTCAAAAATGCTTGTTGTGGAGTTGACACATATCTGGGTTCTCCCCCATGTGCACTACCTTCCTACCCACTGTGCGTACTGTATGCTTTGTCTCGGTGGGAGTTTGGATTGTTACATCACTGGCCACTGTCCTTGTCTCTGTGTGCTGCAGGAGAAGTGAGGGACTGAACTCCTCTCCAAAGACACTGTGTCTGGAGTCTGACTGTTTAGATGTAGCTGCTCTGTGTGCGGTACTGAGGCTGTGTCATCGCCACTTTGTTCTGACTCTTTTATCTGTTAGCTTCCTCTGATGATGCATGTTGGCAGTGTTTTTCTGTTTTTGTCCCCTCTGATGCACTTGGCCTGAGCAGTCTTTGTATGTACTGTAGCAGCGTCTCGTCCTCTCTCACTCGTCTGCCATTTGCTCTTTATGTTCCCTCTCTATGTTTACACGCTTAATAAAGCAATTCATCCTCATCCCTCCATTTTGCCATCGTCCTCACTCCAGCATTTTGTCATGTATGTTCTTCCATTTTGTGTGTCACCAAGACAACCTGCTTCAGTATGAATGCAATACACGAAAGCATTACATTTTAATGAGCAGGAGCTATTTAAAGCAAGTTTTTGGTGGCATGATATGGCTGTGCATGTACCCGTCTTTTTAACATTGGTGTTTTCCTTGTGTAGCTCACCCCAGCGTTCAAGTTTCCGGATACCAAGCTGTGAGTTGAAGGGGAGCGGCCCGTTCGAGTATGTTTGCTTGTGTGTTGTGTTAGTGAGCAGAGCAGTAGGGGGGAAAAAAAACAAAGGTTGAGAGGTAAGCCTGAGCGACGTGCAGGGCCGACCAACTCTAACATCTAAACTTCACTCTGTAAATCCCTGCTTCTGCACTGCCTTTTGATGAAAACCCACAAACTAAAGGTAATCTGTGGTTCCCACATCAGCAGATGAGAAAGGTCAGTCAAAAAGCCCAAGTCTATTTCCTAGGCTGTCATGTGACTTTGATTTTTGTCATGTAGCTTCTGTCATGTTCAGAGCACTGTAGACCATTAGTTAGAATTTCCTTTGGTTCAGGTCCATGTAAGGTAGTAAAAGCAGGATTTATGAAAGGAAAAGACGTAAAGAAAAAAGAAACTGTGCCAGCATACAACGCTTTGCCCGTGTACACGGACAGAGTGTGGTTTGGAAATGTAACCCTGTTTTAAATTTCAAAGCAATATTATATTAATGAAATTAAATAATACAAACTCTTAAAAAAAAGCTGGATTCTGTTGTCAGTGCTGATTTTCTTTACATGACCGAGGGGTTAAAAAGAGACACGTTAAGCCAGCTGTCTTAAATCAAAAGTGACGCGGCAGCATGGTAATTAATGTTCAATTGTACTTTCAGTGTTTTCCCTGCTGGAGAGATTAGTGGGTGGTGCAACGTGTAATCTAAACAAACTATTAGCCCAGTTCATGCCTCTCGTGCATTTTATTACTTTCAAGTCGCAGAACTAAGCATCCGAGTGCCTGCTGATCTTTGAATAAACACACATAAACACACATCGGTAATGCTGTGACAATCTTGTTTGCATTTCCAGAGTCTTGAAAAAACAAACGACAACTAAAATGTTTGTCTTTGAAGATTTGGGAAATCCTTTCAAGGCATCAACAGGGGCTGTTAAGAGACAGACTTCTGGAACGTTTCTATTGTCACTGGTCCCGCTCAGACTGTAGCAAATTCACTCAGTTAAAGGAGCATTGCCAGTGTTTTTGCATGCATAGCCCTTTGTAGAAATATCATACCTCAAACTAACAAATCTTCAAATGATATTACTGTTTTAGAAGTGTTTCGTTTTGGCTTAACATGCTGGGTGTTTGATTTAAATGATGCCAAGTCTGATTGATCCTTAAAACTAGCTTGAGAACTGTACAGCCTGATTCCTTGTGTTATGAGCCATCACTGTGACCCCTTTCATCCTAAACTGCAGTTTTAGTTGATTGTAATATTGTAATCACTACACAATGAACAGAAATAACTTTTAGTGTCACTACAAGTTTATTTAAAATTTTTATTCATTTAAAAACCAGGCAAAATTATTTGAATGTCTTGAATTGGTCACTTTCAGGTATATAAGAAGACGCTGGCAGGGATGACTTTATCTGGTGGCTGCTTAAATAAACCTGTATTTACAAACCAATCTTAAAAGGAATTGGGACGGTAAGCTGTATGCTGTGAAACCTGTAAAAGAGATTTACTGTAAATGAAAAAAGGTAAAACTAAAATAAAACCTGTATTTAAAAGAAATAATATTATAATCTAGTAGAATATAGATATCAGCTGTGGTGGGAAGTTTGGAATTGTTTGTTTAAACAGGAAGAAAAACACCTAAAATGTTGCACAAAACTTTATTATGAATACTGTGGCAACAATTTAGAAAGCACTGACAACATAAACATGAATAAACTGAAAACGCTTTCTCCCCACAACGTAGATAAGAGCCAAACAAAATGAACAATCCTTATGAGAATTTAGTCAGGTCATTTCATTAAAAAAAAAAAGAGAAAAATCCAAACAGACACAATCACACTTTTACAAACTTCACGTTAAACGTGATAAACGGTATGATTTTGTCCTGGTTTAACTGGTGTATCACAGCCAGAGGTCCTGTGGGAGATTCTGAAGTGTACATTTTCATTTGCTTGCTGTGTAACGTGTGCTGTTTGAATGACTGTGTGAAATATGAAATAACTTTGCACTTTGTTTACAAACAAAACACTGTTTAGTACCATGTCCCCTCGACCTCACCCCCCCATATAACCCACGAGTGTAGGAAACACATCTGTATATTTTTGGTTTATAATAAGAATGAAAAAAATAAGGTGAAGAAATGAACAAAAAAAAGTGCATACTGTCTTTGGCAAGTCATACAGGCAACGTAAAGACACCCAGTTACATATTAAAACTTAGTATAAAGTATTATTTACAAAATCTTTGGTTTTTATTACTATTTCATTCTGTTGTTATGACTAAATGTGAATATTTCTTTCTATTCCACAGTCTTACTTGTTTTGTGTACACATGTTATCTGGTTTACATGTACTATAATAATTATTCAGTAACTGCCTTATGCGTTCACTTAGACATTTTAGTCCTGACATCTGAGAAAACATTTGGTTTCTGGAGACTGTATATGTCGATTAAACAACAGAAGGACTATACATTCAGCTGCCTGGTTTTATATTGTGAGTGAGACAACTGAGTTATTCTCAACATTTGTCGCTCTAAAGCAGAGGTGGCAAATCCAGGTGCCATAATAAAAAGATACTGCCATGTTTTTGGATCTATCTGCATGTTTGGAACAGGTTTATGTGGCAGGTAAACAATGATCATTAAATGCCGCTGGTTTGGTGACTGGTTGGAACTGCTTCCGGGCTGGATTTTTACTTTCTGGAGCATGAATTGCCTCCACTGCTCTAAAGTGACAAACTTAATGCCAAAATGGTTATTCCTGTTCAGGTCACCCATAATTTAGCGCAAGTCCTCTCCGGTCTCAGCTTGTGCTGTTGGGAGCAGCAGTTTCCTGAGGATGGGTGCATAAAAAGGGCCAAAGACTGTTTGGTTGAAGTGAACAATTCGCCCAAAGGCCGTTCCCAGCTCTGTGAGCTCAGCGCTCACCAGCCCAAGGGGAAAGTGCAGCTCTGGACTCCTTTTAGCCAGGCCACCCTGCAGCGTAGCCAGGAGGAAGTCTTGAACCCTTTCTCCTGTGTTTGATTTAGAAAAAAAGAGAGATTTCAACACCGTGTTGCAGTCCTACACAAAGTTTAAAAGCTTTCACATGGATGAGGTAACCAAGATGAAAGGTGCCATTTTCTAGCACAAATTGTAAGACGAAAATAGCTTTTTCAGATGCAAAAAATAAACATACCGGTACTTTTCCCATGTAAATATCCTCCCTGTAACCCTGAACGCTACAAATAAAGTGAACAAACACCAGAACGACCAGTAATGAACTACTCTTAGATGCATGCCTGACCTACGAGTGTGCGAACAGGGTTGTTCTGCTTCCATAAGTCAGATATTTGTCCCCTCAGCAGATCCTGGCTCTTCTGAGGTAGTGCTCCTCTTCCTCCTTCCATGCTGCACACACCATCAGCCACCTGCTTCAGCACCGTCTCTCCAATCCCCAACAGGGCCCTCTTCAGGTCAGCTTCCCTAATGCACCGAAAACAAGCATTATACCACCGAGCAGACATATATCCGATTACAGGCTGTAGAATGTCTCTCAAAGGGTTACTGGATTAAAAATAAAACTTTAAAGGTGGTTTGGAGAAGAAAAAAACAAACTTAGTTGTATTTAATTGAAGCTTTGACTATATGGTGGGCTTCTGTCCTTTGACAGTCATTGTCTGATGACAGGACTTCTCTTGAACAGAAAGAATGAGGTTAGGTGGATCTGTTCCGATAGGCTTGTTGCCTCCTGTCACCTCCATTGGTGTCTTTGTCAAACAATACCTGTTCCTCGCGACAGCCAGAGCATGCATCACCACATCCTCCTCTTACCTGGTGTGACTGCCCTCCAGCAGGGCAGTGATGGACTGCCTGAGTTTACCAACAAAGCCTTGCAGGTAGCTGAAGACGTTCCTGAACTGAGCGTTGGTCAGAAGCAGCACAGATGCCTCCAGGACCAGCATCTGGAGCTGCCGGCTCAGAGTGTCCAAACAGGCTTTGTCCAACAGCATTGTCTGCGTGTGGAGCACAAAACAAGGTCACAAAGGCTGTGCCCCAAAGGGAAGATGGAGGCGTGAGAGCATTCCCAGAGAATCTCAGGTAACTGGAAGAGCCTTGTGGATAAAGTTAATGCTTTACAATTAACACAATGAAGGCATAGCCTCAGACACTTTGATAGCTTCTTTTCTATATAAATACAAGCTCAAATTAATTAGTGATTAGTAAAACTGGACACATTCACATCTTATTTATGCTTGTAAATGAGTATCTGAGTTGATGCATCGGAAAAAAATGGGTTTGTGCTGCTGTTCTACAACAGCTTTAATACCTTGTCACATTCTTTACACTTAAGCAGGGTGAAGAAAAGTGCACGGAGCAGATAAATATTCCCCAGCAATCAATAAAATATTACCCAACATAATGAAATGTATGTTGAGATGCAATTTTCCTAACTGATGCCGACCTCGGGATATTTCTGGTCCTGTGGATCCCAGTGGAGCACACGCATGTAAGCCCGGTTCAGGACGGTGGTGGCGCTGAGCAGAACCTGTCCGTCTGAAGCGGCAGGTTCAGCCTGAGCTCTGGTCTCAGACGCCTCCTCTGATGCTGCCGCTTGAAGCCAAGCTGTGGTGTTGTCCAATAAAGCTGAGGAGGAATGACGAATCATAATGGAAACTTTGCATTGATTGTATCTGCGCTGGAGTAAGTGATAAGGTGGTAGATATAACTAATATGTGCTTTAAGGGAACCAAGCAGCTACATGGATAACGTTGTGCACATTCTGGGGGGTTCATGTGTGAAAACGGCTTAAGCCGTAAGTCTCTTTGCAGGTTTGGTGTGTAGGATTTAAGCAGGTCTTTTGGCAGGAATGCAGCATCATTTTCATAAGCGCTTCATGGGCACAGAACAAGAAAGTTATTCATTTCTACAGACAGCGTGGGTCTTTCTTCATGCAGTCAACACATTTACAAGATGAGCTGGGGTGGTAATCAGTTGTTTGCAATTCATAAAAAATACAAATATGTTAAACACATATGCCTATACTACACCCTTAATAAAGTAACATAAGAAATAGGAATTTCTTAAGGTAATAAATAGATGAAGGACAGATTAACTTTAATTAGCATCATTTTTAGCTGCAGACCAACAGAATGTGAACAATATGACTGAGAACATCCTGATGTCTGTTAAGGCTGATTTATAGTATCATTAGGGGTTTTTGCTCTTCTGGTGACTAGACTAACATCTTATCACTGCACTAAGGATTCTGACTGATCAGTTCAGTGATTAGCCATCAGAAACTGGTGAGGAAAGCAGATCAGTCGTTGGACAGCCTGACATCATTGGCAGAACGACGGGCACTGAACAGACTCCTGTCCACCATGGACAACCTGTATCATCCAGTGCATCCATCATCCAGGCAGAGGTGAAGCTTCAGCGACGGACTCAGAAAGTCATTCCTACTCCATCTCTTTAACACCTCTCTGAGAGGTCGATAAAAAGAGCTGCAGACAAACTTCCACACACCATTCACACATTTTTTTTATAACCTCTTATTTATACACTGTCATATTGTTTATACAGACTTCAAGACTGACATACTGATGACTGCTACTGGTTACCTTGTTTTTATCTTTTTTATTATTATGTTTCCTTCTGTCTGTGTGACTCTAATGTATATTTTCCTATTTAACTCAATGTTATAATTTCTGTACATGTCTATCTGTCTATCATCTAACACAAAGTGATGAAAGTCAAAATGTATTTAACTGAAAACTGCAGCATCAAATAATAAAAATGTTCCTTTAGGGATAAATTAAGTATTTTTCATGTAATTCAGAAACATTTGCATTTATTACTGTCACTGTATCAGTGAAACAGGAGACTGAAACCCACAGACAGGAAATCTCTCCTCACCTGGATGCTTGTCCAGGATCTGCTGGAACTTCGCTCTCTCGTACTGTACAACCTGCTGCAAGAGATGAGGCCTCAAGCTCTGGATGGTGAAGTTAATCCTATCCATCTTCATCAGTCCCAAGACACGAAATACCCCCCTCAAGAGAAGAGCAAGCAAATTGCTGTTATTGTTAGATCACCTCAGCAAAAAAAAGCATCTTCACTTATAATTAGATTGAATTTAAAGTAATTGCAACTGGCTCCAAACTCTGACATCAGTCGGGCACTGATTTGTCTCTTACTTGAGAAGTTCTACGGGGTCCTTGAGGTCTCGAAGAGCTTTGACCTCTGGGTCACGCACAGGAGCACATAAAGATGCCATGGTGTCAATGATAAATGCTGCCAGTCTGTGGAGGTCCAGAGCTCCATTATCGACCTGCTGCTGGATTAGCTCCATGTCAATCACCTCGTCCAGCTGGGACCTCAGCCTGACATGTCCAGGCAGCAGCAGCGACAAAAGCCTCTGATGACAAACAAGAGTTTTTGTTCAGAAATCTCCACTTGAACCACCTTAAAAATATATTTGAATTTTATTGATTTTGCTATGATTTATTTTTCAACTCTGATTAATTAAGTGGAGAAAGTTTTGTGACCCTTTACAGATTTCATAGTTTCAGGTTTTATCAATTTCTTTGACAGGATGGTCTGATTATTTCAGAAATGGCTGATGTACTGGGATTCTAATGAATAGTCTGATGGGGTTGATACAGATTGGTTTGAAACAGAGAAACCATCCAGCAGGTAGCAGTCCTCTGCATTAAATCCCTTGTTGGTGTCAGAGAAGGGGATAAGGAGTTGACTGAAAGGAAATAGTCACTCGGATAGAAAGTGGTTACAACCAGAAAACCATCTCTGAACATACAACATATGGATGTTTGAAGCAGAAAACTACAGCGCCACATCTGTCAGCTGCAAAGAAGGAAACTGAAGCTACTGTACACATCTTGGGCTCTGGGTGGTGTTATCATGTAGGGGATAGTTGGAACATTTTGGACCCCTTGGTTCTAACCGTGCCACAGCCAACCAGAATTTTGTTGTCGAACATGTTCATCATTTTGTTTATTTCTTTTAAACTTGTCCAGCTTTAAAGCAGGCAGAATGATGCTCTGGCTGTCCATCACTTTATAAGTACAGAGTACCATAATCTGATGACTATTTCCAGAACCATAATCTACGATGTCATAAGTTCAAATCCTCTCAAACTGGTTTGTTGAACAATGACAATGTACTCCAATGACCTCTGCAGCCACCAGATCTTAATGTAGAAAAGCTCTTTTGGGATGTGGTGGACCTGGAGATGATAATCGTGGATGTGCATCAGATAACTGTCACTGATCAGCTGAGTCCATCAGGAGTTGTGTAAAATCCAGCTTACTGCTGGGCTGAATTCACTCATTCAGTCATTTTCTATACCGCTTAATCCAATTCAGGGTTGCGGGGAGGCTGGAGTCTAGCAGTAAGCAGGCGAGAGGCAGGATACACCCCGAACAGGTCTCCAGTCCATCAAAGGAGCCAACACAGAGAGACAAACAACCATTCAAGCTCACACTCATTCCTAGAGTGACCAGTTAGCCTACCATGCATGTCTTTAGAGTATGGAAGGAAGCCAGAATACCCCGAGAGAACCCACGCATACACAAGGAGAACATGCAAACTCTGCTGGGCTTTATCGTTACAAGAAAGTCAAAAGGTGCTAAGTGTTTGTGCCTGTGCGTGGCATTGCGGGAGAGAGTTGATCAATGACAGTGATGAAGAGGCACACTTTAGTTTAGAAAAGACAGAGTAAACAGCTGTCTGATGCAAAAGTGATATGGTGTAAAATTCAGTGCATAGGGTTTGCTTAAACTGCATTTTTTTATATAGATACAGTATATTTGAGTATTTTCTTTTAGATGGTGAAAGTTGGCTCTTTTAGGAAATTCCTCGCCTGGTCCATCTTTCATTTGGAGGTTTCACACATTCTTTAGTTAAAGCCATCCCCCTGTGCTTTATTTCCATCGGTATGCTTCTCATGTTTCTGGAATACAAACTTCAAACCCAGCCAGGAAAAAAAACAGGTGTGGGACTTTCACCTAGGATTATTCTACCCTGATTTATTCACACCAGCATGTTACATAAAAAACCAACACTATGATGCTCATTCAGTCTTCTTCTCAGGAGTTCAGAATAATCTCATATGTGCTTAGAAAATTCTAAAATAAATGATGTGATGGGTAATAAAGTGAAGCTAAAGGAAGTTAAAGATGTTATTGAAGGGTTATCATCGGGTCAAATCTTGCCCGAAGTTTTAAATTAGAACTATTGTAACAAATACCAAGTATAAGGAATCAGTGGACAGTGATGGGATAGATATAAATATTGTTAATAGTAAACTGTATAATAAAACCTGTGTTACATATTTATATATATTTAATCTTTTTTTAGCACAGGTGTTTTTCCAGATGTAAACAGCAAAGATCATTATACTTTTTTAAAACAGGTGACAAACTGTAAAATTGTCTATACAATATATTCTACAATAAAATAAATTGTATCATTATGGTTTAGATAATAAGATCATGAGATGTGAAAAGGTTTGCTTTTAGGTCCCAAAGACTTTATTTCATATAGTAACAATATTTGTGGTGGTTTGAAGTTAATGGATTTTGTTTTGTTTGCAGAGGTCACCACTTTTTTTGTTCTGGGAAGGATTTAAAACCCATTGTAGAAAACATTAACCTCCAAATGAAAAGAATAAAGTAAAAAGATGGTTTGTTGATAACAAAATCTGTCTTGATCAGAAAAAAAAACAAAGTTCATACAGTTTAGTAACAAAAACCAGAGGAAAGTTTTACTTTCTGTAGTTGGAGTGAGCATTAAAAGAGTGCATGAATTTAGATTTTTGGGGGTCCTGGATGAGAAACAATCACATAGCATACATAAAAAATGTATCTATTGATGAGGACTTATAAGAGCAGTATTATCCCCTGTTTCCATTAAAGAAAATAGCCCTTAGAATAATTTATAAAGTAAGTTATAAAGAGCATACTGACACTTTTTTTTTATCCAGTTTATTGAAAATATTGCATTTAGTAGAGCTTCAGACATTTATAAAATGTATTAAGCAAATAAATAACTACTTGAACATTTACAGCACTAGAATTAGAAGAGAAGGACTGATGGACTTTATACCAAGGTTTGCTTGATTAACGCTGCGTTGCACATCTGCAATGGATTTCTTCAAATGGTAACTTGAAGAGTTTGTCATTATGTACTGTGTATTCTCTGTGGTCAGCATGAAGCTGGACACTCTGGTGACCGTGACAGAGATGAGGACACTGAACAAACTGCTGGATATTATAGACAATACCAGTCCCCCTCTGCACACCGTCATCAGCAGCCAGAGGAGCCAGTTCAGTGACAGACTGCTCCTGCCCAGGTGTAGGACCAACAGAACTCCTTTGTCCACTATGCCATCACTCTCTGCAATCCCTCACTCGCGAAGAGGAGATAGAGAGAGTGCAGAGGACAGAAAGAGGACTAGTAATGTACTGGTAATGTTCAATAACTTACCCAGATTTCAGTAACTATCGCAGTGAAATCATTTTAAGTTATTCATTGGCCATATATAGTTTCTCCATTTCTTTTTTTTTATTGCGTTCATATGTTATTCTATTTATTGTATTATTGTTTCTTTGTTTTAAGAAGTCTTTATTTATAGGCTGCTGGAAATCTAATTCCCCAAGGAATCATTCCAAAAGGATCAGTAAGGTCAAGTCTAAGTCTATTCAAGTCAGAAGAGAAACTGAAACATCTCCAGAACCACCTATAGCCAGGAGAAGTTATAATGTACCCATATATGTCTGAAATTTCACAGACTTTTTGTTTTGAACCTCCAAGTAAAATAAAAAAAATGACAATAGACCCTTTGAAGGTGGATACTTACATTTTTTACCTCCTGCAGCAGAAGAACTGCATGGTTGTAGTTTGGAGGGTCACTGCTGAGCTGCTCTTGAAGATTGCCCCAAAATGCCTGATGAATAATCCCCTTTACTCTCCCTTCCAGGCTAAAGCAGAAAAAAACCTACCAATTACATTTAATTCAATGCTTTTATCTTCAAATGTAAGAATCTGTGGTTTTTATCTTGCCTGTCCATGCGATAGTCTTCAGGTTTGAAGCAGAAGTCTCTGTTCATCACTATCTCATGTGCAAGGCTCAGATTGGAAACACAGTTTTCCATCTCCACCAGACTGGATAATGAGGCATTGGGTGGGCTCCCTGGCATCACACACAGGACAGACACACAAAGAGATAATTAAAACTGCCAGCCGCACCGGTAATATCTCAATTACTAATGTACCTGACTCTACCTGAAAACAGTAACTGCTGTGATGACACATCATACCTGCAGGAGATTCCAGTTTTTCCAAACATGGAAGGTCAGAGGGAGAATCATCACCAACCTCTTCTCTTTGGCTTGACATTTCTGCAACAGTCCACAAGATTTAACATTCTTATTGTGGGATAACTCAGCATATTGTTGTTAACACTATAAACATACCCTATGCTGTAACACAGTATGCATTGCAGCAACCTATCAAGCCAATGATTAAAAAATAAATATAAAGCTGGATATCCTTTGAATTATTCATTGTATTGTGGCGGACACTATTTATGTATATTTCACACCAGAATGTATGCCTTTATATTGAAAGTTACTGGACAGGAAGTGTGTGTGTAGAGCGGAAGAAGAAGCGTCTTTACCGCGCAGTTGTTTAAATTTTCATTGTTGGAAGTACGCTATTAAAAAAAGGCACAGACCCGAAATACCTTTCTTCGTCTCCTTTTTTGCTCACTTCCACATTGGTGACCCCAACATAGGAACATGTCTTCTGAGGACAGCTCAGCGGCTGCTGTGGCCGTTTCTCCCGTCGTCGCCGCTTCTCCCGCTGTTTTTGCGGCTACGATCAGACTCCCTGAGTTCTGGCAGCACGATCCGGAGCCTTGGTTCCAGCATGTGGA
>JBAMHV010000003.1:11529674-11548615 GCA_037177535.1 Pseudomugil gertrudae | reverse complement strand
AAAAAAAAAACGCTCTGTGAGGCTTTGTTTTTGCTCCGTGGTGCCTTGACCAGGTTGCCGGAAGGAGGTGCCCCCCCCCCCCCCCCCCAAAAAAAAAGACAATACCATGTACCTTCATACCTGATAAGAAATTACTTCATTCATATAAGTACTGACTAAATAGATGCAATGACTAAAGTTGTTAATTTAATACTTTAAACATTAAGCAGTGACAGAATATAAAGATAATTTATATTATAAGATTATTTATGTTATTTATGTAGGCACGGGCAAATCAAGTCAAATTCCTGGTAATGACAATTACTTGGCAATAAACCTGATTCTGATAAATATAAAGCTTTGGCTGTTATTAGTCATGAAAATGAAAGTCATAGCAAATTCAGAAATTTTTTAATTATTCTTCATAAATTATGTTTAGCAGGCTTGATTTCATACCCCGTTTTGAAGCATATAAAACTGGTGGATAACTCCAGTCCTCAAGAGCCGCAATCCAGTCTGTATTGAGCTTCCCTGTTGCAACACATCTAACTGAAAATATTGGGTAGTTAACAAACTTAATGTCTGTGCAAGTCTGCTAACTCAGGCTTTGTCCAAATATGCCCCCAGTCTTACATAGTGCCATATGTAGTGGTCACACCATTTTGTCGGGGTGTCCGAATACACAGAAGGAAAAAGTAGTGCCCTCAAAATTACCCACAATGCATCTCGAAAAGTAGTGAGCATTGATGGTCACTAGGCAGGTTAATATAGACCACAATGCATTGTGGGGTCAAAACTTACAATAGCGGATATAATATAAACAATAAAGAAGGTTAACAAAAAACTATAGATCATTAAATTTTCATTAATTTGTTATGAGTAGATATGATGCATAGAAAGGATAAAATATAAGGAAATAAAATATATTTACAGGACTTTGGATCGGATTGGAAGCATCTTCAAGTACGCTATGGTTGCATACTTACAGCTGAGAGTCATGTGATGTCAGACAGTGAGAAAGTAGTGAGCTTCATATCTGGATTGCCACCACAATGAGGGCACTATGTACTGTGCTATGTAGTGTAGCCCTATGTAGTGTAGCCCTATGTAGTGTAGCCCTATGTAGTGTAGCCCTATGTAGTGTAGCCCTGTAGTGAGTGAGGTGTTACGGCATTGGGTGAACATTTGGACACAGCTTCTGTCTGATTTGTGTCAGGTGTGTTGCAGCAGAAAAACTCCCTCGCAGGATCAGGGTTGGCCACCCCATCAAAACAGTACAGTATAGTGCCAAAAAGTAGCAATATAACCAAAAAATAACATGGCTGTAACAAATGTGAAGACATTTAATACCAAAGACAAATCTTTTATATAAAACATATGTCACCTTATATGTTATTTATAAATATCAGACTCAGAACAGGAATTTATAAATATTGTTTGCACAAGCAAGTTTCGTGTCATGTTTATATTCTGGAAAATATTAAATACAAAGGAAACTTTTTTAAATTTGAATACAGACATTAATATTGTAAAATCAAGCATTTAATCTTAAAAAAACAGTAAAAAAAAAAAAGGAAAATATTCTTTGACTAATCCGACCATGTTTATGTACTTTTACCAACAGCTCTAGCTGTTCTAAAGTCTACAACATGTTAAAAGTAATTTAAACTTCTAAAAATTGTTTATACACAAGCTTAATAAATAGGAAAGAGTATCTGTCAGTAAACCAGGGTGGGATCAATCAGTGGCAACTTCAGAACTTCAGAGCATTCATGCAGCAGTGGAGCTCTGCAGACTTGCTAATGGTTGTTTTTTCTTTAGACTCACGAGAAAGGTCTGAAAAATGGCTAAATATAGTGCCAAAGTTGCTAAGTAACAGAGGTCTACCATGTGCATCAGTGTCATCGGTGTACCAGGAAATGTGCACTGACAAGCGTTCCACGATTACCTGCATACATTTTTTTCACACATTAATTTTTCTGTAATTATGTGCTTTGTATTTGTGTGTGTAATGTATATGTGTTTTTTTAGGGACTTCAGATGGATATTAGGTCATAGAACTGCCATCTGGGACGATGCATATTTTCCCCATGATCAATGCTACTGTATATGTATATGAGCAATAAGTATTTTTGTATTGGTACTTTTCCTCCTTCATGTGCATATTTTGTTAGTATCTTTTAAGTTATGTGACAATCATATATGATGTCAATAGTGCAAAGTTCAATGTGATGTTGACATCAGGTGTGATGTATAGGGCAGGGAACTATGTTGGGGAATCAAATAGCTAAATAAAAATGGTGCCATATGTGTGATGAAACTTCATGTAAATTATGGTGACATCAAGTGACTGATAACTGTACACATTTGGGGTTTGATAAAGTTTGAAATTGATTTCCTAAATAACAACATCCTGTTTCTAGTTAGAAATAGAAACTGTTGTATTGCAGTTTTCTGTCAAATATAACAGAAGCTCAAGTCTAGTCTTGGTAACTGTGGATATCTTGGACTTTCTGTAATTCCTTAGAGTTGCTTTGCTCGTAATACGAAGATTATTGTGAAAAACCATTAGGTTGGAGCAGCAAAATAAAAAAAAACACCCAAAGACTGCATAAATTAACTGTTGCTCTGTTATATTACAGTGAAAGTCGTTGTTGGCCCTGGCCAGTAAATGGGCTTGAATTTCCTCCTCTTGGGTTGTTTTGGGGAATTCTGGCTTTAGGGGCCAGATGTTGTAACTGCGACATCGCTCAGATGGTTTGGTCTAACTGAGGTAAATGCAGTGTCAAACCAAACCAAACACAAAAACCTTTTGGAATTCTCCACCCAATCAAACACAGTTCCTCACACTATACTGGTGTGAATCCACTCTTAAGCTGTGGGAACTACTGTATAGTTCACCCTGCAGAAAACTTTTTCTATGTCCTCTGACGATCTTCTAAATTTAAAATGTTAATCATGAAGTACTTCTTTTTAATATGATCGCTCTGGCTTTATGTAATAAGCTGAAAAAGTCTCACATGTGTTTTCTCGTTCACAACAATCATTAGGTCAGGTCAGGTTTCAAAGCGTGTAGGACAGTTTGCCTCCTCTGACTAGCTGCCTAAAACTGAATGAATATTTGTTGAAACGCAGCAAAACAGATGTTTGTTCAAGTTATTTTTTTTTGAGATTATAATATAATTAAAAAATGTTCGATAACAGGACTGGTCAAGGTCTTCTAATCTAGGTTACCACTAAAAACATCCTGAGATAATTGTTCTCTAAATTAGCAGAAAGGTAAATCAGTACTCCTGTTTGACCAGACCTGAAAGAGTGGTTGAAATTCTGATGGACATTGCAACTCAATCGGATGTATTAAATTAGCACAGAGGTACTCCATGTTTCAGATTTGTTGGTACACAGGCACTGTTTCATCTAAACACTGCTTCATACCAACAGCTGGCAATTCCGTTTTTGGAAGTAGTTTGCCTCGAACCACGGTAGTCTGAATTCTCACTTGCTTATTTAACTGTTATGTGACTGTTTGCTAAGATAAGAAGCAGTTGACAGCTGTCAAGGACAAGGCTACATTCGAGTGTTATTTAACACAGGAAATGACACAACTGACTAGCAGAACAGAGCTCACTTTTTCTGGACCACCCTTTTTAGAGTGGAAGCGGATCACGGTTCGTTTAAAGCAGGCCAAACAGTGCTAGTTGTGAATATAGACTTCTATCCAGTCTTCTACCTTGTGTCTCACAGGCAGAAGATTCTCCTCAGAACCCAGTTTTACAGCTTAGTGAATGTCGCAGGGTAATTACCTTGTGACTGAACAGGGAGAGTAGCAGGGTTAACTTTGGCCTGCTCCACAGGCTTGCAGGGTTGTGATTGGGAAGGTGCAGGTTGCTGCTGCTGTTGTGTGGATGATGTCTGACTTGTTTCTCTGACCACTAGCGAGGTTGGCTTATCTTTACTGTCCTGAACCAGTCGAGCAGCCTAGGATGAGCATAAGAGACAAAAGACAAGGATGAGATGCATGTGAAAGGATAAATGACTACAGGCAACGGGAACTGCAGGCTCTTCTCTCAAAACCAGAAAACCATTGGTGTTGGAAATAATTACATTATTGGAAAAATATTACACAAAGATTCCAAAACTCCAAAAGAAGATTCCAGTGGTTTCTTTTTACATGTACATCTTGGGAAAAAATGTGGGTGTTGTTTGAGCAGCACATTTGATTTTTTTAAAGCATAACAAATTCAGTGGTATGTAAAAGAAAGCCAAAAGCAAAACAGCCAAGAACACTGAATTTAAATGGATAATGTATGGTAGATTACAGCGAAATAAGGCTTCCAAGCAACCCTGCATGTAGAGGAAGGAGAAAGCTTAATTATAATAGATTTTTAAGATATTTAAAGGGAATAAATATTAAAATGTTTACTTAGGGGACTTGTGGGGATTTTGACAAACATACAAATTTCTGAATGTTCCTGCTTTATGATCATGTGGGAGATAAGATCCAGAGTCCTGACAACTAAGTCCCACCACCCACTGCTAATTAGACACATTGAAAAGCAGTGACTAACTCACACGGATGCAACAATTGCAGGAAAAAAAAGTAACTCTATGTCTGTGGACGTACCGTTGGCTGTATCTGTAGGTTAATGGCAGTAAGCTGGACGGGCTGAGCTTTGGCATGGTTGATGGAAGAGTGGAGGGCATGTGGGCTGATGGTGGAGTGGAAGATGGTGGCCTGCTGGTTTGGAGTAGAAGGCTGGTGAGGGGCAGGTTTGGGCAGCACGGGAACAGGATGCTGTGATGGCAGAACGGAGGCTGTCTGAAGTGGCTGGCCTGTCGACCTTTGAGAGGTTTGGCTCTGCTGGACCACAAACTGCGGCTGCTTGTGTTGCTGAACCAGCGGATGAGGCTGAATCTGAGTGTAGGCTGGAATGAGAATAACACCAGCTTTAAACTCTTTAGTTGTGCTTCAGGGAGCTTTGCCCCTGAAACCATACTTTGATGAATAGGTCTAATATCTTGCTCTTTATTTTTCTTGTGGCTGCAGATGTTTATGAGCGTCGCTGAGATTGAAAAACTGAAGAATATTGAGAAAAGCTGTTACAAAGAGGTTTTGCTCAATTAAAGCAATAAAATAAATAGAAAGCAATCTTTATTAAAGCTGAACGCGTTCAATAACCCACAAGAAATGTTCAGAGGTGAAAGCTTGAGCAGTGAGAGCTTGTAAAATGTGGTCGTTGCGCACAAAAGATTCTGTTTCACAGCACCACCTTCACCTCTGTGCCCCTTGTTGACAAGATGTAATATTAAGAGCTTGTTGAAAGATCCACAGACAGGTCGACTATAGCCGTTTTGGCCTGACCATTACTCACAAATTGTTTCAAAGTGGCCTGTCATCACCTGTCAGTGGGTTAAAAACATCCTGGTTTTATAACTTGCCCTGCAGCCAGAGATGCATCATATCAATCTTGTATTGGGGCAACGATGTGTGTGAATGGAAGAGTGTTCAGTGGAAGGAGCCTGAGGCTAGTCTAATTTTAGAAATGCCTCGAGAAGAAACATGAAGGGGTAACTGTCCATGACTCCCTTCATAGAGTTAATGTTGGCTCAAAAGGTCCTAGACTCTCCTGACTCTGTGACAAAACTCCACCAAAGGACATAAAGAATTATGCAACCATTAACATCAAAACCTAATCAAGAAATAAGTTACTCCTGCACCAAAGTACTCCTGCATTATGGCCCCTGTAAACAAGGATGTCAGTCAAATAAATAAAATAAATAATAAATAAATTATTTAGTTTTTAATAAACTAAATAAATTAGAGTAGAAAAACGCCAAGTGCAACAGTAACTGTCTCAGATCCCCCTTATCCCACCCTCCGCCCACGTCCTCCTCGTGCTTCGTATGGGTTAGGATCAATATGGTAGAGTTTCCCAGTAAGACGCTAACCACAGTCTGTACCCTGCTGTGGAAAATATAGATGTTTCTAACCCAAAAGTTTGCATGTCATTTATTGCTGAAGTGTTGTTTTTTTCACATGACCAAGCTTGATAAAGTCATAAATAGATAATAGAATAAGCTATCAGTCTATTTTAATGACCACTGGCCCTCTGCATTGCTTTTCTTTATGTCTCTTTCAGAATATAAATCATGAATTTGTCAGTTATCACAACCATGTCTACTGTAGTTCAAACTCAGATGTGAGCTCTGCACTGCCCTCTAGTGGTTGCATTCCCTAACTATTACGACAAGCACGTATTGCTGTTGATGGGCAATGATATTTGAAACAGATGTGCTGATTTTCATACGCAACAGGAGCCAAAGACTGAACAGTGAACTGATTAGAAGCTCCTCCAAAGCTAGAAGTTACCTCAGATTACCTTTTGTCTTCGTTTGTCATGTCTGTTTGCTCAGTGTGGCTCACAGAGTGAAAACACACACACTTCAGCCAAACCAACAGAAAGAATGAGGATTTTCACTGCTAATATCTGATCATTAAAGAAGCAAAACAATGAAGTAGTCACCTCAGGTGTTAACAGGATTTATCTTTTTAATTTAATTGCAATTGACTTGAGCCCAAACAAAATCAGGAGATTTCCAGACACGTTGTGCCAGAGGGAGGGAAAATTCTGAATAACTACACACCGGATGCAACCAGCCCTCCCCAAGATTCCTGACAACTTTCTCAAGGCTCTAATGACGATCAGAAAGCAGTTTTGGGAGAGGAGTAGTGAGAAATTCATGTCCATCTTGGGATTTAGGATTGGAATGATGGTACCCCATTCCCCACACATGCAAATCACACATATGGTAGTTTAGCTATAGCAGTGGTCACTACATCAGTGTTTATGGACCTCTCACTGTTCAATGTCCTGAATCACAAGACAGTATACATTCCTTTGTAGCACCAGGCCTTGGAAAATCCCAGAGTTTCCACATTCTCACTGACTGACATTTTGGCTTACTTTTAGCAGACACAATGTGACCTAAAAGAACATAAAACAAGCTTTACAGAGTCTTTTCTCATAGCGAGAGAATTCCGATCAGATCAGCAGATGTTGCTACCGCGTATACATCTGCTTATAAAGAACATTACTTGAGTTAAAGAAATCAGTCAAGCTGCTTAAATACTAGTAGTTTGTTTGTGATCTTTAGAGCTTAGTAAAAATGAGTAAAACATTAGAATATATTTGTGATTAAAGCCTTAAAAATTCAAATTTCAGTCAAGTCAAAACCAAGTTTTTATCTGAATGGCATCACTCAGCACTACAACCTTTTCCCCGCCTGATTAACACTTTATAGACTCCTCAGCATCTCATGTGCACACCTGTCCCTTGTGGCCTGCTGCTATGGCAACACGAGTTATCCCCCCCCCCCCGACAACAGCATGCAGCCAGATTTTCAGCTTCTACACTTCCTTTCATTTTATGTGAATCCATTACCGAAACAAAGCAAGGCGCAGTTGTACACTGCCACGCTCAAATAATCCCTCCTCCCCCTCACTTCACAAACGCACCCTCCCAAAAACACACACTTTAGCGTGGGCAGACAAAATGCATTAAAACGTTATATTGCCCCCCCACCCCCACTCCCACCTGCAAGATTCAGTCTATTATCTCATTTCCTCCACAGCACCAAGTCACAATATAAATCAGTAAAAGTCACATCGCCTAGAAGACAGAAAACTAAACCATCTTATTTATCCTCTGACATGTTAGCATGTTATAACGCCTCTTGCTCTGAGTGATACACACAGACACGTGCACAGGTGAGCACGCTTCTGCCAATACCACGGACGGGGAGTACATGCTGCGAAACACGTCAACCTGAAAATCAGACGCAACAGTGAAAGCCAGAAGAGCAGCAGGAGAATTTATTCTGCTCTGATGTTACACTGAGCATCAAGCCTGGGACCACATACAGCTGTCATTGTCGTTTCTAAAGCAGATTATGGCTTAAAATGGATGCTAGAATCTAGTGCAAGTTTTATTAACGCCAACACGTAATCTGTGCTCTGAATTCTAAGAATATTTTGATTGACGTCAGTGAATGAAAACAGTTGATTTATTTTTTCTGTCATTTATGGAAACTTGAAAAAGCTACATGGCTTCATGGAAAGTAGCTGTCACATGATGTGTTCACGTAGTCATTCTCACATATGGCATAGTAACAGTGTAATGCTGAAACCAGTCAGTTACCTGTTACAGAGTGCATGAATACATAATTAAGCTGTACTAATGTTAAGGTTACTGAAGTTTACATTATGTTTATAAAGCCTGTATGGAAAGAGTCAAAACAGATTAATTATTATATTGTTACATAAGATGTTGTCTCTATTTCAGTGCAGGGGATTATCTCCCCGGACAGTTCTTCTCAGTGTTTGTGTTGGTCAAACACAAACCCAGAGGTTATGATCCTGAGGAAAACACTGGATATGGTAGATTCGTACACACGTACCGTTTCCTGCAATTCATTAACTTTATTGTTTCATCAGCATCCTCTTATAATGAGGAAATGCATTTGAAGGGGCTTATTCTGCACATAAATTGGATTTAGTTTGACACAATCAGCTCGCACTGCACATTCACAGCTAGGTATTGACACTTTCATGTGAAAAGGAGCAGCTGCTGACTTTGACTTACATAATAGTAGATTTAAGAATCATGCTTTGTGTAGCAGTGTGCCTTTAACAGCTTCTAGTTCACAGAAGTTAGACTGTTCCAGGCACAACCCACAACAGTCTTTAATAAGTCAGCTTTCACCCCTTTAGTGAACAGATATGTCCGATGCAGGCACTGACATGTTACAGCCAAAAGAGCTCCTAAAAGCACAAAGTGTAAATACTTTCTCATCTAATCTTACTGCAAACAGAAGACCATAAACATAACAGCTGCCTGTCACGTAACATTTGAGGTGCACATCCGTTACAAGCAGAAACACGCATTAGCTAGCAAAAAATGTAGCCGTTTAATTTGTCTGCTAGCTAAAATGAAAACAAACGCATGATGGTATTTTGGGTAGACCGTGTATGGACAGAAGTCATTTCAAACCAGTAAAATATATAGTATGGTTACATTTTACACTCCCAATGGACTCCCTTCCAAAAGGAAACAAGATTGCTACTGTTTTTTATAGAGGACATGGCAGGAAACACACGAGAGCAGCTGGAAAGCTCATTCTGTGTTCACACATGATACATACAGGAACAGTACGAAAATTGCCTAAGGGCTGTAATTAATGGCCTAATTAGGAATTTTACAGAAGAGGAGGAGACCTACTAAAAGCAGAAACCGCTCCCAAGGTCATCAGATTCATCCTCTGGGGACCAAGAAAATCTGCTGTGCATAATTTCATAGCAGTATCAATGTGTTTTTATAATATTCATTCAGGTTGATTTCATGTCATGGAAGTTTTTTTTTTGTGCTGAAAGCAGCTTCAATATTTTAGAAATGCAAGCTCTAATTACCTGGAGCAATAAGAGGCTGAGCACTGACAGCTGTGACACTGCGACTCATGTTTAAAGCTCGCACTTCTGTGACTGCTGCATGCTCCCCCTTCTTTCCTCCATCACAGAGGCTGTCGGAGGAACCGGCCTTCCCGCCTGTGGATGCTTGGGTCCCTTGGCTGGGATTCTTGGTCAGTGAGGCAGGCTGAATGGGCACCGGGCTCTGCTTCAGACTGAGAGCTTGCAGGGTTTGTGTCTGAGTCTGAGAGGAGGACGTGGTCGCCCCCTGCTGGCCACGAATAGCCAAATTCTGGACCTGATTCTTAAGAGAAACAACATTTTAACCAATTTAATAAATTATCAAAGCTAAAAAATGAATGCATATTGAGTTGCTATTTATTAAGTTCTAAGTTCCTTCTTTATCTATAACTGATGTAATTAATATGTGAAAATATGCTCGTTTTGGTGTCATATTTGTATTTATTGTAAAAATAAACAAAATGATGTTGCTGCTTTTTTGTGATATGCGGCGCTCTGAGCCAACCTGTGAGGAGGCCTGTGTGGAGCCGTCTGACTGAACAGTCACTGTGGCTGCAGGGGTGAAGATGAGCTGCGGGGACAGAGGAACAGCCCGGCCCAAGCTCCTTGCCACCTGCACCAGGTTACTTTGCTGGGCCTGTGAGGTACAACAAAATAAAAAGTAAAAGAAGACATGAATGACATCAAGTTACCCAATAATCATTTTTTTAAAAATCTGCACTTTATATTTAAATCATTTGAATATTTTATCTTTATATGTGTAACATTCTGCAATGAAACAACATATCTATATATGTAGATCCTAAAAAAAACGTGGCTTTAGTTACAATTCTAAACAAAAAGGCTTTAATCTGTGATCTGAATCGGAGCCTATAGCCATCCAAATTTAGCCATGTGCCGTTTATGCCTGCAACAAAGATCAAATCTGCAAATATGATCATAATGAGATGGCAATAGCAGTTTCTATGCCAACTAAAAGCAAACTGAAACAGGGAAAGTAGAGACAACCAGCTGTTCTGAAGCAGAACTTTGATTCTTTCTGGACCAACAGAGTAAGCGGTTGTAACCTCTGAAATGTTTTCCACACCTTTGCACAACTTCAAAACACAATCTGAGTTGAACTCATTTCCAAAGCGTTTGTGATTATGCATGTTATGCAGGCTCATGTAAATGTGCTAACGGGTCTATTCTTCGTCTCTGAACACTCACCATCTGTGCACGCAGGTACATCTGTGCCTGGCTGGCTGTAAGAGTAGGGCTGGATTGGCTACCTAGCAAAACAGCTTGCTGGGAAATACTGGTGGGGGTGGAACTAATGCTCTGGGCCCGACTGATCAACTGAGCTGCAGCTGGGGATGTGGTCAGGTTGATCTACGGAGAGAGATTAACAATTATTTGTTTATTGATTTTGAATTATTATTAATATACATCAACAAATAAGGGAACGACTGGAAAAACACTTAAATCTGAACTTACAGTAGCCTGAGTAGACCCCGTCTGCTGAGAAGAAGTGCCATTCTGTGAGGTTTGCCGACCGGCTGCGATACTGGCCTATCGCAAAGCAACAGAGGTGAGAAAGGAAAACATTAAATGGAGTTTCTGAGATATGTGATTTTGTAGGTGAACAGTAATGCAATCCTCATTCCTATGTGGTGATGGTTTGTGTACTGACCTGCTGAACCGCAGCTAGACTCTGCAGCTGGGCGGTACTGAGGCCGTGCTGCTGCTGAAGGGCGGCAGTTTGTAACATCAGATGCTGCTGCTGGGCAGCGTACATCTGCTGCAGGTACTGTGCTGCTGTATTTGGCTGTCTGTGTAATGCCTGCTGGAACACCTGTAAATACAGTCAGGGGAAACAAAAACAAACACCTGAGTCTCAGTCTTCATTTGTTATTCAAATAAACAGGCACACAAAAAGGAAACAAGCTTTTTGCATTACACACACACACACACACACACACACAAAACAAATGCCAGAAGAAAATCTTTCAAACTTGTTTTGTACAGACATATTATCACAGTGTTTGTTCATAATTACCAACATGAAATATTACATAATTAAATTCAAAACAGTGTAGGGTGGCAGGGGTGCCCAAGTCCAGTTCTCAACTATCCTGCAACCTTTAGACGCCTTCTCCAACACACCTGAACCAAAAGGCTCAACTCCCTCACCCTGTGCCAGCCTGCTCTGATGAGGCCTGGTAATGATCATTGGATTCAGGTTTTCTGGAGAAATGCATCTGTAAGTCCCAAAAAACCAGGGAAACTTGGGCACCCCTGCTTTAGAGTATCAGCTCTAAGTGCTGATTCTAAAAGTAACGCTTTAGAGTAAAACTTATTTGTGATCAACTACAGTATAAATAACACTGCTATAGAAGTGTAATTCATACAGCTATCACAATGTGGTGAACCTCAATGCTCTGTTATTTCAGTTTATTGGGTACCTACTGGTAATTTAGTCAGGGTTACATTGATTTATATCTACTGCTGTACAAAGTAGTACAAAACTATGAATCAATAACTTTATGATTGTCCCAGCATAGCGTGCTTAACTGCTAAATAATACATTTATATAAATGACCTTTTTAAGCTTTATATGTGTGTGTTTATGTAATTTCTAAGCTCTGGTACAGGGGACCCACTGCACTGTATTTTTTTCCACATGTTCCTGCTCAAACACACCTCTAATTAAAGGCTCCTTCATTGAAATCGAGAACGTGAAGGGAAGCAGGGTTTTTGTTTTAAATCAGACAATGAGTGTCAGTCAAAAGATGTCAAAAGTAAAATCAGCTCCTTTCTAAAACACTCTTTGTCTGATAAAAAAGAAATCTTAAATCTCTGACCGAAGCCTAATAAACCTGGATACATCCCATGGAATTATTTTCCTTTGTTCTCTAATTTTACTCATTTATTTATTTTCAATGAGAAATTAAGATCACATTTTGCATGTAAATCTAAAAATAGGTAAGCTTCTACCAAAAGGGGGCAGTAGAGCAAAGAATTCAAACCAACGTTTGTGGTGTGTGTACAATCATCCCAGTTTAATATGGCAGTCCCAAATTTTTTTAGATAACACTGACACTCACCTGCACTGTCTGTCGGTCAGGTATTCCACTGTAAACTGATATCTGAGGCACTGGCTGTCTTCCTGCTGTAGTGCTAGTACTGCTAGCATTACTACAAGTAGTACTAGTACTACTGCTGCTACTATTACTGCTGCTAATGGAAGTAGCAGAAGCAGTAGTGGCGGTATTAGAAGTGCTGCTACTGCTAACAGCTGTGCTGCTGGGTGTGCTGGTTGTGATGGAGGAGGACGAGGTGGTATTGTTAATGGTGGAAGTGGTCCCAGTACTATTGGCAGTGGAGGCAGGGGCTCCGGGTTCACTCTCCATGGTGCCCTCTGCTCTTCTCACCTTTGACCCCCGACTCTTCTGAATGGCTCTCCTTTGCCTTGAAGAGCAGAAGAAAAAGGAGAACACATGAGCAAAAGACAAAACTGTCTGTGAGCACAAACCTGCAAAGTTTATGACCTCCACCTCGAGGAGGAAATGTTTTCAATGTTTGTTTGTTTGTTAGCAACATAACTCAAAAAGTTATTGATGGATTATGATGAAACTTTCAGGATATGTTGGGAGTCTCGGTGGGAATAAATGATTAACTTTTGGTGGAGATCCGGAAAAGATCCTAGAATCTGGATCACTTTGAAATTTTCAGTAACATTATAATGCTGCTTGGTGGAGGTCTGCGCTCTGAGTGCTTTTCTAGTTCCAAGTTTGGAATCCATTCATCATGCTCCAGACACCAAAATACATTAAAACATAGCAGACAATAAAATAATATTTAGTTCATGAAATGTTAGTAATAAATGTGCAATGTAACCTATTAAGCAGTAAACCGAGTTACAAGCAAAACAAACAAAAAAATGGCAAATTCATTTGTATAAAACTTTTTAAAAATGTTTGTCCTACTTGTTATATCAGGCTCAATATAAATGTCAAGTTTTCGGTTTTTACCCCTAATTTATGAGTAAACTTAAAACCTTAAGCTGTAAAATACTTTCACAACTTACTTACTTACTCACTAATGAGCCAAATGAACTTTGATCACATGTTTCACCACAAGCAAACTAAAATACGGCTTTATTTACTGGATGTCTTCAGGTTTTACAAACTGCAAAAGTCCATTTTTCAGTTGAGCTCATGGAAAATGATTTTGGTTTTTGTTCCCGCAGTCTGGAACTTTGCAGAAAGCCACTTATGTGGAGACTCCAAACAAACATTGGTTGCTTGACAAACTAATGAAAAGAGGAATTCCACGACACTGAACAAGCCACATGTAAATGTTGTTCTGGTGTTGTGTCCATGCAAATTTATTAATGCAAATAGATTTTTTATATGCAGGCAACATGACACTGTGTTGGCAAGAACTACAAACTTATAGCTGAAAGTAGGATCTGAACTGGGTTTCATTCTTTTTAGTTTAATCAAATTAAGACATATTTAAAGGAACAACACCGTTTAATGGAAAAATGTAGCTGTTGCTGACATTTTGGCCATTCCTTAATAGCTCATTTTCACTTAACAGATATTAGAAATTGTAAGATTTAGAGCTTTGTGAGACTTCAGGGATAGTGTGTGCAAAATTAATTGCAAAAAAAAAAACACACGAGACTTGTGAATTTATTCCATCTGGATAAGAAGACCGAAAATGACATCTCAGATTTTGGGAGTTTAGATGCCTTGTCACAGCTATGAATGTAAGGTATCACAAACTCCAACTTTAAACGAGCATCTCTATTTCACAAGTGAGCGGGGTCACTGTCACCAGAAAACAAACAAAAAAAATTCATACAAACTCATGACAATGTTGTGAAAACATCTCTATTACAAACTTTAGAACATTTTTTGTTGTCAGCCACAAAAGGGGGAAGGATTCCTCTCCTGGTGCTTTGCTATCCATTAATACAGGTGCTTAAAACATCCAGACCTTTCTAGGACTCCTGAGGTCAGGAATGTAAGATGAGCAGAAGATAAAAAAGAATGAAGGCATTCCTCTCACAAATACAAAAATGTAATTATTTAAAATATACAAAGAAAAGCCAAAGGGGTTTGATGAAATGGACTTCTAATAAAACAAAAAGGGAAAGAAAACTCATCAAGACGGACTGGTGTCCAGAGAGAGCTGGGATTATTGACTGTGGGTGGAGAGGGATTTGGCTAAAATGACAAATGATGTTACAAGATTTGAACCAGGAATAGAAGTGGATATAGAAGTAACCTTTAGGTTAAACGTGATAACATTAAGGTTATATTAGCTACAAAGGGGAATGAGTAAGTAAGGGGTGAAGGCTGACAGCATAGAATGAGGATTTAAAATAGGGTAAAGTGGAAAGTGGGTATGATTGACGTAATTAAATAAGCAATTCTGCTGCCATCCTTAAGCCATTTTCTCCTCCTCCTTGTTATTCTTTTGAGAGGATTAAGGGCCAAAGAACAGCTCTATCGGGCACTTATCTTATATAGGAGACTTGGAACTAAACTGCAGCCTTTTTTAACCATATGTTGCTCATTAAATTAGCAAAAACAGAACAGCCACAAATAGCTCTGGATAAAAATAGATCAGGGTAGCTTGACTGGTAGAATGGCATCATTTCTGCAAAAAAAAAGTCTCTAAAGGCAACTTTAAGGAAATAAACTGAAACGAAAGCTTAAAATGTCAGAACACCAAGACAAAACCCCCAAGGAGATACTAAGTGGAATAAAAAGCATTCATTAAAAAAAATGAAGACAAAGCTGATGAAAATTGCCACAGCAAATGCTTCAAATTTACAGATTATTCTAAATACCAATGCAACATTCATGCCTACATATTTGGGCTCCTAAAATGTATACCATCTAATCATTTGTGGGTTTGTGGTAGTAAACAAAGCACCACTGCTGCCAAAACCATCCTGCCTGTAAGTAGTCATTAGCCTACATCCCAGAGTCTGCCGTATGTGGAGAGAGGGGAGGGAATCCCCTCTGGTAATGATGTTTAAAACCCCTGTCTCTGAGCGAAGTCATCCATCTACTGCTGAAGAGGTCCAATGAAAACACCCCCACTACAAACTCAAATCCCCATCTGAAGCCACAGTCTGTGTTTTAGTTTGTTTCAGAAACAAAATACAATAACATAAAATACATCCACAGAACCAATGGAGAGTGGTAAAGATAATGTGCCTGACAGGGCATGAAGACAGTTCCAGTACCCGGTCAACATCTTAACAATCGCAGGACTTTGTACATCATATAAAGGGGACATTTTAATATGCTCAAGCTAGCATTACAAGCCTGCAAAAACAGACTATCAGATGTGTGTCTGGAGAATCAGCATAGCCAGTAGGATGATGAGACTGTCAGACAGACTGACTGTCTCCATGGAGCTTATATCACAATAAGGAAGAGCTTCCTCCATCAGGGTTCATCCTTCTGTCTGCATATAGCACTCAGATGACCCCCATAAAAAAGACTACAGGAAAGCATTTGTTTGCTTTACCTATCGATCGATGCCTAATGGGTTTTAATAGCCAAAAGATTACAAACATACGCCTGTTTGGATATTTCTGTACAGATGCTCTTCTGGTGAGACAAAGCCCCCCCTAACCCTGATGCTCCCTACCTCCTCCGACACCCCCAACGCGATGCAGGGGTATGATGCCCCATCCCCCGGGAGTGTGCTGTCCTCCTGCACAATGTAGCTCGTCTTTGTCTGTCTCACTGAGTGGCAGGCTGGTTGGCTGACTGAGTGAGCGTGTATGAGGGTGTTTCTGTGCTATATTCAAACCCCCAGCCCCTCTCATCAACCCCCAACACACAGCGAGCTCATCGTCCCAGCATCAACACCCCAGTCTACCAACCAGGGTACGGCCAGCCTCCTGATTATGTGGTATCCTAGCGACAGCCAACGGGGTGCTTATGGAATCCCATTGCAGGGCAGCGTGCTGATTGGTCAAATGAAATCTCTCTAATGAAGATGATAGTAATGATTTCACCGTCTTTCTCCTCCTCTTATGCTGCCAGAACACTGAATGTATTTTAAATGTTTAAAGTCACTGCATATTGTTCATCACCTGAGCTACAAATTCAACTGAATAAGGATATTACATTAAAATACAAAGAGATATCTTTTATTTTGTTTAAATCGGCTGCAGGTTGAAAGCTCAGGTGTTATGGAAATAAGAGTTTTGCTTATGTAAAATATTTGCAAAACAAAGGTAAACTAAAAGAAGAAATTGTGTGACAATCTTACACTAAATTTCCCACTGAAACATTATTCATTCTAAATACATAAGGTCACACAAACATCTGAGACTGATGCCAGGCAGATCATAGCACAGAGGCAACAACTCAATCTTTTTACTGAAAAAAGGTGAAGTCAACAATGAATAAAAATGGCATCCTTTCATAAAATTGAAATTGGATAGCTTTGTGGCTGGATTCCATCCACTTTATACTGACATGAGATTTAATATATTTGGAATAAGGCAGATAACAGCAGAGGATAATGGGCATCCTTATGGTCTACTCTACCACACCGACACATCATCCAAGTGTCTAGCTATATGAATTGCAGCAATTTAAGTAATTTGCAAGTGCTGTGTGGTATTGATTGGGGGCAACCATGTGTGAACCTCATTGATTATTATCTTCTCATTAGCATATAGATTAGCTGGTGATGCAGCCAGAAATGCAAGCCTGGAGTCTCACACTTGGCTAACAGAGCAGCGCAGCAGAGGGTTAAAACTGATAGAAAATGTCAACCATGGGCTGTTTCAGTTTTGATTTGAGCTTTTTGATGAGAGCGGAAGATGTGAAAGCTGTACCACAGAAAAACAAAGCTTCAGCGATGACACAGATGAAGGGAGGTCCAGCTAACTGATTTTTGTACCAAGGACATTCAAATTTATTAAGAGCTTGAAAATATACAAATCCCACCCAAACCACTAATATGTAGTTTAGAATCAAATTATCAGTGTTCCCCTTGATTCCTGATTTTTTATCTTTACACAATAAAAAAATAGCCAAGAAGTTTGCCTGACTACATACGGACCCATATACATTTCAGTTCAGCTTTGATAAAGAAAATGAGTCAATAATCTACAAATGAGAACCTTTGACAGTTCATTAAGCACAAGTTGTTTAAAAGAAGCTGATAATTAGAGCAGCTGAATATTCTTGTTGGATGGGTTTGTCAGAGTCCTCATAATGTGGAGCAGATAAACTTCTAAATCACACAAAGTCGATGTGTGCTGCAGAATTTATCAGCAAAATCTGCCAGACTTTTGTAATTAGACTTCAATTTATTCAATATAATCATGTTTTCCTAAAATAAATGTTCTAAGAAGTCTGTCATTGTTGACTTATGATTGGAAACAAAGAGCAAAAAAACACTATTTTGAGACAAGGGGTTAACGTAAGGACAAAGTGAAGAATAGTTAATGACATCCTTGGAGCATGGTCTTCGCTACATTACCCAAATACCCAGAGCATC
This sequence comes from Pseudomugil gertrudae, assembly GCA_037177535.1. NCBI lineage: Eukaryota > Metazoa > Chordata > Actinopteri > Atheriniformes > Pseudomugilidae > Pseudomugil > Pseudomugil gertrudae. The sequence continues at coordinate 11,530,623 of JBAMHV010000003.1, read as the reverse complement.
CTTCCCGGTTGATCACTGATGGGCCTTTTCCAAACAAAGTAAGCAGAATAAGGTCTTCATTAAAGCATGAAAGATAGAGGTGCTCTTGCCTGATCCTGGAGTAGGAGCAATTGCTTATGTAATTGAGCCATCTGACTCAGTCCTTGCCCTCTACAGCTCAGCAGACCAGCACAAAGAGTCTCTGGCTGCAGTCCACCCTAAGTGTTCAGAGTGCATGCACCAGTTCAATACATGTAGTCTCATACTGTGAGGATACAAATCACTGGACTCATTCACAAGGCCTGTGGCATAATTATATTAGCTTCATTTGGCAAAAACCTAGCTTGAAAGGAATAGATTGCTGTAGCACATACAAAATATGACAGATTGTGAACACCTCTCACAGTCACAGAAAAAGTAAATGGAAAAGGGGTAAGAAATGAGAGAGAGGAGATGACTACTGGCAGAGAAATGAAAGGTACTTATCACTGCTTCAAAATTCTGGCAAAGCTTGAAGATTTCTAACATAATTTAATTTATAGTCTTATAAAAAGCAGTTTCTTGGGCATCTTTCAGGCGGTGTAAAAAAGCAACTAAAAAAAGGTCAGGTTTAATTTGAGATGAGCAGCAAGCACCTAAAAATGTGGAAAAAATAATAACTATCCCTGAGGAGACTCATGGTTACTACAGTCCAAATGTGTTTTGTCTAGGCCAGGGGTAGCAACTCCGGTCCTAGAGTCGCACTCCTGCAAGTATTAGGAGTTCCTCTGCTGCATCTAGGGATGGTGAAAACGAGGCCTCATGAATCTTCGAGCTATCTTTGACCAAATGCACTAAAATGGCTTGATGTTCTGAATTATTCGACCAAATCAATGAACTCCATCTGCTGGTTGTGGATGTGGACGTCTGCTGCACCAACGAGAAGCTTTGAGCTTTCCTCACTGAACATCAATCAACACTGTCTCATTTC
>JBAMHV010000003.1:11496542-11512691 GCA_037177535.1 Pseudomugil gertrudae | reverse complement strand
TATCAACAAAAGTTTATGGAAGACATCAAGGGAGTTGTATCCGTCTGGAATGACACCTTCCTCGGGGGCCTCAAGACCCACCCACGCTTTCCAGCGTTTCCCATTTAGGGACACCTAGAAAACAAGTCAATAGTGACATTGATGAAGCAGAAGATATTGGAGCGTTCACATGTCTGATTCATTTCAGTGTGGCATACCTGGTTTATAATGTTAGCAAACTGGGGCAGCTTGCTGAGTTCCACCAAGTTTAGCCAAACCATATCCTGGATCCAACTGAATGGCTTTGATGGACAGGTCTTCAGGTCAAGAGCTGCACCACCTATTTGTATACATAATCAATCATGACAAAACCACGTATGTTCATTTCTTCCTGGTAGTAATAATTTACCTACCTTTGATAAGGACTTGAAATTTGTTGTGTTCTATCTTGTAATTCTGTAAGTCAATCTTGAGGGCCAGCAAAAGTGTGAAAATAAACTTGTGCTTTTCATAAAGGCCTCGGACTGTGAATGTGAAGGTTTCAAATGTCAAATATTCAATTATGTTTGCAATTCGCTTCTGGGTTTTTGCAGACTTTTCAGACCTGCAAATAGAAGTAAAAAGAGCAACATTATTATACCATAAAAATAGTAATAAGAAAATCAGAAGATAGCAATAGATAACAATAACACTAACATGTAACGGCCTGAAAACACTATATTACAGACTCTCTCTCTCTTTCTGTACAGACACACACACACACACACATAGATTGGATTATAATTTGCAACATATTGTGATAAACTTGTAAACCATACCTCTCAAGTGACAGATCAAAGATTTTCAGGAACTGACTCAGGGAAGTCTGGTACATGACATTGACCATGCTCATCTCTGTGATGAGGAAGTAAAGGGTGCTGCCTCGAGAAGCCACGGGACGGTATTCTGCTCGAGCTATGTTGATCTGCATTTCTGCTTCCGCTGCAACACTGAGCTTTGCGCTGACTTCAGCAGCAGTTTTCTTATTTGTGCTCAGAATGCCAATCATAGAGTCGTCGTCAACTAAGGAACCTGTCATCACAAAAGTACTCGGACGGTTAGAAAAGACGTGGCCGAACACACTGGCAATTGACTACAAAGGTAACTTTAGGATGTACCTTCTGCGGTGCTGAGTTTGTACAGCAAGTTGTCTTCCAACTCCTGCATCTTTCTCTTATTGGCAGTTACATCCTCAATCAGCTTCAATCTTTCTGCTTCTAGTTCCTGTTAAAATATGTGAAATTAGATTCTATGCTGTTCCCAAGCACCTAATAAATTACTGATGAGGGTTAACATCTCAAAACAACCACTAATAAAACTCCATGTGAGAAAAGCCTGTTTTACTGATGGAAAACTGGATACTGACATGTTTTTCTTTGAGGATGACTCGACCTAACAGTTGGTTCTCCAGGCCTTCCATGTTCACAGTGAAATCAATAATGGATGTTTTGGCGCTCACTTCAGGGCTGTATGTGGGATTAGGAAGCTTTGTAGTGATATAGAGCTGAAATCCATCCATTACATTCATCTCTTTGTCTCCTACTTTAACCTAAAATGAGACAAAAGATAAAAATAAGAGTAAACTTTTGAAGGTGGTACTTCTTCATTCATGCGGTTATAATGGTTAAATACCTTAAAGCTCGTTCCAGATTTGATAAAGTTTTTCTCTAGCACATTGTCTAAGGCAGGGTCTAGCTCATCAAGTATATCTTCGATAAGCAGTGGACGCCCCATAGAGAGGGAATCCTCCAAATGGGTGCGAAACAACTTGTGGTTTAGTGTCGTGACCTGAATGAGAGATCAGAGCTTACTCCCACAACATCAGAGCAACCAACAAGGCACAAAATAACACAACTTCAACACATTTGGCTATATACCTGTAGTCCATTAGCTGCTTCTTTTTTCTTAATCCAAGCCTTTCCCTGAGTCTGTGGATCGATGAGGAGGGGATATCTGGTTGCTTTTGTGACAATTATGCCATTCTGAACAGACAAGTCATCTCCTGGGAGTCCTTGAAGGTTCCACTCACTTATCTTAAATATAATCGAGATAGTTAATATCACAAGGGGAAAAAACAACAACTTCTTTTGATTCTTATTGAAAATAATGTTTAAATGTTTCCTACAGTGGGAGGATCCACCAGATCAGAAATTATGTGGAGGTTTTCTGTGAAAGGAATTGCATGTGTTCGAAGTTCTGTCTCCCAAATGTCCTTCAGCAACATATCACGGAAACTTTGGTTAAACGGACCGCAGTAGGACAAGAAGCCAGTGAGTTGGAGTACATCACCAACAAGTCTAAAAAGAAAGGCAGAAACACCTGGCTTCATTTAAAAGCTATTTAGAATCCAAACATGCCCAACACGGCCAATCCTGAAGAAATATTCATATCTTCTATATGCTGTGAAGCTCTTTAAAATACTACATTTGAATGTAATATTAACATTTTATTACAACTTGCCTGGTTATTTGGGATTTAAACTCTTCACGCTGCTCTTCCCAGCGAACTTTCTCTCCACTCAGTCCACCAATGAGTGCAGAGGCAGTCTGCATTTTGTTCCTACACATCTCAGCATCGTCTAACAAGTCCTGAAAAACAGACGAGTAATTTAACATTTCTACATGAACACAAATTCAGTATGGACATATTTTACGAAAATGTGCCAGACCCGTTTCTCTTTCATAGCTGCGTCGCATTTGGCCTGGACTTTGTCCAACTCTGCTTGCTTTTCAGCCAGCACAGCCTCAGCCTCCCGCAGCTCCCCGTTAGCTACATTTAGACGCTTTTGTTGAACATTCAAGTTTTCCTGGAAAAAAGGGACATTGAAGTTTATAAAATAAAACAACTTTTAAAAATGCACATACATTATCAGTTTGTGTATTTGTTTACAATGTAGTTCTATTTTCTTTCATTTTACATCTGATATTAAACTAGCATATGAACCTGTTTAACAGAAACACCTAAAACAGGCTGCTAAAGTGTTAAAGGTTATATGCTATCACATATAACCAATCTAAAATGTCAGTAAACTACAACAATTAGTAGCCATATTTAGCGTACGTTGAGCGGCTCCACTTCTTTGTTGACAGCATAATATGCAGCCATAGCACGGGTCCATCCGAGCAGACCAGCAACATTACCGCACACCTTCTTGGCATTTTCTACAGTGTAATCCTCCATGTCAAAGTATGGCTGCAGCAGTTCAATATCTTCCTCAGTAATGCTGTCCTTTGGAAACTGCTGAAGTGCTGTCATAAAACCAGTACTGCTCATAAGCTAGAGGAAAAGAAATCAATTAGTTGCTTGAAATGTTATTTATAATATTAACAATGAAAGATTTTCTGCACAAAATCAAAGATTTGGTTGTTTAAACCTTTTAGCTGCAAGCTGGGAAACGTGCCGAGCTTGTAGCGTTACTATTCACAGCAAATTCTCACACTTATAATACAGAGTATTTTAAATGTTTTATACACTGATTAGGACACAAACTTCCTAATTTCCATTCCTTGGTTTTTTTAAGGTAAAATCTAGATTTTAAAACCTGAGCCATGAGTAAACTGGGCCCAAAAGAGTATCAGTGCAAACTGTTGTGGCGCTGCAGATGAATGGCAGGTAGATATACGAGAATAAGAATAAAACGGGAGGTTAAGTGTATTTTTTATCTGTCTGATGTTTGCTAGTGTGAGTGTTCTGCTCAGGTATTGCATATTCTTTTATGTGGCAAGTATGGGCTAAGAGGCTATAATTCTTTGTTTCCATGTGTCCACACAATCTACACTTGTATGATAGTCTCTCTTCCGCAGGGTTGCTAAGTGCAGTTGTAATAAGATGAAAAATACTTTATTCATCCCAGAGGGAAGTTTTGTGAATCAATCTTCTGCTCTCTGATATCCATCAGGGTGCAGGAGACCAGCATCATATGGTGAACAACAGGGTTTTGAGTAAAGTTTCTACCATAAAATGATGAAAAATGTCTCAGAGACTGTATGTATCAAATATGGTAAACCTAAAAGAGTTAACTCAAAGCAACAGGTGTTATGACAAGACGTCTACAAGGGAAAGAGTTTTTCTATCTTTTTTTAAAAAAAATTTATAACCAAAGCATCACTGACATTTTATTAGGGGCACAATATACCCCAATTATTGCATCTGTAGGATTAATATATTTTTTCTTAGCAGAACAGAAAACAAATAGCAAAAAAAGGATACAAATTTATGTTACCTTCAATGCTTCTCCCCATGATGGCTTAATACAATGGTGTTCGGGATCAACTGTAACAGGGTCTAACTTTTTGTGAAATAAAATCAGACAGCAATCCATAATCCTCATGATAAGATGAGGAGGTTTGGCCAATTTTCTCACAGTGGCGATGTCAGCTGGCTTAATGGTCTGCAAAATAATTTGGTTTACATAGTCTCAGAATCTAGACAACCCAGACCATGGTACAATATAGAATACATGTCATAAAAATCTATTACAGAAATGACTTACATTCAGTGCAGCTGTAGCTTCTTCTAAAGCAGGCTTTGCAGCCTTCAGCTTCTCTTCAGCCACGGCTCTCTCTTTCTCGATTTCATCCACAATTTTCTGGGCTTTGTCTTTTACAACTTGGACCTCATTCTTTACCAAATTAGCAGCTTCAGCGCTGACTGTCACCTCTGCCAGCACCTTTAAATGCAAAAAGTGGATTCCTTAACTTTTAATACCGTTTGACACGGCAGACAAAACGTTCATCTTTCAACCAGCTTTTCGTTTTCACAAAACAAAACCTCTTTTTTCAGCTGTCTGAACAACAAATGTAAAGAAGAAAAACTGTCAGATATTGGCTATTTTCCATAATGCTGATATGTGCAAAAGCTTTTATGTGATTATAGTGTATAAAATATGGGTGTTATTAACACTGTGGACAAAAAGATTACATATGAGCATCCATCCATCCATCTTCTGGTGGTCACAGGAGTGTAGCAACATTTATATTACCTTGTCAGCTTTGGCAGTTGCTATAGCAAGCTCTTTTTCTTTTACTTCAAGTTCTTTTGATAGTTTTGCCACAGACTGACTGGCCTCCATCAATTTGTCCAGTCCTGGAAATCAATCACGTCATGTATAATTATTTTCAAGTAAATTTTAACATTTCTCCACATGAATAATCTTCATGCAATAGCTTGTTATTAAATTCCCTTACCAACATTCATGCGCTCTGCCAGTTTGTTGATATCATTGAGCTTTTCAGTGTACAATCCTTTGTAGCCATTTATAAAAGACAAGTAAGATTTAGGGGTGACGTGTACTCTTCTTCTAAACCTGATAGGAAAACCACATACAACTTTAAGATGTTAAATTGTATAATCTATTTTTAAACAATTAAAGAAAATAAATGAAAATATTTACCACCTAAATACTAAATGTGACTTGTGCAAGTACCTTTCAAAATAGCTTTCACATATGTCAGATACTTTGCCATGATAAATTCCCATGGCCTTCATCACTGAAGTCTTCACATTAGGGGAACAAATCATGTGAAAGTTTGACATGTAATGGGTGGATACAGCAACTAGAGCCTCATTGGGCCAAGGGGTAAACCAGTCCATTGTGCAGCCAGAAATCAAGCCTGGAAACTTCAGACATCTGGAGCGAAATTTCTGTCCCACCTGCAAACAAGAGCAGATGGTATGCAGGCATCTAAGTGCATGAAACAAGGTAAGAGGGTAAATTTGGTATGTAACCCCATGAACATATATTGTGCACATAATCTTTGAATATTGCATCATTTCCCTTTGTCGTAGCTTTCTTATAAAACCTGCTTTTGATTTGGCACACTGCTTATTGTCTAACAGTGTCATAGTGTCTGCAATGGGAATGTTGTATAATTCCATGCATCTGCAACATGTAATTGTCCTAAAGCAGTTGTATTAGTCAGGTCTAAGCAGCCTAAAGCAAAAACTCCTCTTATGTGCATCATTTTACTGCTTTTAATGCAAATGTTTGTAACAAAGACACAAAGTTGTAACTTACTGGCGAGAAGCAGAGAACAACGTGTAGGTTCTTTCTTGCCCGGGATATAAAGTAATCATAAAGGTTGTCAAAGGTTGAGGGAATACGAGGAAACTCCTTCTTCATAACCGGGAACAGATTCTGGGTGATCTCTTGCATCTCATCTTTAGGAAAAAGATTGGAGACCTGCAGAGTGTAGTTAGAATAAAAAAAATACGACAGATAAGACTTTCTCTAGAGGCCATGTTTTTGACCTCATTTCAGTGAATAGAACCATTTCATTCTGTTTCACTTGGACTAAAGATTCTTACACCTTCTCAGCGCACACAGAAAAATGTTAAAAGGTAATTGAGGCTTCACCGATATCCCTCACCTCTCCTGAAGCAAGAACATTGTTGAGGTGCTCCAGGAAGGCCTCGTCTTTGATTTCATTGTCAGTAAAGATAAAGGTGATGCCTTTGCCCTCAGCTCCAGCTATTTTATACAATGTTTTCAGGTTTTCCATGAAATGACCCATGTTATACATTCTAATGGGATGAAAAACACACACACATACACACACACACACACACAAACAAACAAAACCAGAAAGTCCCAATATTTTATTTTCATTAAAAATACAAGTAATAGATTAGAAAGCAGAAGAAAAAAGCTTATGGTTTCATTGGATATGATCTCTTGTATTCTAAGGAACAAACTGAGCTTTTCTGTGAGTCACACCGTGATCATTTATTTTCATATCAGAGTTACTTTGTTATAAAGCTCTTGGATGAAATATTTGGGTTTTTTCTAAACTAGCACCAGGTGTCCGAAATGAACAAATCTTGGCTTCTTTTAATGAGCTAATATATGGGAACATTGTAGGCAGTTTTAAAATAATTGTAATAGTTACAGCAAATGTACACAACTTTTATACACAATTTCAGGAGAAGTAGCTTTCCCAGCATGACAGAAACCATCTATTACATAAGGGATCAGGATTTGTCCCGTAAATGCACAAGGACTGGTTGAAGGTATGAACACAGCACTAAAAGCCACCATTACTTAACCAACACAAACATCGGAAACAATGGAGAAGATCTCAGACTATAATATTTATCTTGCCACGGCATAGCTACTCTGAACCAAGTTAATTCACTAAAGGTTGATGACAGGTTTAAGGGTGGCTGTTCTCACCTGGTCAGTGTGATCTGGAAAATGCTGTATCCAGCTATGTATGAGGCCAAGCGCGTAAGGCTCTGTTTCCCTGATCCTCCCACTCCCACAAGCAGGGCGTTCCCATTGTCAGTACGAATGATTCGTGAGATCTAAATGTAAGAAAATCTCAAATAAATTCTCATTTTCTCTGAAACAATTTGATTATACTGACCAAGTCTGACCTTGACAAGATGAGTAATTGCATCTTTGAAGAAGACCAGATCCAGTTTGGTGCCTCCTACGGACTCATTGTGCTTAGCTTGGTACATCATTAGCTTCTCTGACAAGAATGTCAAGTCTGGCACCTGGAAGATCGTGTGCTCAATCGGATGGCAGTGCAGCTAACTTTAGCTTACTGTGGTAAAAATGTACAGCTGAGTAGAAAATACTCATGTCATACCAGTTCGTAGATTTTGGGGGCATTTAAACAAGCATCTTCGCTTTCTTCCCCCGTTGGTTCAGGTGCGTCTCGAAGGAAGTCCACAAAGTACGGCTCAAGATGAAGTCCTGGGACAAGGTTTGGGTCGACATGTTCTCGGATCACACGAGATACAGCCTTGTCAAACCAGTCTCGGTCCTCGGGGCAAACCAACCTGCACACAGAAACAGGCTTGCACGAGTTCTTTTTATGACATCTGTTTCTTTGGTTTTTTTAGTTAAAAGATGTACTGAATGCAAGCACAGTACCTGTCTGCTATCACTCTTGTGCATTCACATTTGAAAAGAGCCAGTAAGGTGGAGATATCTTTACACTCCTCTGCATTAATATTTAACATTCCTTGCCAGATCCTGGACAAGTCTCTCAAGTTGAAGATGTAGTGGAACTTTGATGGCGTTGGAAGCATTTTTGCCTTGAGTGTGACATCGTCAAACTGGTTAATATTTAATATTGACAAATCTATTTCAATAACCAACTTGGCAAATGATTAAAATTAGTTACCTTTGTCCACTGCCATAGGATCCTTCCAGCAGACACAAGCCGCTTTACCATAACCGATACCTCTGGCGGGAATTTCCTGGATTCATGGAAATATCCTGAACCAATTACACCTGGATTAAAGAGCATGAAAAACTGGTGTAAATTGAAACCTGTAGGAAAGAAAACAAATAAATGACAACTTTACAAAAAAGCTACCAAATATCTTATCAATGGAGGTGTTGGATGGCAGAGTACAGTTAAAGACTGTAAAGTGTCTCTTCAGCCTTTGTGGGATGTCGTTTCTCCCACCACCAGGGTGAATCATGGCAGCCAGTATCTGTACATCCTCAATAGTGGTGAAATCTCCTGGTTTGTCCAGGTTGTACATGCCGTTCATTTCCATCATCTGGCGGACAATTTCATTTGTGATCTGGTTGGATGGGCACATGGTAGTTTATCAATTCATTTAGCTGAGCATTATTAGTGTATGCATTGTGAAATGCATTTGAAAAATCACTCTTCATAAACACCTGATCTCCCCATTCATTGATAATGGGCATATTTATGTCATCAATGAAAATGGTCATCCTGCGTCCTCCTGGGGGTCCATATGTGCTGCCCGCTCTTTTCTCAATGTAACTTTCCACTGTTCTCTATATACCAAAAACATTTGGTTTTTTTTGCAAAGCAGGATAGAACAAGTAAGTTTAAACACACAGAACATTTAGCAATATATTTTACCTGATACGTTATCGGTTCAGTGGCAGATGAGAAGTTCATTGTCTTGAACAGGTCTGTCTCAGGATTGTATTTTTTTGTGTAGCCTTTGATCATCACTGTCTTAGCTGTTCCTTGTTCCCCAATGAGCAGAACAGCCTACATACAGACAATATTTTTTAAAGATATAATTCACGAGCAGAAACGTACAGTAACACCTCTTTTTGATGATAAAACATTTGGTTAAAGCCAACAAGATTACCTTGCGTTGCTTGGCAATAGTGTCTAGCAAGAAAGAGGTTCTTGTGTTATCCACATTTGGCACGAGAATGGAGGTGTAATTTGGCACGTGGTCAGTTGGATAGACATACTCTTCCACAAGGCCGCTCCAGTGACACCATTCACCTAAAACAAAGACTACCCAGATTAGCTGATGCAAAATGTTACTTTCAGTTGTGTAATACTCAATAAAAAAATGGCTGCCCTGACAAGATGGCGGAATCTGTTTGCTATGGAGGGAGAGACAAGCTTCCATATACATATATAAATATACATATAAGGTTACAGTATTATATATATATATATATATATATATATGTGGTTTTTTTAAGTAAAAGGAGGACATTTAAACTCTGCATGGAAGGGACAGTACATTTTTGTTTCCATGTGCCAGTCTAACAGCAAACCTTGCAAAACGAGTTTGCTTCTCGCTCTGTTAACAAAACAATAAAAAAACTGTACCATTTGCATTGACCATGTACTCAAACATAGTTTCTCCTGGCTTGGTTTGAGGCACATTCAAGCTGCTTCGATGACCTCTTATGTAGACCTCCAGCTTATCCCTGTCTTCCAATTCCAAAAGAGCTCCAAGGCTCCACATCAGGCAAAAGACAAAGAGGCGCTCAAGGTGTTGGCTTTCACCAAAGCCTTTTGTCTCCTTGGTTGGAAGAAGGCCCTCCAATAAATTGACAGACTAAAGATGGAACAAAGTCAGACATGTCAGGGTTAACAAGGTCAACACATTCAGAGGCTGCATCTAGAGATGTTTTCATTTTCAGCAGTTTTCTAAATACATGCCTGTAATATGTAGTTACACTCCAAAAGATCCATTTTGGGTTTAAGGTTTTGCTTCATGTACAAGTAAGCATCTTCAAAAATCCTGTCATACAAGCTCAAAATGCTTTCGGCCTCCTTGGCTTTGCGTTTGTTAATCCTTCCCTACAACAAAAAAATAAAAGAAGTGTTCCATTTAAGCACTCTGCTGTTTATCAAGCACCATTTCTAAATTTAAATAAATAAAATTCTAACTAAATAAATAAACAACTGAATGATTCAGCTGTACCTGGAGTATGGGTTTCCAGCTGAGAGCTGAGGAGCTCATAAACACCATGCCAACACGTGACACAGTGGCAGGCGAAGCATTGTCCATGTTGTGAACCTCAAATACCAACTTACAGGTAGGTGACATGGTGATGCGGTCACCGTTAGCCAGGGTCAGTGTTTTGTTATCATCCAGAACCGAGTTTAGGTTTTCTATCCATATGGCATCCACAGGACCATCCAGCACAATCCATATGACTTCCCCTGTTAGCATACACATGTGGAAGAAGTTAAAGGGGCAGTAAGCAGAAATTCATCAATGCAACGTTGCGAGGTTGTGTCACAAACCCTTCTTAGCTTTGAGTGACCTCCGCCACAGTGTGGAAAAGATTCCATCGGTCCAATCATTTGTAGCTGCATCCAGACGACCAAACATCTGAGGAGCAGTAATTGCTTTGGGGTTCATGCGCATCTCTCTGTGTGGGCTTCCACACTCGCTCAGTGATCGCATAAGGATGTCGATAACTTTGGTCTTCCCAGCTCCACTTGGGCCTAAAGTCATCAGCCCATGACGCACCTGTGAAGCCTCATAAAGCTAATAGCAATAAGAGGAACAGTAACAAATGTGCAAAAACCTTATTATCCAAGTAAAAATATAATTTAAACAAACCAGGTGAAACAATTTCAAGATACCTGAACAAGCTTGAGGTTCCATGGAGGGTGGTTGACAAGACCAGCAAGCTCTACTTGATGGGCAACAGCAGCTTGAAGACCAGTGTTTGAGCTCCCATCCAACTGGATTCCAGGAAACAGGTCATTGATAAGACTGAGGAAGAGCGGTTCATCCTCATCCACCTGGAATATACAGAATCATTTGTATACATAGTACTGTAACCTTAAATTACCCACAATGCAACTAGTGTTTGTTTTTGTTGTTTTTTTGTCATACCAGTTTGGACAGATTCATGTCACGAAGCACTCTCATGACAATGCTGGTCTCTGTGTCATCAGGACGGGCTCTTTTACAGGCCCCAAGTGTTCTTAGCACAGACAGGATGTTCCTTAGTCCAAAGTCATAGTGCACCTTACAGAAAGCAGAGGTCGTGTCAGTAAGGCCACACTCGAAGAAATATTTAAGCATTTGTTAGAAGGAATCTTACTTGTTTTGTAAGTTGTTCTTCACACAGTTTGTAAAGGACAAAGAATTTCTGTGCCAAGATAACATTGTCATTGAATCCACAGCTCGCCAGTTTAACTCTCATAATGATCTGGCAAAGACAACAGTGAAGAGGAAATTGTTAATATTACACCAAACACAATGTTTTCCCTCTGGTGAAAGTCGCCCGAACCAACCTGTCGGTCTGGTACCATCATAGACACTGGCCTGAACTGCACTTTTAAATTTTCAGGAAGTTCCTGACGACCTGCATATCCAGGGTTCTGAACAGAGCGTTACATTTTTGTATAAACTGTCAAAACTTTTAGACTTTAGTTTCAAAGTGTTTCTAATTAAGAAGCATGTGTGCATTTTACCATGGTGATAAAAAGGCCAAATTCCGGATTCAGATCCACGCAGTCTCCATCGGTAAAAATAAAAGTGCTTTTGTGTTTCTTGCGTGCCATGAGAACAGTTGATATCTGCTGAGCTGCAACGGAAAGTACTGGTAGGTCGATTCTGTTGAACTCATCAAAGCAGCCCCAGGACCCTGACTGCGCGAGGCCTGACCAAAAACAAAGACCATCACAGAGCATGAGTAAAATTGCAAGCGCCTGCTTGATAAGTCGTTTCATTTTAACATAGAAAAATACCTTTATATATTCTGCCAAGTCCTCTGAAGTCCATCTGGTCTGAGCAGTTGAAAACAACCACATATTTGCCAAGGCAACGGCCCATATCTTTAGTGGTTTCAGTTTTACCAGTGCCGGCTGGCCCAGCAGGAGCTCCTCCCATGCTCATACCCAGAGCCTGGGCCAATGTGATATAGCACCTAAGAAGAAAAAAAAAGCCATTTTTGAACGAATTGTAGGAATAAAAAAATATTTCCATTAGTTGTTAGATAGTCTAACAAATAGATTTCTTCTTGTCTTGCCTGTCTGTCAGAGGAGTGATGACCAGACGATCAGTACAGCCTAAGAACTCGTTCTGATAAATGAAGTCCACGTTAGTTATCGACACAATAACCTTGTCCAGGTCATCCTTGAAGTAAAATCTGCTCTGCTTCAGCCATTCAAAGTCATTAACACATTTTACACGCTTCTTGACCTAAGAACAAAGTGGGATATAAATCTTAGGGGGCTACATTAATGTCTGTATATGGTCATTCACTGATAAAATACATGAACAATAACAGTAGTTTTAGTTTAGTAAGCTTACCAAATCGTTAAAAATATCACTCTGGTGCACATGAATTGTGACAAGTGTCTCATATTTCACTCTGTCAAATGGACTCAAGTCATGAGTGGTTTGTTTAATCAGTGCACTAAGTAGATTAAGAAATCTCTTTTTGGTAAAGAGCATGATGTCTTTGTCCTCTGCAGCATATTTCAGGGCCTCTTCTGCATCTCTTGTCCAAAGCATCTGGATTCCCAGCAAGCCCACCTGGAAAGAAAACCAATATATAAAAGATGAACCTTAAGTTGTCCATACATGCAAAGACACGATATTGTTACAATAACATCTTATTTCTCTTTTTTAAAGACAGCTTTTAAACATGTACATATTGTATATCAAACCCTTCAGCAAAGTCTCCTTTAACTCAAAATGACAAAATACAAGAGATGTCGTGTACGCTTTTCCAAATGTGGTTGTTTGTTTGGCACGACTCACAATAAATCCCGTGGCTGTGATATCATCAACCTGCTTTGTCACTTGTAGCATAAGGAAGTGGGCTCAATCACATGTTTATTATTTCAAGTGTCTGCAGTCATCAAATTTGCTGCAAAGTGGAGGACGTGTCCTATTTTCCTGAAATGGTTTTCTTTTTTCTTTTTTGGGGGGTGTGGGGGGGGTTGTTTATTTACAAGTTGACTTGTTACTGTCTTCTCACCTGTGCTTGATACTTGTCAAGAAAAGGAAGTAGCTCAAAATTGTCATCATTTATCTCCATGTCTGCAGCTCTGATGATGGAATGCAATGAGACCTGCTGCTGCTGCAACAGCTCCCCGAGCCAGAGCTCAACTGCTCCTTCTGCCATGATGGGATTGTCCAGCTAAAAGGGTCAAAGGCATACATTCAATTCTACCATTCTTGCTATCAGTAATGGAAAGCATAGACACAGTCACAATTCTTTACCACTTTTGTTTATATATAGCTTTTAACATTTCCTCTTGGTTTTGTAAAAACAAAGAGCCTGACATACTGGTAATCTCTCCCGTTCTTGTGAGACGACAGCAGTAATCTTGTTATATTCTGCTGGATGAAACTCTGCTTCATTGACGTTGTCAAATACTCCAAGAAGATGTGACTGAAAAACAATGACAGCAAAGATTTTTTTGCCCATGTTTTGGCAAACAAATGTGAGGAGGAAATGAAGTCATCTTTAGTTTTCATAGTGACAACTTGATCAAACACATTCCAACCTGAATTGTGTGAGAATCACTGGCTTGTCCAAGGATTTCCAAAAGAGCCGGATCAGACACAAAGAAGAACCGTGGAAACAGAAGCCTCTTCTTCTCAAGGTAACTGTTCAATTGGAAGTGCATATTATCAGGGACTGTTCTGGTACTTTATAATAAAGCTTTATTGATATATTTTCAGAATGCTTTTTTTTGTCTTTCAGATCTAAATGATTTGAAGTAGTGTAACAAAGAATTACCCTGCAAGAGATTTCTGACAGAGCTCTAGCTGTGTTTGAAGTTGTGGCAAGAGCTCCTTCAAAGTTGTATCACCAACACAGCACTCCACCACATTTGGGAACTTTTGAGCTCTCTGCATGATCTTAATCCAGGACTCGTCAATCTCCTGAAATTGGTTTGACTCCTGTAATAAGATAAAAACAAAAGAGGAGGAAGAAATAAATTATTACTTGAGGAAGCATTCAATACTGTGGTTTTCAGAAAATTAGAATAAAGCAAGAACTGCACCAGTGGGAGGTCTTTGGCGATGTCACCCCCAACAAACACAGCTTCCAAATACACCCAGAGGTTTTGTACAATAACCCACTGCTCGATAATTTGAGATGATGCAGAAAGTTTGGAGAGCCAATCTTGGATCTCTGTTTTATAGTAGGCACTGTATCTGTGAAAGAAAGACAAGGACAAAAGTTACTTAAGCAATTACGGTAAATGAAATTAATTAAATAAAAAACAACAAAGAAAGAAAGAAAAATGTTTTCCTATTTCTTAAAACACGTTTCTAAATGAGAGAACTCCAGATTAATTTCAGACCTGCTTCTATGAATGAGCCAATATCATTGTGTGTTTAAAAACATGGCATGTAAACTGTGTAAACTCATTTGTGTGTAACTTTGAACATTTAAATGTTTACTCCCTGGAAGAGACTACACAATTTTTTCAAATTATTTTTTAATCACACTATGTCATATTAACAGACAAAGTGTCATAAATTTGTTTGGCAACAAGACAAGGAGGCGAGACAAGCAGCTGTCAATCAATCATAGCAACAGATGCACTAGTTGATGGTGCCTGTCCTCTACTTCAAAGGCAAAAGAAAAGAAAAGAAGATGGTGTACTATCTTCTGGGTGGTGAGGAGATGGTATTATGGGCTTTATTTATTAGGTCCCTTACAGCCAATAGGCTGCAATTTATGTATGTAATTTATTATGTGTGGCTGGGATATGATAGATGGCTGTTATTTATCATTATTGGAGGAGGACACTTTGTCTTCCTATTGGTCAACATGTAGGAACATGGGACAAAAAATGATTAAATGTTAAAATGCACATATATATAGCTAGATATGATGTACACAAAATAAATGAACAAATGTTCAAATCCAGCTATTCAGTGTTGGTGTGCCAGGGTAGAGTCGTTAAAATGTAGGTTTCATTTTATTATGTTGGACATTCCAGGCTAATAAGTAACTGATTCAGCTCCCACAGTCAAAGTGTGTCAAGCTAGTGTTTGGCTTATCTTACCTGTTGCTGAGCAGCGATCCCAGGACCATCAGACTGTCCTCCAGGAGGTTAAGTACCTCTACTGTCGCTGGCCCTTTCAGCATTAGTTCTCCTCTATTCTTGAACGTCATCAAGTTAAGGGATTGATCTGACCACTGTTCTTTTACTTGTGACAACTTGGCCTCAATGTCCTTCTCCTTCACAGCTGATATGCAGATGTCCTATGAATGCAGAATCCCATGCTTAGAAGGGCAGATTACATGCAAGCAGATGGATGCTATTACTATGGCCGGGAAAGTGGTGCCAAACTGCCATCAAACTGACAGCAAACTGCCAACAAACCTCAATATCCTCCTTGTATTTCAACAGAGGGGCTTCCATGATGTTCTGCAGTGTAAAGGTACTGGACTCCACATTAAAGTGATGTCCAGTCAAGTCTCCAATCCGGTCCCAGTGTCTCCGCACCATAGATTTGTTTGCCATCATTTCAAGCAGTGGGCAGGACTCATTGAAATCATCAATGGTCTTTCTTAAATCAAGAAAGGCTTGCCACTCTTTTAGAGCTTTAGGTAGTTTCCGACACCTACAAATATAACAAATAAGATGATAAATAAAAAAGCACGTGAAAAATATGCAACATTGTTTGTACACATTTAATTTTATAAGCTTAAAAATATTTCACCTGTTTTGAAATTCTAAAAGTTCTGCATTGATCTGTTCAATGTCCACATGTGTCCACAGGATTTTATAGTATCCACCGATCTTCCTCATCACAGCGTCATACAGATCATAGAGTTTTTGAAGTAAATCAAGCTCTTTTCTAAATGAAACATATCAGCTTAATTTATATATCTTCATTAGTTATAATACATTGTTATAATTAATAACCCTTTAACCACATTGTTTC
>JBAMHV010000003.1:11484864-11496442 GCA_037177535.1 Pseudomugil gertrudae | reverse complement strand
ATATATATATATATATATATATATATATATATATATATATACATACATACATACAATTGGTACAATTGGTAGAGCAAGGAGAAAATTTTGTGAAGACAGTAACCAACTTTTTCTGTTGTAGAGCGGTATTCTCTGTAACTGGCAACCCGAGGAGCTCCTCCCCAGATGTATATGTGATGAAGTTTTTCCACACTTCATCAAATCTAGCCTGGAAAAAGAACCATTTTAGAATTGCATGAAGTAAAACATCTCTTGAATCCTCTAAGTGGCAGAGTTGCGACAAGCAACAGGCCATATCTCCATAAAGAGTAAAGACAGCTTTAATCTGGTACCACTTTCACTGCCAAAATGTGTGTGTGTGTGTGTGTGTGTGTGTGTCTGTGTGTGTGTGGTGGGGAGGAGGGGGGCGTGAAAGGAAGGAGAGGGGAGGGTGGGAGGTTTATTCAAGGTCTATGAGAACCCATTGTAAGACACCATTCAGAGCCTACAATGAAGCGCTTGCAGTCGGTGATGCAGAGTGGATTACAGGAAAAACATGCAGCATATGGAAAAGCATTTTCATTATTTATGTAGCATTTTTCCACTAATAGGCATCTCTTAATCTGGATGGAAAAATTTGCCTCCAGAGAATGTCAAGTGGGCATCCAGTCACAAATCAAGGTGCATCCGTTCACAATAATAACATAGTCCAAGTGTCACTTGTGGGAAATGGGGAGCGAAGCTTTATGCTCATTTGACTACCATCAACCTAATTCGGGTTCATATTCAACATTTTTCTCTGATTAACAATATGCCTTAAAAACCTTAAAAACTCTGCTACCTTTGGGTCAAATGAAACTCAGCAAAATATGAAACACAGTAACTGGGTTTTGTCATGATCACTTCCTGTTGGGACTCCCTCCACCTCATCAGACTCATCTGCTCCACCTGAGCTCCCCGATCTTCATCACCTGCTTCTTGCCCTATTTAATCTCTCTGCTTCCCTGCCAGATGGTCACCAGAGTTCCAGAGCCTGGATTTTGACCCCTGCCTGGAACAACCATGGATTTCTGCCTTCCCCTATCGAATAAGTGGTCAGTTGCCAAACCTGACTTCTGCTTTGTGATATGACCCATTAGAGACGGTGAAACCAAAGCCTCATAAAACACTGAGCAGATGTGACACGGATGCCTGGAAATGACACGGTGTGTTAGAAACATGTGACACGTCAATGCGCTGCATCAACTGGCTGTGGGCATCTGATGCTTCACAGAGAAGCGCTGACAAGACTTCCTCAGTACTCAATGCACATCTGTCATCCCTGTTTTATTTTTGACATGGTGTTCAATAAAATAAATAGTCTACTCCAAATGAATCTCTTCTGTCTCTGCTTAATGTAGATGGGCTGTTGGGTGATATTGGTTTAGTGATTGCGTTATGTGCAAATGTTGAATTTCTAAACGCAACAGAATCAGGAATCCAGGATGGTTGCGGTATTTTCTGCACGCACCTTGTGTGTAAAAGGTGATGCAAATGTTGTGTTTATTACTGTTGGATTTTGGAGTGTTCTTTTTTCCTGACGTGAGAGGGGAGAGACAGAGGGAAGCTGCCCCCCACCCCTTGCAAACCACGCTGAAAACAGTATCAATCGTTAGTGCTGGTTTGTGCATTAAAATCTTTGTTTGTGCTGCTCTTGTCTCTAAGATATGACTTTATTATGGAGCGATCAAGTCACACAGACCCCCGACATCCACTATTTTTTAGTGTGGTTTGCGAGGGGTGGGGGGGCCAGCTTCACACGAGTGGAGATGAGACATCAGCGGCCAGAAACGTGACCACGGTTCCAACCGGTTCACGCCCTCCTCGTACACTGCAGCATGACAAATGCGGAGTTCCAACTGGTGTCAATTCGTTAACCAGCTAACCTAAATAAAACCAACCTGCTGCTTCCTCCTCTCAGGTTGGACCCTGGACTTCCCCAAAACTCCTCCATCATAATAAAATCGACCTTTTGACCTACATCCAGTTTGTGTGTGGCTGACTTCCCGGGTCCTCAGGGATACCCCATTACAGGTTTCTTCATTGCACTTTAAAATGTAAGTCCACCCTTGACGTCAACTTACTAAGTACATCTGTATCAAACTGTGTTATCATGCTCTTTACACAAAATGACTCCTCATGACTTTGCTCCTGGTTTACACTTTGTTAACATGAAATATTTTTTGGGGATGTAAAACAGCCTTAAACAACAGTGGTACCTTGAAGACTTGGAGCTGCCTGCTGGCTACCTGTGGAGGTATACCTTCAACCATAGGGCCTTCCTGAAATGCAACACCACACATTCTGATCAACAAATGTGACGACCTTCTGCAAAACATAAAAACAGCAACTTAACCATTCACACATTACTTACGGAATCATAATCTTCCATGAAAGTTTTAACCTTCTTCTCAAAAACAGCAATACACTCCATGAGGTTTTCTTTGAAACTCTGCTGCCTACGGACAAGCTCGTCCTGCACTGCTCTCTAAGAAAGTCAGAAATCATGGCTGATTTACAGAGGAGCATTTATTTAAATGAAGCAGAAAATGAGTGTGGATGTCTTTATGATACTTACGGCTTGAGACTGAAGCTCTGTGAAGCGACGCCTCAGACTGTGCACACCCTCGGCTTCTCTTGTGGTTACCACAACTTCACTTTTGGTCAACATTTCATAGGCTTCCTGTAAAATACATGGGTTGTAAGCAATGCTCTACCTAAGCTATTAGATATCCTTAACTACAAACAATGATGCAAGTTATACCTTGATGGAAACCAATGTCATGTCAGTTTGTATTTCATCATCTCGAAGTTTTGACAGGGCTCCCATGGCACGGCGCACATCTTCCAGATTAGAAACAGAATGACTTAGTTGGAAAACGTATTTATTAATATATAAGCTGGTGTCAATCATTTTCCTCCTGTACTCCTCCTTCAGGTATTTGCAAATCAGTTTCTTCCAGGCTTTGGTCTCAGCAATTAAGGCCATCTTTATTGAGCCTGCAATGAAAACAAAAGAAATTCCTCCACTTGAAGACAAAAAGAGCACACCATGAACCATTGAAATATAGAGTGATTAGAATAAATATGAGTAGTGTGACTCATATTTACCATCAAATACATAAGCAACATTTACCTGTTGACAATTCGATTGACCCAAAAGTATTCACAGGCTTGATATCTGCTATTTCTTGCTCAACAGAGTCGTAGTACTGGATTTCAGATTGAAACTGGATCAAGGATGGATTGCTGTCCACAAATTCCTTTCAAAAAAGGGAAGAGCATCATGTTGGCATGATAAGAAAAACAGATTCACTAACTGAAAGGTTAACGTAGAAGCAATGGAGCAGGAAAAACAAACCTTGACTCTGAGCTTCTTGTCTTCTTCCCAAATTGGCCGGAAATGATCAAACTGCTTCAAAACATCACTTGCTTTTTCTCTCCCACAGGTGATTGATGATTTCAGAATGAGCATGGCCTTTTTAATGTCCTTGTGTTCAATGATGCACTGGAAAAAGGTTTTTTCTGAGCCTTAGGATGAGATGAAAATTGAAAACAAAAGCAGAATTATTATCTATAATCAAAGGTCATACTTCACCCCAGCCATGTTCACCAAGTCAAATTAGTCCGTAGAATGACCACATTTATGCAAATTACACTCCCCCTCCCCCCAGAAACCAAAAGATCAACAAATGCATCAGCTTCAATTGATTTAATTATTTTTGTGTAAATGTAAAAAGACTTTATATGATCTGTACGATGACTTTATCGTTATCATTTATTGGGATATGCTGTCCCTAGAATCTGCTATTATCAATTGGATTTTTATCATGAATGTGCAGTCTCACAGCTGATTAACCTTTGTTTTGCGAGTCATCGTATCTGTACTCCTGTTGCCAGATAAGATCCTTACTAACGTCCAACACAAAGTCAGTAAGTTGGTTGATGGCTCGCTGGATCTCATCTACATCTGGAATCATTATCTGAGGACCACAAACAAAATGTTTCCATGGTAAGGTATTTAAGCAACGACTGACGTGTAATTTGTCTGCAGGAATTTTTTTAAAAATTAGTAAAACTCACCACATTGGACTTGTCCAGCAGGGCTTCACATGTTATCAGTGGGAGCGTCTTGAGGACAGAATCTGACTTCTGGTATGCACTAAAATGCACATTTATTGATATCAGTCTCATGACATAAGCATAATTTTTCCATGACTTTTTCAAGACAGTTACTTACCTAGTGCCAATGATTCTCATTTTAAGGGTCTCCAGAGATAACTTGGTGGTTTTTAAAAGGGCATCAAATACCTTTGTGCCGATGAGTTTGTAGAAGTTCTTGAACTCCTAAAATAAGGAGTTTCATTTGAAGCCTTGTTATGTGTAGACAAACTATGAAATGAATGTTTTACAAGCTAATTGGTAAACAGACCTTTTCAAACTTGATTTGTGAATCTTTGAATTGATCTTCTAAAGCCTTTTCTCCAACATTTGTGGCCTTCTTTTGGCTTACTCCTGAGAATTTCCCAGTCATTCCTAAAACATGAAAAAGTTGAGATAAAAATGATGCATTCAATTCAATTCATTTTCCAACTTCCACTCAAGTGTCACACACCTTGAGGTTCCTCCGTGGTCTCGGGCCCTTTTCGTTCATAAGCAGCACATAACACATTTTTTAGCTCTTTGACTGCACGTTGAACACAACTGCATTTAAAATCCAATGTCTTTGCCGCCTTCTTAGACTGATTCTAAAATAGAAAAACAATTAGAAGGTGCTTAGTATGAGTAATCCAGTCAAGCAAAATGATATATAAAGACAAAGATTTGAGCAAACACGAGCATAAAATATTAACAAAATAATAACTGCTGTGAAGGAACTGACTGGATGGTAAAACATTTATCTGTCTCGTGGTTTTAGCCTGGAGAATAAAAATAAGATGGTCATGCCTTGTTAAGGTCAATCAGATGCTGAAGAGAAGATGCATGATCTTCTGGGAGCTCAATCAACACAGTCTCTGATATTTCTTGAAGGACATTTTCTATGCCCACCTCATAAATATCCTGCACCTGAGAAAAAGAAAATGCCACAGAGAAACATGACCCTTAAGCAAAAAGCACAATGATAACTCTCCATGTTGTGAAATACAAAATGACAGTGACTAATAAGCCAATGTCTTGACAATGTGACACTAAACTTGCAGATTTTAGACACTAACATACCTTTTGTACAAGATTTTTTAGGTCAAACACAGCCGTGTTGAGATTTTGAAAGAAGTTGTCCAGGAGTAAGGACGACCATGTTAGCAGCACAAAACCACGTCCAAGAGCAGATTCCACCTTGTCATTTACAATAGACATTAAAACAGGCTCATTAATAGCTTCTTTGGGGTGCGGTGTTAAATAGCTTCTTAAAGAATGTGCAGAACGGTGGTAAAACTTCCAGCAGCGTGTTTTACATTTCCTTACATGTTATTACAACAAGAAGCATCGGCTACATATACCAGATTGTTACTTAAGGATACTGTCCAATAGCAGTAAAACAGAGACTAAAACTAACAGGAAAACCAAACAAAGACATTCTGGCATACAATGTGACAGTGTCATAACAGAGTCATATAACATGTTATGTTGTGGATGAGTCTTGTGTCTGGATTTAAATTTAGGAAGAGATTCAGTGTTGTGACAGTTTTGCGAACACTGCTGGAATGCACAATGAGGTGGATGGGGAGGGTGTGGCGGTTGAAGAAGTTTGTTGACCAGTGAAAACAGTGTCTCGCTCCTACTTTGGATCGAAAGGATTAGATCAAAGTTATAAGCAGCTGTATTTCTTATAATTCTTACATGTTTGATTTTTGAAGTCATCAAGCTGCTGAAGTCTGGGGATATGCTCTCACGTGTGGACTCATAGTCCTCCACGATGTCCTATGAAACAGCCACAAGTTCATTCATTCATTCACTTACTGCAGACGGATTTCTGCTCAATAAACAAAAAAACAATGATCAATACATCATTTACCTTGAGACGGTGGTAATTAGTATTTATTTTGCTTTCTGAGTTGACGAGGGATATTGCTTGCTGTGGCACCTTCAAACCCATTTTCAGCAAACACTTGGCCTCCCGAATGATTTCCGTTACTTTGGGATCTAAATTGACGACCAACTTTCCCGTTTCTCGGTTTCGAACCAGCAACGTAGTGTTCAGCACTGTTTGGAAAAACAGAGATGAATTCAAGCCAAGATCAATGTCCCACAATGACAATTACCTGCTCTGAAATACTACATCCGAATAAGAGAACTAACCAGAGTTTAGTTTAGAAACATTCTCCAACCATGTTTGGTGAAGAATGACTTCAAACTCCACCAGTCTCAGCGCAGTTTGATTGTATGCTCTGACCACGGCGTTTCCCTCAGGAGTGCTCAGGATATTATGATTAACCTGCAAAGACACATTTGTTCAAATTTAAGGTGATGATCTTGAGTAGTTTTGGCTATTTTGCATGTAGATCATTTTTTTCTCTCACTTGAATGTATAAAATGGGCGCCTCGATCTTTTTAAAGAGGTGTCTGACCCATCTGATCTTGCCAGCAACTGGGGGCATGCTCTTTGGTAATGGAGGGTCCTCTTTCTGCTCGTCAAAGACCTGTACACAAAGGTAACAAAATTCAGCTAAATGAATTGTGTTGCCGCCTATATTTCACTTCACATTTAAAGATAAGTTTGTGATCATTTTAGATAGTTTTCTACATTATTATCAGAGTATTTGGTAAACAAAGTCAAACAAATTGGATACCTTTTTTACAAACTCCAGTTCTGACATGTACCGCTGAAGAATAACACCCAGAATGTTGGAAATTTGCTTTTCAAGGCAGGGAAGGTTTAACTTCTGAAAACTATGGATAAAACACAAGAAAGGACCCTTAATCATGTTTTTCCAGTAACAGTTGAAATAAATCTGAAGGAAATGAATCTTTATATTATATTTGTAAACTGGTTTATACAGACCGCTGAAGTAAGCAGAGGGCTTGCTGAGATGAAATGATGTTTGAGAAGCATGAACCTATAAATGTCTGTAGGTGCTTCTGTAAAGAAATATGGAGTACTGATTCATATAACCAACCAAAATATAAGCTACATGTTGTTTATGAGCAGCAGTAGGTTATACATACCTCTATGTGGCCTATTTGATCCTGGAATTTCATCCAATTTGTTTCAAATTCAGTTGACCTTGGAGCCAGCATATCACACTCTTTCCTTTTAAAATCCATGGATACGGTGTGGAATTGTCTGGCCAGATTCTCCATGCCTTCAATGTTTGATTGTCCAAGAGGTTCAAATGTTTTAAACACTGAGATTATTTCTTTAATCTACAAAAGAGAAGGTTCAGGGTTACTTGGAAGATCTTTGTAATAAAAAGTTCCATTTAAAAGGTTAGCCATGAAAGCACCTTCTCAAGCTGCTTGCAGAAGCTTTCAAACTTGCAAAAGATCTGCATCTCTGAAATGTCCAAGGACCTCATTCCAGGTTTTTCCATTGCTGGTGACTTTGCTTGCTGAAAGCAGGACCGATACTTTTCATACAAGCGTGTGCAATCCTGCCCAGAACAAAAGAATAACAAAAGTTACGGGCTGCGCTTGTCAAAAGATGTTTGGTGATACTCATTTCCCAGTCACCTGCATTTTCCTAATGAGGTTGTCTGCATCTTGGTCCCATACTGGATATTTCCCATTTTCAGTAATGTAGGCTCTGCATCCTGTAATCATCTGGTTTGTGACCTTGAAAAGTTTTCAGTAATGTCATTAGTTCTACAAAGGGAACTGAATCCTAATGTCTTTTTTTGTTAGGGCTGCATTTTCTATAAACAGTTGCTGCTAAATGAGCTTTTCTTACTTTGACAAGCAGTGCCGATATCTTTTCACTTGTATTGTAATACCGTGAAAAACTGTAAATCATGTGAATGGCACTGACGACATTCTGAACATCTCTTGTCATCGAAACCTGAAATGACATAGAAGATAAAACCATCTTTAGTGCAGTGGGATTAACACAATGTAAACATGTTGTTTTCTAACATACTTCCCTGCAGCTTTAGTACAATTTAGATCTATTGAGAACTCTCCAGCTGTGTATTATAAAGTGTATCCTTTCTACAAAAGGACGCGTTTACCACCAACTACAGTGTTATTACAAGTGTTGTATGCAAATGCTTTTTCTCCACTATTGGAAACTTATTGACATACTTGGAAATTTAAACTTTCAACCACAGAAAAGTGTTAACAACATTGCAGTGTATTACAAGACTTTGTCTTCTAAAATAAGACAAGGTATTCATTAGTTAGTGGTCAATTCAAACAGTTTTTTTTATTACATTTTTTTTGCTTAATACAGATCTCCATGAAGTAGCCAGGATGTAGCCTGATCTTTGATGACTGGTGTGGAGAACTCAATGTGGTTCTGATTTCATGAACAAGCATGCAGAGGCATTTTGTATAGCGTGTGAAGTAATCAAATATGCTCTTTCGGTCAATAAAGGGTTAAAGAGCACCTACTCTTCATTTTCTACGTTCAGTGTACTTAAATTCATCCACCCCTTCCTTTAATATTTAGGATCATAAAAACAAAAATGTGTTAAAAGGTGTCCACATAACGGCTACTTTTAAAATACAAAATGGGAACCAGTTAATCAGACAGTGTGACATACATACCGGGTCTCCGTTGTACAGTGGATGCAAGCATTTCTCCAGTGTGGAAAGGAATTTTACATTGTCCTGTGCCTCATTGACACGATGAGTTATTCTGGTTTCCAGATCCTGCCATACCTACACAGGTATATGCTAGTGTTAATGAGGCAGATACATTTTATCTATAGTACTTTAAAAAAGAAATGTATCGGTTTTCTCAACTGATTTTTTGTTTGCATGTTTTTAAGTGAAATCCATCAATTCACAAATGCTTAGATCAAGTTAAATTAATTTAAACAAAAAGTTAATATGCTTATATTGGCAACTATGAAAAAAAAACACCTAATGAATGGACTGGACTTGAAAAATATCTTTAAACCGATTATCCAGCACATTAATTTGCTTCTAAAGGACATCAAACAATTTAGCACTTAGTTCAGACAAATTGTGACATTACTTGGACAAAATAAAACAGTGCGTTTTTTTTTGCAGTATTAAAAAACAGCAGACCATGATAAAGAACAAATGAACAACTATGAGTAATATCATTCAGATCATTTGCAGACATTTACAGTACTTTATGGCTTTTATTTTATGAAGCACTTTCTACTTTCTGCTCTTATTTACTTTATAAAAAGCTATAGAAAATAATGTTTGGTCGAGTGAAGTTATATTTACAATCTTTGCAATCTATTTATGTTTACATAAAAATGTAAACTAAATAAAAAACACTAAATACAAAAGAACTGTGTTAAATACTATTGTCAGTACCTTCATGAGTTCAGAATGGCTGAGATGGAGCACAGTCGTCACTGCTTTACACTCTGGACTTTTGATATCACTGAGGATAGAGCTGAACCTTAAACACATCCGTTTCCAGTGTTCCAGCTCACTCAGCGGCCCGACAGAACCATCTTCTTTCCTCAGCAAATCACTCTCTAACAGAACCTAATGAGAAGAGAAAAATAACAAAACACTCATAAAAGTCACATTATTTCTTTCAAATGAGCACTCCTGCTTTTCCCCCCTCACATTTTCCATATTTCTCCAGTTTCTCACACTATAAAAATGCCTTGCATTCTCTGATTTTATCTAATAGATTCAGTCAAACCTGTTGGATTTGTTTGCACCACTGGCTCAAAATGTCTTCCAGCTGTTTCACCATGTGAACGTTGGCAGCTGCAGCTTTCATATCATCAGGACAGGCCAGTGTGGATAAGTCGATATCTGTGACTTTATTCAGGTGAACAATGCTCTCATTGTTCTTCTGGATTTCTGATTTAGAAATGAAACAAAGAACGAAATCATTAAAACCAACTAAAACTACTATTAACATTAACATGTCAAGTATGATAAGTCAAATAAAGAAACTTACCATCTAAAGAGCTCAGACAATGTTTAAAGGAATACAGAAAGTTATTTTTAAGCTTTGCTCCATAAGCTTTGCTCCAGAAGTTGTCTAAAGCACTCCAATCTTGTCCATCCTCAAGGGCTGGCACAAACATGTCGAAGCAATCCTTTATTCCTTTAAGAAGGCCGTCCCGGGCGTCGATCATTGAGAAAAAGATTTCCTACGAGGAAGTAAGATTAAAAAAAAATCCATCATCTCAAGCATTCATCTCATTACGCCAATCCTGATTGGCTGGTGAACGTGTCTGTTCGCATCAGGTAGCGCCATCTACCATAAATAGCTCATGCAGACAGCACCGCCTCATTTAAAAACCTCTTCTCACTCGGAGTATCTCTCACGTCCAGGGCTAGTTAGCTAAACTGTCCGCAGACTGACCTTAATTTAGCTTCGGTCGTTGATGAAGAGATCTATGCCAGAAATAAACTAAATAACATGGTGGGATCTCAAGGTGGAGGCAAAGATGCCGATGGCGCGCTCCATAATAACGCATACAAGCGTGGACCACATCGAAGCGCACCTCCTCTGCGCTCTGGGGGGTTTGGCAAACGGTGTGAGGAGTCAGTGCCTCGGCGGGTAGCCACTGTCCCCTGGAGCAGCTTCTGCCTGCAGCTTGTTCTCCACACTGCTGTGCAGCATGATGAATGAATGGACCCAGACCACGGTACAATTACAACCATATCTGAGTCACATACTGTATAACTTGAACATTAACTGAATGAACGCTTTTGCAGGTCACACAGACAAACTGGTTCTCACTGGAATCACAAGGTTCTGGTGGGTCGGAGGATCTAACACTGGACCCAGTTCAGCACATAGATGTGACGGCACAACTTATATTTTATTGATGTCACCAGACGGGTTCCATAGTTCTAAAAAAAAAACTTGAAAATGTTGACTTAGGCCAGGTAAGAGGGTGACAATATGTCCAAACACATTTAAATAAAGGATTAAAAAACATGAACTTATTTGTATTAGTGTACAATTACTATCTGCCAGATACAGTTCTGACTTTTCCAAAAAAGATCATTAAAAACACACAGAGAGGAAAAACTATTCAAACTAATCAATATACTCATGAAAAAATAGTTATCTGGTGCACAAAGGCATCATTTGATGCAGCTTGGTAAGTGAAAAAGAAACTACACACCCACATAATACCAGAGTATGTACTGTATACTGCAAACATTTTAAATTTTTTTTATTATAATAAAAAAAAATTGTTACAATTTTAACATTATTTAAAAATGTAAAGGGCATGTAGTTAAAAATGTGTATAACAGCTTTTTTTTATTCTTGATATAAATATTATAAAATAAAGAAAAATGTAACAGAACTATCAAGGACAAAGGCAAAGAGATTTATGTTATGTTCAGTTGTTTTTCATTGTACTTACCTCATGTACGTTGTCTGGCTTCACAGGAATATCCACTCTAGTCCTCGTGAAGGTGCAGCAGATGCCGGTGAGGCATG
>JBAMHV010000003.1:11443465-11454938 GCA_037177535.1 Pseudomugil gertrudae | reverse complement strand
TGAGGTGCGTCTTCAGAGCGACTCGTTTTGGTGCCGTCTCTTTAAATGTGAACGAGGCCTGTCATGCCCCGCCCCCTTCCGGGTAACAGGAAGTTCAACTTTACCCTGTTCCGCCATCTTTTTAGCTTGATAGCAGCGATATGCTAATCTCCCGGCAGAAAAACATTTTATTGGTAAGTTTAGCATAACGTATCAGATTAACAAATTTGATTACCTGGAAGTCCACAACCTTATTTTGCCAACCCACAGCAAATACTGTGATGTAATAGATAAAAAGAAATGTAATAGAAAATAGAGAAAACAAATCGGACTGAAAAATATGACCACAAAGAATATAAAGATACATGTGCAGCATCAGTAAGGAATAAATTGACATTTTCTACATTCCTAAACACTTAAAAGTCCACAAAAACATGTTTTTAAGGGCGAAAAAAGTGGATGTTGCATGATAAGTCCCCTTTAATAACTTGGTTTTTCAATTGTCTACAGCAGGGGTAGCAACTCCGGTCCTAGAGAGCCACACTCCTGCAAGTATTAGGAGATTCTCTGCTGCATCACACCTGAAACAAATCAGACTTAATTAGCAGAATTATGCAGAGCTTGACATCAAACACTGCATACGTCTGCTAATTATTGGTTGATCTGAGACAGGTGTGATGCAGAAGGGAAACTCCCAACATTAAGTCCAGTACAATATAGTACTGCCCGGGCCGGTAGAGTAGTGTCGCGCAGGTACTAATGGAAAAGCGCCATAGGACTGGAGTTGTCTACACCTGGTCTACAGGGCAGAAACATATCCATGTATTACATATAAAACAGGTGGAGTTGCACAACTTCCTGGGTACATACACGATGACAGCTAGTGTGATGCAATGATGGGTGAGGTAAGTTTACATTAGATGATAGAATGCAATTTATGATTTAATAGCAAGTCTAAATAATAAGACATTAGATGAAAATAGCGCTTTTAAGGTGCTCAAAGTCTTTTACTTGAAATGAATTTTTCATTCACTCCTTATTATTACTTGCTGATCGATACAGCTGGCTATAGGCACATTATTAGAAACACGGCAGCCAACATATGCCGGCAACCACTGAAGCATTCATCAGTGATGCTGATACAAGAGGCAAGGAGGGTGAAATGCAACAAATTTACTGAGGAAGTGGAATTCAAACTGCCAACCTTCTAGTCATTGGATGACTGCAGGTCTCCAAACCTTTCAAACCATTACGGGATTTGTCAAGTCATTTTTGATGCTCTCTCTCAACATCCGGTAGAACAAGTTGAAGAGTGAAATTTGTCTTGTTTAACACAATGAGTGTGTCTGAAACCCAATCCCCCTCCTTTCTCCTCAGTGAAGGAGCAGAGGCTTAACACCTCATGCCCTGTACAAGCACTACGAGTTTATGTGGACATAAGATCCTACCTGTTTGTTTCCTGGTGTGCTACTTATAGAGACAAATCTGTGTCCCTTCAAAGACTATTCCTCTTGACCATTGAGGATAGCCTCAACAGATGTAGAGGCCTTCACCCCGCTTCTAAAGTGAGAGCTCATACCAGGAGCATGGCCATGTCATTGCCCTTGTTTAAATGGGTGGCAGTTCAGGACATTGTGCTACCACCAGGCCACACAAACATATTTGTGAGGTTTTACAGGCTAGATGTTGTTCAGCCATTGCTGGCTCATGCAGTATTGTTCGTAGCAGAGTTCAATTTTACCTAACTATAAGAAAATATGAGAACAATTCTGCATTGATTCTTAATTAACAATAATGGTCACAAATGGATAATGGCAAAAATAATAATAATAATAATTCAAAGTACTATATTGGCGCAAATGGACTGGCGACCAGTCCAGGGTGTACCCTGCCTCTCGCCCAATGTCAGCTGGGATTGGCTCCAGCCCCAATATACAAGCATAACATGATTCAGAAAATAAGACATTTGCAAGATAGTTCTGCTAAGGCTGTGAAGGACAGGATCATTTAAATGACAACAAAAATCAAAAGCAGGGGCCCTTGAGGACTGGAGTTTGAGGCTCCTGGTTCTACAGCACTTAATTGTGTCCACTTAGTACTAGGTGTGGCCTTTTCATTTGTACACATTAAATAATTTCTTTTGTTGGTTTTTGGTTCTATAACTGATTCAATAATAATAATAACAATAATATTAATTATTATTATTCATAATAATAATAATAATAATAATAATAATATTGGTTATTGAATATTAATATTATTATAATGGAATCAGTGCAATTCTCAAGTTGCAGTTCTTGTATATCTGACATTCTTTTATTACTTTTGGCTGCAACAAGTTCAAACCCAACCTCCTGCATCATGCCTCTCAGTCTGACACAAGCCCTTGCATTAATAACCACTTTGTATCACAATTGGTAAACTCTAACTGGTAGGGGTTGGTAGAAGTGGAGCTTTTATTTGCACACACTTCCCTGTTTACACATTCACATTTTCTTTACTGGTATATATAATGAAGTTATTGCTGAATTAATAAGTAAATTATTCTATCATAATATAAAGTTTCCAGTCTCAAAATTTGGAAACAAACTTGTGGAAAAAGTAATTAATATCTCCAAATAAATAAATATGCCCCCCCCTTTTAATTTTGTAATCGACATCATGGTTGTAAGGTTAGTATAATTGGGCTTATTATATAAAAATATGAATATTCGGAATATCCACAAGTTATAAACTTTTTACTAATAAAATAAATAACGTATATGTCTAATATTACTATATGATAATATCTAGCAATTCCTGTATGTGATTCAAGATTCCACGTTTACTATACAAATTTTAATGAAATAATAATAATAATAATAATAATAATAATAAAAATTCATAATCATCCTCGATGCAAATCTCAGCTTGCAGTTCTTGTAAATCTGAAATTATTTTCATAACTTTTGTGGGTGGCTTTACAAACCAACCAAACCAGTTTGAACGCTGCTTGCTGGCTTTCAGCGCAAACTGGGCTGTCCCATGTGTCCTACGTCATGTTTAGGTAGTCTCCTCCTCCATAACCTCACATAAAACATCACGTTATTCTCCTCTCAACAAGCTTTTTCCACACACTGAACCTTTGCTGCAGCTGAACTCTACATCATAGACATTTTTTACACATCTCTGAAACTGGGAGCTGAAGTTTACTGGAGCTCCAGTTTAAAACGAACCGGGAGAGAGAACCGGGAGAGAGAGGACCGGAGCTGACTTGAGCTAAAGCTGCTCTGAGGAAACACACCCTCTCTTAGGCTACGCTTCTGTTTTACAGACGGACAAATCCACCTTTTAAAGCATTTTTAAAAAAACTTTTCTCCATAAAAAGTCTAAAAGGTGACTGATATCTGATATAAACCACCACATCTAGAGGAAGTCCGTCCATCGCCATCCTCCCTGACGAAAGCCAAGCAGACAAAGAAGACTTAAAACAGCCTTATTTTTTTTTTACTTGGCAGCCATGGATTCAGGAAAGGTAAATATAACACAACACACCAAACATTAAGCCCTGTCAAACCTTAGATGCTAGATGAGCTCATTACAGTAACGTCTTGAGTTCAGTGAGTCTTGAGTTCAGTGAGTCCACGGTATATTTTAACCCACTTTACTCTTCCACGTGCGGCTCCAGACGTGACACAGCTAATATTTGCCATAGCTATCATTACACAGTATTACAGCGCGCGAGCCTTTCTAGAAGTTTTTAAGACGCTTACATGCTCTCAACAATGCGTTTTACCCAAGTTTGAAAAAGCGCCACTAATGTTTAGTCAAATCAAATGTTTAGTTAGGGAATATATACATTTTACGTGTTATTGTTTACGCTATGTTGTGCGTTTTGGGGATGGAGTTGAGCGGTCTCTTCCTGTAAGAGGATACGCGATAAATAAACTTTGTGAAAGTTTGCTTAGGCTTCTTTAAAAAAGCATTTAATAGTTTATATATGTCTAAAATGAAAAGAAAGATTTCCTCTTTAAAGCGTCAGAAATATTTCCTTTACGTCACCTTGAGAGGATGAGGGGGTTGGTCATGTCTCGCGCGTGTGTTTGGGAAAATGATGCAGTAACACTTGGCGGTGCCTATGAGGGCTACGTGACTGAAGCTCGACAGGACTTTTTCATGCTTAAGCCTTATATAATACCGTCTTTGTAACACCATTAGGGGCAAAACATATTTAGTGCAATCTGTGACATTACACCGTTAATAAACATTTATTGTAGCAAATTTGTATTTGAAGCGTCATCATCATGAGTTGTTGCATCATCATGATATAAGCATTTTGGTCACAGGCCTGTGTCTATAATGGTTTTACTACTTATGTCAGTGAGTAGAAAATATGTTTCTGTTATGTTGTGAGGCTTTAAAATATTTTTTTGTTTGTTTAATAGAAATAAGTGACAGGAAGACATGCATGTAAGGTTAATAGCTATGGTTAAAATGACTGCTTATCACATATAAGTCACTTTGGATAAAAGCGTCTGTCAAGTGACTAAAGAGTTTTGTTTTTCCATTTGGTTTCATACAGTTTATCAAACCTGGTGATGCTTTGTCTATTTGATAAATTATCAACTCGTGCTTTGGATTTTGAACCGTCAATAAGTCAAAAGAAGATATTTTAAAACATCAACATATCTGAATAGTTACTGTGTGGTAACAATGAAGTGAATTTATCACTGAGGTTTTGTCATAGATTATGGTTTACATTGTTTAGGAAGTAAACATGACTTATCTGTTACCTGATAACTCTGTCTCTGTCCTGTTGGGGCTTTTGAATGAATGCAGCAAAGTGAGACAGATGAAGACTTAAGTCCCTTTCCTCTGTCTCTGTTGTGATTGATGAGAAAAATGTTAAACCCAGTGGAGCAACCCTGTGCAGTCCAGTGTGACATAGAGGTCAGGAAACGTTTCCGTAGCTGTCGCTATTTTAGCGCTTCATGTTTATTTTCACCATACCCTCACTTGCCTTCATGGCCCAACAGCTGGAAGGGTTTGTTGTGGACGTGATGGGAATGGCTCTCCCTGTTTCCACGTTCAACAATGACATGGACACAGCAGATTTCTCGAGATGGTGAGAGTCTACCAGAGGACTTTGTAGTCACTGTTTCTGGGTGTTAACCCCTTTAACACTTGGTGTTTTGTAGAGCTGTTGTGTGCAGGCTAATTGATATCCGAGGTGACCAAGGTGCCTGGTTTGTTTTTACTGTTGTATGGATTTCTGCAGAGGAAGTGGACTCTAACTTGTTTTTGACTAAAAACAAGGTTTCATTATTAAATTGATCAACAAAGGTCAAGAAGGTTGGTCAGCTTTGATACAGCTTCAACTGCTTCAGGTACTGTGATTGGGGTTCATATCTTTCAACCAGTATCACATCAGTCCTGTGTAAATACAGAGGCTAAAGTCCTTTCCATCCTCTGCCAACTCCTGTCTTAAAACAGTCCATCTGATTTAGTTTATTCTGCATGGTTAGTTACCTTTAGTGTGTCTCATAATGTAACTGTCAGCCTTGTTGTAATGAGGCTTTACTATAAAATTGGGATTAAGAGATTTAAGAGACTTAATTGTGATGAATAATGAGGCATGAGTGCAAGTTTACACCAGTTTCTTAAATGTTCACTTTTATCCCTAAAGTTTAGTTGAACACAGTTGGTCCTCTGGTTGGTAATCACCTTTTGTGAGGCTGTTAGCACCTTGAATGTCCTTGATCAATCAACATGCTCCTTGGATTAGGACTCAGCATTTAACTTTATAGGAAAAGAACCATATTCTCATGTCAGTAACACATCTTATGGACAGATATGTGTCACTAAACAGTACAATGCAGCCATGATAAACTGTCCTCAGGAAGGCTTCACCTCTATTCACATGTTCATGTCTGTGAACCCATGACCTTTCATGATTTCCTGGTTAGTAAATTACACATAAGTGACCTCAAGGACCCAAAAGACCTGCATGGGAGTCAAGTGCCTCGACAACAAACACGCAGTCTCAATGACATTCAAAGTGCATTTAACCCCACAGAAGGTTAAACAGCTGGATCTTCAGTACAGAGAAAAGTCTTCTAAATGAGAAAAGCATATCTGAACTTCTTTATTTGTCCATATGATTGCAGAAACTGAACTGTCTTTTCACTCTTTGTGTCTGAGTCACAACGTAACTAGACCTCTTAACATTGCATACGACAAGTGGTTAAAATGTACTAATTAATTTATGAATTATAAGATAAAACTACAAGCTCTTGGCACCATAAACTGATGTTTTCCTCAGTTTATTTACAAAAACCGATGACAGTATTATCCGATTGTTCCGCTTCATAAATGGCAATCATCAAATATAAACAAGAACTATATCAGCAAGCTGCCACAGGTCTCTGCAAAATATTCATCATCCATCACCTCCCTAAACACTCAGCACAACTATAAATATGTTTATCTTTTACTGGTTAAAGTGTCGCTGGCACTGATAGATAAGACATTGAAGCACTTTCCAGCTGTGTTGACTGGCATCATGTACAGAGAGTTCAGTTTATGTCCCAGGCTTTGTCATTCATAAATACATGCATAACATGTTAAACTCTCAAAACAGAATATTAAAATGTCATATGCTAAGCTAAGCCTTACTTTCAGTCATTTAAATGCTTAAAATGTTTATTGTGTGGTGTACTACTACGACTCACAATTACACAGTGTCATTAGAAAATGTCCTAAGTAGGAGAACAGGATGTGCAGAGTGATGAGGCTGTAGGAGGGCACGCATTGGGGTGTACGCAGCTGTGTAAGTGGAGACTGAAGAGCTGACGTTTGGTGAGACGTGATAGTAACAACGTAGGCCAGCTTCTCTGATCTACCCCGACGAGCAGAATGAGTAACAGGGGAAACCTTTTATGAGTCTGACTGTTGTGAGTCAAGCCGTTTCAAGGAATCTTTCCTGTGGAGCTGCGACAGTTTGCTAGTTTTAGTTATTCATTTTTGCCAATTTAGATCATTTTATTTCAGCTCCTAGAAGGAAGCCAATACTTTCTTCTCTTTCCTAGTTGAGGAAAGCTGCAGTTTTAATTCCAAAATCAATATTTAGTAATTAAAGTAATCTGTGACTCCTAACTGCTGCCAGAGTGAAAGTGACCTACTTATGTACAGTATGTTCATATGCCTAAATTCTTTCTGCGACATCACATTGATTTTCTGCAGAGGCAAAATGTAATATTATTCCTTATTTGACAATGTTAGAGCCTCAGCTGGAGTGTTTACATGTATGTAAGTCCCAGATGATGTGTAGCAAATCTGCTACAGATACAGAGATTTTTTTCAGTACCTTTAGTCATAAATCTTGCATTCAGTCTGCTTCATATTTGTGTGATACTACAAGGAAATGTAACTACTTTTTTTTATTCCACT
This sequence comes from Pseudomugil gertrudae, assembly GCA_037177535.1. Lineage (NCBI taxonomy): Eukaryota > Metazoa > Chordata > Actinopteri > Atheriniformes > Pseudomugilidae > Pseudomugil > Pseudomugil gertrudae. The sequence continues at coordinate 11,447,531 of JBAMHV010000003.1, read as the reverse complement.
ACATTTATATGGTAATCATAGCTTTCTGGATGAAATATTAGAATAAAAACTCTTTATTTTTTATTTTCTGTTGTCAGAGTTGAACTGATTGAAGTATTTTAACCATATTTTACCAGGTGCAAGACTTTTTTTCTCTACTGCCGAATATACATTTTTCCTCATAGCACTTTGGCTGTGACGAAGCCATTACCTAGAACTGTACTTGGACTTTTTTGCTATGTTTTTTCTGTGCTGCTTATCTTCATCAGTTTTGGTTCAAAACGCTGTTTGATTTGTGTCGGGATTTCCTGTCGAGTCTGTTTTCTCTTTAAATCCACACTGTCTTGATCAAAGTCTTGCTCGTGCACAGAAGAATTGACGTCACCTCTGTGTCAGCTGGTTCTGCTAGACGGAGCTTGTGTTACACTTCCCTTCTTTGGTTGTCTCTGTAAAAGCATCGAGCTGCGTGTACCGGCAATCCCACTGAATTGTGAAAAAGTTTTCACTTCAGCTGCATGTTTTCTGCGTATCGTTCTGCTTGTTGGACTTGACTTGGCTGGAGCATGAAAACGAGGTGCTCTTCTGTGTCAGCCGTTGTGGTTACACATGTCCTAATTTGGAGAACACTAGTCACCTCAGTCATTTCCTTATTATGCTTTAATGAAAGTGGTTAGGTTTGTCTACGTGACAAGAGAAAGAAATAAAATGGTTGAATGTTTGCTCATGTGTTAGTATTTACAAAACTTTACTTGTTCTGTTTGCTTCATTTATAGACGTGCTTTATCAATGAGCTCCCACACAGTCATCAGTGTTTCTACAATGAGGGCTGAGAAGCTGGGGTTTATTCACTTCAACTATGGCAAAGGAAAAATGCTCCATTTGCAGAGTTACATTACGCTACATGCAAAGAGGAAACTATTGCATAGATGAATAAAGTCTGTTAATGGGCAGAGTAAATGGACACTGCTGCAGTTGGATTAGTTTATGAGACAGTTTTTAACATTAGTTGGTTTTCTCAGCTATTAGGACTTTGCAGCAGGTATGTGTAGACTGGCTAATCCCCTAAACAATTACTTTGGTATGTATATGCAAAAGGAGCTCTCGCTTTAAACATGACTGTTCTATAGCTTTAGTATTAGAACAGAGGTAGAGGTGGAAAACCAGTTCATTGTGCTGGCTTCACTGTTATAAGCACATAAAATAGTTTTGCTGGGTGTGACTTCATTGTTTCTGTAGTGAGGAAGTTGTGTATTATGTTGCTCTCCTTGTATCTGGCTACAAGGAAACATGATAATTTTACAGGTTCTACTTTCCTGTTTTGACATTTAACAGTATGTCTGTTTGTTTGGCCATTTTTGGTTAAATGTTTCCTATTTTAAATGCATTTTTTCTCTTATTTTATATGGAATATTTCCATACTTATTATGATGTTTTAGGATACTCTGCTTGTCTAAAACCCACTGACCTGCACAGAGTTAGTGTGTACTGAGGCCAGATTGAGGGGTATTTGGTTGAAGGTACAGATTTCATAGAGGAGCTATTGTTTGCCTGCCATATGGAGCTGGATTCCAGCCTCCCCATTTAAGAAGTTTTTATAAACAAATAAGTTTATTCCCAACTTAAAATAGACTTCAATGATGACTTTTTCCCAGTGGGGTTGGACAGGAGTCAGCTGTTGTAAAAGCTTATGTAGTTTCTTGTTTATAATATTGAAACAAGTTATTTTTTGTTTGTTTATATGCTGTTCCTTAACACACCTTTTTCTGGACTTGATGACCCATATGGTAAAAGACCAATAGCCTACACAGACGTCTCCTTTGCTTTTCCTGCCACTAAAACTTACCACGACCGCTTTTGCTAAAGAAAAAAAAAACACTCTTATATAAAATTAGCCTGCAGCACTTTTGTAATATTTCAGAGGGGAACATGTAGTCTTTTGAAAAAGGTTTCTCAGGATTGCTTTTTAATTATTGGGGGATTTTATTGTTTCTAGAAAATGTAATAAAAATTCCAGACAGTAAGCCTGAAGCTTGTTTTGAGTCCTTTAGAGGTCCACAAACTATTTGAACTTATTTTTTGGGTTTTCTCATATTTTAACCAGAGGGACATCTAAAAGAACACATAATTAGAGATAGAGATAAAAGGTGAACATTGGTATGGATTTCAGTGCACAAAGATTAGTCCAAATAAATAATGTTGCTTCACTACAGCTTAACACATAATTTAGCAACTTCTGAGATTTAGTAACAAATGTATTTAATACTGACCACGGGGAGTTCTCCAGTGCTCAGCCTTCAGTCGTCAGTGTGTCAAATGTCACTTATTCATTGGTTAATACTGCCTTACAAATAACATTTAGCTGTGTTTTTACTTTAGTACTTCAGAGTAGTGATTGTTAACAGCAGATCAAGATGATGAATCATCTTTGGATGAAATCTTTTTTCTTATGTGGATGTTTGTCATAGAGGTTTCTTGGCAGCCTTAACCCTTAAAGACCCATCCCATGGACAAGCGATAAGACAAGTCCAATTTTATTAATATGAGGTATTTAACTAAATATATTAAAATAGTATAAAATATTTTAACAATGTAGGGATATTTACCATTTATTACTACGAGATATGTCAAATTCGTATTGACTAATCTTCTGCTTTCTGGTGTGCATTAAGGGGCAGAAGACAAAAATCTGATTGTGTTTCTACAGAACAACATTTTTACCATAAAGTAATGCAAAATGTCTAAGAAATTAAATGTATCATATATGTCACGCCGGGCTCTTAACTGTGCATAAATGCCCAACCTGTGCTTCTGTGCTTCTGACTAGGTTTGATGACATTGACATTTATCCCCCACATTCCCGAAGTGTTGCTTTAACTGCTATTTCACTGAAAGTATTGTGAACAATACCATAATAATCTTAACGTAGAGTATTTGTTGATGCTGTTGAAAAAAGGATTTGTTTAAATGTATGTTTATAGATGGTGTGGTTACTAGTGCTGTCATGCTGTGCAGTCTTGAGGCAATTAAACCACGTTGATGCTATGCAACCAGCCAGACTGGTTTAAACCAACAGAAGGGCAGCACTGCTCTAATCATCTCTCTTTATAACGCTTGAGGCGGCTGTAGAATCTGAGATTGGGGAGAGCACAGGATCACTAAAAGTAAATGAATTTAGATTTCTGCTGAGGAATTCGGCATGAACACTATGAAGCCATGAAGTCAACCTCCTGTGTGTGAACAGCCAAGAAGACTGGTGTTGGTGTAATGGTGTGAGGAATGTTTTCTCGGCATGCTTTGAGCCCAATCACCTGTTTAAAGTGGTCTTTAATACACCACGCTGCTTACAGTGTCTGAAACGTGCTGTGTTACATTATATCACATTAATATTCTAACATCTTGACTGTAAAAGAAGGAAAGTTGAACGCCAGAATCTCCGAAAAGGCACCCCAAAGAGGATATCAGCAAAAAGACTACACAAAGGAGTGATTTTCTGTTTGTCTCTCTACTTCTTTAGCTTTGTGCTTTTATTTGTAAAATAAAAATAAACAGAACTTCCACAGAGAATTACATGTCCTCCCGAGGGAAGGATGTCATTTTTTTTTCTCCAATATGAGAAAACTCTGGTGTGAATAACTATAACAAAGAACCACAAGACTTAGACACACTAATCATGACTAGTAGGTGAGACATAAATCACATAAATAGTAAATGATGCTTCTTTTTATTCAACTCTGAATTTAACCCAAATATGCATTCTGAACCATTGGATTGATAATGTGAAAGTGTGTGTGTGTTTTTCACTTTAAAAAATCTGCATTTATAAGCTCTGCAGATTGTGGGGGACATTTGTTGTGTTTGGTTGGCAACATAACAGTAGATGTTTGTTTGAGGCATCTGTTTCTTTGTCTGAGAGGATATAGACAGCAGCATACCCCACAATGGTTTATTAACTTCTTGGTATGAGAAAAATCTCTACTAATCCAGTGGGCTCTGCTGAGCTCAAACCTAAAATGAATTTTGTATAAACACAGACAATAACATGAGTGGACCTGACGGTAACCTCGACCTGATACAGACAAAACTTGTT
>JBAMHV010000003.1:11424891-11442481 GCA_037177535.1 Pseudomugil gertrudae | reverse complement strand
ATGAATTTTGTATAAACACAGACAATAACATGAGTGGACCTGACGGTAACCTCGACCTGATACAGACAAAACTTGTTAGGAACTGTTATTTATAGTTGCTATTAACTGTTATATATTGTATTTTAATAGTTAAATACAGCACAAACCATTTTCATCTTCATTGACACTGATCATTTGAAGCTATGAATGAACAATACATTTAGATTTAATGGTTAGAGTTATGTAAAAAATGCACAGGGATGTACTTCATTTGGCATAAAACCAAAATATACACGCAGTAACGTCTTTGGTAATATCAGTATTTGTCATCAAACTGGTCAAGTAATAGAAGATAAGTGCTTCTGGTCAACATATAACAGCAACATTTCCACAGATATGTACTATAGCAGAGTAAAGAGAGATAACGTGTTTAAAAAAGCATCAGTCAAACCTCAAACTGTTGAGAAGTGCTTGGAAAAAAGGATGGAAACAGTTTCATCCAACTATTTCTAACCAATGAAGGAGATGATTCTAAAAAAAAGTCCTCATAGCAGTTTGCTTATTTAGGTGTTGGTCTTACGCCCTTTGATTCATTTAGTTGATCTAACCTTAACCCTTCCTTTAGTCTAGAATATTTTTAACACTGTTTTTTATCGCATGTTGTTCTTAAGCTGTGCTGATGATAAAATTAGAGAACAATAAAATATCATTACAGTGAATTACAGTAAGGCATGCTTTGTGCGAGCAGTTTGCATTAATGCCTCTGTTTAGAATGTGACATACAGAGGAGTCTTTAGGCAAATCAAACCTTCTATCCTACTGAAACATGACATGCTGGTGACCTTACTTTTTGCACTTGTGCTTTGTCTTCTTAGTAAAATGCCAGGTTTAAGGTGAAACTGGACTCTTTGATGACATTAACGCCTCTGCATCTCGTTTTCTCTTGTAGCAATTAACATTTACGTTGCTGATGAGCGTCGGGGCCGCTGTGATTAGCTCCCTGCAGTTTGGCTACAATTCAGGTGTCATCAACGCACCACAAAAGGTGAGATATATCACATATGATGTTCTGTTTGTTGTTTCCAGCACCCACTGGAGTTTCTAAAATAGCCATGCACTTACTATCATACCCAGAGAGCACATCTTCATACATGTTTTTCAGATTATATCTCCCTGAGTGGATTAAAGCTTGTTGTGGCATCTAATATTATTGGTTCTGTAGTTCATGCAAGCAACATATATGTATAAATGACTGCCTTAGGGCTGGCTGTCCACTCTTTGTTCAGTTTGAGATGGATAAAGGTTAGGAGGTGAGATAATAATAGTAGCATTTTGTCCTTAACAAGTCCAAGGACATTTGTAGTAGCAGAGTGTGCAAAAGAGAGTTTCTTTGCCCAAAAATGGATGTCCTCCGATCAGCAGCCGGCTGGGAAATGGCAATGAAGTTTAGGAGAAATGAAATGTGGGGGTTGGACAGCTGCTTATCCCCATAACAAAACATGATAATGGAAAAGATTTTTCTGTGCCCCAGATGGACCAGTACCGCAGGGTTTCATTAACAGACAGGTAGAGCAAAGCATTCATTTCCTGAGGAATGTCGTCATTTTATCACGTGCAAACAAATACGGTCTGCTGGGTTTAGTTTGCTCTGAAAAATAACCTGTGGCTACACAGCTGTCTTCCCAGTGCTCACATGTGTGTTGTCAGACAAGCTTTTGTCCTTTACAACCTTTGACATATGCAGAGGTCTCAGTGTGCCGACGAAGGAGCATCCCATTGTGATCTGTAGTCACAGCTGTTTACTGTGGGGAAAGCCTTGTTTTAATATGAACTGCTCGCAGATTATCGTTACATTGTCAAGGCTATCCTGAACTTTGATGAGAAAGATCCTGTCTAAATAAGAGCAACTTCTATCATGTTTCAAAAAGAAAAGAAAAAAAAACAGGTTAAGATGTTAAATATATTCTATAGAAATTAATGCATGATTCACAGTTTGTTCCTTTGTTTAATGTTTTATGTTTATTGCTATTCTAGTCTACAGTCATTTAAGAGACACTTTTCTCCAAAGCGATGTACATCAGAGGATAAAACAACACAGCAACAAAACAAACAATAAGAGACGGCATAGATAAGTGACAGTCGGCCTGCTGCAGGTCTAGTTAGAGACAAGTATTGTTCTGTAGTGCTGGAGGCAAACATTTTTTTGTACCTAACATCATAAGTGTTTCATTTTTTGCTGTTTAGGGTCATTAGCTGATCTGGTTTGATTAGCTCATTCACCTCATCTGTTAGTCCCTGTGTATTTAAGCTCTGGGTTTTCAGTTCCTCCTTGCCAGTTTGTTCTTCCAGTCTTCTTTTCTTATATTTTTCTTCAAGTTAAGTCAAGTCTCTGTTGCATCAACCTGCCTCCCACCTCTATTTTTAGCCTGTATTTGGGTCCAACGCCACCGTTCACGTGACACTTAAGTTTAAAAGAAGGCTTTCAAAAACTTAAGTATTGTTTGATAATAGGCTCTAAAACCTGAACATTTTCTTAGGAAACTGAGGAAACCATCACTGCCAGCTATGAACTGTATTTCCCTGACCTCTAAAGTCACTGAAGATAGAAAAAGCACAACACAATCTTTGCAGATTCGAAAGGAAGCTGTTTTATCAGGCATTAAAGAGTTAACATATAACAGGAGAAAAAGAAACTTAATAAAAGATGTAATATCACCATGAATAAGATTTAGAAAAGAATTAGTTATAGAAAAAAAAAGTTGTCCAGAAGTTAAAGTGATATTTTTTATCCTAAAATGAAAAAACCCACTCATTTATAAACTTATGAACAAAAAGCCCTGATCAAGGCATTTGTACGTTGGCATACAAAGAAACTGAGACGTTGGGCTTTTATGAACACTTAGTAATATTTCCCTAAAGAACACCACGGTACACAGCACATGCACAAAGTCAAACCCAGTATGGGGCTGAGGCGTGTTGATTCTGTGTATATGTGTTCTTTTACTTGCAACGCTAGTTTAAACATGTCCTCTTGACTTCATACTGCCTCCCCCATTCCTAGACACACACACACACACACACACACACACACACACACACACACACACACACACACACAGGCACATTCAGGCTTAAGCAATGCCACATTCAAAGCATTACTCTGTACATGCTCAGCATGGATTCAAGTCTTAGATACATATAAAATATAAAAACCTATTCACTTTAATTTGACTGAAACAAGCTGATCTCAGAGTACTTCAGATTATCACCAGAACTTCTTTCCTCTGTTTGTCTTAGTGTGATAAAAGCTACATTGATGCTGCTGCTGCTGCCGGTGCTGCAGGCCTTGTACTGTGTCTCTGATTAGATACACCCCTTCAAGGGCCTTGTTTCGGCTGTCTTCTTCCTCCTCCTCCTCTTATTGCATGTGTGCCAGATCAACTCCTTAAAATATTTCAGCATGTTCACTTTATATATACATATAATATAGTTATTTTTTATGCAGATATTTTTGAAACACAGGGACCACAAACATTTATTAATAGTAGCAGTGAGATGTGTTTTTCCCCCTTTTTACACCAAACGAGTTGGCAGTCTGTTTGACGCTAGTTTCAGCAACAAGAAGCATGAATAGACAACTGTTTTTCATTGCGTACTCAGAGCCAGCTGGCATTTTGGATGGTTCTGTCTATTACAAGCCACAAACCAGTTATGCAACCTTTCAAGGCCCACCATGCAACAACTAGTCAGGGGGGTTGTTGTATAATTTTAGACTATGAACATGTGAAAACATAAAAACAAAATGAATCTGTAGCTGTATAGTTTATCTATCTGTCCTCCACCAAATATTCAACAATGCACAGTCAGGAAGTAGATGGAGCCATTCAGAGCTTTCATATCTCATTAAATAACTATTTATACACTGATATTGTTGTCACCTCATGTTACTGCTGTGCAAACACATGTTTTATGTAAAATCATCAGTTAGCCATACAAAAATAAACAAATACAGATAGTAGACAGTTGTTACATATCCTAGTTTAAGCAGGCAAACTATTAAATAGGAAAAATATACCTAAAAACTAGGAGTTAGGTTCTCCATTATCTTCTGTTCTACATGATCAAACTCAGAAATGTGTTTTTATAAATAAAGTGTAAATGTGACAGGATGAAGGTCATTGGCAAGGTACAGTATATGATAACATGCTTAGGCTATCACCAAGCGAGGTCTTGTGAGTGTAAGTTGGTGTGACCCAGGCGCTGTGGTCACAGTGTCAGAGTATATATATGTGCCCCTCCATCACAGAAAGCCCTGGATAAGTGATAGCCTCTGTCTTTAACTTCACCAGGACACTACTGAGTTTTTAATTCTACTCATTCTCACTGAGCTCGAGTACATTCAAATCCCTGCTGTGAGACACAATAGAGTACCAGAGTGACGTTGGTTTATGATATTGGTTTGATGCTTGACTTTGGGTGGTGACCTTTCAGAGTTTCATGACTCAGATACTCTCTGTCTCCATGACACTTGCATAAACAGAGGGGGGTGTTGGCATGTAAGCTGCGTTACCAGCATTCCTGGGCGTATTTGTCAACAGAGCTGTCTGTGGTATGACTTAGTGGGGGAAGGGGAAAGAAAGTTGACACCAAACTGGGACTGGCACACTTCCTGGTATGGCCGGTAAAATGGTAAGGTTATGCAGGGTTGCCACCAGCTGGCCAATGCTCTGCAACACTGCTCTGTTTTTGGCCCGAGCTAGAGCCAAAACATCAAGCACATGATGTGACTTTGAAGCACTTGTGTAACTGCAATGATCGCATTACAGTGGTGACAAAATGTTTTACTTTCCATGTCAGATACTTTCCAGGTTCTGATCCCGGCTGTGTGTAATTACATAACATTGTAATTGGGGATTATATTTACTTGTTGGCAAAGCCCCTTCAGATGGAATGTAATGTGTATTTTTTTTTTTTACAAAAAACTAAATGTCTTTTGTTTCTGGCAGATTATAGAGCAGTTCATCAATGAGACCTGGTCTGACCGCTACCATGAGTATATCAGCAAAAGCTACCTCACTGGTATCTGGTCCCTTGCTATAGCCATCTTCTCTATTGGCGGCATCTTGGGCGCATTTTCTGCTGGGCTCTTTAACCGCTTTGGAAGGTGAGCAATAGATAAAACCCTTCATAGTTAAAAGCATAAAATTTGCCAAAAGAACTTCAGCTTGGGTTACTGTTAGATTCAAACTCCAAAAAAAGAAACGATTTCTCTCGTCTCATGCTGCAAACAAGCATTTATTCAGGTGACGCAGACCACACAGAAAGCAGCAGAACAATGTTTTTATTGAGACACATCAGTATAAGAGCAGCATGCGATCAAACTTGGTGTACTTTGCTTGGAGGGAAACTACTGATGTGTAATGTAAAACATGTAACTTGATCTCTCTTTGCAGGAAAAACTCAATGCTCATGGTCAACGTTCTGGCTTTTGTTGGAGCAGCGCTGATGGGCTTTTCAAAGTTAGCCAGCTCCTGGGAAATGCTCATCATTGGCCGTTTTGTGATTGGCTTCTACTCCGGCCTGTCCACAAGCTTTGTTCCCATGTATGTGGGTGAGGTCTCACCAACATCCCTACGTGGCGCCCTGGGCACCTTACACCAGCTCGGCGTTGTCATTGGTATCCTCATCGCACAGGTGAGTTATCAGAAGATGATCCAGCAGATTTATTAGCATAATTCTCATATGGTTTCAGTTACACATGTCCAATAAAAAGATGTGTAGATGGATCATCATGTCTGTGTTGATTTTAGGTGTTTGGATTGGAGAAGATCATGGGCAACGATGACTTGTGGCCTTTTCTCTTGGGCTTCACCTTCATCCCTGCTGTTATCCAGTGTATAGTCATGCCTTTTTGCCCCGAGAGTCCTCGTTTTCTACTCATCAACAAAAATGAAGAGAACAGGGCCAAAACAGGTGGGTTCAAATACACAGGATTTAACAGAAATTTGCAGTCTGTATTGGTATGAACAGTATAAGAACATAAAAAGTCAAATGTTTGATGACTAAAAGCCATAAACGGAAGTTTTTAAAAAATTATTTTTAAATGATTTTTTTGCACATTTCAGTTCTGAAAAAGCTCAGAGGCACCACAGATGTGGGTGCTGACATCCAGGAAATGAAGGAGGAGAGCCGGCAGATGATGAGAGAGAAGAAGGTGACCATTGTGGAGCTTTTCCGCTCAAACCTTTACCGCCAGCCCCTCCTGATCGCTGTCATGCTGCATCTCTCGCAGCAGCTGTCTGGCATCAACGTCGTGAGTTTGGAGTTCTTTATATTTTTCCATTGATATTCTAAAAACATGAGATTTTAAAGAACTACAATAGGATTATCTGAAGATGTGCTAAATGTACCATAATAAAAAACTGTTTGCTTTTCTTTTTTTAGGTGTTTTACTACTCAACACTCATCTTTGAGAAAGCAGGAGTGCAGCAGCCTATCTATGCCACCATTGGAACTGGAGTCGTTAATACTGCTTTTACTGTTGTATCGGTGAGTAAAATTAAGATGTATAACTTTAAGTGCAGATACAAATCCAAAAAAAATGAGGAAAGAAAGAAATATATAATGCTATGGCAATACCCCTTTGGTATTATTCACTCATTTTATAAGGACATGGGTACTTGAGTCCCTTCATCTTGTTTATCTTTTATTTATTTTTTTGTTAGCTGTTTATTGTAGAACGGGCAGGTCGCAGGTCCTTGCACCTTGTAGGTCTGATGGGAATGGCTTTGTCTGCCATCTTGATCACTATTGCCATGGCGCTGTTGGTAGGTCCACCTTTTAAACAAACATTACAATAACCTTTGACTTGGATATGTAGTATTTGTAATATGTAATAATCTGGTATTTGTGGGTTTTTTCTGTCTTTTTTTATTCCTGCAGGATAAAGTCAGCGGGATGTCTTATTTGAGCATCGTGGCCATTTTTGCCTTTGTTGCCTTCTTTGAGATTGGACCGGGTCCTATCCCCTGGTTCATTGTGGCAGAGTTGTTTTCACAGGGACCCAGGCCTTCCGCTATGGCTGTAGCTGGTTTTTCCAACTGGACTGCCAACTTCATAGTGGGAATGGGCTTCCAGTATGTACAGGTGAGCAGAGTTTCTGGAATTATCAGTAAGGTAACAAACCATCTGTAAACATATTAACATCAAATCTAAATATTTATGTGAAGTCACGTTCAGAGTTGCCCTCTGGTGGCCAGATGAGGATCTGTAATTGTTTTAAAACAAAAGTTGTCCCCTTGTGATAGACTGGTAACTCATCCGGGGCATGCCTTGCCTCTCATCTAGTAGCAGCTCGGATGGGCTTTTAGCTTTAGAAGGGAAACATTCAGATATTCTTCCACCAAACACACTCTTTCTTTCACACAGTTATGTATTGACTTGGTTTGAGAAGGAAGGACTGATGCAGTGAGGATGCGCTTGTGTCGGAGACGTGCTTGATAGCTGTTGCAATATTGATTTCTTAAAACTGAGCTATCATCAGTACATGAACAGCAGTTTATGCTCTGTTATCAAGGCAACTAGAAAAAGTTTCTTTATAATGCACTGCCTGAATTAGATTCATGATTTCAATGTTTATAAACTTGAAAACATTACCACAAGGTGAGCCAAATAACTGCTGGAACATTGATTAATCTGTTTATCTCCCTAATAAGTCAAGAAATTAATCTCATTGATACATAACAAGTCTCAGATCAAATTGTGCTTCTTTATCAAATATGCAAATGGAAGTTACCCCGTATTAACCGTTTTCTCTTTGTGTGTCGTCACAGGAGTTCTGCGGTCCCTACGTCTTTATCATTTTCACGATTCTGCTGCTTGTGTTCTTCGTCTTTACTTACTTCAAAGTGCCTGAGACCAGAGGCCGGACATTCGATGATATTGCTTCCGGCTTCCGTCAGGCATCTGCCATGGGAGCAGAAAAGCACTCGCCGGAGGAGCTCAACAGCCTTGGAGCTGATTCTCAGCTCTGAGTGCCTGTCGGGTTTCTGACAAACTGTCTCACAAACTGAGGGTGAACTGGAAGGGTTTACCATCTAGATGTAAACAGATCCAGCTGTGTCATCATTTTCACTCTATTACCACATTTCTGGTGCCGTCACTGAACCGATATCACCGCTATCACCTTTTAAATGTGGAGAGAAGAGATAAATATAGATAGGGAGGGTTTTTCATGATTTTTTTAAGAAGGAAAAAGTGTACCTGGATCAATTAGTGTCCCTTTTTAATACTTTTTTCTTTGAGTATATTACAGATATGTTCTTTTTTTTCCAGCATAGTAAAGTTTTGATCTCGTTACAGACTGCTGTAGCTGTAGAAATAAGTTCACTGTACTTGTGGAAATACTTATTTTTATTGGTTGTACTGTAAGACTATCACTGTAGATTCCAGCACTGTCGAAGCTACTTTTTCTCTCCACCAGATGGTGCATCATCTTTACAAAAGGCTGGTATGTTCCACAATATATATGACATTTTTTAATGACATCCAGAGGTTTGTCATATTTAATACTCATTTAACCTTTTTCAAAAGTAGATGTTTTATACATAAAAATGTATTTTTTATAGAATATATTTAATGATGAAGACACAAATCTATCTATAAATGGGGAGGTTAATTCTTCATTCCTGTTCTTTTCCTGCTCACCATTCCTTTTGTACAGCTAATGATATTAATGTTTGAAACAGGGAGCTGTATCTGCATAGGTCAGTATCAGGTTGGTGAACTTGGTAATGAAATTTACATAGAAAGTCATCTGCTTAATTTACAGCCACACATTCACAGTTTTTTTAAAAACAAGAAAAGTGCCTGTCTGAAGCCATCAAGCCACTTCAGCCTTTTACCTGTATCACTGTGGAACAGTTTGAGGTCAGAGCGACCCCATCCAGACTGTCAGTTTCTGTCATTGGAGGTGTTTTACTGTACCGGCGTAGCCTTCAGAGTTTTCTGAATTTTTTTCATAGTTACGGGCTGCGTGCTGTTCCTCTGTGGACATGAAGCAGCAAAAGAAATAAAGTGGAGCAAAAATAAATGCCAGCTGGTGGAGGAGTTGTCCTGAAGGTGATTGTCATCAGTCTTGTCTGAAACCACCAGCAATCCTTGCAGTTCATAATGTCCACAAACGTGGACTCTTGTTGCCTTGGTGCAAATGCTCCGTCTCACCTTTAGTACTGAATTCCACGTTTTTGTGTAGTTTTCTCTTTTATAACTATATTCTGTACAGATGTTGGTATTTTGCCTTGCTGCACAAGCTGCTGTCTATCAATGCTGTATCCCCTTGTTGAACCCATCTTCTTAGTGGGTGCACCGTCTGAGGAAAATTAATCTGTCCAGCAGCACTTTATTATCCACATTTTTTTAACCCAGTGTGAATGGTTAGTTAGTACAGGTAGGTTAAGTAATGCTGATGTTTTACTTTGTTTTTAGTTGTTATTTTTCTTCATGCTAATAATGTATTGAACTGTGTCATCTGTTAATATCCTGGTTTTGTGTGCACAGACCGGCCAGTCAATCATGAATTATAGCAATAACCAGATAGACACTGATCTAACTTTTAGTCATTCCAGAATGGGTTCATTTGTATGTATAGCTGATCTTACAGATGTCTTTTTTGCCGTTTTATGGCTGATTTGCACTGTAACATACACTCTATGCCTTTATGTGACTTTTACACCACAAGGTTTACTCCTTCACACTGACTGATATCTGTTACTCTCATCAAAAACTGTATTTATATGTGTAAATTCACAAATTTCGGGCATTGTTCTATGTATGTAACCTGTGATGTTTTCATGGGACAAGAGGGTCTAAAGACGGGATAATATATAAAACACGATTAAGTCTGGATAATAAATGTTAACCTGCCTTCCCTTTTTTATTCCGTAGATAAACTGTTAATATTGTAGAGCTGAACATCTTTATGCATCTTTCTCTCTTCTGTTGACTTCTGACATGATACTTTTAAGATATTGGTGTGGTCTTATAATTTATGTAAGTTTTGACATGTAAAGATTTATTAGTGTTTTAATTTTAGTGCACAGACTATTTTAATGTTTGTAATTTAAAAAAGATGTGCAAGGAGTTGGAACGTTTTCCTCTGTTGGAAATGTGAATTGTGATGGATGATGCTTTTAATGGCTCATGAGACTTGAGTAAATGGTTTATCAACTGAATAAAAGAAATCACACAGAAATCAGTGAAGTGTTTTAGGTTTGTGCTAGTTATTTGATATAAAATGTATTCATTATCATTATAAAGACATTCATTGTTAAAACTCAACATCACAAACTCACCAGTCACTTAATTATCTCCCTTTACCTTCATCCATTGTGGCATACATGAGCCATGCTCAGGAGCTGAGCTATGCCTCACCCACACCTCTCTTCATCTTGCGAGCCTTCTTAACACTTCACTTCCACAACTGTGTTTAGTTTTCTTGACCCTTCATTTACCCGTTCTCTCATTCGTTCTCTCCCCCATCATCCATCCAGTCTTGCCTCTTACATTCATTTTTTGTCCATCCCTCATTTTCTCATCCATCCTCCACTCCTCCCATCTCAGCCATCGCCTCCTTCCTTCATCCGTCATCCCTGTCGCTCCCTCTTTTCTTTCCTCTTTATCGCTTCATACCTCCATTTGACCTTTGTCCTTCTTCTCTTTTTCTCCCCTTAGCAGCACTTCTGTCTTTTCTGTCCCTCTCTGTGTAATTAATCCCTTTGTTCCTTCTATCATATTTCTTTTTAGGTACCAGATGGGGGGGTTTTGTAAAAAATCAAGATGCGACCCCCACACCTCGAGTCACTTCCAACTGGCTGACCACCTACTTCAACAACTCTTGTCACATATGCATATTAAATCACTTCCAGCTTGGATCGTAATGTTGTGGTCTTTGTGAACAAGATATTGGGAACATTTGTTTTTAGATATTGCAAAATACTCCATCATGGATCTTAGAATTCACAAACACACACACACACATCCCTACAACACCACTTAGCAGTGAGGAATAACAGCACAAGCAGCACAAGGCAAGGCTATTTGTACCTATTTGTTTGGTTAAAAAAGCAGAGGGCAATAATAGGCCAGGCAGTATACATGTACATCCACTTTTATTATTTATTTGTGTAAAATTATCTGTGTGTTCAGAATACACACATATGCAGTGATATTCATCTGGACCCTGGATAATTTGCCAATTCAACATGCAGAAGTTCATACTCATACATGATTGATTCAGAATCACCAATAAACATAATTTAGAGGTTTTTGAGCTGCAGAGAAAAAAGGTTGTTGACTGCTATAGTGCCACAGTGCTGAGAAGACTGTTGATCACACAGAGATGTTCTTTATATGCATGCACACAACTGAATAAAAGACACCTGAAAACAAGCCATGTGGACTTTAGCTAAACACGAGGTCGTGTCACAGTGAAGTGGAGGGGGTGTGTCATCTTATACCTCGGTCAAGTTCTAGACTTAGCTTCTACAACAGGATTTGATCAAAGAACCATCTTACTTTGAGAAGAAATGGCAAAACATACCATCGCCCTGTCCTATGTTAGCGATAAATTTGTTGTTTACTCATACAAATGAGTAAATAAATAAATTAAAAGAGTGACAAGGATGAGATACAACCAAATAGTTTAGTCTGGCAATGTGACATCACTTGACCCTTAAATCTCAGATTTTGTTTTCAATCCCAACATATTAAAAAAGGAAATAATTAATAGGACTGAGAAAACCAGCAAATGGAAGGGTTCAGTGTACAAACTGGATTCTTTTTAATAATCTCTGTGACCTTTTATGATTATCTGGTATCTGGTTCATATGACCTCTGGATTCAGTCAAAACGCAGACAAACACCACTGCATGCTTCCTGTTTTAACACAATCAAAGGTTAACATTTTCTGCAAGGTGTTAAAGTACAGTTATAACTCCAAGGAAATGGGATATTTTGTTTTATTTACCCCATGTTTTCTGTAAGAATGTGAAAAGAAAATTAACCATTGCTGACCTCTGTGGATAACTGTGGAATTAATGAGATGAGGGACACACTTCGGACGGGGGCATCGCCTGAGCTTTGGACCTTTTCTTTGATATCTATTAAAACTCAAAACCAAAAGCTGTTACTTTATTTAATCTATTGTTTTGTTCACTGCAGAGTGGCACATAAGCAAACATTAAAGTGTAATCATTATTCATTATTTGTGACCTTTATGATTTAAACTGATTTGCGAGTACTTGCAGCGAGCAAACACCTAAAACATATTTTAAAGTTCTGCTCTCTTCCTGTGAATTTTAAACACCCCTCAAGGTTGCAGAAAGCCATATACAGACTAATGAGATGCAGGAGAAGCGCTGGCAAATGCTAGCATTTGAATATGTTTGATCATGTCCTGCCACATGAGCGATTACAACAGCGACAGCAAGAACATCCAGGTGGAACAAAACAGTACATGGGAATCTTGGTGTAGCGCCCATATCTCCGTCTCCTGTTATTATACTGCACATGTAAATCCATTTTTCTGTTTGACCAGTGGGATCGCAATTTCAGAGACATATTTATGCAGAAAAACCTGTAACCTGGCTCCAGGTTCTTTCTATTGATTTAAAGGAGAGGAAAGGGATCAAAATCCACAGAGCAGCAGGAGTTATGCTGCATGCAAGATAAAAAAGACACATTAACAAGCAAATTTATACAATTCTATGGATCACCTTAGAATCATGCATGTGTAGGTTTTATAACCAATGGACCCTGTGGGCTTGCTTGTCTTTCTTTGTTCCCCAATCTCACAGTGTTTTGCGGCATACAGGCTTATAGACAAAACCGGGTGGTCTGGAATTTTACTAAAACTTATATTTGTACAGAATACTCCTATTGCTGGAACAAATTGGGTTAATCCAGGTAAAAATCAGTAGAGTTGGAAAATAACCATGAAGGATGAAACAACAGTGATATGGCATATGTAACCCTGCTGAAAATCCATATTACATAACTCTGGAGGATATTTTTTTAATATAAAATCTGTATCTGTTTTCTATACAGAGATGTTAAATTCACGTGCAGTCCAAATTACAGCTGCAAGAAGTATTACAAGAACCTAAATAGTGATAAAATTAGACACAGATGGAACTGATATATTATGGTTGACAAGCTGACAAATCAGAACCCATGATTGCGAACTTAAGACTGACTACCGGTACACAACATGCAACAAAAGCTAATTCACAAGGCATGGATGTGTCAGGAGAGTTTATCAATGATCTCACTGCATATAAGAGATGTTCACGTGTGTATAAAATTTGTTGTGATAGAATATGAGTGTCCACAAACTTATAAGATAAAGTGAAATATACAATCCATCAAATGACTTTGAGCAAGAGTTTTGACCTCTATTTGCTCTGGGACATAACTTTTAGCAGACACAACTCAGAGTGGAAGTTTTACAGGGTAGTGAACATCAAACAAGTTGATTCGCCTCATTTGAAGCAAATGTCAAAGTGAGAGAGGGCTGAGAGAGTGAGAAGTCTGAGCAAGAAAGAAGGAAAGTTATGATAGTTTAGATAAATCAAACTGCATCAGCTTTGTGACTGACAAGCATGATGGAGGTTCAGTGATTGTTTGTTTGTTTTTTTCTGGTGTTCCCAGTCAGAATCAAGCTGTCGCCTCAACCATGAAGTTCCAGACTGGAGCATCTAAAATCCTGACACAGTTTTTCTGAGGGTAATTGCTGTTTCACTACAGGAGCTGTCTGGAGGTGGCACACCTAAAATAGATGAAGCATCATTAGCCCCAATCATCAGCAACGACTTTGGCAGTGGTGCAGTCAAAAACCAAAGTTAACAATTTAACTCTTATATGCATTTAATAACAGTGAGAACAAATGTATATTTTAGCTTCTTTAAATATCAGTATGACCCATTGATAAGGACAGGACTTGTATTTAGACATTTTTCCAATTGTTTTTTCTCCACAGAGCCTGGAGTTGTTCAGCTTGTCGTCACAGCTGGGGCAAGTGACAGAATAAATGTGATTTTATTTAGGTGAAAATAAAAAGAAATAGCCCCTGGGTCTGAAGGGTTATGAAAAAAAGGAAAATATCAAAACTCTAGTCAACTGAAAGTAAGCAAAATGTATCCTGTGGAGAAAATACTGCTTACTACCGTAAATGTTGTAGTTAGAAAGCTGTATATGCAACACGCACACACACACACACACACACACCCACGCACACACACACACACATATATATATATATATATATATATATATATGTCTAAAAATATAAAAAAGTGAAGTAAGTAAGAAAGAAAATAAATAAAGAAATCAAATCCACTACACAGTAATTTAGCAAACAATTAAAAGAAAAAGGGAAACAAACAAGTGTTGAAAAAGTGGCAAATGACCACACACAAGCAATGGTTGCTTCAGTATGGCTGAGAATATATTATTAAAGTCAACGATGAGGAAAACCAAATAATGATAGTTAGAAGAGCTAGGAAGAAGAAATGAACTATCTGATTTGTCTGAGTGTCCTTTTGATGTGCGTGCGGAAATTAAATTATGTCACATCTGATGACTAGAGGGATGAAAAGGACATCCATCATTAATGCTGTAAAGTTTATGCTCAATATGTAACTGCAGAAGTTTTCTGTGTGCTTTGATTGTGTGAAGTGTCTTCTGTTCAGAAGCTAAGTCACACCAGTTTATATAGTACTGCTCAGCTGTGGTCAAACTCCAGGAAAATGAGGATGCAGTGGTCACAGCAAGCCTACAATCACATTTTAAAAGTTTTAGTCAACCCTCTGAAAATTTGCTGTTTTACTTTATTACCGAGACAACATTGACAAAATCAGTTTTTAATGTGTAAAAAATGTCATTTTTAGTGTTGTCATCTTAGACTTGTGTCTGCAATAAAGTTTTTAAAGGTTTTTACTTAAACAACATAATTATATAAACAAAATGACTAGACTTCTGACGCATGGAAATAAGTTCTTAGTGTAAACAAAGAAAAATAAGAAAGAATTCAAATACCTGAATGTTGTACTGATGATTATGAGGACAAACAACAAAAGAACAACATGTCTTGTTTTTCCTGTGGTCAGGGGTTGAGACCTTGTTGTTGTTATTATTGATCCTGTGGGGTGCTCATTACTCTGATACCCTTGGTGCTTATGGTGCACACACCCCTGCTAACCTTCACCACAGGAGTTGGTTTCTCTGTGGCGCTGTTCCACAAACACCATGGCATGGGAGAGGCACATTTTTATTTGCATTTTTTTATTTTACTAATACCCTTTATGACTTTGAGTACTTCAAGTACTACATCAAAGGTGTGAAACAGCATAATTAAGAAATTATTAAGAAAGAATTGAATAGTACTTTGTAAAAGCCTAATGGGAAATGATGCAGTCTAATCAGTCAAATTTACTGAGAATGAATAAATAAATCAATTAAAGAAATATAAAGTAAAAAAAGGAGTCGACAAACTGTTGGATCTGTAACAGAGATACCAGCATGAATGTGTTGCAGATGATGATATTATAGACAGGAGTGTAGTGTTGTATAATCTACACGTGGCAAACAAAATAACCCATAGGAGTCAAAATAATAACCGTTAGTTCTCGTTTTGGCAACATGTCCAGGATTAAACCATCTGATGTTAACAAATGCTGCAGAGCTCCTCTACAATGTTTTCTACTCCATCTAAAGCTGTCTGCTGATATATGTGACACGTGAGAGTCCTGATTATGTTCCTGTAACCAAGTCTCACTCAAGCACACTGGTCTTTAATTTACCAGTTTCACATCCCCCATAAGGGAAGAAATGATTTCAACTTCCTCATTCTTGCTCTCCTTACTGCTCAAGTCCTAACTGTGACAATTTTTAAAAAAATCCTGCCTATAGGATCTTATTTCATAGATTACCTGGGCTTTGGAAAAGCATATCAGCTGCTTCTGCCTTTAAACAACTTCCCAAATAAGATTTTCCTCACAATTCAGTAAAAATCTAGAAAAGATACAATATGACTGGGAGTGCTGGCGACAAACTGCCACACCGAGCTACATAAAGCTTGAAGAAAGTGGAAATTAGGATGGAAAAATGACTCAATTATAACAGCAACAGCAATTTGTATTCAATTCAACAAGCTGTGCTGCCAAAGGACAAATTGTGGATGTCTAGATTAAAAAATCAATATGTCTGCTGCATAATTCTTTATTATCAAAGCCCAGCAAATCATCTAGCATCTATTTTACACTTAGTCAGCAAAGAAGACATTATGATGAAAAGGATTGGGGAAATCCACAAGACTTCCCTTTTGTTGTTTGGAAAGGTTTAAGGTTGAGATTATTTAAAAATAACTCCATTATTTATATCAGCATGAGCTGTTTGTCTGGCAAATACCGTGAAGACAAAATACTAATCAAATACCTTCCTGGAATACTAAAATGAATTCATGAGGGTAGGATAAGCAACTGCATGCTGCTGCAGAAAGCAACTGGAGGTGGAAGATATGGCAAGGAAGTGGGTGTATCGCAGCAGGTGTCGGCGAATTGCAAGGTATGATCTCTGGTAAAACGTCCTTGAGAAAAGCATAAGCCCCCCAAACTGATGCAAACTGAGGCAAGACTAGGCAGAAATGTTAAGTTTATCTGAAAGGACCCTCCCACACTTAATAGCCCTGTCGCCTAGAAACAATCTTCATCTGCTAAGCAATTTGTGTTCCTAATTACATTTTATTGTAAAGGATGACGTTTCAGTACCTGCGCACAGCTTTGTGGGTGCAAGGCAAGAAGGGTTATGACTTTAGAAATTATCTCTCTCTGCAGGTTCTTTAATAAATGAGCTTAAAAAAGGAATTCTAATAAAATAAATAAATAAATGAAGCTCAGTATTATCTCAAATAGACAGCTCAGGATAAACATGCCACTTATTTTTAACATCCAGCCGCTTTATCAGAATAATTAAAAAACTTGTATGTAAATGATTTAGTCTTCATTTAGCCAGCTATGCAGTTTGTGCACATAACGATATCAACACGAGCACAAGCAGCGCTTGCTTTAGAGGCACTCCACAAATGATGGAGAGAAAATCAACCTCAAAATCTTTCTCTCGACAGCAGCTGTTAGCACTTAAGTCTTTGTTCTGCAAATCCCTCAGAGATGCCGGATAGCTCGGGATCAAACATCCTCGTGCTCAAGTGGTCTTAACCACCTATTCTTTGGGATTTTATTTTCAAGAATACAAATGCAGAGACTGTCATTTACATCTGACAAGCAATGTTTACATTGCAACATGTAAACTTGTTGAAAAAAGACAAACAACACAGATGTGATGCTGTAATTCAATTCAATTCAATTCAACTTTATTTGTATAGCGCCACTTCATGACAGTGTCATCTCAGGACGCTTCACATCTTATTTGAGCCAATTCATCAAAATAGCCTATGTAAGGGAAACCATAAGATTGCATTAAATATTGACTTTGATGCAATCCCCAGCCTGAGCAAGCATTAGGCGACAGTGGGAAGGAAAACTCCCTTATAAGAGGA
>JBAMHV010000003.1:11373593-11392271 GCA_037177535.1 Pseudomugil gertrudae | reverse complement strand
CATCCAAAATTTTATTCCACGAACAAAGTCTGGCACTTTAGTAAATTTAAGACATTTTGCTGATGAAGAACAAATATTTGTTATTCCTCATTGTCTGAGTTTTTTGGGTTCTGATGTGTTTTAATTGTTGGTTTCTAGTTTTCACTGTGTCACATCAGTTTAATTCTGGCCGTTGTTACTTTGCTTCCTGTTTACTTGGCAGTTTGCAATTATATTCTGTGGGATTTTCTTGCTGCTCTTGTACCACAACAAATTTTCAGTTACTGAATGTAACACCTGCTCTGTTACTGATCCAACTTTATTTACTGCCAGGACCTGGTTGAAACTAAATTATTTTTTACTTGTTCTTCTTCTCTCCTCCATCACCGACCCCTCACCATCCACCCCACACATTCGCTTTATCACTGAGTTTCTTTGTTAATTTTTAGAAGGTTAAGTTCAACCACAAAACCTAATTATTGATTCTTCATAACCATTTAATGTTAGTTCTGAAGTCTCAGTAATTTCTTCAAATAAGACACTGGAGGTTCAATAAACAGTCAAACAGGATGAATCTGCACTGGCTATTATCTACAGCGAAGCTAACAGCAAGCTCTTAATGTGAGCTGAATTTAGAACAAACCATATTCATTGTGTCAGTGAGTACAGAGATGCAGCTCACATTCTGGAAACAATGGAGCTCAAATGAAACAGCCTAATTAGGCCTTTTCTGCATGTACTGGTACGATATTGAATGCTTTACCTGTTTTCATTTTTTCATCCAGAAATGTACAAAACAATGTTGCATATATAATCAACAGAACAAAATTTCCTTCATTTAATTAATTGTCAATTAAAGTTCACATCATTTACACATCATTATCTTTATAGTATTTTGAGTCAAATTTAGTCATTTCTTAAATATTGTGTCGTTTTTTTAAGCAGTACCTGTAAAAAAAGATGGAACTGATTGTGATTTCCGTATTAAATATATTTGTAAAACAGTAGTTTCTAAGATTTTGTGTTTTAATACATCTATTGTTTCATGCACCAATCAATAACAAGGCCTCGCACACGTCAGAAAATATGCTACTGAACTCAAGGACAAAGTTGTCATGGTGGCTTAGTGGTGGTATTAACCCGACAGCGAAACACCTTCTGAGTTTCCATTAACCTCCTCAACAAAACCACCCTGCTAATTTTCACAGCTTCACTTTAGCAATAATTGATATTCACAATGTGTTGCTGCAGCTTCTCGTTGAATTCAGTGTACACTGACTCAGGGGTTATGGGCATGTTTGGTTTTTTTTTTTTTTTTTTTTAAATTTGCGTGTAACTGTGAAAAAATAGCAAAATCTAGAAAACCACAAGTGTTTCTTCATGTTGAGTGTATAAGATGCAATTCAGCCATTTTTTCCAGCAACTTGTTTGATGGTGCTCAGCAGTAAACCAACAGAAACGAGATGTGCACGGGGATGCTGGAATCTGTAATAGAGACTCTTAAACCTTTTATTGTCCTTATCGAGATGGTGCAGTTAGGTGCAGACATAATCTTGTTAAAGACACGATACTCATAAGGGTTTTAGTGCACGACCTTGCAATTACAGAACAATTTAGTGGTTAATTAGGTAGAAAACATGGCTTAGCTCTTCAGACTGAGGGTTCTCTCACAGTGTTTCATTTTTATTTTGTAATAGGATTTCTGTGGTTAAGCAGACTTTAAACTTGTGGAAATAACACTTTTACCAAACAATTTCAGCCTGACTGAAGCTCCACAATGTTGTCTTTTGCTTTTAAGTAGTTTAAAATCTGGCCCTAATCTTCTTTTTTTACTGCTCTTCTTAACTTTAATTGTCAGCTTTAATCATTGATAATCATATAAAGGACTGAAACATTGCAGAGATGAAGACAAGACAGGATAATAATTGTTTTAATTGTTACAGATGCACTTAAGAATAACTGCTTATAACTGAAAAAACAAACCATAAGTTTGTTCATATTCTCTATACACTTAAAAAAATCAAAGCAGAACACCATCACTACCATGTTACTCAAAATCAGTCACACTTCTGGGATATAAATTTGTCCAGTTAGGAAGTAACATTGATTATAAATCTATTTCACCTGCTGGGAAATGAACAAGTAAAAATGAGAAGCAATGAGCAAGACAGTCCTTATGAAGGAATGATGATGCTTGTGCTCACAGCCCTGCACCATGCAGCCAAATAGGCATTTGCCAGGAAACACCAGGATTGGTAGAGTCACCATTGGTCTCCTGTATTCTTTAAATATGAGAGCAAGTTCACATTGAGCACATGTCACAGATGAGAGAAAGAGTCTGGAGATGCTGTGGAGAAAGTCCTGCAGCCTGCAACATCCTCCAGTGTGACTAGTTTGGTAGTGGGTCAGTGATGGCCTGTGGTGGCATGTTCTTGGAGGGCTGAACAGATCTCTGTGCTTGCCAAGGAGATTCTGACTGCCAGTACAGGCTCAGACCAGATGCTGCTGCAGTGGGACCTGGGTTCCTGCTTATTCAGGACTATTCTCAGCCTTATGAGGCAAGTGTGTCAGCAGTTTCTGTATGATGAAGGCATTGATGCTATAGACTAGCCTGCCAGTCAGCAGACCTGGATCCAATACACAGTCTCTAGAACATATTTTCTTGTTCCATCCATGCCAAGTTGCACCACTTTCTGTCCATAGATTGACTGATGCTCCGGACAGAGGGTGGAGGAGCTCATCAGGAAGATTAAGCTGGAGCATGCCCAGATGTCGTCAAAAGTGCAATAAGAAATGTGGAGGCCATACATGCTACTAAACATCAGAAGTTGGGTCAGTCTGTGACATGATCTTAACATTTATATACATTTTTTAGGAAAAGTTTTTTTATCTAGTCTGACTGTGTGATAGATTTGAAAACAAGTCAAAGAGAAATAAGACTTTATGTGAGACTTTATCCTAAGCATCCTAATCATAACATCCAGTCACTTATTTGTATATACCAAGTAAAATCTAGATCAGCGTTTGTTTCCAACTTGAGGCATTCATCTCACTTTCATATTATCTAAAATATTCCCAAATGGATATTCCTGCCCTGAATTACACATATGTACTGTACTTCCTCTGAACTCCATTTGAGGTTTTGCCGTGGCGTTGCATGTCTGTATCTCTTCTGGAGACGCTCGACTTTAAAAATTAATCACCTAAACCCATCTACACTGCTTTAACAACAGCAAAAGAAATACTGTTGCATCTCAAATGCACCTTATAAACTCTGAATGAAACACCAAATTACTGTCTACTCCAAGACACTGGAAACTTGAAGGTGCATTTAAGTGCACACCCTAAATTCATAGATCTACATCCATATTATGTCCTTATACTTTTTATTATCTCTAATTAAAAGCATATGTATGTAAACACAGTGGAAGATTTTAAACCATGACACAGTTCTGTTCTGTCGTACTGGCATTCCTACTAATCTCGCTTGCTTTTCGTCTCGCTTTACCTGCAGCTGAACATAGCAGGATTGAAATACACCTGTTCCTCTTCGCTGATACAAATAAAAGCCTGATGTTCTGAAGTGATGAAGACGAAAACAACCAATTTCTGCTGAGTTTGAAACAGAAAACATGTTTAGGTCATTTATTCAAGTTCAGTTAACATTTAGAATAAAAAAATATTGGAAGTCTTTTTTTTTTTTAACACTGCAGCATTCTTGTTTGATTTCTGACTGAGGTTGTTCAAAAGAACATCTAGTTTGGGCCCAGAGAAAAAAAAAACTGCATATATCTTGAAATGTGGAATGAATCAGTGTAATGTCCAACCTCTTTTCTGATTCATGCAAGAGACCAAAACACTACATGGCTATTCACAGGAATAGCAGGTATTATGCTCTTGGAACACAGATTCCAGCAGATTTTAGCTAATAAACAGAAGCCCATCTTTAATAGTCTTCAGCAGTGAAAATGAATCACAAGAAAGAATATTGAATAAGTTTTGAGCATGTACCAAGCTTTTGTTGCAAAACTGTTGTTATGTTGAGCCATAAGCTCATTAAATCCCATTTTATTCACAGAAATCTGTTACTGCACTGGCTGGTTTTTTTGTCTTTGGTTTTAAAGTCACATGTTCGGTTGACAGATTTATGAGCTACACAGTTAGGATGTTTTTGGAGCGCTTGCGAATCAAACGTGGCAGTTACAGGTAACAGTATAGCTACCCAAACATGAAAATAGGGTAACTTCAAGAGATATGTCAAGAATGATCAAAGCATGAGAAGCCAAAGCTGCCTCTAGATTCTCCAGAAACAGTCCACAGTACACGAGTCAGGTACAATCAGTCTATTCACATTCGCCAAGTCTGTCAATGGGGATCTGGTTCTTTTGTGAAAAGAAAATATAAGAAACAGATTTGTTTAGTATGAGAACAACTTTAAAATATCATTTTATCTTTATAAACTTGGAAAATCTACCAACTTTTGTTTCTCTGTTTTTCATGTTTGTGTAGTTTGTGTATTCAATTGTTCATCAGATAAGCTGTAAATTTCCAGGGACTGGTTTGTGTCTCTATTATTACCAGTTAACATACATTTTTTAACTTTGTTTTGCTGAAATATACTGAGGGGAGCTCTGACAGCTTTTCAAGCTCCATTTTGTTGTAAGTACAACAGAGCACCTTTATTCCCGAGTCTTTGACAACCACCCACTTAGGTAAACAACAACGCAATGTGTATTGGTTGCCTGTGTATTGGCACATATGTCATCTCAGGTTACAGTGTGCAAACACAAACCTGTGTGAAATGCTGAGGCTTTCCATCCAAATGATGTTTTTTTTAGGTTTAATTTTTAAAAAGGTGTGAGATGCAGCATTGTGCAAAAACCTTTAGCTGCTGCTTATTTCTTCAGCTTCCAAAGAGCCAGATTTTCCTGTAATCTTTTAAAGTAGTTTTGATCAATAAAAAGTGGCTGTCAAGTAACCTTTCTTAAATAATTAAAACATAGAGAAAAGGCTGACACATGCCTAATTGAATGAGAGAAAACGAATGGCAATTGGTCTAATGGAGCGACAGAACGCAGACCTCAACATTACGGGAGCAGTTTGGGACTAGGATTATAATGCTAAACTAAGATTATAACTCACGGTCTGTGTTGAAGAATAAAGGGAAAAAAAAGCTTTGAGGCTTGTGATTGTACAATCATTCTGTTTTGGCTTTTTTTTTTGCTGTATTTTCATTCATATTTACTGAAGTGTCAATAAATAGGATAATAATAATAAAATATTATTGGTGGTAAAAGAAAAGCATTCCAGTATATTGATTAACATTCACTGTTTGCAAATGACCATAAATAACCTAAACTTAGCTTTGCATTATATTTTAGTTTTTTCTTACAGCAATTCTGTTCTTGCTAAATGTTTCTTTTCTGTCAGTGTACATCCAAACCGACCCAAACAAGAAAAAAGAATAGATCGATTTTCTATTTTAGCAGATTATAAGCCTTTTTAATTGAATAGCATTTAAATATCATGTTGATATTCTTTAAACTTTTCAGCAACTGAAGAATAAACCTTTACTACAAGTTGTCCAACATATGTTTACATTACAGAAAAAGATTAAGACAACTGACCACACTAACACTGATAATAATACTGTGAGTCAGACTGAGTTCATCGTTAGCATTGCCCTCTTTTGTGTTTTCTATAACTTCTGTCAGAGAGTTAAGTGCTCTCAACCTTGGGTCAGGAAATGTCACAGTAAGCAGTGGTACAGAGAGTTCAGATCATGGCTTGAAATAACAGATGAGCGTCATAAAGGGTGTAACATGGTCTGGGTCATGCGCTCCAGCACGAGTTTGCATGATTCTCCCACATTTCTTCAGTAATGATGAGAACTGAGAACACAGAACATGTGGCACACATGTTCTGTGTTTTTTGTGTCTTTTCTGAGCTAAAAGAGTTTGTGTGACTCGAGCTTCCAAAGTCTTTGCTGACTTTTATATCTCCAGGATGAAAAACAGTGAAAAAAGTTTATAATATCTGGGCATGATAACAATGACTGCTGGCCCCAGAGTCTCCTTTTGGGCAAGAGACCATGTTTCATTGTTTGGGTGCATCCAATTTATCATCTCCCCCTGAAGCATCAGCGACAGCTTAATTTTGAACCGGCTCCTCCAGATGTCTTATTTTTTATAATATCATGCCTTCACATTTGGAGGAGTCGGGCCTTGGTAGTGGCTCCTCAGTTTTAACTAGGTGCATTTTTATTTTTATTCACACTGTAAGTTTGTAAAAGGTAAACAGCACTCAGTGTGTGTGACAGGTATACTTCATTTTCCCTCAGTTTCAGTTCAGGAATTCTCAGCCTTATATGTTCCAGTTGTTATTTTTAACCTTCTGTCTAAACAGCTGGAGGCATTTGGGGACAGAACTGGAATCTGTTTATTGGACAATGTTAATTTAGACTGTGCTGCATTACAATGGAAGTCATTTTGGTAAAAAAAAAGTCCAAAGAAAATAATAAAAAACATTTTTTAAAAGTTGCATTTTGTTAACAGCAGCTTATTCTTTAGATGTTGGGAGAAGTCATTAAATTGTCAGTAAGTATCAGTGATAAATGTCTGTCAGATGAGTGACAGACTGAATCAAAACTGCTTTGAAAAATGTAAAACTTGACAATGATTACAATAATTGTAGTAAAAAGTTCTTGATGATACATTTATCCATACACTTTAAGGACTTACCTTTTAGTGCCTTATTGGAATACTCCTTATGAAACCAAATTCAGTTCTTTATTCATCTAAGAGTGACAGTATAAGCAAATATTTTATATATAATTAAGCATGTGTCACTATGTTCCTATGCAAGGTAAGGCAAGTTAGTTTTCTTGACTTTTTGAGGGGGGTGTGTGTGTGTGGGGGGGTATTGCTCTCATAAACATTTGTGCTGCGGTGTGACTTAGGCTATTTAGAAATATTCAGCTAAAATAGAAGGTCTGTTTCACTTTCGTCTTGTCTTTACCATTGATCCCATCTTACCATCAACATTTTATTGTTTGTGATCAGCATGTAGGCAGACAATGTGCATTCGCAGATATCATGCTGCAACTCTACCTGCTCTGAATAAAAAGCCTCACTGGTCTCTCAACAGAAAAATTTCAGTTGATCACTTGGCAGCTGATATCGACATCCTGTCAATGATTATACTGTTTTCATCACACACACATTGTTTGGACTCTGCTGTCTTAAAGTAAAATGCAACTCTGACTAAATCATATTGAAATTCTTTAATATTTTCTGTTGTATTTCTTTAAGCATTCTATAAGCAAGAATAAAGCTCCAGTCTTTAATACGTCCAGTAGCTGTAAATGCAATCAATCTGGTATTTTACAGTACTGCTGGCAGCTCACAGGGGCCCTTCACGACTCCTGACTGTTAAACTCCTCACAGGCACCAATATCAACATTATGGCTTCTCTGGGGAATATGTACTGCTTAAAAATCCTCATCCTATTATTTAATGGATTCTTTTTTAAAATGCTTTCCCTGTCGGCAGGTTGCAGAGTCTTGCATCACCACAAGTGAGCATGAAAGATTAAAAACAGTTTGAAACCAGTGGACATCTGCCATAGTTATCGTTTTCCCTGTGAGTAAGTAATCATTATCAGTTCAACACAACATTTCCTACATGTTTAGGATTGGAATCTGGAGATTTTAAACTGGAAGAGAAATTACTTATTCTGTGGGAACAAAGTAATTAAATTGACGGAACTATAAACCCTTCACCCTAAAGTCACATTAGAGTCACAGGTTTGACAGTCTCAAGAGTGCAGCATGTTAAATCAAAGCCACCCTCAAGCAGCAAAAGCAATTATAGAAATCTCCATGTTTATTCTCACATGCTGCTTGTTGCTCGTGAACAAGTCTTCAAATTAATGGGTTGCAGTATATGTTATAAGGTAGTATGTCTCAGAGTAGTTGATTACACTGAAAGTGGTGCACAGATTCCCTGGAGGGCAAAGTCACTTAAAAATACTTGGAAAAATATTTCAGTAATGAACTGAGGCACTAAAAAAACAGCATAGTACCAGGAGGCAAACATGCAAGAGGTAAGTGAAAAGAATTTACTGTAGGAAGGAGAAGTCCTTATTCAGGTTTTGCATCATTCTTTGTGTAAATATACACACTAAGAGTAATACACAGTCAATATATTCAGACAAATTACAGCTGGGTCGAAATCAAAAGGAAAGACACAACTTTTTATCTGCTGACAGCTGGATTAGATGTCTGTCAACATCCACTAGCATTTGCACAAATTATGAGAGAAATTGTTTTTTGTTGTCATTGGGAAGGGGAAATAAATATTTATTTAAAAAAGAACAAGTTCAGGAAATGTGCAGCTTATACTACATGTTTTTATTTTTACCCAGATGATGCTGCGTCAGTGACCAGTGTGACGTAGAGTGTCAGTGTCAGTCCTGGGAGGACTTGCGCAACATAACTGGCAGTTGTTTACACACTAAAATCCTTCATCTTGATTCCCTATTGTAGTTGCAACTGCTCCTAGGGGAGGTTGTCCTCTAACTTCA
The DNA here is from genome assembly GCA_037177535.1 of Pseudomugil gertrudae. NCBI lineage: Eukaryota > Metazoa > Chordata > Actinopteri > Atheriniformes > Pseudomugilidae > Pseudomugil > Pseudomugil gertrudae. The sequence goes on along the minus strand of JBAMHV010000003.1, from coordinate 11,383,709 downwards.
AGGTCGATATGTTGGATGTTTTCTTGGCCAAGGCACTGAACTTTACCTTGGTCCCAATATGTCCAATGGTGCTTCACTGAAGAGATGTGGAGTAACAGTAGATCCTACAGATAACATACAGATACAAGTAATACAGATGCACGGTGGTCGTTCATACCCTTCAGAGCTGTGACCTTAATAAAAAGAACTGCATGAATGGATGGTTGCATTAAAAACAGATTGTGAAGTACATTATTAAACTTTTAAAGAGATTAAAAGGCACAATATGAGTGGGCCCATTTACTGATTCAGATTTGGAAGTACTAACAGGTAAACAATTGTTAGGTATGCATACCTATGAAGTATGAATTATTGGTGAACCATGTGCAAAGCCACCAGAGAAACGGGTTTCCAAAGAATAAATGCTTTTCAAATGTAGGGATTTAATGTGCCAAGTTTTTATTTTCATCCGTCAAGGTTAGGCTTGAACAGGTCAGACCCATGAATCAGAGCTGTTTGCAAAATAAGCCAGAAGAAAAACGACAAAATCAATTTCTCTCAAGGGAAAAAAAAACTGTTTTGCACGCTAAAAACCCAGCCTTAGTCCAAAGTGATTATCTGATGGAGAATATGTAAGTCTGGCTTGTTTAAACTTTTATAAAGAAAAAAGCCATTTAATTGTATACAGAAGAAAAAGTCACTTAAGCATTTGATGTGAAAAACGGTGAACTGATGTTTTATTTAAATAGGAAATGAAACTACCTGAACATGGAACATGCATGCACTTCTGGTTGTGGCTGCCAACATGTGTATTTTACTACTGCAGACTTTACCACATGGAAGATTAACTGACGAGCTGGCAGAGCTAAATGTAGGACAAAAAGACACAAATTTGGGAAACTTAAAAACATTACAACCACATTAGAACAGGAGGACCATAGCAGCCAAAATGAGTTCAACGGCCATACCAACAAGTGGTGTCAGCCTGATTACAAGGAATTTTCTGCAACTTTGTGGTACAAATACAAATTACACACATTACTGGGATTTTTTTATCCTGGTAAATACATTTTAGGTAATGATAATTTCTGTAAATGCTGGTTTAAAAAAGAAAAAACTGTTCAACCACCCAATAGGCGTCATTACACCACATTAATGTTTTACCACATTCAGTGCCTAACAGATGTTAACCACTTGTACATGCTGCATCAATGTTAAGTTTACTGCTTCAATACCACACACTCACCATTCTCTTTTTCTGAAAGCCTGCCTGAACTAATGTTGTTCTCATCAAACTGGTCAGATGCTTTGCTCGCTGGCTTGATGATTTCAGTTTTGCTGTTCAATTTACGGACTCAGAAATGATACAATAGATTGAAATTTAATTCAGCACTGCATTCTCTTCTCTTTGTATTAGATGTGACCTTGTGCTGCTGTTCATCTATCATAAAAAACAGACACATTTGAAAGGATTCAGTTTAGTCTGAAGCAATATGGAGGTATTTTTTTTATTCCTGAGTGAAAAAAAATGAAAGTGACCTTAACCACTAATGGTCTGTTTCTTTCATTTATCGAATGCCAACATCAGAAATTAGAGTTTGAATGCAATGTTTAGTAGGATTCTATGAGCAGGGCTGAAATGTTCTGTACTGATAATGGATTATAGGTGAACAATATTAAATTTAAAATGAAATGAATAAAAACGTTAATGAAAACCTTTATTGTAGAGGGAAATTGGAATGTTGCTGTGGGTGAATGTCTGTTTCTGAGCTGTTTCACATTATTTATATGTGAGATATTTCCAAACTGTGTCGTTAGTGTTGAAATGTAATAAAGATGCTCCCTTCTTCCTCTCTATTTACTAAGTCACATAATATTTTTGTTTTCAGCAAAGAATATTAAATTCTGCATGTCTATCCATTTTGCTTTAACGAATAGTTACATCATCTCAGGTATTCTCGTCTGTCTGAAGCTGTTTTAATGTATTTGTAGCGTAATCGGATGTGTACGAGCTGCTATATTTCTAGTTGTAATTTGTCACACTAAAAAAAGCCCTGTGGAAATGCATTCGTGTGTTCATGAGCTCAATTGGAGAGGTCCACTAATGCATTTTTGATGAATGCTCCTAGAGGGTGTGTCACACCAAGTCGTTATTGCACAGGATCAACTGTAGCTATTCCCAGCTGGAGTCTGGAGGCCCCTCAACGGGGTCAGGGCTGGCAGGGATTGTACATAGTCTGCCCCATCAGATTTGGGAAAATGCCAACGCAGGAAACGAAGGCAAATGAAAGAGAAGCTTTGCTTTTTTATGTTGCGGTAAAGGAGCATTGGTAAGGCACATTCTGTATTTCAGTGTGAATACAGTAATAACAACTGTTCTGCAACCAATGCTACCAAAATACGAGTTTACCTTTAACAGTTGTTACTATCAGGTAAACCTCAGGGCTCATGCGTATAGAAGCATTCAGGTATTTACAACAGCTTTGACTTCAGAATGCATCTTAAGCATCATGTTATAAACCGAGTACAAAACCTTGACTAAATTACTGTTTATCTAAATGAGCTGATAAGGGCATTTCTGCAAACATGACATTCTTTTTCAGTAAATTCGCTCTGATTGAAGTCTACATAACTTCTTTTTAGAAGACAGAATCAAGATAATTTTTTCTCATGCTGCATTTTCATTCCTTGGCGAAAATTTGGCAATCAGAGCTTCACTTCTGTTGACTGTTACTGTGCATTATACAGTACTGGCATTTTGGCTGGACTGAAATAAAACTGAACGTGTTCTCAATATTTTTGCAGGGCCCAGGATGGCTAAGCAATTATGGTCATAGGAAAGAGAATTACGCTCTCTCAGCACCATGGACAGCAGCAGCTGACTAAAAGTACACAAGATAACTCATTGTTTTCAAGTCCTGCGTTGCTTGGAGACATCCACATCTTTTGTTTTCAGCAGCTTAGTATGAGACAGTGTCTTATCCTGCTGGGTGGGCACAGTCTTTAAATATATTTTAAATGCACATGTTTAAAAAAAACCCATATTTATTTATTGTAAATAATTCAAAGTTCTTTGTACATTTCTTACATATAATCTTTTTATCATTTATGTAGCTTTAACATAAATACACATATCAAACCACTTTGGATTTTTATGATATTGCTGAATATATTAAATCAATCTAAAGGTGTATTTTTTGATGTAACTACTGAGGCACACCCTGTAGGAAGGTTGAGTCTTAGTCCTGCTGCATGTGCTACACGGGGTACTGGAAAAGTGGAAACAACCTTCATCAAGCATCTCACATTAAACTGAAAGTATCATAAAAATTAGTACAACTGTCAAAATCACCTCCAAGCTGATAAAAAATACATAAATCAAATATTTTTATCTAAATATCTTTATATACAAATAGATGCATATATAAAAAAGAACAAAGTGCACAATGTGTCACTGGTTCAAGACTCCAATAAGAAACAATTTTACTTTATTTTAGAAGATGTTTTAATCAAATGTCATAACGTGACTCCCAAATGAGGAACAGGTTTTGGGACTATGTGGAATTTTGTGTCTTCCTTTCTGAATAATAAAGTTGCCTCAAAATCTTAACAAAAACTAATTTAACAAGTTCTAATTTAGCTACTGTTTGTGTCATTTTTGACCACTTCCCCACATGCCATGGTTGAAATAAGTAATACATTGTAGTAACCATTGTAGGTATAAATTCCTAATTAATCATTTACACACCTGCCATTAAAAGTTACTGTCACATAGTTTCGCCCCTCTCTTGTCTGACTCGCATGTCTACATCTAAAGTTTTTATCACTGCAAGGAAAAAAAGATTGGCATAAAAATCTTTATAAGATAATGAGTGAAAAAAAACAAATTTTAGCCTTTAGTTTGTGATTATTGCATGAAAATGCACCTGATAAAAATATATTGACTTAACATTGGATGTCGAAATCAGCTTTAGGTAGTTGCTGAATGCACAGAATGCATTTTTATCTCCATTAAAATTCACTGTTGGTATCACTTAGAGATAATCATGTAGTTTGGCATTTTCTCTCACAATCTTTCTCTCTCTATACTCAAATGTCATATTGCAAACTGCAGCACCAAGGACACCACTTCCTAATTCAATTCATAAACCATGCTATTATATAAACCTCATACTGTTAATTGATGCAACAATTTGCATCTGGTCAGGTTTGATATTTCTTTTCAAGACAATGTTTGATTTGTAACAACCTCGTGGTAGACTAAGATGAAATGGGAGCTCCAAACAACAACACAGGTCATGTTGCAGATGGTGGTCAGACCCTGAGGTCTCAGTGAATGATCATTTTAACATTGCTACAAGATTAGAAATCTCTCTGCTTTTTATCGGGCTGTTTCTAACCCTGTGATGTGGATGAATCACAGGCAAAACCTAACTGAGTATCTGTTTGTCCTTTGCCTGCATAGTCATTAATCCAAGGATGTGGCCTACAGGCTGGCTTCTTTCCTCTTGTTCGACTCGGTAGCTGTTACATGAAAAATAAACTTGGCTGCTCTGTCCATCTGCTCCACCTTCTGTATCGCTTTTATTTGTTCTAATGTTCTTCTTTTGGTTTTCACCCTGAGGATGAGTGGTGGGGGTTTTCAGCAGGATTGTGTGTGCAAGTTGTTGTGCTATGCCCTCGCTCTACATCTCTCTGAGGGCACATTCACAGACTCTTCCACTCTTATGGTGTGATCTGTGATTTCATATTTCATCTTTGTCTTCTCTCCAGCACACCACTAATCAGTGTAAATGGAGTGTATAAAAACAGAGGCGAAATAAAGCCGACTCAGTCCTATCGTGCCTAATCGTGCAACATATTTCTGATGTGAGACTTTCACACACTTTCGACTTTTCCTCATCCCTTTCTTTCCTCCTCTTTGCCTATATCTGCCCATAGCTCCCCCACATCTCTCTGATGTCATTGCCGACAGAGTAGTTGTGAAATTCATGGCATTCAGATCTAGAGGGGTTGGATGATAGCAGACAAGAATAGTTTCCTGAGTTTCTGCCAAAACCCCTCTCTCTTTGATAAGGAGGTTATACAATGCCCGTGACCCCAATAATCTCACCACTGCAATTTATGGTAGGCAGAAGGAATCTCATTCATTACCAAATAGTTGCTATCTCTATATTTTTTCATAACATGTTGAAACTAAGATGCAATAATTTTGCAGGTTTTGCAGATGAGAGGAAGCTAAATCATGCTTAATTCATGAACTGGTGTATCTCCTAATCCTTCCCTTGTCCTGGTGCCCTAAACCTCATAGAAGCTTCTGTTGTTTAAGGTTGTGGAGTCTTTTTGTTTTAAATTAAAAGTTTTCTGTCCAACAGAGCTCTCAAAGAGCCCCTGAGGCATTCAACAGTTTAAAAGGCTGAAAAGTAGTTCCCTTGGCTAACAGTGAGGGGTAGTGTTGCTCCAAGACAACTTCATTAGTCTTTATCTTCTCTCTTTTACTTGATTGTTTGTTTTCTTGTTTGAGCTGTCCTGTACATGAAAGGCGCTATATAAATAAACCTTGCCTGATGCTGTTCTTTAATTTTACCATGGCATACAGTGGTGATTATACAGCTTTATGGGAATTCGAGGGTATTTTTATGCAAGTTATGCTTAGATGAATGTACGAATAAATTAACAAATTATTAAATTGACAAAAGTTTTTTTTATATCCAAAACAATTAGCTAACTCACTAAAAGTCCACTGCATTTTGTTAATGACAGCAGACACTGGAAAACAATGCAAGTACATACATTTTGAAGATAAAGATGTGAAGACATGGTGGGCATTTGAGGCCACAGAGATAAAATGTGTTGTCCCTGTGATGTTGTCAAGAGGGTAGTTAGGCGCACAGATGGTAAATATTTAATATGTCTCTGTCCTGCTTTGCTGTTCCCAACAGGGGAGGACTGTACCATACTATGTAATAGCTCTGTAAGTCTTAAGGCCTTCATAAAAGGTTTTCCTCCACTAGCAGGTTTGCAGAATCTCACTGGGAGAAAATGTGGATGTTTGTGCAGCGCAGTTTGTCCTTGGTGTACATACAATCTATACAATTGGGCTCTACTTTAAAAAGGTCCTTACCCATTACAGGGGTCATCAATTCCAGACGTATTGAGCAAGTGTCCTGCAGGTTTTCAAAGTTCAAATTGAGTACAGAACTGCATGTGCCGTTTGTAAAGGCTATTGGATCCATTTGTTGTGAGTAAAGTGTGTTGGAGTAGGGTGTTACAAATGGAGAGGCACGCAGGTGAGGCGGAGATGTTCGGACCTGAAGGCAGGCAGAAGACAGGAGGCAGATGGAATGCAGAATGATGTAGGATTTTAATTAAGGGACCAACAAGACACCAACGGATAGAAAACTAACCAGGAAATATAAATACACATGAACAAACAAGACACAGGTAGTAAGGATGTACTAAATGAAACCAGGTGAACTCTATCAACGGGAAATGAGAAAGCTAAACAGAAACACATAAGACAAAAACATGAATTATATCAAAATGAAACCAGAAACAAAACAAACTCAAACTATGACATAGGGTCACAATGAAATCCTGTGGGACAAGAAGTTCACACCTGGTGATCCCTGACCTATTAGAATTAGATGGTCTATAGTCTCAGTAGGATAGAAAACTGTAATATGGCATTCACACATTGTGCACTGTAAAGGAGGTATTTTTCATTGGAGATTTCCTCTGTTTTTCTTAGCAGAGTAGTTGAAGCTCAACCAGGTTGGAGCAAGCTATGTGTGGGAAATTATCTGAGGAATAGCCAGGTCTCCTTGGGAAGCTATGGGTTCTCAGTCAGACTCTAGTTGTGTCATTTAGTGGCTCTTTGGGTTTTCCAGGAACCAGTTTTATTTGTGGTATGCTTCTAAAATGGTATTATTGGTGTTTTATCCATTATGGTACAATTTTGGTCACTTTGCAATTGATAAGAAATCATGAATAAATGTTATGTTGGTTTATAATGTAGCAGTTTCATCATGAATACTCAAAAATCTTTACTCTGTACCCTACAGTGATGCAATTTAAGCTTAGTTGCATATTAGTGTATGTCTACATGTATTTTCTTATGCAAAGACATTCAATCTTAATGCTTTGGTTTGGTCTGTTTGGCCACAAACATCTATACACACAGTTGATAGATACATTTATTTGTCATTATTGTTCCAATACAGCCTATCCAAACAGGATCAGGATGAGGCTGAGCCACTGAGGCACAGCCATGTAAGGCACACCTTTAAAAGGGGAAGATAACTAAGTTGAAAGTTGTCCAGTGTTTTTGTCCCCCCCCTTCTATCCTCCTTCAGAATCCTTGTTAAGATTAGGAATTAAAATCAATAATTAGTGTTCACAGTTTGGACTGTCTTTTTCTAATACATGATCTGATAGTTCAAAGAGTCTCTAAGAGTTATAGGTGAAATATTTTACTCTTACCTTACTTGTAGGTTCCATGTCCTGTCTTGTGGGTAACCCAGGTACACATAACCACTGATTGTGATGCTGCTATATTTTGGGTGTGTCTTTATTCATACCTCATCCACATTTTCAGAAGAGAGCTTTTCAGCCTTTAAAATGTCAAACAAAGTTGTTTGTAAGCATTTGCAGAAAAATAATTTTTACCTTGCTGCTTTGTTCTTGATCAGGATTACTTATTCTGGTCCTGCGAGAGCCGCAATCCAGCAGGCTTTTAATGTGTTTCTGCTTCAACACACCTGAATTAAATTAAATGGATATAAATGTGTATCAAGTTAATGACTAATTAATTAGAATCTGATGAGTTGGAGCAGGGAATATAGAAACCCTGTTGGGTTGCAGCTCTCAGGACTGGAACATGTAACCCTGCTCTTGACAGAATTCTCCAAAAATGTTTTTGCCTCAACATTGTGGAAACTTATTGTTAAATCAGTGAGGGAGGAAGCAGAGTAGGCATCTGTTTCCCAAAATGTGCAAAACTTTAAAGAATCTAAAAACTTTTCTTTCCTACAATTACAAAAGTTGAAGTTTTTATGTTACCACTTAGTCCAATATAATGTAATGTACGAAGCGAGCATGCTTTTAAATTAGCATTACAATTAGCATTGCAAAGAGTTTACTTCAAAGCACCACTGTGCCTAAATGCAGCCTCACAGTCTGAATTTTTAAAGCAAAAATGTTTCTTATCTAGAGTTGGGTTATTTAAGTATGTATCTACTACTATAACAAAAGTGTTTGAAGGTGGATTGAACCTCATATTACTCAGGGCAGCTTCTCATTACAATGTTTTTTTTACCCATTACCAATGAAGTCCTCTAAAAGTCAAGGCCGACCTGCTTTAGATGAGCATTTCAGTGAGCCTGCCACATCTCCTGAAACCTGCACGCATAGGCTAATTACACCAAACTGCCCTTTCCATTTCACCTGCCATACACAGATCCCTCGGGGTAAATACCTTTTTTCTCTGCTCCCACACCGCCTCAAAGGACATTTTTTGAGGGACATGAGAGAAAAGCAATACTGAAAAGAGCTTGAAGCGCCATTACTTTGGAGACAATAACAAGTTTGTAAGCAGAGGTCTTGCTCTGAAGAATAATTCTATTTCTGACATGATATGTCAGTGTCTGTCACCACAGATAAACCAGGAAAGGCAAAATCTGTACGCTATTTGTTGCCTCTATTCTTTTTTCTTTTGTAAATATGTTGAAAAAAACAATAGTGAATCAGAATAAAAGAGCATCAAATTGAAAACAATACATAATAGCAATATATGAAAAAGACAAACAGCTATTTAATTCTATACATGGTGACATCCTGATGATCAAACTTTAAAACAAACTACTCTACTACTCAAACAAACTCTAATTTGATATTAAATTGTTAAATTCAGACTGTATCAGCCCTAGGTCAGGACCCAAATAAACACATTCTTCCACCGTAGGCTTTAATTTTTTGCTTCAGAACTGGCAGCACTCCAGCTGTTTATGTTTATAACCACAAGAAATGATTGATTGGGTTATCTGACAAACAGCTGAATGCAAGTGTGAGTATGGGACAATTAGTGTCAATACCAATCCATAAAGAAGCTGAAAGACCTTGGTGGGGACACTGTGGATATATGTGACACATTCCTGTGTCCTCTCCTCCAAGCCTCTGATGTGATTTATAGCCCGCGTTCGGCTAGCTTTCCAGTCAGACTTAATAGAATCACAAAAGGTTGACTTGGGAGTCATCAACGCACCCCGGCATTTGCAGCATGTACTGAGGGAATGAGAGGACAGTGACTTGAACATAGCAGGGCAAGAAAGGGTATATAGTATAGTTAGGGATAGTTATATTTAGCTTCACGGTACCTTTTTCTGATGATTACTAAATAAATAAATAAAACAAAGCACTAGATGGTTACTTTTAGCTTCACGGTACCTTTTTCTGACATTTAGCATCTTTATTTTTCTGTTTCAATGTAAAGCACTTTTAGCTGTCCTGTACATGAAAGGTAAATAAACTTGCCTTGCCCTTGCCTATATATGGTCTTATCATAGAAGAAAAGCTATATCATTGTACATATAAACAGGGTGTAAGACAGGCAAGACAGTCAGAGGCAGAAAGAGAATATGGAATAAATAAAAAGTAGAGGACGGGAACTGTGAGAAAGACGTATAGATTATGATCAGAACATTTCTGTTCTTAGAGATGAAGTTGGGCCCAGGACCCTAAATATTAAAATCAAACCCTTCATCAGTCAAACATAAATGAAATCTGCACAATACACATACACAACACTTCAATGGCAGTAACTGAACTTGTAGAAGAGATAGCTACTGCTATAGACAAAAAAGAATATACTGTAGGTATTTTTATTGATTTAAAAAAAGCATTTGACACGATTAATCATGGGATATTATTGAATAAATTAGAACAATATGGTATAAGAGGACTAGCACATATGTGGATGAAAAGTTATTTAGAGGAGAGATTTCAATATGTACAATTAAATAATATAAGATCAAATCAATTAAAGGTAACTTGTGGGGTACCCCAAGGCTCTGTTTTAGGTCCTAAATTATTTTTGTTGTATATCAATGATATTTGCAATGTTTCCAAGCTGTTAAATTG
>JBAMHV010000003.1:11362356-11373196 GCA_037177535.1 Pseudomugil gertrudae | reverse complement strand
CACCTTTTTGATTAGCCATATCTTGTTTTTCTTTTCTGTTTTGTGCATGAAATTATGTTTTGATGCTAATCAAATAATAAATTTAAAAAAAAACTTTCTTGCTTAACCCAGTCTCACTGCCTCAAGCTATTATAAAGACAAATAAAAAAATATAAGTGTTGGGGGTATTTAAATAAATCAAGCAGACTTGTTTGCAAAGTTTTCTTGTGAATTGCAGAATGACTGTCAAGTCAATGTATTCCTAATTGACTCATGGAACCCAAAGTTGACCTTGAACTTTAAACAAAAAGTGTTGTAAAACCTGCTGTATCAAAAAAAACTGACTTACAGCTTTTTGTATTTGTTTTTTCGGCATATTATTTTCCCATGATGATATTTGCATGGTACGCAAACACAAATAAACAGTTAAAATTTGAAGTAAAGGTATACCTTCTGCTTGGTGTTTGACTTTTTGTCAGACTCAAAGAAAAAGAAGAGAGCCAGAGTTGATCTCATGACTACCTACAAGCTGCGGGCATCAAATACCCACCATGCGTTGGCATCACATTTTTGGGTAGAATCAGCCTGGAAACCCAGCCTAGTAGGTGGTGGATTAAATGTCTGCTGCCAGATGCTACTATTTAAAATGAAACTTCAGTCGAATCAAGTTGAATTTGTAGTGAAAAAGGGTCTTACTGCTAGTGTATTTCTATGTTATGACTATTGATATGGTTATACCTACATTCAGTAATGAGACAGTAACTGGGGATGTGAGTCTGTGAAGAATGGGGTGGGGGTGGGTGCATTTTCATATAAATGTAAATGTACATTCTTCATATATTTTCTTAAATAGCTCATATTTACATTTGAACTCCTATTGATTTTATTTACTAAATTACAGAACTTAAATTAAAACCTCATTACAACACTTAATTTCCCTCCGAGATAAATAAAATGTCTCTCATTTAATTTCATTTTATCATTCAGAGCAGTAGTGGTCACCTACTCAATGATACCACTGATGCTCAATACTTTTAAAGCTGCATTGTGCGTAACTTTGAGTGCACTACTTTGTTTCTCTCTGGACATTCGGACCCCCCAACAAAATGGCTTAACCACTACATAGGGCACTATGTAGGGCATAGGGTGCAGTGTTTCTCTGCTGCAACACACCCGACTTAATCACCAATACTCTTTAAGGTAGTGTAGTAAACATAACTAAACATGACTAGTGTGCCACACCAGGTGTTTGAAATGTAACTTGATATTCAGTTTCTACACTGCATAGATTAATGATTCTGAATAGTTTTTATCTCGGGGTGAGTGCTGGGAATTAAAATGTCCAGTAAGAAAATAATTGGTTGACTAATTAATTTATCAATTAATGTTTTCCGACATATTTTCAAACAGTTCATTTATAATTTCAAGAACACAGTGTTTCCAGTTTAATGACTTTATTTTTCTCTGTTGTTTCATCATCTTAAGAAGGGAGATATAACACACTTACTCAAAATGAATGGAAATCATTTTATATTTCAACATTTAAGTGCATCGTCACACCTCCATGCACACCTAACTATTTCCAACAAAAGCCATTGATGGACAGAGTGCCCTTGTGACTCACATCAGGAGAATTGTTGGGTAGTACTGAACAGCAGGGGGAAGATATCTTTTAGGGAAGAGAAGAAAATAAGTGTTTGTTTCTTTTTCCTGGCGGAAACGAGAGAGAAAACAATCAGACTGAGCCTGAAAACTGATTTTCGTTTCTAGGACAACAGCACAACAAAACATTCGGACGCACCTTTCTCTTAATCTGGGAGAGATAAGAGCTACTTAGTCAGAGAGCACAGAGGAGACTCAAGGAGGGAGGGCTAGCATGTTTACACACACAAACTACTGTCAGAGAAAAACGCACACACTCAATGAGGGCTGAGACGAGGATGGATGAGGGAGGAGGGAAGAGAAATAGCTGTTGAAAGGGAGGTGAGGTGTATAGAGAAACAAACAGAGGTATGACTGTTCTTCTGTAGCCCCATGTTGTGAACTGCACTGATATCCTGCACACCCCTGGAAAGCCTCATCAGCCGCTCAGCAGGATGTCTCAGAGGAAAAGGAGTTTCACATTTGGAGCTTATGGGGGGTAAGATAATAGTAGATTTATCTGTCTGAATTTCAATTGATGGTTTTACCATTTATGGCACTCTACAATAATACCACTGTACGACACAATATTGAACCTGTTGCATCTGGTTGGCAACCCAGGAGGTGTGACAGCAAGATGTCAGACTCCTCAGGGAGCTGTACTGCACCTGCTCAGCAACTGCAGAGTTAGATAACAAGGTCATTGACAGTCAGCACTAGATCTCCTCATTTGCTGCTTTACCCATTAAGAGCAAAAGGCCTTGGAGATTCTAAACTAATGAGATCGTTTTATTAATGGGAAAAGCCACAATGGGAGAAGTGAGAAAGAGTTGCTGCTTTGGCATTGCAGACTATTCGGCACAATATCCTACATGCATCATGACAAATTAAATGGTCTCATTAGCAAAATAATACAATGCCCATATTTTGGCGATAGTAGATCATTTTATAGAATAAAAAGAATCACTTAGATATCTAATCTAGATGAGTGAAAGAACAGTGAAAAGACTAAGTAACTCCAACCTATACCATTGCAATCTTACATTTCTGTAACTGGTGAGTTGAATGTTGGAGATATGAAAGTACTTTGGTTTTATGAGCAGTGCATTAGAATTCATGAAACAGTGAAATTACTTTTGTAGTTGTTCTGCTCAGTTCAGCCGAGTCTGCCAAGAGAATACTCAGGAGGCTCAATTTGGCACTTCTGAAGCAAAACTCAGGTTGAAAGTCAGCAGTGTTCAGGCGGAGAGGAACAACTCATAGCTGAAAAGGGATTATTTGTAGACCATGGACACAAAAGCTTTGCAACAACAATAACAAGTCAATACCAAGACATGTACAGATAATCATGTCATCTTTAAAAAAAAACAGTTTTAGTCATAATCTGAAATATGCACCCTTTTTAAAGTCTACATCTGCAAACTGAATCAAATTTACCCGAGCAAGTTAAGGCTGTGCAATTGCATCATGATTCTTATGCATACTTTCTGCACACAACATGGTGAGAAGTTTTTAACTCCATACCAAGTATAAAATATTAGGAATAGTTTAAAAAAAACTTTGTCAGTGAAAATTTGCTTCCTATTGGCCAACACATCAAGATACTAAGATCAGTTATGGTATTAGTTTACCAGTTTTTATATACATAACTAAATTTGTACAAAATATCTATAAATCCAGCACAAAGAAAGTTGGGTTTGTGCATCCTACCATTTCCCAAACATCTTCTTCCCTTTTAAAGGAAGCAATGAAAAGATAAAAAAAAAACAAGCAATGATATTGTTTTCCAACAAGTAAAGAGAGATAAAAAAAACCCATTTAGAACAGAGCATATAATTTAAATGCAGACACTGAAATTTGATAAAAGTTTAAGCTGAGATTTAAAAATAAAACAGCAAGCAGTCGTGGCAGGCACTATCTTAAGGAGGATGGACAGGGCAGATATAAGCAGGCAGACTGGATTCCCGAAGACAACAAAGAGAGTGGTATCAGCCTGGCATGAAGAGATGCTAAGTAGATTTACTTGGATCAGACAGAGTGGCTGAAAGTGAGAGGTTTGCTGCTGGTGCAAACAGCAATCTGACAACGAGGGGAGTGAAGCACAAAGAAAATATACAGCTCAGACAGATGATTTGATGCGATGCAGGTGTAAAGATTTGCCCAGAAGAGTCACCCATGACACATGTTTAACCCCACAGAAGTAGTAGCAAAGGGATTGAGCTATTCTGCTGGCACAAACTCAATTTCTCTGATAGAATCTTTGCTTTGAAAAATTATATTAGGAAGCAACATTCATACATAAATGCTCATTTTTAATCTTGACGGTGTTTGTTTCCTGTTTTATTTTGGTTCACTTCCTGTCTCGTCCGTTATGTTTTGTTTAGCTTCATTGTATTCACGGTTATTGGTTTCACCTGGGTTTAATTACGTTCATGCACTCTTCTGTTTGTCTGTGTGTATATATATCCCTGGTTTTCAGTTTATAAGTATGGGTCATTGTTTGTATGTATAGAGATTTATGTTATAGTGTTAGTTGGTGTTAAACTTAATGGTTCTCTGGTCTGATTCACGTTGGAGTAATAAACCTCTTCACTTCACCTCATCTGCCGTCATCCTGCTTGAGTCCAGCATCTTCATCCACTATCCGATCCTAACAAGTAGCTACTCAAAATGGTAAAAGGATTTTACCAGGCATTGAGATTCAAATTAAATGCAGCCTAAACCCTGAATGATTATATGGGAATGTGACTAAAAAGAAAGACACCCTTCCATCCATTTCCATACCGCTTGATCTAATTCAGGATAGCTGGAACCAATCAAAAGGCAAGAGGTGGGGTACACCCTGGACATGTCACCAGTCCATCACAGAGCAACACAGAGAGAGGAACAAGCAGACAAACAACCACTCACACACACACATTCACTTCTAAGAGCAGTTTAGAATGACCAACCCTTCTTGCTGTGAGGCTGCTGTGCTAATCACTGCACCACTGTGCAGCCCTGCACAGGAAGACATATTTTCCTAAATTGGTATTTCTGCTAACCTCTGCTCTCCTGTATTGTCTTTGGGATGAATTTTTTTTGGCTGTAAAACTGCTCAGGTTCACATTTTTGCTCTTGCTTCTGTGTTCTGTGTAACTCATAAGTAAGTCATCACATTACAAAGTCTTAGATGACTTAAGCTTCTATAATCTGCTGTTCACTAAGGTAATATAGTTTATTAGGATGAGATAACCTTAATTTTTTTACAGGGATCCACACAAATTTACTGTAACTTAGTAACACATATCTTGATTAGGAAAATTTGAGTTCTCATGTTTGAGCTATCTTTTGAGGCCAAGAATATACATGAAGCCCTTTTGGGTGTGAGATACAATTAAATGTGGGAAATGTAATTTTGAACAAGAGGCAGAAAAAATAGCTCTTATCAAGATGAGCTTAAAGCAAACAGCTGTTTGAGACAAATTACCATGTTTGCCTCAACACAAAAAAGTTAATTTCCCCTCCTCATTTTAGTGTATCTCACATATTTAGTTTGCCTACAATTTTATAGAAATGACGTCCCTGTTGTTTAAAAGCCTTGTTGTTGAAAATGAGGTCCTCGGGGGGAAATGAATGTAAAATGAATAAGAAGAAAGTTTTCTCAAATTGGAATAGATTGAGTCCTGTTTTGGAGTTTCACATTATCATCCTTCATTTGTGTCTTCCAAGATGTGATTTTGTGGCCGGGTAATTTCCACATATAATCTAATAGTAATTACCATTACAGGATAAAGCTTAGCTGTGTGTCTAAAGTGCTTGTGTGCAACTAAAACTAAAAATGGATGTGCTAAAAGAAACTGGAAATTGTATCCCCTTCTGGCAGTTTCTTCCTTTTTAATATAAGTCTTGTTCAGTAGTATCTGAATTCTAGACTAAATAATAATTGATAAGCTATTGTTTTCAAACTGGTTTGCTATTGATATTCATAAACACCCCTTTTCATTTAAACAATAGGAAAAAAATCAAGTAAGTGATACATTTTGTGATGGTTAAACTGAATCTGGCTTGGAATTACAGCTGGCTGGTTTCCTGCTAAGTCATCTTAAGGCCTGAAGACAAATGGCCACTGTTCAACCATGTGAAAGATTATAGGATTGTGCGGATATCCTGCTGCTCTGTTACTGTTACCTTCACAGGTATCAGACTCACCTGATGATAGTTCTGAGGAGGCAGTGGGATGTGGGATTGCACATCATGATTCCAATCATTTTTTTTCCAGGTTTTTTTTTGCTTTCGGTATGTTACATTTTGCGTTCATTGCTCTACTTCACACATTTATGTTTGTGTGAAAGACCCTGGTTCAATCTTTCAGTATTTCTCATTTTAGTAAAAAATTCATGAATGGGCAACTTCAAAGTCATAAAAATAGATGGGGTTTAACTATGTTCAGTGCTGACAATTTCAGTTTCTGTTACAGGCCAGCCTGCATGACATGCATGCCCAGCAGAGGAGGATTAAATTTGCAGCTGGAGTCAAAGGCTGAGAAAAAGCAGACGGATCTAATAGGATGCAAGAATCAGGATAGAAATATGACAAATTAATCAGAAAACCTGTGATGGACTGGCGACCTGTGCAAGATGTACCCCGCCTCTCGCCCGATGTCATCTAGGATTGGCTCCAGCCACCCCGACCCCGTTCAGGGAGAAGCGGTAGAAAATGGATGGATAATCAGAAAACTACGGTGGCCCTGAAGGGTCACATCAAAACTAAACCACAACACTCCACAATAAGCCACAACACAATGCAATAAGCCACAACACAACACAATAAGCCACAACACTCCACAATTAAACCACAACACAACACAATAAGCCGCAACACAACCCAATTAAGCCACAACACAACGCAATAAGCCACAACACAACACAATAAGCCGCAACACAACACAATTAAGCTGCAACACAATGCTAATTGTGTTGTGTTGTGGCTTAGTTTTGCTGTGACACTTCAGGGCCACCGTAGAAAACTAAAAGAGAGTGGAAGCATGCACAGACACAGACATAGACACAGGCTTAGGTTGCAATCAAGTATATATTTTAAACATGGTTAAAAAAAAACTCCCATGATATTCTGGGGATTATAAAACAAAGATAAACTTGATCAAACTTTAAAAAGAAAGTTACATTTCCAATGCCGTGTAAAAATATTCAAAATGATGTAATATATTCTGTTAATGTGCAATATGTTTATCACAGCACATCAAATTGTTCTACAGGATATAAAGACGAAAATATGCCTAGTAAACTATTTGAATAAGTAATATGGTCTATATGTGCATGCTGGTAAATTGTAGAACATAAAAATAAAATATATTCCAAGTAGAGCACAGCTTCATTATTAACTGAACGTGTGCTGTTAGATCTTGTGACAGAGAAACAACGTGTTATCAGAATAAGATAAGTGAACATGGATGTTTAGGCCTACTATAAATCACCTGGTTTGATTTGCTTTTACTTCTGTAGTTCTTTTAGTGCAAAGATAAGATTTAAAACAGTGTTGCATTTGGTAGGATTAAGAAGGATAAATCACTCATATTGCCTATCTTTATATACAACAACTCAATTAATAAAATATACAAAAAGAAAGTGCTAGATCTGTCTCTGCTTTTATCACACAGACGGAATAATGATTGACATATTATTTTATGAGTTCACACAGTCTGCACTTTTGTTGTTGTTGTTATTTTTCCTTGCTGCTTTGGTTGGCCTTTCCCTGAACTCATGACATCTTCATGGAGATGTAGGAAAAAGTACCCAGAGGCAATGTTACAGCTGGGTGGTAAAGGCAGAGCAGGACATGTGTAGGGGACTTGATTAGTGTGATGATGTGCAGCTGGTGAGGTTTCACTCTGACTTCTACACACCTGCTTCCATTTCAACAGTAACACACAAACACACACTTGGAAAAGGAGAAAATGGATATCTGATAAAGATTTGGGTTTGATAGAGATGAAGCAAATAGGTATAGCAGTGGAAGAATGACAGAAGGCTGCAGAGACAGCTATGACATTGTGTGTTTATTCAGAGCTCTACTATTCACGTTAACGTGGGTATTTCTGAAAACAGTAGATTTTGTATAGTATGTATGCATCTTGTGCATACTGTCTAAACTGTAATGGCAGTTTTTGATTACTGAAACTGATATATTTAAAAAACTACCTCTAAAAGGCAACAATTTTCTCTGAATCTGACAGTATGTGTGGACTGAAAATCCCAAATTTTTTACATGCAAGGTCAGGTTGTGTGCCACTATGTTCATAATTTAACATCACATGTGTGATGTGTAAACCTAAGTAAGATGGTGCCGATGTTGAACTTCCCAATGTGGTTCTGTTGAAATGTATCAGTAAGGCAACTTTATTAAGGTAGAGAAACATCAGAGATTTATTTGTCTGCACAAAATCGTTTTGGGAGCCTGTAAAAGTAACTTTTGAAACAAAGTAACTGAGGATATTACCATTTCATTTCAGTTTTTACAATCTAAACATATCTTTTCCAAAGTGCTAACACCAAAGCATTTCAAAAACTCTGTTTTGTCTTAATGTGGCTGTAGCTTAAACCCTATTACTGGGCAGCATAAAGACAATTTACTGACAGTCAGTAGCTTCTGTTTAAATAATGATTTTGCTGTGATTATTGATGGTGCTAAGTATGATTGTTCATTTCATTATGTCTGACTGAAAAAGTTAAAAAACTGTTCTTGTGGTTTTCTTTTTCTTTGAGGGACATGATTGTTATGTAGGCCTACTGTATAACAAAAGGCCTTTTTTGTTTATGCCAAGAAATGTCTTCATTTACACAAAACCACTGAAAACATTGTCAGGCCTTTAAGAGATGCTATAGAAATAAGCCAGATACAGAAATTAACTCATGGAGCACATGTTACTCTAAAATTGTGAGATATAATCAAATATAGGCTACAAAGAAAAAAAAGGGATACATGTGTGGATGCTGTGAGGAAGAATTTATGATTTAGGTCCTATTTGACTCAAAAACAAAACATCATGTTCACATGACACATAACTTTAGCAATATCATCTGGTTATTACCAGAACTGAACTGACTTATATTAGCAAGCTAAATCACAATAAATGGTAAACATGTTAAATTATTCTTTAAAATATTTTTAAAAATGAGCAGTGTTTCCTGTTCTCTAAGATAGCAGGGCTACATTGGCTGTGACCGACAAATCTGAGATCAGCTTAAATGAACTGCATCAATAGGACACAAAATCAATTTAATGGAGCATTTAGCTTTAGATGAAACTTTGCTTTTCTGTGCTGAATCCACACAGTGTGGTGTCCATTATAAAATTAATTCATGGTGTGAAAATGTGTGTGCGCATGCAGCTTAATAAAAAACTTCAGGGGGAGACCATCAACTTGTCTTAACCACTGAGCATGAACTAAGTTCTCTAAGCTGAAGTTTAAGACATTCAGTTTTTTCAGGGCTGTATATCCACCATCGTTTCAATGTCAGTATTTCTGGAGATCTAAATCGGTGCAGATTTGGCAATTCTGTTATTCAAAACTATACATTTTTATAATGACGGCAGGACATTTGTCAGATACACAGCCGGATAGCATGGTTGGCTAAAGTGCTAACACCAAAGCTTTTCATTTCAAGCTTTTCATTGTAGTTGGCATAACATTACTGTGTCAAGGACATGGTTAACTTTTAACTCTACTTTACACTTACTCTATACTTTTACTGTCTTGACACTTATGCATTATTATATGCATGCATTAACCAACTTTAAATTAAAAAAGTTTTTTTTAAGTGTAATGGTGTCAAAGCTTGACCACGTATTAAAAAATTATAATTAGCTGGTGAAATTGGGGTTTACTTTACTATTAGAAATATGACTCTGCAAAATTAGCAAATTTTTTAAATGACTAAGAGAAACAATCATGGGGTTGAAGTTTAGAATAATAATTTTATTACTTGGTCAAAACATGTTTTCATTGTAATACAGAAAAAAACTGGTTGCTGGGTTACAAGGAGCTGAATGTTTTTGTATTTAAACTTTAATTATCTTATATATCAGTGGAGAAGGGCTTCTAAGTTTAGTATAGATGTGTTTTTCATATGTTCATTATGGTACTTTAAAATGTTTAAAATGCCTCTTTATACTGTATGGAAAAACAAGGTGCCCATTCCATTCCGTCATCTTACAACAAAAGTTGAAAGTGTATATGTGCCCCTTTTTCACTCATGACTGATAATCTCAAAACAGTCATACCTTTGTCATCAGTGGGGCTGTTGACTGTAAACTAATATTTCTGTTCTCATGTCAGCAAGGACATGAAATGAGCTGAATCTTCACCATCAGCTTGCATAATATCACTGTTTGAATGTTAACTATATTTTAGTTGCTCTTATTCTCTGATGTACGTTGCTTTGGAGAAAAGTGACGGCTAAATAACTAGAATAGAATAGTCATGCACAAAGTATCTAACGGCTAGACCAAGTGCTTTGTGTGTTCACTACTAAAGTTTAGTTGACATGTTTAGTGTGAAACTGTTTCAGTTTCTTACATCATCCTGTCCTATTGCTTGCAGTAGTTTCCCAATATTCTGGTATAAGGGACGAGTTATAAAAGAGGAGAGAGTAGCAGATTATAGCAGATTAGTAAATTACACAGCCAGAAGGCTGTAAAGGACATAAATTAGAAGACAGATTTATCAGCCCTATTTCCCCCACTGAACTCCAGTCTGCCATCCAGTGATATGGGCATGCTATTACATGATTACATACAGGGACCCACTGCACATTCAGGAGGAACTGAATATAAATGGGTGTTTACTGACTATTATGATCAGATCTCAGCCCATCTAAAGCATTCAAGGCAAACTTGTAATTGTGGATTCATGTGCATTCATTCAAATGTGCATTTTCTTCTTACAGACATGATACATTTTTCTTTTAATATGTCATTTGAATAAAACAACTGTAACATCACAAATAGGTAGTCAAATTCAGCTATAAACATCATGTAAGTTTGATCATTTCTATCAAAACAAATTGTAGTTAATGGTTGAATTTTCATTTTGTTTCTTTGTCAATGAATCAAATGTGTGTGTGTGTGTGTGTGTGTGTGTGTGTGGGGGGGGGGGGGGTCTCCCACCACCAAAAAACACCCCAATTTTTTGAAACTTTCAAGGATTTTTATTCTATGT
>JBAMHV010000003.1:11297164-11326478 GCA_037177535.1 Pseudomugil gertrudae | reverse complement strand
ACATGGGCTAGAACACACGCTAAATCCTCATTTAAATAGGCGTGTCTCCAACACTTTGCACCCGCAGTCCTTTGCGTGAGCAATCTTAGTAGATCACGTACTAACCACGGTCCTGCCCAACACGCTAAATTCTAGATCCCACACGCAATTTAGTACACGCAAATTGAGATCTTAGTAAATTTGGCCCTAAGTGCATTACTGCCAGCATGTTTTTATCTAAACTGACTGTTCTTTTCTTTTTGATGGAAGGAGACTTAGCATACACAATGTGCCTCAATTCTGTAGGCTTTAATCTCCATCCTGTTCAACTAGCTTGTCTGAGGTGTGGATGGGGTAAAAGTGGTCATTTGTGCAAACGTTTGGGTCCCATTGGCTACAGTGGCCACAGCAGGGTCAGGGCAGTGTGTGGAGCCAGAGAGAACCAATAGACCACAATGGTATTTTCTGGCTGTAAAAACAAGCTATATAAGCCCATTCACTGGCTGTCTTTGAAGTTTAAATTTCCTCTTTACACCGTGAGTGCCTTTGAGGATATAGCTGAACCACAGAGCATAAGTGTAAGGACAGGGACCGAGTAGGCACAAGTATATTGCTTTGGATGCATATATCATTGTCAATTTGTCTCTGAAAATTCAAATGAAGAGCTGCTTGTGAAAACATAATGAAGAATTGGAGTGAAAGAAGTTCAGTGTTCAGTATGTAGACTAAGGAGAAAGGTCTGGGTTGTGTGGGTCATTGATATTAATGACAGCTATCGCTACCCAAGCACGTAATGTACAGCACTTTGACTTTCTCGGTCAAGTCATTGGTGTAATAGTTGAATTACTCTTGCACTCATATTTTTCTTTCTTAGGAACAAACGCCCACCTATTATAATGGCTGGTAATCAACTCAGAAAATTATGTGTACCGTAGCCTTCAACCCTCCAGGCATACAAACTGGAATAGTCTGCAGAGGCTCCTCATTGTTTCAAGAGACAAAAGAAATGTGAGGAACTTAAAAGACTAAAGGCCATGATGTCTAAAAATCTACAAGGTGAAACCCATCGCTTGTTTGGTAGTCATTGTATTTCTTTGTATATATTGTCCCATTTGATCTAACCACACATTGAAACAACCAAATATAAAGAATTATGAAAAGTGTTTCTGGCAGCTATAGTCAACATGCTGCAGTGAACAATGTAGCCTCACAATCATTATGCTTTACTGTAGCAATAACAGTGCTTATTATTATTCAGATGCTGATTATCCCACAGTTTTGCTACAATATAGCACTTTTCCTTGATCTCAGACAATCATGTAATTATTATTTATATTCTAGTCGGTAGTGCTGTTGCCTCAAAGCAAGAATTTCCTGGTTTGAGTCTTGGCTGGTGTCTTTCTGTTTAGTCAATACACAAAAATGTTTGGTTATATAGTTCATCTAAACTGATCCAATGAGTGAGTGTAAGACTGTATGGTGATTTGTTTTGTTTGTAATGAATCAACAGCCTGTAAAAGGGTCTGCTTCAAGGATCTAGTTGTCACTAGAGCACTGGGATGTATATGGGTGTGAAAAATAAATTATTAAATGCCATCAGACCAGTTTGGCATTCAACTAAATCCATGCTAGATCTCAGTGTACAGCTCACAGGTAATGAAATATGGCCTCAGGATGAGATGGTGTGCTAAATGGCAGGCAATTTTGGGTGTAGTACCCTCAAATCAAAGTTACTTCCTGCACAATTTTTTTCTTAGTTCATACTTTGGAACCACTTCATCTTGTGCAAAATCCCCATCAATTTTCCTTACAGGAAATCCATGCAAGCTGCTGTCTGTGTTTATCTTCTATTGCAAAATAAAAAATGACTTAACATATTGTACAGTATGTACACCCAGTGCATCCATCTTACAAAACTCTTTCCTCCTAAGCTGTTTTTTTTTTTCCTGTTTGGTCTATGGCTGAATTAGTTGTTGAAACTGAAGAAGGCTTGATGAATAAAGCCTATGCAGAAAAAAGATCTCTGGTTTCAGTGAAGAACCACCCAATAATGCTTTATTACTTTTTCACTCTTCTTTTTGCACTTCCCCGTGTGCTCTCGTGTCATACACATTGCTTGCTGTTCATAGTTGATGTTCAGAGGTACAAGTGTCTAAGTTCTTTGCTGTGCTCTGATTTGTCACACAGGATCTGCCATGGATTGTGAACGTGTGCTGCATGCACACTGTTTTCTTTACAAAGACATGATACAGTATAAGGGAGCTGATGCATTTCCATGTACAGGTCCCTCATGTGCACCACTCCTTTTTTAAACTTTTTTTTTGGTTACTTTATCTTATAAAAATTTCTAAAAAAAAAAAAATTCTGGTTAAACGATCACATGGAAAAAATTTTTCAATTTCTGTAAGTGTTGTATAAAGAAATAGAAAAATTATTTGAATTCTTGACTATTTCAATTCTTTGTGTAAATAATGGGAAATTTTAAGCTCTGTTTTAATATTTTATCTTTAATTCTCAATTTTTAATCTTCATTGTAAAATAAATACCTATCTCTTCTCCAAACGGAAATATTTCAGTGAAAGGCACTTAAGAAATACAAGATGAAAGAAAAAAAGGAACATAATTTTTCTCATATTCTGATAAAACAAAAAAAGAGAACTTTGGTGTCTTCATACAAGTGTGTCTGTGTGCATGTGTGTGTGTGAGACTGCATTAGAAACAGAAGATGGTTGCAGAGAGTACACAGGGAGGGGAGCAGCATTGTTCCTCCTTTGTCTTACTTCCTACAGAACAGCTGCATGTCACTTGAAGGGTGGTGGCCGATGAGGGGTTATTTGAAAAGAGGAAGGAAAGAAAATTATATTCTCACATTACAGCAGACGCTCTCATCACAAATGTAGATGCATCGAGTGTAATGGGCAGCACTTTTTCTTTAAGTTTACTGCCAGAGCGATTGTTAGTGTCGAGTGTCATTGACAGTCTCACTTTTTTCCGTGGTTGACGGGGACATCAACACCTTCACTCTTGCCAACTCGCCTGCATCTGTACTTGTGGAACCATGACTGATCTCAGGATTGCTAAGAATGCCTTATTCAGTGGACTTCTTAACAGTCCTCCCAGTAAGCATTTGCTTGATAGACACTTTCTCAGTGATGTGAGTATTTTTTATTTGCTGCCGTTAATTTTTTTTCTTATATTATTGTGGCTACATTTTTTTAGCAGCTAAGAGACAAAACATCAAGTATGGTTGATGACGTAAACCACTGGATACTAATAAACATATATGAATATATATATATATATATATACGAAGACATTTATAAAGCAAGGGATGAAACTGCAAAGCCATGCATCACAAGCTCTGCACCAATAGAGTGCCTCCACAAAGCAGCAATGCATTGTCTCTTTTCTTTCTCAGGAAAGACTAAACCCTAATGTGGTTACCGTGGAGTCTGCCTGGTTCACTGATAATCTGGTCAGCACCAGAAAATGTTTGTTGATGCTCGTTTTGCAAGCAGAGAAGTTGCATCTCCCTGAATATCATACGGAGCTTTTATATAATATTATACTATATTACATGTTATATTATAGTATTTATTGCAACAGTATGTTGGAGCTGCACCTTTGGCTTTACTAGGTCAGGGTCAGATGTGTGCAAAATTATCCTTGTGTGTTATGACACTAGTGCATGTCAGTCAAAAGGACTTATTTAATACAAGTGAAAACATTTACGTGTGTGTGTTTTCCAGTGGTTATGTTTGCATATGTGTTTTGGAAGGCCTGCAGCGCCCCTTAGTAAATTTAAGCTGTCATGTGGAAACATAAGCTTGGCACTGCAGTCCACTTGTGTTACATGGTGAACTGAGGATGCTCCCTGCAACATGCACAGTTGTCAGGGCTGTTGCAGCCCTCCTTCATCACAGGTTGGAGCTGCTAAGATTTTTAATGTGGCCTCTGTAGATAAAAGATGCATGCCTTGGGGTATTTTCTTTTACTCTTACCACCACTAGTGTTTTTGCTAATTGGACAAAATACAGAGCAAAGCACTTAAGCTCTTTTGCTGTAAATGGTTGAAGTGTCCTGAAGTGAGAATTCTGTAGCCGGATCTGTCCTTCTGTCTCACTGTTATGAGCAGACCAACAGCATATGTTGATTGCATTGCAGCATTGTTCAAAGGAATTTGAATTGTCAAACATTGTTTTTTCTTTTAATTTCCTATTTAGTGCTGTCTGTGTTTGCCTGTTACCTAATAGGTTGTAGTGTGAAGTGTGTGGCTCAGTCACACACTAACGTGACTTTGTGCCTGAGACAGCAAAACTGGAATGTCTTCCAGCTAATTTGGCTCTTGCACATAGTCAGATGAGCTGTTGGCTTTAGCAACAGAGAGAAGCACCGTGGAGCTTTGAGGCTCCCCCCCAAGAGTTAGTTGTTTACAGTGTGTTTGTCTTGAAGCATGGAGGCGCAATTTAAAGAGCAACCCTGGTGTTGAATGGCACCTCGGTGAGATCAGCATCAAGCAGGGTGGGAAACGCATTGGAGAACGCCATCGGGATGACATTTATTTAGCCGGTATAAGCAATTTTGGAAAGAAGTTTTGTGACCAGACAATGCCCTGCCAGCTTTGTCATAGAGATGAAGACTGAGGCACCAGGGAAAGCATATTACCACAGCTCTACGAACTATCAAACCCATGTCTCTTTTTGGATGTGTGTCAACTCTCCCCTACAGACCTCGGACCTGTTTGCCATGATCGAGAGGATGCAGGTACTGGAAGTGGTCTCCTGGCTCGGCTGTTTGTGCCCTCTGCTTCAAACTTGTCCGCTTCTTTTCTCACAGGCTTTAATCAAACTGCATACTCTGAATTTCTACAACTTGGGACATCAAATTTCCATTTACCAATATTTTGAGACTGGTCTTTTTCTCTCTTATGCCTTTCCACCTATTTTTGTATTCAGCCTTCAAACCAGCTAGAACAACACTTCTGTGTGTGTTTGTGTGTGTGTGTGTGTGTGTGTGTGTGTGTGTGTGTGTGTGTGTGTCCATCCATTCTTTTGGTATTTGCAGCTTCAGGCTGTTTCCAGAAACCGTATGTTTCTGAATGTGCTGAACAGTGTCTTTGTGTGTTCCCTTTACAGCTGGATATGTTTGTTCGCATCATCAGATATGTGAACTGTTGTTTTTTTTTTTCATTAGGTAGAGTCTTAGATATCTAGATTGTTTTGTTGCAGACCTGAAGCCCCAAAGACATAAACAGACAGCATAGTGGATTTTTCAAAAGCTATTGAAAAGAGAACGATGCAGTTTAAACATGGAGTTTGATCTGCATCCTATTTCACCTATAAAGTGGCAGATATTACTGTTTTAGATTTACTGTAAATGCTTAACTTTCTTTAGTGGTTAAAGACTGAAACTTACTTATAAGTGCACTGTATGAGATAAATTCATGAAACTGAAATGCAAAATATTGTTAACAGCCATTTGTAAAGAGGCAGTAATCTGTCATTTAAATTACAGTG
Source organism: Pseudomugil gertrudae (assembly GCA_037177535.1). NCBI lineage: Eukaryota > Metazoa > Chordata > Actinopteri > Atheriniformes > Pseudomugilidae > Pseudomugil > Pseudomugil gertrudae. The sequence continues at coordinate 11,320,983 of JBAMHV010000003.1, read as the reverse complement.
TTGCTTACAGAAAGTATAAAATGCATGCCATGTTTGTAAAGAAAAATATCTCTCATCCATTCATTTATAAGTTTAATTTTAAATCATCTTAAAAACAACAAAAACTATATTCTAGCTTTTGAGTGGTTGCTAACCACCTGATCATCACAGAAGCACAAATTCCTTAGAACAGCAGCAATGCATTGCAGTAGTAATGTGCTGTTTTCAGAAAAATGTATTCACTAGATGTATTTAGGACAAAATTGGGGATTTCAGTTTGATTTATATGCTTTAAAAATTACATCAAATATGATACGATTCACTTGTGATGGACTGGCGACCTGTCCAGGGTGTACCCCGTCTCTCGCCCGTTGTGAGCTGGGATTGGCTCCAGCCCCCCTGTAACCCCGTTCAGGGAAAAAGCGGTAGAAACTGGATGGATGATACGATTCAAACCTTGCTGGAGGGTGCTTCATATACTGTCCTACTGATCAGAACTGCTTTGTTGCTCATCTTTCTCTTTTCATTGGAAACTGTCAGTACTGACAAGTCAGCAGAACGAGAGAAGATATGATCGCTGAAAAGTTATATTAATGCACTTTATTGCCCTCAAATGGAATTCAGGTTAAATGTATCTGTTATTGCTTGTTGGAAACGTTTCTCTTAATATGCCATCCTATTGCCTAACTTTTTTTATTAACCATAGTTTCTAAGATATCACTCCTGCTAACTTCTGCTTTCTGCGGCCTACCTGCTGATTAAGCTTATGACCAATTGTTGCAAAGAACTGTCATGAAGTCGGCTGCTACAGTATAAATTTGATAGATTTGACAATCAGTGGTGTTGTAAGTAGGTATGGGTCACTTTATGTGTTTTGTACACTTGAGAACAGGTTGTATTGATATTACACCTTTGCCAGCACTGCCTTGTCATTTTTTTTCTTTTTCTCCCAACAGGGTTGCAGAATGGATGAGCAAAGATGCCTTCTCCCTCCTCCCCTCAAAGTTAGTTGCAAATCCTCACATCTTCTTGTACAGCACGGTCTGGTAAAGCATCTGGAATAGCAGACTTATAAACCTTTTCTTATCAGCAGTCAGGCAGGCTTTGGGATGCTCACCGACCGCGTTTAAGAGCTCGGCAGGGACAGGGACTGCGAAATCCTCTGCTGTATATTATTACCTCGGCAGACAGTCGTTGTTGAAGACTGGGACTAACTGGGCTCAAATTGAGGGCTGAGGTCAAAGCATGCAAGGGTCATGTAAGGGAATACATGATGCAAAATGTTGTACAAGTAACAAAACAAATGTGCAATACTTTGGTAAAGCTCCACTTTTGCTATTGTTTATTGTTTATCATCTTCATAGCTACTGGCACTTGTGTGCATTTGGATCAACTCCCACTGTTACAGGCTGGTGTTCCCTATATCTTCTGAAGCCATGTTTGAGGTTTGTTTCCAATCAGCCAACCACAGTTGGACACTGATTGTGCTCAGTGAGGCCTGGATGCTGCAATTCAGCTCAGGTGTTGGACAGATTTGAGGAGAGAGCTGTGCATACAGCAGACAGGTTTGGTAAACTTGGATTTGGGTTTGTCTGTGGTTGGATGGCGTTATGTCGAAATTAGAAAGAATATTTCCTAAAATGCTGCCACAAAAGTGGATGTAGCCAAACATAACCTGCAGCGAGCCATTTAACAAATACTATTTGGATAGAATAAAGAGATAATTAGAATTGTGTGTTGTTTTTTTTCTTGAATAAAACCTTTCATTATTATAAATTTAGCAAATATATGAGCTCAACCTTTTATTGAATCTTTACACCAATAAATTATCTTTTATAATAATGCATGTTTAGGGCTGAAGACCCATTGGCCATAATTTATTCAAACCCATGAATGTGTAAAACTGAGGTTTGTTTCCAATCAGCCAACCACAATGATGTAAAAAATATATTGTTCAGGATTCGAGTAGTTCAATTTTGCTTAATTAGTACCAGGCTTTTGTTTTTACCATGAAAAATAGAATAAAACATGCAATATACAAATAGAAACAATTTTATTTATATTATTTGGCTCTGTTTTTTGCAGTTATTTAATTTAAAAAATTACAGAAACCTTAAGAAAAGAAATATCAGGGTTCTTGTATTGTTTTTATTGTGTTGTTAAATATACTGGTATATGCAATTAATAGCTACTGGCACAGCATTTTTAGCCACTAAAAACAGTGGTGTTTACCATTAGCAATGTTGCAGTTTCATCAGAATTGTAATTTGTATAAGAAACAGTGATTTTTACTTTTATACGGTAAAATGTAAAAGTGTTCGATATGCTACACTGCATGTAGCTTATCACTTTATATGTGTTATACTATATAAGTACATCCTTGTGAGGAAAATACATGACATAGTGGAAGTGCATGTCTACCAATAAAAATAACAACAAATAAATTAATGCATCTCAGAGTTTGTGAAATGCCACAAAACTAATGCCATAGTGAAAACTGTCATCAGAGGGTGCATCATGGATAAAATGTTTGTTAGTATCTCACTGGTGTGACTTAAATACACTTTGCTGTAACTGAAAGGACGCTTCTCTGCATATTCTCTTGTGTGTCACTTTATTCCCCAAGTGAAATATGCTTGACCTTTTTGCACATTGATATTAAGAGGTTTTTCTCACCCAGTCACTGGAGGTTATAAAATACTAGATGTAAACTTTCGTAAGTTCTCAAAAGTTACATAATCACAATAGGGTTGATAAATATGTTCAATATTTCAAAATTTCGTACTCCCTCTCAAAAAGCTGTCCTTTGGAGAGCTTTATGACAGCACAAAGGATGGTCCCCTGTCATACTTGCAGGATATGAAAGTTAAGTAGAGAAAGAGTACATGAAGATTTATTTGACATTTTGTCCGTATGTGTGTGCTTGTTGTTGGCTTTGAGGAATCAGAAAGTCTGTTTGTCAGTACAACTCACGTTTCTTTTTTTTCCCCCCTGCAGACAGAAGAGGACTACATCCCTTATCCTAGTGTCCATGAGGTACTTACATACATTCTCTGTAGTTATGGCAATGCAGTGCTTCATACCCCACCAGAATTTTTAACAGTTATTACTCTTAACCGTATTACTGTCCATTCCTGTTAAGGTTCTGGGTCGCCGCAGTCCTTTTCCACTCATTTTGCTTCCCCAATTTGGAGGATACTGGATTGAAGGCACCAATCATGAACCTAAAGATCCTCCAGAGGCTGATCCATCTCCCTGTCCTACCTCCTACATTAAACTGGAGACAAACAGCACTGCCAAGATCTATAGAAAGCAGTTCATGGGCAAGGTGAGGATGGTCAAAAGTGTTTGATTTTAGAATAAAAAAAAGACATTTATTTTCTAACTTTCATAAATTTTTTTCATTCTCTTATTTTTACTGTCATTCATTCATTCTAATGTACTGTTTACAATAGTGAAGAGGACTGGGGGAGGGAAATTTCTTATCACCAAATAATCATTTGGTAAATTGACTTTGTTCAAGACATTTTACTTATAAAGCATGCGTGATTGATATATTGTATCACACTTCTTCCATAGTACAGTTCCTCTTTTTTATTGATTTGAGGAGTTTTTCTCTGTTTCTTCTTTGCCAATTTATCATCACAGTAGTGCTGCAGTAATAGTCATCCTTCTATTAACCTTTCTTCCATTTATTTGCCACCAGGAACACTTTAACTACTATACAATGGATGCTGCCCTGGGTCACTTGGTCTTTTCAGTGAAGTATGATGTCATAGGTGATCAGGAGCATCTGCGCTTGATGCTACGGTAAAATTTTCTGACTTGTTGTTTCATTTAACTATTCACCCCCCCTCCTTCATTTGTTTCCTGTTGACCACAGCCCTTTCTGTTTGATTACTCCTCGCACTGGCATTTCCCCTCATTTAATGAACTCGCTACAAACCTGCAATGAAATTAAATTAAAATCAAACTTTATTTATACAGTTCTTTTCCTGCCAAAGGCAACAAAAACTGCTTTGTATAATAAAACAATCCATGCATACTAAAGTAAAAACAAGCCTTGCACCAAATAAGCAACATAGCTATTTAAAAGTATACTCATAATTGTCTTTCTCACTTGCTGTCACACAGACATCCCAGAGGGAAATTCAGTATTCAAGTATTGCCAATCTTACACAAGATTACACAGAAACAAACATGACATGCAGAATCAAACAGTACTTACTCTTTGTTATTTTTTTCTTTTTATCTAAATATTTAATTTATTTGGTTTTGTTTACTCCTATTTGTACATTTATTTTTGGATGATTTATTTCTTATTTATGTTTATTTATAAATTGTTATTAATTTATTTATTTTATTACAGTTTTTAGAGGTTTTTTTGTATTTATTCTGTTTTCATATAGTGAAAAATGCATTAAAAATCAGCTGTTAATAAAATAATTGATCTAGTGAACATTTAAATTGATGCAGTTGCTAATACTATAGCTTCTGTGGCCACAGAAACCAAAACAACCTATGCAGGGCTTCTTCCACTTATATCCACTTTGGACATTCAGAAGTTGCATAATACTTTGGGCCTAAAATCAAAGTAGCCCATATGTTGATGGTGTATTAAAAATATCCAAGCCGTTCTATAAACAGTGACTTTCTATACAAGAGTACAATCAGCACACTATTCATCCACACTGTACAAGTGTAAGTCTCCCGCCCACTACTGCCTAAAACCATCCTCGCTTACAAAATTTCTCCGCTCCCTCACACTCATCTAAATACAGACATGGGGGAGAATGGGAGAACTCTGTGCTCTGTATAACCTGTGAATTAATTTTTTGTACTGAAGCGAGTCCTCTTCAGATTTTAATTGTTGCGTTCTTTCTTTGTTAATGGATCTTCAAAGTAGATGAGTGTGTTTTGAGGTACCAGCCATTCAGCCCACATTTTTACAAAGAGGTGTTTTCTAGTGCATGGGCATTGCACAGTGTCACCTCAGAGAGTGTACTCACTTTCTGCACCTTTCTGACCTCTAGGATATGCCAAAATGTAATTGTATTTAGATAGAATTCCATTTAAAATTCTCTTGGTGGCTCCAGTTGATGATTGTGGCTCCTTGGAACTCTTCTCGGTTATTTAGATACTTTAAAATTTATGAACATTAAACTATGATTGGAGGATTTACTGTACCATGTAGAGTCCAAAGCTATACTGTATACTGTATCTTCTATTCTCCAGTCACTGAGTTGCTGGAAGATCGATGATGCTAAGGTAAATGTATGTAAAATTGGCTTTTCTCATTTCTCATTTATGTAAACTCTCGGTGGGAAATAATTTTCATATATTTAGAAGTTTAGTTTAGTATACCTAAACATCTGAATTTGATGCCACAGTTCGATTATATTACAAACATGATCGATATATGTAACAATTTTCGCAGCAGAAGTTCTGTACTGTATTCGGTGAGCACAAAATCTCCATGCACTTGTTCATTGTACTCCTTGGAGTAAGCAGCAACTTCCATCCATCCATCCATTCTCTGCTGCTTATCTGGGATCGGGTCACAGAGGCAGTAGCGTAAGGAGGGAAACACAGGCCTCCCTCTGCCCAGCCAAATGTGCTCGCTTATTGGGGCATCCCCAGGCCACCCGAGAGATATAATCTCTCCAGCTTGCCCTGGCTCTTCCCAGGGGTCTCCTCCTGTAAGGATGTGTCTGGCCTATCTCACTAGGGAGGCGTCCACGAGGCATCCTAACCAGATGCCAGAGCCACCTCTCAATGTGGAGGAGCAGCACCTCTACTCCCAGCCCCTTACAGATGACCGAGCTTCTCACCTTGTCTCTAAGGGCCACCCTGTGGAGGAAACTCATTTTGGCCACCTGTATTTACAATCTCATTCTTTTGGTCACTACCCACAACTTCTTAAAAGAGAAATATGCCAGTTTGACCCTCTCCCAGTCTTTCTTAGCTCCAAGACATCAATTACAAAGATAGTTGTGTTCCCAGTTGGGCACATTCATCAGAAATGTCTTATTTATGTTAATAGTTCACATGGATGAAGGCTAAGAATTATAGATAGAAGTCCTAAAACTTGCATGGTTGTTTTGAATTGCAAGTAGAGCTGTGAGCATTTTGATTATTTGCTTTTCAGGACAAAGCTAAAAACCCATCAGGATGTGATTCCCATCTCCTGCCTCACTGAGTTTCCCAATGTGGTTCAGATGGCAAAGGTAATGACTAACACTGAATATATTACTAAATGCTTTTTCACTATATTGGAAGATAAATTAATTAGAATAACTTTCTTCATTTTTCAGCTTGTTTGTGAAGAAGTAAACGTAGATAGGTTTTACCCTGTCCTCTACCCAAAGGTAGGTATTAGTCCTTTGTCTACCTCCTTCCCATCAACAGTCCAGCACCATAAACCTCCATAAAAACTACCCTTTCTGTTATCCTCAGGCATCAAGGCTCATTGTCACCTTTGATGAGCATGTAATCAGCAACAACTTCAAGTTTGGAGTCATTTATCAAAAGTTTGGCCAGGTGAATGTGCTCAAAGACACTAGAGCTAATCTGTCTTTACTTTTGAAGTCATATTTTCGTTCCCTTGAAAATACCTTTTGCCTTTTGTTTGCAGACATCAGAAGAGGAGTTGTTTGGAAATATGGAAGAAAGCCCTGCTTTTGTAGAGTTCTTGGAGTTTCTTGGGAGGAAGATTGAGCTTCATGACTTTAAAGGGTTTGTATGAATCTCAATTACATTTTAATTCATTATTTTACTAAATTTTGTTTACACGTTTTCTTTTGAAGCACACGAGCAAACATACACCTTAAGCAGACATCCAGTCTGATCAGAGAGGGATTTATATGAATCTAAGAAAAAAAACTAACGTGGAGTATCCTGATATTTGCAGTGAAGCTGACAATGTGATTGAGTAGGCAGATGAATTGCCCTTGGCGTTCTCCCAATGATGAATGATTGTGGTGGAAAGAGAGCTTTGAGAGCATGCACCTGTGTCCCACTAACAGCATTTATTCATCTCTCTTCTCGTCCTCTGTCTTGGCTGTGCAAGTCTTCTTGTCTTTTCTTCTAAATTGTACTTGTCCTATCCCTTGTCCGTTACTAATTTATGCTTTAGGCTCCTAAATCTCTTGACTTTGCTTCTTCTTTGCTTCTCCAGATTTCGGGGTGGGCTTGATGTCACTCATGGGCAGACGGGGACAGAATCCATCTACACAAGTTTCCATAATAAGGAGATCATGTTTCATGTGTCCACAAAACTGCCTTACACAGAAGGAGATTCACAGCAGGTACATTGGCAATCCTGTCATCAATCATCATATCTTGCAGCTTGTTTTTTTGAGGGCCAAAAGTAAGAGTGCTATTTGTGAAACCCTCTCTGACACCTCCAGGTGTTACCAAAATCCCATTATAGGTGTATTTAATTATAATGGTAGAACAAAATAAATAATTTAATTAGTCATTTCTCTCAGGGCTCATTGCCCCAGCTTTTGATGACACACATCTTGAACACACACGATAGACCTGCATTAGAGGCAATTAGGAGTCCAGTATGTTGCCAGAGGACACTTGGACAATTAAACTGGAAAAGTGGGGGAACAAGCCACTAGCCTCCCAATCAGCACAAAACTTCTCTATCTGAGATGAGGAAAGGGGGAGTATTAGGGTACTCGAGTACTAATAGGGAAAACGGGAAAATAGGTGGCCTGGCCTGTTCAACCTCAATAATCACCTCAACAATAAGCTCAAACTCTTATCTAAAATGTCTCCTTATGAGTAGATGGAGTAATTCCATGACAAATTAACTAACACTAAGGCTTAAACCATTACCAATTCATCTATCTGATCAAAATCTGATTAACATACCCTACAAGTCAAAAGTTTGGACACACCTCCCTATTGGAGTTAATGTAGAGGTGTGTCCAAATGCTTCTAAACATCTGCTTAGTCTTTGTCTCACTTTCTCCCAGGAAGTTATAAAGAGTGTTCACATAGAAAGGGGTGGGCTTAACAGGTTATAGGTCAATAACTGGCTGACCAACTTATTAACATAAACTAAACCAATTATATTTTTTCTTCTTTAAAATCTCAGAGCCTGTAGACCAGAACACAAGCTTAATTTAAGTTTAACAAACAGTTTTTAAACTTCAAACTGTCCCAATTACAAAAATTATCAAATCTTAGTATGTTATATAATCCATTTTTGGAATTAGCTTTGTTTCCCGTGAGAAGTGTGCATAAACTATTTGCCATATCAGCCCTGCACAACTAAATTAATCCTTTAATTTTGTTAATGATGAACTTTTACAGAAATAAATATGATTTAATGAGTTTTAATGAGTTTTAATGCATCTTCAAGCATTTCAGTTTTTTTCTCTGCAACTTTTGAGACTCTGTTGGTTTGCAGCTGATGACTTTCTTCTCTTTGATGATGCATTGCAGTAAGTTGCATTGGTTCTTTGGGAAAGCTGCACTTTTGTGCTTGGATGTTTGAATTTAGTTGCCACAGTAACTCTGCTCATAGTGTTCATACTTCCAATGCAGGGAGGCAAGCAGAGGGTATAAACAACACCCACATGTGATGATTCATCAGGGAACAGGGAAAAGAATGCAAAGTGCAACACATAATAGCACAGAGTTCCTTCAGAAGAAGAAAGCAGAGTATTTATCTAACCTGCCTGAATGGCCCCCTGTTTAAAAGGTGAGAGAGTAATAACAGATATCAAGTGTCTCAAGCCAACAGTGTGCTTGCAGAGTGTGTGTCTAACTGTGAAAAGTAATGGTGCAGTCTGGCAGTACATCTGCATGTAGAAAATGGGCTGAATGTTATTTAACTGTCATAGTTCAGAAAGCATCATGTGTGAAGGACTATTAAGGCTGAGAGTTATTGTGTAATAAGCTAGAGGATGACACAATAGTAACTCGGCTGAGTTGAATTGCAGCCATATTTACTTTCTTTGATTTTAAATCGTTGATGTTTTCTTAGGTTTCTACTTTCAATATTAATAGTTGATTTGAGGATGGCAAAGTTTGACATGATCATTAATGATATAAAATTATTTTAAGCCATTAAGTTTATTATCAAATTGTTAAAAAAAATAATTTTCTCTATAATTTGTCATTTTATGGTAAAAGTTGGTCATGAACAATAACCAACAATAATAACAATACAGCTTTTTATATACATTCACTGATGCACAGCTGTGAACATTTGGGGTGAGTTGAGACCGATTTCAGAATTACTGTATTTTTACACAATATTTCACATTTCTGATATGCTTTGAGCCTGGTAGTCAATTTATCTCATACTAAAAAGTAAACTGGTTGTTATAGAGGGAGACTATAAAGTACCGTAACTGAATTGTGACTGGGAAATGTCTTACTCTAAGATGAAATATGTACTCTGCTGGGCTGTGCATGCAACTGAGCAAGCGCATTTGACAAACTGCAGCAAAATTCACCATAAGTGTTGTAGCTTTAAATAATGGTGGTACTTAAGAGTGGTAAATATAGTACTGAGTGATGAGGTGCAGACATTGTACAGTGCTGTAGAAGGTTGCAGTTTTTTGGGGCTATTCCTAAAAGGTCCTTTTATGTGTGTCTGCACAGAGAAAATGTTCAAATGATCATTTCTCTTTATCACCAAATTATATCTGTTTGCAAAATCTGATTCATCTTTCCCCCACTTACATGCAGCAGAATGATTTGGGTCACAGTCTCCACGATAAGAATCCCATTTTGGTTGCCTGAGCTGCATACACTTTGACATTCTGATATTCACTGACATCTTAGATTATTTTTACTGGCTGAAAACAGAATCTGGGGCAGTGCCAAGTCTCAAACACAAAATTTGCCCCAACTACTGCAAAATAAAATTTGCATGCATTACGTGGAGAAAGAAGTGAAGTCATCTCCTCACAAATGTGTAGGAGCCTTGGAAAGTGGTTCCCTGCTAAAGCAATGAGGTGACAGTGTATACATCTTTCCACATTAGAAGAAAGTGTTCTTAATAATTAGCAGCACCACTTTTTTTAAAGGAGTTGCTTTAATTTCAACATTTTTATAAAGCACTTATGTATGAATGAATGAATGTTCTGTTCTCCAAAGGTCCATTTGACAACTTGACACCTTTTCACAAAAACAAAATACAACAGCACCTGTTCAATAATCTCTAATTTATTTGACTTTCTATTGCTTTTGATTATATTCCTAGAATTTTGTATAATCTACATAATTTAAATCACACTATGATAATCTAATAAAAAATTTAAAATAATAAGTTACTATAGTGGCCCTGTGATGGACTGGCGACCTGTCCAGGGTGTACCCCGCCTCTCGCCTGATGTCAGCTGGGATTGGCTCCAGCCCCCCCGCAACCCCGTCCATGGAGAAGAAGGTTGCTGGTTCAAGTCTAGGCTGGGGAGGGTTGTCCAGTCCTCGGGTACTCCAGCTTCCTCCCACCCACACGACATGCATGTTAGGTTAATAACTAAATGACTGCTTGTCATATGTAAGTTGCTTTGGATAAAAGCGTCTGCCACATGACTGTATAGTAAAATGGAGGGATGGAAGTTACTACAGAAAATGCTCCCCAGTATTGTGAAAAAAAAATCTTTATATTTTGCGTTTTTAAGCAGAGTGTAAGGGCGTTAACACAATCTTCTCCTTCCAGTGTTTTAAAATCTGGTCAGTGCAATGTCAGATTAACAAAACCCTGACATGCTAAAACTTATTCAGTATATACTGTATATAAATCCAGGATGCAGAAGCCGCACATGAATATATAAATACAATACATGATTCATGCAGAACCACCTTTTAGCACCAATAACATTTCTATATGATGTTATCAGTTTCTCACATTGCTGTGGAGGGACTTTTGCTCACTCTTGTTCAGAACACTATCAGTTCACTGAGGTTAAGAATAATTTTGTTCCATTTGTTCTCTTAACCACTTAATACCTGAATTAAGAAGAACTGGGCAGAAACATCCCATTTTTAAAATCTGGAAACTTTATTTACCCGTTTAAAAAAATCTGGGGGAAAACTTTTTTCTTCTTTATATTTACTATTTATTATGTAATTGGTCAAAATTATTATATTGTAATCTTCTACTTTCTGGTATTCACCAGGGTGCAGGAGACCAGTATCACATAGTGAGCAACAGGGTTTTGAGTAAAGTTTCTGCCATAAAGTGATGCAAAATGTCTCAGAAACAGTATGCATCAAATACGATACATTAGGCCTTAAGGGGTTAAGCTTCTGCTACATCCTTTAAAGTTAAGGTCTTATTGATTCTTTACCATTTCAGACATGCTGTTGTATGTTGTAGATTTACAGCATTTTAGCCAGCTTTACTTTTTGGTATACAGTAATAATCAAACGTCTGGACACATCTCCTTGTTAAATCTAATAGCTATTAAATCAAATGGGGAAGTGTTTGTGTGTGTGTAGTGTACTGGGTAGTTTAACGTTAAATCAATGACTACAAGGTTTCCAGGTGCTGTGGCAAAATAAGGACAAACCATCAGATCTTCACCACCATGCTTGGCAGCCGATATCATGTGTTTTTGACGTTTTTCTGCCTGACTTCACGCAAACATGCTGCTGTGCATTAACCCCAAACATCACCATCTATATCTCATGTGTCCAAAGGACATTGTTCCAGAATATATTTGGTTTGTCCAGATCCAACTTTGCAAACTTGAGCCACGCTGCTTAGAGATAGAGGCTTCTCCAAGGTAGTTATGTCTGTTCTGTTGTTTTTTTCTAATTGTTTGTCTACATGAACTGTAAATGAGCTGTAACTCACAGACTGGCATTTGTTTGAACACACTGGAACATAACTGGGAAGATTTACAAATATCGTAAAGGTGTTTCACCTGTGATCATTTTTTCAACTGTAAAATGATTAACTCCTAATTGTTTGTGATATGGCATCATAGCCCTTCCATCATGTTCACCAATTATTTCCCATATTAAGATCAAAATCAATGTCTTTTCTCCTTAGCATCATGTTAACAAACACCTGTAAAATCAGGACTAGAGAATTGCACAAATTTGTCCTCTTATATACATGCTCAACCTGCTAATGATTATTTAATCAAGAACATGTTGTTTTGCAGCACCTGGCAGCTACAGGCAGGAAACAGGCAAAATGTGTTTTTCAAACACTGCTTCTGCATTTCTGCTTAGTTTCTGTTACATGAGTAATTATATGCTGTAATATCTCATGTGTTTTATTTTGCTCATTTGAAAATCCCAATAGGACCGGAAAAATGCTGTGATACATGAAACTTTATTACGTTAGGAGGACTCACTTTCCTTTTACATTACTGTATATTTATGGCACAAGAACTGTGAGATACAAAGACTTCATTATATTTGACTGTCAGTAAGACTGAAGTGTCATGCATCTCAGAGAAGATGTTGTACCTCAGGATCAAATTAATCTCCACCTCACTGCTGGGACTGTGTAGTATTTATTTTCAGTCAATCTTTCAGTGCCAATCCTGAGAGTAAGTCCCTTACAGGCTAGTGTTTGTGATGCTAAAATAGGTTATTTGAGATATTTCCCCCTGTCGTTAGTTTCTTTTCTTTTTTTCTGTGCCCTGCAGCTGCAGAGGAAGAGACACATAGGCAATGACATTGTAGCCATCGTGTTCCAGGAGGAAAACACACCCTTTGTACCAGACATGATCCAATCCAACTTCTTGCATGCGTATGTGGTTGTGCAAGTGGAGAATGCGTGCACAGACAATGTCACCTACAAGGTTGGTTTCAAGCAAAGCAAATTCTACAGAGACAAAGTAAAACCTTTTTAATATTCACTCCCACATCATTAAAGAAATATTCATGACAGTACGCATTTCCACGGAGTCTTTTCTCTTATCTGCTTTTCCTCCTAGGTGTCAGTGACGGCAAGGGATGATGTACCTTTCTTTGGGCCCGCGCTGCCTGACCCGGCCATCTTTAAAAAGGTCAGAAGCTACAAAAATGAAAACATGAACACAGTTAGATTTTACAAGCAGATATTATCGATTTGCATTCATTCTAGCTTACCTTCTATATTTACCTTCATCAGGGCCCTGAGTTCCATGAGTTCCTCTTCACCAAGCTCATCAATGCAGAATATGCCTGCTACAAGGCTGAGAAGTTTGCCAAGCTTGAAGTGAGAAGCAAACATTGTCATGGGAGTATTAAAACCTTGCGTGTATCTGTGTGCATGTATTTGCTCTTACATACACACTTACAGTACACACACTGTTCTCTCTGCCCATTTAACCACCATGGGGAGGAGAGCATTCAGTCGCTCTGCTCCTGCAGCTTTGGAACACACTCCCACCTGAGCTCTGTAACATTGACTCACTTCAATCATTAAAATCACAACTTAAATCACAACATACGTTTGCCTTATGATGTTTTATTTTTTTATGTTTTAAACTGATTTTAATGATCATGTTTTTTTTATTCTAATGGTTTTGTAAGGTGACCTTGGGTCCTGAAAAGCGCCTAGAAATAAATTGTATTATTACAATTGACAGCGTGGGTTTATTGTCACACTGCCCTTACGACAGCTGTAATGCAGATGTTTATCATCCTGATGTTTAAACTTTTTCACATACTCTAATGGGCTATTATAAATATATTACAAGTTAAGTCTTCAGAAAAGATTTTCTGTGTTTTTGAGCAGGAGCGCACACGTTCGGCCCTGTTGGAAACATTGTACGAGGAGCTGCACATCAACAGTCAATCCATGATGGGTCTGGGTGGAGACGAAGATAAGCTAGAGAACGGAGGGGGAGGAGGAGGTGGCGGCTTCTTTGAGTCGTTTAAGGTACAGGATCATACCTCATTTGATGTATGTTGCACCGGTAATCTGCAACTCCACATGCATGAGAAAGAATGAGAGAACGGTGATGGCCAGAAAAAAACTTTTAGGATGATTTTTTTTCCTCCCCTGTCTGTTGGCTGGGATTCTGGGTATTCACACATGAGAAAACATAGCATAGAAAATTTGTAGTATCTCAAAGGACCAGTCGTGTGGCATTTGCTTTCCTCTCTTGGCTCAGACTGTTGGATCGGGGTGTGCAGGATGGTGGGCTTTTGAGGCTGTGAAGTGTCCTGTTGTGTGTCAAAGGCACTTTCCTGTGACTGAGAGTGCTCCATCAATGACCATTAGGGTGGTGGAGTGAAGTTCATCTACTGAGCCATGGTGGTAGGATCTGTGTTGAACGATTTAATGACACCTCATTATGGAGCTGATGATGCAGTTTGTTTGTCTTCCCATGGGCAGAATTCCTTCATTTTTTTTCCCTCTCATCTTGGCTATCTTTTCAGCATTTTTTTGCAACTTAAGTCAGAAATAACTACAGTTCTCTCAGTTTTTACCACTCTGCTGTTTATAAGACCCATCATTTTTCAAAACTGTATAAACTACAACTGCATAAAATGCTCATACTCTTCTTTTTCACTGTCAAGGACTGACTTACTGCCTTTGTCTTTCTCTGTCACACATCCATAAATTATGTCTGTAAAGATTTCCTCCTCACTCTTTCTCTTTGTGCTGCAGTTTAAAAGCATCTTGTGGTCTCTTCTTTTTTCTTTTTTTTTGTTGTCACTGTTTTGGTTTTATTTTATTTCTCATACTGTGTGTCATGACACAAATCTGAATTCCAGATGCACCCATGTTTAAAGATTGCTTATTAGATAGCAGAAGCCCTATCCTTTTTCACTGCAAAACCCAGTCTTTGTGACCTCCTGATAAATCAACATTTATGGATTTCACACTGCCTCGCTTCACTGCTGGTTGATCTATACTGCCTCAAAGTGTTCAAAAATTGTATTGCATACAGTATAAAAAAAAGACGCAGGCATGTGCTTATTTTAATCTGTACTATGGCACACATACACAAATCTCAACTTCTTAATCCCACTCATCTCATCTGGTAGGTCCAAGTCCAACTGAAGCCACTTTGCTCTTGCTGCCCTTCCACCTCAGAAATACAAAGCCAGTGTTAATCCAGTTCTGTCCATTTCTTTATCCGACAACCTTTTTGTCAACAAACATAATTTCTTTAGAGATAATGTGGGATACTGGTTTGCTACAGATTAACACTTTGTTCCTTTTTCCACCATTTGGCTTCAACAATACGCGGTGCCATTGCCTGCTTGCTGGATCCTTTTATAGGGCCTTTTATAGTAAGGGCCGAGGGCTGCGAGAGGAGAATGGAGGTGGCGATTCTCATAAACGTACTGTACATAAACACACATCCAGACCGGCTGATAAACACAGGGCTGGAGATTAACACAGAGGCGGTGTGTAACTTTACACTATACTCCAGATGAAATTATATTTCTACTTTATTGCCCTTTTAATAAAAAATCTTAGCCTTGTATGTTGCTTTCCATGCAATTAAGGTTTTACTTCAAAGGAAAACAATAAATTTAGATTTAATTAAAAATTTTTCAAGTTTGAATGAATTATCTTTATTTTTTCCTTGAGGCATCCTTCACTTATAATATGTTCGCACTGATACTGTCTATAAAAAAAGAGGGCTTATCTTTATTTATGCCATTTTTATGTATTTTAGAATCTTTTATTTTAACAAAACTTACTGCAAGCTGTTTTCTTTCTTTAAATTAATTTTAAATGTCATTAAACATGTTTCTTTGTAACAAAGGTAAGCCGGTTTATGTTTTGCATTTGTTCCCTTACTGTACCTCAAAAGAAACAAACCATGACCTTCAACTAAGGTACGAGCCGAACCGGGATTTTTAGCATAAATAATTAATGAACAATATCAAATACTGAAATGAAATGAAAATATTCCTACAGATGTTTTCAAATCTTTGAAACATATCATGATATAACATAGTTAAAATGTGTACATAATATTCTAGTCATTATGAATGACTGTCATTTAAAACAACACATGCCGTGTGCATTCGGAAACCTAATTACAGTTTGTCGTAAATCAAATTTGGAAATAATTATTTGCAGCATTTAAGGCCTTTAAATATTGGTCAGTGTGTCATGTTTCCACACGGTATCAGCAGAGGATCCACTGAAAGACAGCATTTCCTTATTTCTCTCTGTAGCGGGTCATCCGCAGCAGAAGCCAGTCTATGGATGCCATGGGCCTCAGTAACAAGAAGTCACACACAGTCTCAACTAGTCACAGTGGCAGCTTTACCCACAATCCCGCAGAGAGCCCCAAAACCCCAGGGATTGTAAGTAGTCTGTTTTGGTTCACACGCATTCTGGATACAGTATTTTGACAGTAAAGTGAATCAACACACCTAAAATCCCTTAAACTAGCATTCCTCCTCAAATGCAGCACTTTAGCAAATTACTCCTGTTGGCACTTAATAGCAATTTACTTTCTTTGGGATGTTAACATCAAGCACTCACTTTCAATCCTGACATTTTAAATCCACTTGTCCTTTTAAGAAAGGTTGCAACTTTTACTGATTGCCTTTTTCCATTTAGTCTGCTTGTTAATCAGTTTTCTTATTAAAGCAAAAAGAGAACATAAACTAATTTTCTGCATCTCAGTAATAGATTATTTGTATTTGGTGTAAGATGTAAGATGGGTATTGCTGCACAAAGAGGCATGCATCTAGGGTGTTTGGGAATGATTATTTTTAGACCGGAATTAATCCTGTTATTTGTGCATTTTATTTATTTATTTGTTTCTCTTTTCATTTCAAGATGATGGATTGTTTGTGAGCCCCAAATATATTCCATTCTAAGTCTTGAAGTGAGCCTAGGCGAGCAGCTGTATGACTACCCAGACTCCCTCCCTGATATGCTCATAATGACTGTTTCCCTTTGCTAATGCTAACAGCTCTTGCTAAAGCTTTGGCGCATGTGTGGCTGGAGAATATGCATGGCACAAGCTACAAACAGTTCTGTTTGTGTCTCTTTTGAAGACAGGACTGTGTCTCAGCTTGATTCTGAAATTCGCCCAGTTTATGAGACATTTTTATTAAAGCTACCAGTTTAGATTGTGTCAGCCTGTTTTGCCCTTTAAAATCCTGTGAATGCATCAGTAAACACCGTTTATCCCTCAGGGCTGAAACTACCAGCATGCCCGCTACCTTGGTGATGCTCCTGCTGTGCTCTCCCATGTTGGCCACCAACCTTTTTCCACGAATTCCTATTTATCCTGTCTTCTCTTTAAACTCATATCGCAAGCTTTTTCTTAAGCTGTTTTTCACCTTGCTGTTCAAATTCTTTGTGCTGTGCGCATGAGATCTTATAAGATGTTCTTTTCTTTTCCTCCCTTCTCTTGCTTTTTCAATCTGTCATCTCCTTTTTCTCTCTGCTTTCCTTGCCCTGCCTCATGTGGCTCAGTCATTGCTTGTCCCGGGGAAAAGTCCCAGTAAATATGGACGCCGAGGCAGTGCCATAGGGATAGGAACAATAGAAGAGGTTCTTGTATCTTCTCCCTTCTTGTTTATTTATTTTTAATTGTCTTAATTGTTATTTTTTCTTTATGCGAGTAGAAAATGATTAGTTCTTGTGTGTTTTAGACTAGATTGTATTTTATATCCCATGCCTGTGCATTTATTGATTAGTAGGTGTACAGTGATGTAATTATTGAGTTGCAGTTCTAATCAATTTCAGTTTCATTCATTTCATCCATTCAGTGCAGTGTTTATTACTGTGAAAGATAAAAATCCTCTCATAGTCAGAGAGCTAAAGCTTGGTTACTGTCATTTTTAGGGCTTTAGGACTGCAACATATAGCTTAAAATATGTTTTTACTCTTAATTATTGCAAGAAAATAATTGTAAACAGAATCCCTCTTTTATTTTCAACTCAACTATAATTCTTATGAGTTTTCCTCACTTTGCGTACTCTCCAGCATGACTTTATGACTTTAAATCGGAATTTAGATTACAAAATTAATTCTTGCCTAAAGCCAATCGTATCACGGAATTTTAAAACAAAATATCAAATTTGTCATTACATTATCTCCAGATTTATGCAGTATATTTTTACATGTAGATGCCTTTTTTCTTCTCTAGCTCCATGTGCCATGTGCTGTGTATAATGTTTGGTGTATCTGTTAAATTCCCCCCGCAACTTGTGTGTCTCACTTTTCTCTCCCTACCCTCCATTAGTCTTTGATCATTCCTGGGAAAAGCCCAACCAGGAAAAAATCTGGGCCCTTCAGCTCCCGTCGCAGTAGTGCCATTGGCATCGAGAACATCCAGGAGGTTCAAGAGAGGAGGTGAGAGGACAGAGCGATGCCGATCAGCAGGGAGTGGGTAGTGAAGAGAGGACTGTGTTGCAACAGATGGATGGAGGGACATTAAAATGAATTATTCAGTCATTACAGGATGCAATTTGTCAGTTACAAAGTCTTGTTGGTTCATTATGATTAAGATGATTGCTTCCTGTATGCTATTTTCATTCCAGAGACTCAATTTTGTGTCAATCTTTTGTAGAGCAACATTAAAAAGGGCTGTAATTCATACATATAAAAACACAGCCCTGTTGCAGCCGTATTTTGATGAACACAGACATTAGTGCAAACTACTTTTTAATTAAAACAGCTGTTTTTCAGCATTTAGGTTTTAAAAGTCACATTAAATGACATGAATGCATTGCATGTATTTCAATGTATCTGTTTTGACCACTTCTTCTCCATTAAAGCCGAGAGGTGTCACCCAGTACCCAGAGGACACCAGAAAGCAGTCATATGTCACAGGAAAACAAATCAGACAACTCTTCTAATCACAGCTCTCCAGAGTTTACTGCTACAAAGAACAGGTGACTATGATCTAATTCATTATTTGATGTTACTGTGATGCCCATTGAAACTTTCTTTGTTCTGATTTAGCTCTTTATTTGCTTTGGGTGCTCTGCGCAGTGCTAGGACCACACTGTTGCGTGGAAGATCTTATTTGCAACACGAAGCAAAGGGCTGAAAATCTAACATTTATATAGTTGATTGATTAGACTTTAGTACAATCTTTTTTCTGTGCTGCTCAAAAAGAGTCAGATGTGTATGTGCTCAGAGTGACCCAGGTGTGTAGTTTGGCGATGTCTTGCAGGGCACCGTCCATCCCAGAGGCTCAGGACCTTTCCCGCTCTTCCTCCAATGCCAGCAGCTTTACAAGTGTTGTAGAGGAGCATGAAGAGGAGGAATACAACACTGGAATGGTGGGTGGATGCAGAGCAAGTCATAGCACACTATGAAAGTGTCACTACCCCAAAACAAAAGCACTCAAACAAATCCCCAGTGCTGAAGACATATTGTGCTTCCATTAGCTTTGTCTTAGTTTTACTGCATTTTGTTTCTTCATCTTTTTGTTCTTACCAACACAAATGAAACAGTGGGCATGAAATGACTTGATGGATTTCAATTTATTCTCATTAACAGCAGGTTTGTAATGTCTTCTGCAGTAATGCATACTGATGTGCTTATCCATTATTTTTCTTCCAACCATCTGACATGAGACTCAGTTATATGCTCTTAGTCCCCAAATATAGCTGTTGTTGTGTATTTGATGCCTTCTTAAGCATTGTTGGTTTTTAAATGTATTCTCCTTACAGGAAAGCGTATCTTGTGTTACCCCGGTAAAAAGACACTCATTTGTGTACAGCTCTGGAATGGAGGACAGTTCATGCAGCCAAGGAAATGTTCCAGGTGAGTTTCAGAAAAAAAGGCTCATAAAACTGGACCAGCAATATCCTGAAGGTGTGAGAAACACACACATTATCAAAAGGTCAAATGTTTCACATTTTGCAGTATCTATCGATGGAGCAAGAATAAAACACTCTGCTCCCTGTTTTTTTATGTTGCAGCACCATTACATGATGAATTCTCCTCAGCTACTCTTCCAACAACACAACGCGTAGTTTGTGTGACTTTGCACAATTCCCTGAAAAAATAGATTTACAAAGATTGAAATACCATCAGCTATCCGACACAGCTGTGGGTTCACTCTAACCCTTTTTTTTCAATCAGCTTGAACAACTGGCGGCCCTATATGTGTACGTTTATCACTCATGACAGCCGCACATATGTCACCTTCTTCCCAGCAGCTTCTCGTATTCACCAGCAACAGGATGAAGTGAAGTCATCAGAGCCAAGAGGGACAGACAGTCAGCCCAAGATGGAGCGCCCCCAGCAGGAGCACAAACTCTCATCGGTGAGACGAAGACCTTGGCATTGTGATTAATTGACACAACAGCATAAATATGCAGAATAAATGTTATTTCTGATGATCTATTCAAGTAATCTGATAAATTAAAACACAATACTTTAAAGGTTTATAGCTCAACTATAAAAATGTTCTGAAAAATTGTGCTGGAACACAAGACTTTAACCATTTATTATCTATACTGCTTAGTTCAATTCAGGCTTACAGAGAAGCTGGAGTCTTTCCCAGCAATTAGCAGCCAGGAGGCAGAGTTGACATCAATATAAAATATTTTTATAAAATTTAAAGGGGATAAAAAGACACATCTGGAGTGTGGTTGTAACAAGTCTGCGTTAGATCTGAAGAAATTTGTAGGAGAGGTCTGGAGAATGTTTGTTGTTCTTCCTGTGGTGGAAGAAGACCTAAAATTAGAACAGTTTGTGTTGTTTGGGGGGTTTGAGTCTCCTCCTCTCAGCTGCAATCTGGCAAAGCTTGAAAACGCATCCGTTACCTTTAGGTTCACAATGCATTCATTATTCCAATATGAGATTTGTGGTTGAGAGGAGATTTCTTCAGAATCACCTCTAAGTCTTTAGAACTCTCAAATTCATGAACAAAATTCAGCCAGAGTTAAAAAAGCATTGTCTAGGGAAGGGTTGGCTTCCAGGAACTATGGACTGTCTAAATGTGACATGGAAGTAAATAAAATTCCAAAGCATGTTGTCCTTACATGTGAGTTTGTCCTCATGTGGTTCCTTTCTAGGGGTTGTCTGGATAATTGCTTCTTATTTCCACTGGTTGTACTTTCTGACCTGACACACTGACACCCAGAGCTGTGATTGACTTTCAGTTATAAGGAAATGATTATGTGTTCCCTGTAATTTTTGAGCAATGCTTTACACAGAAGTGAAATTGTCTCAATCCAGTGAGACAATGAATCAAATCTTTCATCACCTGCAGAGTATTAGGACATGGCGTAAAAACAAACTGGAAAGACTAATTAATATGAAATTATCTTTTTTGTATGTGTGTTACACACTTTTGTTGTATTTGTTTGCCAATTCTGTCACACTTATGTGCCTTTTTATGCAGAATTGTTAGCCTCTCTCCTCTGATCACTACATCAACGCCCATCTCCAGGTGAGGCATATAACTTACATAATCTTGTCTATTAATTTTTATTAATATTTTGCACATATTAAAACCTTATCTTCCTGATTCATATTTATATTCATTGAAGTATTTCCCTCCATTTTTCTCCCTCATTTCAGTGTCCCCATATGTGGCATCTCATGCCAACAAAAGCAAGCCAAGAAGGACATGTGAAGTCCACAACTGATTCAGCAAAGAGGCTCATGGCACCCAAACTGATGGATCCTTGCTTGGATGTTCATTTTGGGTCTGCTGCTTTTCATGACAGCTCCATGAACATGCACTGACTTACCACCCTTACTCCATTCTCTATGTGAAACCTAAGCAGTGAAGCCACTTAAAGAGAAGCCTCCACAGCCATGCAGCATCTTAACTGTCATGTGTCAGCTGGCTTAGCACAGTGAATCGACTCACCTGCTTCATCTCCAGGCCAGTAAGCTCTGAAGCCCAGTTCTTACACTCCAACATTACAAGTCCTCTTTGAAAGGTCAGAGTGTGAATAGGGATTTTTTAAGATGGTTGAAAAAAAGCCAAGACTGACCAAAGGTCAGTGCTTGTTTAGCCTGTACACAGTTGCACTACTGAGTTTTTTTTTTTTTGTTTTTTTGTTCCCAGTTTCACATCCCACTGTGACATTGTACATAACTTTGACGTACCATGTGTGTGAGCTTTCTATCAGGTTATGTTCTGTATTTTATTGCTGATCTTTTCCTTTCTGGGTATTTTGCTGTGAATAATTGTTGTTTTACAACTGTGTCAGATTTGTTGGGTTTGATATTATTGCTGGTTGCTTTAAAAATTCCACCCTTCCTCATATGTGGATGAAAAACAAAATTTACCAGAAAATGTGTACAGCTGAGAAATTCCTGCAAAGAGGATAATCAGATAATACATTTGATGCAACTAACATGCATCCTCAGTTCACACTTTTCAGGTACTGCAGTTTAGACTTCTGCTTCCAAAAGCTGTGTCTCACACCCCTCCTGTTGATGTCTGTGTATGCAACAATACTGTGCATGGTGTAATTCTGCTTGCCAAAACTCTCTTCTCTGCACACCAGTGCAATGCTTGGTCTTGTCCCCATGATCTGTGTTTTTATTGAGAACCAGCTAACCATGCCAAATGGAGTGCACATAGCTGATAGTGAGACAATGTCACGAATTACTACTTTATTTATGAAGCGTAATATATGTACGTGACATACGTAAGCACTACATTTTTAGTTACTCCCAAATGCTGACCTTTTTGAAGAACATGATTTATTAAATAATGAGTTACACTGTGACTTGTCTTAGGGTTGCCTTTCTGATCGCGTTACTGAAGCTGCTGTGAGAGGAGGTCATGTTTATAAAAGGCATCTTGTTGCCAAATAGCTTGAATGTAAAAATAAACAAACTCTTATCAATTCTTTATTGCAGTGAGTGCACCTTTACAGGGTGGAAAGGGTTTTGGGTTCTTTTTTGTTTTAAAGTTTATTATAAAGGATGAAACTGATGCATGGAATCATTTGACTGAAACAGATTTTTATTGTCAAGTACAAGATGTGAAGTACCAAAAGTGAGAACCAAGACCCAATGCAAAGCTCCCGACAGTGTAAACTGCATTAAGCTGTCTTTTAGCATCAAATAACTTAAGATGACAAAGATGCATAAATTGAGACATATTTGGTCACAGTAGCACAGAAGCATTACTGTCTTTTAAAGTGAAACAAATGACTAAACTGTGATACTGGGACGTGAAAATGCTTGAGTAGATGGAGTCTGCCCTCTTGTGGCTCTGTGTTATTAATGCACATTGTTATGCGGTACCGTTCATCTATTTGTGGTTGTACTGTTTGCCAGTGGCAGAGTCACATCAACACTGGGAGCAGATCTTCTATGTGCTTGATGAAAATGATTGTATTTTAGTTATGTTTTTGTTTTCAAATGTTTGCTTTAACCCTTGTTCAAAATACATGTTTGTAAATATAGCTTTTCATCTTTTTTTGTAAATGAAGTCAACAAAAATAATTATTAAAGATAAATATGTACTCCAAGATCCATCCCAGGACTTATTGTTTGATTAAATGTAGAAAACTATTCTACAACAACTTTGGGATAATTGCAATGCATCTATTCAAAATGATTGCGTAATAAGGCAATATGTGGGTTTTGTGAAAAAGAGCAAGTTTCTCCTTAAACCTTCATGTGAAGATTTCCGTGCAAGCAAATTCTATTTCAGCCCATGTGAACATTAACTTTGTTTAGAAATAAGCAACCATCCCAGTGTATCAACAGTTTGTTACAATTTCTACAAAATTCAAGTTTTACAAGTGTAAGTTATTCATCAGATACAAAGAAAGTCCTGTCTGTTAAAAGATTTAAATAGTTTTTAATTCTTTTGTGCTATTTTAAAGGGAGCAGCAACATTGATGGTGATGATCGGGGGTGTGCCCGGGTGGGCGTTGTCCCTCTCGGGATGCGGCGGCTGTCCCTGTGTGGTCCTCTGGAGGTTCCCTGGGTACTGGTGGTG
>JBAMHV010000003.1:11282533-11297064 GCA_037177535.1 Pseudomugil gertrudae | reverse complement strand
AACCAAAAGAACAGCTCCATGTCCATCGGAACCCCATTTCCAAGATCCCTAACAGATTTCCAATATATCAAAAGTGTGAATTACAAGACTCAAGGATTTCTGAAAATATAAAGCAATATATTTTGTGAAAATATTCAAACATCCATTTCCCATACCTGTTTCTACCAACATGGGGTTGCATGGGGTTGGAGCCTATGCTGGCAGCTACTCAGTGGGGGGCAGGGTCCACCCGTAACAGGTTACTAATCTTTCATAGGACCATTTAGTTTAAGTATATTAACATTGTTATTTACTTATTTATTGCTACATGGGGAAGTTAGCTTAGAGGTGCTTTCTCACACAGGAACTGGAAGCTCTGGATATAGAAGGGTTTTTCTTTTATCCTTTTTATTGTACATAGAGATTCAGACACCTATAGATAAAGACAAAGCTCTCTCTGCTACTGCCTGCTAAATATTTTCCAAGAAATCTAATATATTAAGAGCAGCAAGATGAAAATTGATACGGTTCTAGACCTGCAGGGCCTATATGCAAATACATATCTGCCTGTGCTTACAGGTGATTGGCTGCCAATCCCCCACCTGTGGTTTTGCCCTCCCATTTTATATAACACTTAGGATTGGTGGACAACCTCTTTGTCTCCTCCATAATTGGACAACTCTTAATATTTAATGGGCTTGTCACCTTCATTTTTTAGGCTTTGTCTGTCTGTGATGCAGTTATACATTGAATGTGAAAGCCATTGGTTTGGTTTTTATTCTTGGCTCGTCCTTTGATTTGTTGTTTTTGCTGGTTTTTGGATATGCACTTTGAAAATAAATCACTGTTCATTTTAAATATATTGTATCACACAACTGCGTCACCACCCCTTTTTCTTCTGGATCCCACAGGGGTCACATAGCATGTTTTTATTTGCAATATTCAGTGCAGTTTATTTCAGTGTAATACTATATTTCTTCTATATAATGATAAATAAAACTTTGAAATCACCTTATTGGGGCTGTTCTTCTCCACAGTGCCATCTCTGTCAGCATCCACATCCAGAGAGATCTCTGAGAGACAGATTTGTTGTTCTCATCATATTTTGAACTGGCATTACCATTCCAGGTTGTAAAAATGATATACTAATGTTAAACTGAAACTACAATAATAAATTAACAACTTGATTATTATATTTTATATTTTATATTATATTATATATAATATATTATATATATTATATTATATACTTTGTTAATAAATTCAAATGAACTTACCAACAGCTGTCAGGTGTAGAACTGCTATCCCTATGGTCTTATTGTTCTCCCCATAGTAACGAACAGACAGCTTGTAACAGAAAGGCAAGTTGTTAATGTGTAGAAAAGGGTTAAATACTTCCTCTCATCTATACAGCTATAAACCAATAACAACTACTCAAACCACAGAATCGTAACACACTTTCATATGACTTACCTTGCTATCATTTTCATCCTGACTAGCATGGCTCATGCTGATGAGTAGGACTGGGTTTCCATTAAGAGAGATGGGAGAAAGATGGGACGTCTCTTGAGGTGGGGGGATTATGCTGTACTGAACATTGGGAGTGCATTTCACTGAGAAGAACTTGGAGCTGGGAGGAGCACTCCTGAGAGCCAAACAGACAGTGTTTTGATTGTATATCACAAAAACACCAATGCAATCCCTTTTAAAAGTAGTTTAAATCTGTTACTTCTATGACAAATCAACACACTATATCCTGATTTCCTGTTAAAGGGCCTATATTATGCAAAATGGATTTTGATGAGCTTTTACCCTTCTATTGGTGTTAATTGTACCTTCATCCAAAAAAAATTAAAAAAAGGTTTGGCTTAGGCAAAGCTAACGCCTGACCCTACCGCTTCGACGCGGCACGGTGGAGACTCCCCCACCTCTACCTGGAAACTCGTCATACGTCACAGGGTAGCCAGGGGAGATAGGCTCTGTCTGAGGTGACATCAAAGGTTTGGCTGAGAAATGGGAGGGCCTCCCTAGCTGCTCAGTGCAGGTTGGGCAGATGAGCAAGATGAGCTGAGCGCAAGCCATAGTAAGCTGTTCCAGTTCTGGGTAAGAAACCTCACAGCAAGAAATGAGTGGTATGGCAAAACTATAAATCCCTTGCAATGTTTACCAACATACAATATGTGCGCGCATCCTCTGTGCTGAAAGTGTGTTACTCTGCATGTTTACACAGTGGCAAACTCAAGCTCTATTGCTAAAAATAATTACGGAAAGCCGTTCTCCTGTTGATCGTGCCTTTTATTTAAAGAAGCTAGCATTTAAAACAAGTATGCAACTACCTGACCCATATTCCTTAAAGGAGTGGCTTGTGGACATGAATAAATGGCCTAACTATAACTCACAGTGGCCTGACATTTACTGTACATGTACCTCATTAACACTCATAGTGTGTACACAAAGGAGAATCTGAAGACCTACAAATCACTGGAGTCGTTAATTTTGTGCTCTGTGGGTATGTCCAATAAGTGCTTTACCATCACTGTCTGGCACATCCGAGTTTTGTGTTCTGAAGGTGCAGGTTTTACCAAACCAAAGTCAGGGTCACAAAACAGAGCTTGGTTTATGTACACAAACAGAAGGGCTACATTTTGACACCTAACCCGAAGCATTTCCAATCCAGCCAGGAGACATAATCTCTCCTGCATGTCCTGGGTCTCTCCTCCCCATGCCTGAAACACCTCACCAGGGAAGCATCTTAACCAGATGCCGAGGCTCCTCATCTGGCTCCTCTCCATGTGGAGGAGCAGCAGTTCAACTCTGAGCCCCTCCCGGATGGCCAAGATTCTCATGATCTCATTCTTTTGGTTGCTACCCACAGCATGTGACCATAGGTGATGACAGGAACACACAACTGATAAATTGTCATCTAAATTGTAATAGAAGGTGGTTAGATATAAATTTTTCTACCTACCTGAAATAAAATGCGCACTGCATAGTCTTGCATTTTATATTTTGACCTCGAACTAGTTATCCTGGCCACCACCTGTCAATTTTTTTAAATGGATGCTTTCCATCTGGTATTTTGTAAAAACTAAGATGTAGATTGTCTTTACTCCAATTTGTACATCCAACAGCACAGCAGGATGGCATTTTAAGTTTTAAAAACTTCCTCAAAGTCGCAAGTGGTTATCCATACAATAACGTGTTTAGCTGTAAAAATAAAGCTGTTTTGCACCGAGAATACACACGCATCACTCACATACGCTCACATAATCATAAATGTGCATAGGTTACACTGTGAAACAACAAATAAAGCATAATGTA
Source organism: Pseudomugil gertrudae (assembly GCA_037177535.1). Taxonomy (NCBI): domain Eukaryota; kingdom Metazoa; phylum Chordata; class Actinopteri; order Atheriniformes; family Pseudomugilidae; genus Pseudomugil; species Pseudomugil gertrudae. Next base: position 11,293,764 of record JBAMHV010000003.1, on the reverse strand, counting down.
GGACCTTTAATTAATAAGGAAAATTAAAGCTGCCTGAAGATGTTTGCAGATATGGTCTGAAACATAAAGTCTTCTTTTGAAAAGGAACTTGTTGGTAAACATGAGAAACTGCACGGATGTATACAAACAAGCCACAAACTTAAGGTGTCATGCAAAAAACAGTTTTTATTTCTTAAAAAAAATCATATATAATAATTACCCCACCAGAAATGAGTGAGATTAAGGTAGAAACACAAACAGGCCACTATATTTTCATAATGTTTCTATAGCTTTCTGACCTCACAGATATTAACACTATAAAAATTCTTTATCACAACTCAGAATGTCCTCTGTGAACTCACGATTAATCACAAATTAATTGCACTTTTTTTTCATCTGTCTTTAAATATGCAATTAATTGCTGCATTTTCATGTAGTCCTTTGGCTAACATTTATTTATTTTAAATGTGCTTTTTAAACTTGTCTATATGTTTGAAAACTATTTTGCTGAGATGAGTGTAAGATGGCGACATGTCTGCAGGAGCAAAAGAAGATCACACCCTGATTCCATGTTGTCCAACTTTAAAAAAAAAACTCAAATTAAAATATAAACATATTGGGCTTATGGTGGTTTAGAAAATAAGGAATTCAAACATTTATATTGTTAAATATAAAAATTACAACACTAGCACAATAAATACAAAAAGTTCATATAAAACCAACAAGCTATTTGCCACCACTGCTTAAAGGTTTTAAAGAGTTGCAAATTCCAGCAACTTCCTATTGACAAAACTTTACCTGTTCAAGTTCGCCTTCAGAGAGGTGCCAGTGACATAAACAACACGCTGTGGCTGGTTTGTGTCCAGACGAAATGTTCGCTGGTTTCCTGCTGTAACTTCTCTCTGGCTTTCTAAATAATCAGTTGTTATATCCAATACTTTTTTAAACATCTTTGTTTTTGCTTCTAACTGACAATGGTACCTGGAAGAAAACACCTGAATTCTGTTCTCTGGTTAAGTCTGTCACCTGAGAAAGAAGTGATCGAATTACAGTTGAAGTTGAACTTATAGCTGGCAGCAAACAGGAAAGGACATATTTAGAGCATGACGCAAAAAACAAGCGGCTGATTGGTTCAAAGCCATAGACATTTCCAGGAGTTCTTCAGAAATTCTTGTAACACGACTAGCTTTTCAACATTCAGAGTAACGTGTGATTTATCAGGATCCGTCATGAATTCCTGTTGCTCATTGTGAAGTCATCATCTCAAATTGTGTGATTACTTCACAACTAAAGAGATCATCAACTGATTAGTAATAATTTACTGTTAATTATTGATAGGATTAAGCCTCTAAATTTCAACTCTATTCCATTTCTTTTTCTCTCTCGCTGTCTCTCTTTTTTCCTTTCTCTTAAATACAATGCAAAGTTCATCCAGGGCGTGTGACTGCATGCATGAATTCAGATCTCTGCAGTTAACTGTGTCAACTCTGAACACATATGTGCCTCCAACTACAAGGGATAAATTACTAGAGCTGTATAAATTTTAGGAAGGTCTTTAAAAAATTTTTGGACAAGGAAGTTACAATTAAACTATTTAAGTCTGTCTTAGAGTTATCAATGCCATGAAATTAAGTGAGTGTAAGTAGTAGCTTGTGAGTAAATGGGGTGAGCTCTGAGGTGGTAAGATTTTATTTTGATTTAGGATGGTTTGTAGGCTATTATGTGTTGGTCTATTAAGTCTCTTTCAATTGGCTACTAGCTGAAGCTTTGTTCATTATTTGGAGTGCTTAGAAATTGTACTTATTGGTCAAATTAATCAGTTAAATCAGTAAAATAGACAAATGTTTCAATTTCAACTTTAAAAATCTAATACTTTTGTGTTCAAAAAGGCTCCTACACACAAAAATAATTATATATGTGTGTGTATGAATCACCTGATACAGACAGACTAAACTAGAAATACACACAGATCAGTTTACAGTTTTCTCCAGGGATTTAGAGACCTCATTCAGACTTCTGGGAGTCTCTCAGCTTCACTCCGTTAGGTGTGGGTGGAAAACTGGATCATCTGTGTTTTTACTGGATTTTCCAGTTTTGGTAGAGACCCTGTCTACCTGTCTATAAAAATCTAAATAACCAACTAGACAGACAGACAGATGGAAAATTCAGGAACTAATGGCCAATCCAAAGAAATTTAGATTGAACCAACAACATACATCCTAAATCATCATCATTACAAGCTGCTGCTCTTTATATTTCTAACATGTTTTATATGCAGCACATTTTTTTCATTTCCAGATTCTGACCTTTTTGAAGAAAATTAAATCTTGTTGGAATTGTTTTGTTTAAATGGCATCATGTTGCATTACATGTTGAACAGAGAAATTGTTAATACTTTTGAATGGTGATGCATTTTTTTTGTGTTGGCTCTGTGATGGACTGGTGACCTGTCCAGGCTGCATCCTGTCTCTTGTCCAATGATTGTTGGGATAGGCTCCAGCTGGGCACAACCCTTCAGTGTAATAAGTGGTACAGATATTGAATGGATAGATGAATGGATGGATGGTGATAATGTTTAGATTCCTGACAACAGTGAGTGCAGTTACAGGAGATAATTTTTTTCTTACTCTTTTAACTTTATGATAAAAACAAAGAACAGATACTCTGACTTAGATACAAGTTTTTATTGACACATATGTTAATGACTCCATTTACATTGTGTGAAAGTACCAAAAGTTTAAGACGCTGCGCAATTCAAACTGCCCAACAGTTGTATCAATTAAAGTGTCTTAGCATCCATTAACTCTTAAGATAAGACAAATAGAGACATTTGCAGTCATAATAAAATAAAAGCATTAAAGAGTCTTTTCTACTGAGATTTGAAGGGGAAAACGTAGATGACTGCATGTGATTCTGTATTATTATTGAAGATCAATATGAGGTATTATTCATTTATTTGAGCATGTGCAGCATCCAAGTGGCCAGGGTCCACTTCAGCACTTGAAGCCAATCTTATAGTTTGCAGATTGCAACTATTGTATTTTTGTTCATGCAAACTGTGAAAATAAAAGCTCATTAACATCCCAACTCAGGGTTAATTATTAATTAAATTTAATTAATTAAATTTACATTGTTGCTCTAAAACAACTTCAAGACACTAACAAGGCACTCATTTTAAAATGGCAACAGAACAAAACTATTTGTTTAAGACAAACATGTTTTAAGGCTTTGATGGCAAAGTAAACCTCTTCTGTTGGATCCAAGTTTCATGAAACACTTGTAACATGAAAACACTCCATCTGCCTACTTTAAGGTTTAATCCTTGAAATTTTCACCAATCTCCCTATTCATTTAATTTTGCTTTATTTGTCAGGAACAAAAAATACCTGTAATCTAGCATTATTGACAAAAGGGGGAGGGGGGATTCTCCTTACACTTGTAAAGCTATGGAAAGATGCTGCTAAAACAATATCAGTTCCTACGTCTGCATCTTTGCATATAATATTTTCATACAGAGAATGTAAAACAAGGAGTTGCTTTAACTGTGAAGTGATTGCAGGAAGAGCAAAAAGTGTGCTACCTAATAACGCAAAGATAATTTTGTGTAATGTTTGGTCAAAGTTGTATCTCTCTGGTGCCACCTAAACAACCAGGGGTAAAATCTTTAAGACTACCAAAAAAAACCTCTCTTTCTAAGTTTTATTTTACAACTCCAGGTTCCACCACTTAAATTTGAAAGGTTCCCTGCGGACATTGGAGCCACAGTGAACTTCTCCCAACAGTTTGTGGTAGGAAGCAAAGTCATCAATGAATGTGCAGCAAAGGCCGAGACTCTCCATCAGGGAACACATCTCAGCCTCAAGGGCACAACGTCCATTCACCTTCGGGCCAAATGGCTTTGGGATGCCGAGGTTTTTCCCCAAAACAATCATGTTCACCTGGAAATTTTACAGTGACATCAGCCCAATGATTATCTCCCATTTCACGTCTTGCTGAAAATGGATACATGTTAGAAATATCTCTGAACCCACCATGTCAGGGTAGTAAGCCACTGCTCTGTACTCCCCCTCCACCTCTTCTACCAACTTGAAGAGGATTGGCAGGTCAATGATATCATCATCATCCAGACCAAGTTCTCTTTTTAGCACATCCCTGTTCCAGTCAATGCAGCTCTGAGAAAGAAAAGATAATCACCATGATGATCTATGGCATGGCTTGTCAATAAACTCCTATAAATCCATCAAATAAAACCATAACATTCCAGTAAGCCCACTGCAGAAAGTAAAATGAAAGGAGGCAAAAGTTTGAGATTTCTGTTTGTGTCATCTTATACGTAAGCATGACTTAGTTTCCTAACCATACAGTTTAATTAAACTGAAGAGTATGTAGTATATTTAATTAAATGCCTGTACTTCCAATGAATAAAAAAGTAATTATCTTTTCAGCATAACGAGTCAGTGGTTGAAATAAGATAACAGCTCATTAAAAACAGCTACAGTGCAAAATGATTGCTGCCCTGCATTAATGATGTCCTTTATTGTTCTTTGTTGCACAAGCACACTTTGTTGTCTTCTTTTGTTTTGAAATGTTTGTAGTTTCAGTCCGTTTTTAAATTACACCACAGCTTCCAAAGAACTGTGGTGGCACTTTTAAGAGTTTCAATAATATTTTAATGCTGGATTCTAACAACTATGATGCCTTCATATTGTTAAGCTCTACAGTAATCTATAGCACAGTTTACAATGATGTTCTTCTATCATGGCTGGAATTATATATTGGCCTTAAAGGCCTTTTCAGTGGTTTCAATCATATTTATATGAAATAATCTTTTTTGTGAAAATGCGCCCCTACAGGTCAAAATTAATCCTCAAAACTCAGTATTGGGATCAGCACTGTTTGCACTCAAGGCAACAGACCTTTTTCTGTAGCAGCTCCAGACTCTCCAGACTTTTCCCTTAAATATCTGATTGGCACAAACACCGTAACATCTTAAATCTCTACCAAAGAGGCACACAGGAGAAATTGATAGAAACATTTATATGTTTTTACTGCTTTTCTTCTTTTTATTTATATGCTTGGGTTTTTCAGTGATAAGTAAAATGAGAGAAAAAGGAGAACACCTCTGCAACCTTCCCATTGAGAGAAACTTGTCCAAGCATGCCACATAGTTGGAATTTGAGGGTTGGGACCAATGTTTTTTTGTCTGTGTAGTTAACAATCCCACCTACCTGCACATAGTTGTTTTCAGCCTGGAGATTTCCATCATTTAGTATTTCCTCCACTGTCACCGGTTCTTCATCTGTCAGACCTTTTAGAGGCATGAATACAATTAGTTATTTAAAAATATCTATGATAATACTGTATCAGAATGTCTTCTGTACCCTCAAACAGTTTGGCTTGTCCATGTCCATCATTCTGTAGGCCTCTGAATAGTTTGTAGCCTGCGTCTGGGCTGGCCAGCAGCAAACGGAAGCCCTGTGACCAGGAACAAAAGAGGCAAAGATAACACTAGTGCTTTCATATCCGGAGAGACTAGACAATCACACAATGAATGTAAATGCATGGCAGTTTTAACCAGGAAGCAAGACAAGAGACAAATTAAAGGCTTTATCTGATCCGTCAGCCCCTGCTGTGAGCAGGTGACTCTTTAATGCTGTAGGTACATTCACTGACATGGTGCATATCCATTTTTACTATCAGAAGTTTTGGAGTAATATGTTTTACATCTTTTTCAATGAACCATCCCCTTCAGGAGAAGTCCATAGAAATATAGTACTAAAGCCAAGAAAAAGAGATGTTCTGGTTATAATTATAAGTGTTTTTTTTTTCCTTTAATGTGTCACTTGTGTGTTTTTCTGTAATTTGATCCCATATTTTCATTTATAAATTCCACAGCTTAAATTAAATATTTACCTTTCTGTCTGGCGCAGGGACAAAAGTCATGAATTCATCTACGTGGCCAACAAGGAGCCAGTCAGAAAATAAGGCAATGGGCTCCTGAACCTTTTGAGCCCACAGGAAGTCTTGAACTACTTTAGTCATGTTTCGTCCTTTAGTTGCCCTTTTACATAGAAAGAAAATTTATTTACACAAATACTGTCTCCTGCTCTTTTTATTATCCTGCATTAAGAAAGTGGATATAGGTATTATCTGTGATCAGTTACTCACGTAGGGAAGGCAACCCCGATGATGATTCTACCCAGAGGGAATTTTTTTCCATTCACAGTGACCGGAGGGCTGACCTCCAGATTACCAAACGAGTCCAGGCTACTCACATCTTTCCTCTCTGCAACCCTCGTCACATAGCCAAAGTCAGGGCCCTGAGGACACAAATTTGCATAGTTTTGAGGAATTCCAGGGCAGATCTTGTTCAATCCTGAAGCCCTTTCACAGAGGAGCCTTTTAGCTATTTTGGTATACTGCTACCATGGCAACCTCAGTCCTGAACTAACCCCTTTTCTTTCATTTCTACTTATGAGAATATATTTCCATTTTAAGATCTTCTACTATAAAATGAATTTGTAAACACAATAGTGAGGAAAAGCTTGGGCCAAAATTTCAACATCCATCCATTTTCTACCGCTTATTCCCTAACGGGGTCGTGGGGGGGCTGGAGTCAATCCCAGCTGACCTTGGGGGGAGAGGCAGGGTACACCCTGGACAAGTTGCCAGTCCATCACAGGGGCCAACCACAAAGACAAACAACCATGCACACACACACACTCCTATGGGCAATTTAGAGTCTCCAATCAGCCTATCCCCAAGGTGCATGTCTTTGGACTGTGGGAGGAAGCCGGAGTATCCAGAGAGAACCCACGCTAACATGAGGAGAACATGCAAACTCCACACAGAAAGGGTACTGGTTGGACCCTCCCCAAGCCGAGGCTCAAACCAGCAACCGTCTTGCTGTGAGGCCACAGTGCTAACCAACTGCGCCACCGTGCAGCCAAATAAATGTTCAACACAACCTTTAGAAAAAATCTTTTGTTTTTAGGATCAAAATCTCACTAGTAGCTCTTCATATGGGAAGTCCAGAAGATCCCCATCTCTCGGCGAATCCAGGACAACTGGAAACCAATGATGGGGTGAATCAATGTATCCAAATTCCAGTTCATCCTGAAAAGTAAAAAATATGAGTTACATACTGGTGTCCTCATGTCTCAGCTTCATTTAGGTTTTTAAGATTTTCTTGGTTTGTGTGATCGTCCAATCATAAGGACTCACTGTCTTTCTAGATGAGCAAGTACCTCCTGTACAAATGGTTCATAAGTATAAAAAGAATATATACGCCATGTTCATAAGTCGGGATGCACAGAAAAAAACTTCCCATGGATCTGTGTGTAACGCCACACAAACTCAGTGTCAAAGTGACAGACTACAAAGTACTAAAACTGTCCTTTATGAACTTAAATATGTTTCTGTAAACTGTCTGCAGTCAAAATGGATTTGACTTAAGCTAAAGGTTTAGATTTAAACAATTAAACTCAATTTAATTTATTTTACTGCAGAAATTAAGCCACATAAAATGTCATTACCTAAATTTAGTGTAAACCAATTACCGGTAGTTTTTTCCGTGTAACTCATGTTAACATAAATCACACATCATTGAGTGCTGGCTGCAGTGTGCACACACATTTACACACAACATGACATGCTCTTTTTCTCACAGAAAATGCAGCATAGTGATGAAGAACAAAACTTTTGGTACAAGTTCCTACAGGAATGATGCCTGATTTAGTTTTAACATGTCTTAAAATCAATAATTCATAGTAGTATATAAATATAAAATGTTTGCTAACCAGAGTATACCTTATACTACCTGCTGTTCACTGTGCAGCAATAACAACTGAAAAAATCAAGTCAAACTTTAGCTACTTTCTAAATAATGACCACATTATTTCATACAAAAACAAGCAATAGAACACAATGTCACAGATTACCACACTATCTAAACAAACTATTGTATTTAAGTAAATCTTTAAACATTTAAACTCTATGAACCACAAAGCATGTTGGGAAGCTTCCCCCACATGTCATAAACACAAAAAATGTGTGTGGCTATTTTATCTTTTTCCCACCTCTGATTCAACCACATCTGTTCCACATTATATTAAAAAATCCACTTTTTCCACTGGTGTGTTATTTGCACATATAATGGGAGGACACAATGTGGTTCTAAAGCCGCGCTCAGCTCTGAGGCAGTTGGGATCCATCCTATCTAGCTTACTTTTCTACGTTTGGTCGTCTGCCATTTTTCAGTATGAAACCCAAACAAGTCTTTGTACATGAGAACGCTGGTGATTTGTGTTTTTACACATACAACTGTGGCTCTATAATGTATAGTTGTCCAGTTGACTTTTGTCATGTCTTGATTATAAAAACCTACCCCAGTACCAGCAGGTCGAGTCTAGTTTAAACTATCTGTCACTCTAAAATTTGAATTTCTAAACATTATCTTCAGGTTTAATTATTAATCTATGAAACTGATTGAAATTGATTCAAACTTTGTTTTTAAAGGCAGCGTGAGGGAACGTGCTTGCACTAATACATATATAAAGAAGAAAATAAAACGTGACATCATCATCAAACGCTGAAATCTTGATGAGTCTGGTACACCTGCATCCAGCGGTCTCCTCTGTTCACATACTCATGGCAAATCTTCAGTTTGTACCCACTCCTCGCAACAAGGTTCCTCATTCCTTTCAGGAACTGGTAGTTATCAGATGTACTGCAACCACAGGCAGACAAGTGGTTTTCATTAAGCAGGTTTAGAAATATAAATTCATCTTCAGTATTGTTGTATTAAATTTAACATAGCAAAAAAGGGCTTTAATACTATGATATAAACCAAAATTAATTTATATTTTTACAAACATTCACATTAAATAGATAAGTGTGAAAAGAATATGAGAAAAACAACTGTATAGTTATGCAGTTTTTTTGTCACATCCTATTGACCCATTTATGGCCACAATCTTCATCCAATATTAATGAGTCTAACCTGCAGACAAACACTTCCACAGGTTGGAGGGTGTTGGGTGTCATGATCCATGGAGCCACTCTAAAGACAACCTTGTCAGTAAAAATGGGTGTCTCAGGAAGGCCCTGATAAAGAAAAAATTATGAAAGATGCATGTGAGTATTCCTGGTTCCTCTCTGGTGCTTATTTTTCCGTTTCTGTACTGTAAAGCAGCTGACATTTTTTCAAATTGTGACTGTACGGTTTAAAAATGTTGGCTTTCGAAACCAAGTTCAGTCTTGATGCAAGGGGTGTACTATGAAGCAGATTTAACACAGTCGTGATTTCTTTGTTAATTTTAGCGTCCACCTCGTCACGGAGGAGGGATTTAGTGTTCCAATGAGCCCGAGAGCTTGATTGCAAGGGGCTTTATAACTCTGGTAGGGTTTTCATGAGGTGAGGAACTAGACTAACAACAGTTCAAAATAACCTCCTATTAAAATCATACATTTGATTTCACTCTCTCACCTGAACACCAGGCTCCATTCCTTCAGGGTAAAGAGTGGGTGGAGCTGTCAAGCAATCACATACTAGTTGGCTCTGATAGTGGAGGAGGATGCTTGTCAGGACAAGCAAACCCAAAGGTTTTGTGATATTTAGAAAAATTAGTGTGGTCTAAGAGTAGAGCCTGGACTGGACTGGAGCCTACAGTGGAGCCTTGCAGCTTCGTCAGGGCTTAACTGGACCGTACAATTCTCACCGGGGACGTTTGTAATAAGTCTTATGTGGATAAAATTAGCTTCTATACTTTCAAAACTATGATATTAAGTTGGAAAAGATAGCTTTCCCCATTCTGATTAGGAATGACATTTTTGTGTGGAACAAGGTGGATCAAAATTACTTTCTTTCATAGGGTGTCCTGTGTAGGTGCAGAATGAAGGAATGAATCTAGTTAGGACGTCTACTAGAAACATCCTTGGAGGTTCTGGATATGTCCCACCAGAATATGTCACAGATGACCCAGGACACACTTAGGACTATGTCTCTTCTAAACTGGGAATCCTATAGGATTACCCTGGAAGTGGCTAAGAAGAAAAAAAATTTCCCTTTAATGTGGTGTCCCTGAAACGCAACCTCAGAAAACTGACAAAACATGGGTGGACTGCTAAGCCAAACATTAATTCTGCTTCACAGTAAAGCAAAATAGCCAGAATAGCTTTAAACAGAAGCAGCGTTTAGCTGTTATGCTTCAAATATGTGGAACAAACTGCCGGTGGAGATTCAATTTTCACCAAGTGTAGAAACGTTCAAATCCAAGTTGAAAACATTTCTTTTTTCATGCACTTATGAATGAATTAGCACGGCACATTTATTTGAGTAAGTAAGTTTTAATGACTTTTATTTAATTTATGATTTTATTCAGCTGTTTTTATGCTTTTTCTGCTGTTTCAATGTAAAGAACTTTGAGTTGTCTTGTACAAATAAACTTGCCTTGCCTAAACAAATTAGTGCTGCGAGTTTTAAATCTTTCTAAAACACCATCAAGTAGATCCCTTGTTTGAAATTTTTTTCAAAACTACGATGTAGTTTTAAACTATTTTATCAAAAACTGTTTTACTTGGAGAAAAAAAAAGTAAATATGCATTCAATTTTGGATGTTATAATAGAGGTCTTACAGCAGCGATGGGTTCTAACAGGCTGAGGTTGATGCTGATGAGTCCATCAAAGTCTTTGTCAGGAAACCTGAGGCCCTCCACATAAAAGTTCATCTCTGCTACGCCTCCAAGGTAAGGCACTTCCTGGGACAGAACCTCTCTGCTCAGCACCAGTGGATAGTCCTTCACAAAGATGCTATACAGTTGCCCTGCAAATTTAAGAAGTTTTAAATATACCAAGACAGAGCACACGGGCTGGATTACATGCACATTACAATAGGTTCAGTGGCTTTATCAGCCGTCTTTCTCACTCACGCAGGGTATTACTTGACACTCCCACAGTTCCAGATCTGAAGACTCTGACACTTTCTGCATCTCCCTGAGAGATGTGCATTGCAAGTTTGTAACCATCTGGGAGTCGTGCAGGACCTCTGGTGCGAAGCACCATGAGTGACATGTCCTTGAGATCTGCAAATCCACAAAAAGTCACACCCATAAATGAGAAATTTACTATAGATGTTCATTATGATGCAGAGTATGCTGGTAACATTTTTACTGTTAGGCTACATGCAAATGTTAGCATAACAGCTCTAATACCCTAACCTGGTCATGCATTAAAAAAAGCACTGCTGTCATTA
>JBAMHV010000003.1:11257887-11275946 GCA_037177535.1 Pseudomugil gertrudae | reverse complement strand
TGAAAAATGTCAATAAAATTTATTTTTAAAAACGAAGAATTTGTTTAGACGTTCATTGTTATAGAAAAATGCAGCATGGGATATATACTTGGTAGCGATTTTATAATTAAATATAATTATATCGTGGGTTTGATTAATAGAGAAAATCTCTTTTAAATCTAATTCATTAGATTTTTGAATAGTAGAAGTAGTTTCTGCTGACAATCTATTTGAAAAATGTAAAATTATTTTTTCAAATAGTTCGACAGACAACGGCTGCGCAGATATAATATCCCATAAAATTTCCACATCCAATAACCAACCAATCAAAAACCGCCTAGATAGAATTCTTTACACACAATAAGAAGAAATGAATTCTATTGTTAAAGAAATAATTAAATCGAATTTCTTAAGACCCAGTAAAAGTCCATGGTGTGTTCCGGCCATTTTAGTTAATAAAAGATATTAAACAATCGACTTTACGTAGACTACAGGAAACTAAACACAGTTACGAAATGAGATCAATACCCATTACTCTTGATAGATCATTTAATCGATCGTTTAACAGGTGTTAAATTATTTTCTCTTATTGATTAAAAAAGTTGCTTTTGGCAATGTGCAATGGACGAAAACGATAAAAAACAGCTTGTAGCCTAGCAACGGTTTAGGATTATTTGAATTCTATGTAATGATTTTGATATAACAAACACTCTGGCTACCTTTCAAAGATGAATGGAAAAAATATTAGGTCTTAATGATAACTATTTTGCTTATATTGATGATATCATTATCTTTTCAGAAAATTTGTATTGTCATATAGGGCATTTAAATGAAGTTTTTACTAGATTACTATTCTACCGGATCAAAAATAAAAAAGTCTAAGGGCAAAATCGGATTAAAAGAAATATATTGTCTTGGTTTTTTAGTTTCAGAAGATGGCGTTAAGCCAGATAAAACAAAAATATAACCCATTTAGAAATGGAAACAACCAACTTGCATCAAATAACTCAAATCTTTAATATGGTATGTAGGTACTATCAACTTTTTATCAAAATTTTCTAATATAGCCCCTACTATCTATAAATTTATAAAAAAATCAGTTCCATGGGTGTGAGATGAATCTTGTAATTAAGCCTTTAACAATGTAATAGTAGAAATCAGTAAAATCACATCCTTAAATTATCCAGATTGGAAATCACAATTTGAACTCTATTGCGACGTTTCTGATCAAGCTATATGACCTCATATTTCACAAAAATGTGATAATATCAATAAACCTAAAGCCTTTTATAGCAAATCATTAAATTCTTCACAGAGAAAATATTCTAGTCCAGAAAGAGAATGCATTGCTATTATTTCTGCGATAAAAATGTATCGATATTATTTATATGACAAATAATTTAAGACATATAGACCATGATCCTTTAAAATATTTAAAATACATGTTTGGGATACTGCCCGCAGCATCCGCAAGGCGTTCTAAATAAAATACTATTTCATGCAGCTATAAGGAAAAACTTTTTTCTTCATGCAGGGGGACCCATATCACAAAAAACGTGACGATCTTCATCCAATCAAATTTGTACAAATGTTTGACAAGCGCAAGCCTTAACCAATAGGACCGCTGTAAACATGCTGGAATGGGGCGGGATCTTTGATTCCCTATGTCAACTCACTGCGCTTTGTTTTTCTTTCTTATGGAGAGGATTGTTTTGATTTGCTGCAAGCTGTTCGGCTTAAGGGAATTAATCGTTTTAGTTGGTTCAATACAAGCAAAAGCGCGGAAGATGAGGAGTTAAACTTTACTTGGCTTTTTAAGGGGTGTGAAACTGCGAGATCAAACCAGTTCTGCCGTAAGCTAGTTAGCTACTTCGAGAGGGTGTCCCGATTGGAGCGGAAGGAATTCCAGACACTGGGAAGAAGAGGAGAATATTTAGTTGGGATGCCACACGCAAGTTGGAAAACAATGGGTTTTATGATTCCCCCTGACATCGTAACACTCTAAGCTCGAGGCATGAGCCCGTTATCCTAATATCAAATTCCAAGGAATCTTAGGCGGTTTTGTAACTATCAACGTGCTAGTTGAGCTATTAGCTAGCCACGTAGCTAGCTCTCAGTAGGAGGACATTTAAAATGGCGGAAGGCTGGCCCATTCCTTCAGCTCTTTTCATCATGCTGCTGAGTTTGAGTCCCTGGACTGTTGACTCTTGTCCTCCTTCGTGCTCCTGTTCGAAAGGACAAGATGAAATCCATATTATGGACTGCAATAGGAGGAAATTACTCACTGCTCCCCCTAACACCCCTGATGAAATATCTCTAGTGTGAGTACACAACTTGATGGATATGATAATGTGTGACGTTTCCAGTGTTAGTCGTGCACTAAGTCATGTACAGTGATGTTGGATTATATAAAATGGACAAATTTATCTATCCTGTACCAATATAACAACTTGATCGATGCTGTTGGTTTTGATGCTTTTTTTTTATTAAAATAAAAGCCATGTAGATATTTTTAGGTGTAAATGTGTATTTTTTGTGCAACTTTTGGGACTATTTAAGGTACGCAGAATTAATCAGCATTGCACGGAAATGTTTCTACAAGCTTGTATGATAATGACACGAATAGTTTACTAATAATATATCTTTCTATGTAACTTGTTGTTGCATACTCCATTTAGAGCAGCAGATGTGTGAAAATAAAGGTCGTCATTAATACATCTACATTGAACTTCCTGTATTTGAAAGGAAGTTGTATATTTTGTGCTCTGACTTGTGCCTAGGAGATCAACTTTTTAATGATCTTGTTGTAAGGTCATTACAAGAGACACTAATGTTTTGTTTGACATCATTTCAGCACCATGAATCACAATGAGCTGACTGTTTTTCCCTTTCTCGGAGAGGTTTCTACAAACGTCACATCACTCTCCCTGTAAGCACAGGTCTTCCTTCAGTTTGTCTTGCTTCTTGTGTCACACTTAAATATTAGTTTATAACTTATAAATAGTTTTATTTAAACCAGTTCCCATCTATAGAGGATGTGAAGGTATTCCATGCTGTGTTGCTGGAAGAGGGTATCCCTTGTAAAAATGCATGGTTTTAGAAGTTAATATTACAATTTGAACATAGAAATGCTATCCCAATTGAACACATTTATTGTCTGTGCAAACAAAAACATGGGATGAGAATAATACATTGGATTGACAGGTATTCTCTTTTATATTATCATCCACTGTAATCACTTCAAATTCCAATGAAAAAAATAAATAGCATTAACCAAAACCCTCTTGACAATGGGAATATGTTATGGAATACAGTATGAGGTTTAGGCCTTTTAAATTAAAATTCAGATAACTTTATTTATCCGTCAGGAACTTCGTTTGCAGACAGAGCGCCAGGATAAGACACATACATAAAAACACATTCATTGAATGTTTACCATGTTGATTATGATTTCACTGTATCACAGTAGTCAGTACATTAAAAATACTACCTAACTACATCAGTATAACCTGAAATAGTACTGATTGATTGCTACCTTTACGTGTCCTTTTTTCTATAATTTTATTTTATAATAAAGTCTTGTAAAGATTTTCTGTAGTATTCTGATTATGATTCTTTTTTATATCATTCAGAGTCCATAACCGGATCTCAGAGCTTTTGATGCATCAGCTCCAACCCTACGATTTCCTGGAGTCACTTGACCTTACATCCAACTCCATCTCTGAGCTCAAAGTTGGAACATTCCCATCTATGCAGCTAAAATATCTGTAAGCAATCTCAGATTATTGAATTTATCTGGGTTTAATATGTAGGTTTTTGTTGAGAAATGAAAATTATTTGGTGAAACTGCACTGTTTGGAGTTAATTTATAATAACGACCACACATGACATTAAGCTACAAATCACAAGAGTATATACAAGATAAACATCTTTAATCAGCTTCTGTAATTATTAACGGACAGACAAAACCTGAAATCAGTTTTTCTGTCATTTTTCTGTTTATCAAGCATAAATGAGCCCTGTAAGGTCCGCACAGTACAAGGGAGTTTATAAAAACTGGAGCGCTGAGAACTCATTGTCCCAGTTAGCTGGCTGTTACCAAGCTAGCATCAGAGTGCAGACATCTCTTTCCCTCTGAATTTTGGCTTTAGTATTTCTGACTTCTTATTGTTTATTATTTGTCTTAAACTTTAATTTAATAGGAATTTAAGCAACAACAAGATCAGCATTTTGGAGCCTGGCTGCTTTGAAAATATCTCTAGCTCCCTGCTGGTGCTTAGGCTAAACAGGAACAGACTAACTATGCTGCCATCAAAAGTCTTCAAGCTTCCACAGCTTCAGATCCTGTAAGTGTGTTTTATTCATTCATTTTTATTAGCTTAATATTCCAATCAGGTGACAAAACCTTTTATAGAGTTGTCTGTCTGAAAATCCATCTTAAAGCATTGTTCTTGTAGTTTGATTTTGTATACACATTGTGAAAGCACAACGATGGTTTTCCTCTATATAGTGAAATGAAGCGCAATAAGATCAAGATTGTGGACAGCCTGACATTCAAAGGGATGGACTCACTAAAGACATTGAAGATGCAGAGAAATGGCATAACTAAGCTTATGGATGGAGCCTTTTTTGGGATGAACAACATTGAAGAACTGTGAGTATAATATTGTACCCTTGCCTGTCAGTGTCAGATTTAATATTGACTGTGATTGTGGAGCATTTACTTTCAAAGTAGTTGTAAATAAACACAAATAGGGAGGATGAAAAGTTTTTCTTTGTTGATTTCTATTAACCATGATTGTCCCACCAAATTATTTACACCGGTGAGATAGAGAAGAGTCATTTCCTGAATGTCTCTTTATTTCTCCCGTCTTTGTCTCAGCGAGCTAGAGCACAACAATCTTACTGAAGTTGACAAAGGGTGGTTGTATGGCCTGCGCATGCTGCGTGTCCTTCGGATAAACCAGAACGCCATAAGCATCATTGGACCAGATGCCTGGGAGTTTTGCCAAAAACTAGAGGAACTGTAAGTGTTTTCTTTCATAACTGAAATCTCCATGTAATTAACTTCCCCTGCTTTCATCAGCTCTCGGACTCAATTCAGTTTATGTTATCACTTTTATGAACATGAATATTTCCTCAGCATCATCCTTGTACATGGGGTTACCGAAACTTTGCAAGGAATATGTTGAATAGAAAAAATAGTTTCAACCAATGTTTATTTACTATTCTTTGTATTTCTTTCCAGAGACTTGTCCTATAATCACCTGACTAGACTTGAGGAGACTGTTTTCATAGGGTTAGGTCTCCTGGAGAGTCTGAACCTAGGAGAAAACTCCATCAGCCATTTGGGGGAGGGAGTATTCAGCAGCCTGGCAAGTCTTCGCACCCTGTAAGTGCTATGCCGCACAGAAATCTATGTGACATATGTGTTGAATATTTGTTCCAGTGAGTTTAATTAAGTATGCCAAATATAATGAAATGCTGGCTTATTCTTGGCTCTGTGCATTCTCACGAAGACTGCTGACTACAGTAGGTCTGTGTTTGCTTCATTCTTCATGCTTCATTCTATTTCTGTCTTGAATGCATAGCTGTAGGTTGGAGAAAATAATAGATTGCCAATTTAGTATTCTCTAATATAGTCTTTGTTTTGTGCTAATCCTGCTTGTCATTAGTCATTTCCATGCAGTATGTTTCCATAGACCTCTGTCCTGTCATCTTTTCTGTGCTGGAAGTAGAACAGCAAGTGCAAGGGTCTTTTGACAACCTAGAGAGGTGCTTTAATGATTACCACATATTAACATTTAATGAACGTGGGCTTCTCCCTAAGTAGTCTTTGATGGATTAAGACTGCATGTGTAGTCATGACCAGTATTACTAATGGAATAAATGAGATCCTGTATTATAGTTGTGTACATGTCATTCATGTAGTATATGAGCTTTCCACTCTGGCTGAGCCAAAGGCAAATTAATGAGACCTGTTGCTAAAGGATGAATGTAGTAGATTACAGTGAGCTACATTAGAATTATAACAAGTGCTTTTGAAGTTTAGTATAGTTTAGATATCAGTCTAATCTTAGAATATGTCCTCTGCATCTAACATTCATCTGTGAGGTACAAGGTGTTGAAGAAGTTTAATAACTCATCATTTGCAGTAATGAATCCTGTTGAAATCATTGATCTGAAAAGAAAAAAAGGATCATACTTGGGAATGTTGACTGTCCTGCTAGAATTCATGGGATTGGGGCGTTTGAGAGTGCCGAACTTCTTTCAGAGGAGGCCAGGCATGAGAAGAGAGGAACAAAAGAGCCCATGACCCATCCAATAAACACAAAGCCTCTTTGGGTTTTCAATGGACCCATGAACCGTCTGAGTGCTAAACGGAGCCAATTATTTCTCCTCATCAGAACTGCAGGGTCACCGAGCTTTGACACACTGTAGGAGAATGATGTCTCAGATGTTTAGTCTCCTAACTGAGATTCACTACCCCTGACAGCCACAGTGGAGATAAATTACTTCCAAAAGCAGTCTTTGCTTGAAGCCTTTAGATGTCAGTAGAAATGGTTCCTTTTGTTTTTTCAGAGATATTCGCAACAATGAAATCTCCTGGGCTATCGAAGACTCCATTTGTGTATTTGATGGAATGAAGAAGCTGAACACACTGTGAGTACACTCGGACTGTTTGCAGAAATGTATTGAATTCTGGTTTGTAAAGTGTCATTCATTTTAACACATTTTTACTGCTATTTATTTCCAGTTAGAAATGTTTTGAAGTTAAATTAAAATGCTAGTCAGGTGCTTTGTTTTAACCCCAAAAGAAGCTGCAGAATTATTATAATGTATAACAGCAACAGGTTTTATGGCTTTAAACTGTTTTTTAAAATGATTTTATGTCAACTTTACTTTTTCAGAAATCTTCAGCAGAACAAAATTAAATCGATCACCAATAAAGCGTTCAAGGGCCTTGAGGAGCTGGAGCATCTGTAAGTTAAAACATTACACTAATTATTCTCTTAAGGCTTGATTGTATTTTTTAAGGGATTTGTTGTTCATGTTAAATGGTTAAAGGTTGTGTTTACTTGACATGTTTTGCAGTTGGACCAAGTTTTGATCACATTACATGACTTATATAAGTATACTTTTGTCTGTAGGGATCTCAGCAGGAATGATATCATGTCCATACACCCTGAGGCGTTGTCCCATATGAAGCTCAAAGTATTGTAAGTTCACTCTAAATGAATTTAACCGCTGTTATAACTGACATTGCTTGTTGGACACATTTTTTTTTGCTTTTGTTATTAAAAATGGATTATAAAAAATTGGAAGAAGCACTGGAATCAGGAAAACATGACTGACATATTAGATTTGCTTTCTATAGTATAAAAAAACTGGGGTCAGTCACCCTGTTGTACTTTATGTAATGACATTGCAGATCTGTGTAACTATTAACTTATTAGATTGTCTCAGCGGAAACACATTGGTTCTGCTTGGTTTTGTAAACAGTTTTCTCATGTATCCTTTAGGTTGAACCTTCTTAGTTTAAACAGCTGTCTCTTGCAGGAGCAAAAAGGCAGCGAGAAACTATTAACACTCTTCTATTTAGGATTTTGAGAATTAAGCATTTGTTTTGGTTAGGGTTAATGAAAATCCCCCAGCTGCTGTCTCAAAATGTGTATCGTGGCAGTAGTTGCATTCTGTTAGAGGTAATTAGGCGGCTGCCTTGATGGGATGCAGCCCTGTTAGCTTTGTGAATGGGCAAACGAGCTTCTGCCAGTAAGTTCGCAAGGAGATTATAGGACACATCCGTTTTATTTAAAGTTACATTTAAGACTGTATTATGAAAAAGATCTGGGGGGGATTTGATAGTTAAATTGAAGGTCATAACATGGATATTTTATTTATTTATTTTTCCAGTCAGGTTGTTTACCTTATTTTTTACTAATTATACCCAGTAGCACTTTTTTATTTTGGGCTTAGATAATAAAGTCTTATTTCAAAATATATATCTGGTGTTAGGGTTCCCATCATATGTAAAACATGGGTCCAATTTATTTATTTTTTTTAAAGTTCTGCCTGTAGAACTTCTAAGAAAGATAATTTAATACAAAATGCTCAGGGAGACACTACTCTCCCTACTATTAACACTACTCTCTTTTTTTTATGCAGGCCAATTTATGCAAGTTGGTTTTGTATAATGTTAAATCATAATCATTTATATTATGTTTTGTTTGTCTTGAACTCTGTAAACTTTCTTTTTCTTAGTGTCCTGAACACAAGCAGTCTGCTGTGTGATTGTCACATGCAGTGGTTGGGTCCTTGGTTGACAGAGACCCAGTTCCAGCAGTCAGTCTCGGCTTTCTGCGCTCATCCTGCCGCTTTGCTTGGTCGCAGTGTCCTGTCCATCAGTCCTGAGGAGTTTGTTTGTGGTAAGCTTTATTCTGTGTTTTTCTTTTTACTGGTTTCCACTCTGGTCAGCTATATGTATCCATTTGTATGCACAGAAAACTGCACTGTTTTCATGTTTCAATATTTTAAAATGAGATTATTCTACATGTTACAACAACCTGCTTTATTTCTTTCTAGAAGTTTAGTTTTCTCCTAAATAAACTTTTAACATAAAAAGCTGTTACCAAAAATATTTCATGAGAAAACTTGCTAATCCTACATTTTATTTAAAAGATCTGCAGAAAACTTATGTAACACAAACAAAACACACAGCCTGATTCTTTATTCTGCCCCCTGAACAGATGATTTCCCCAAGCCTCAGATCACAACCCACCCCGAGACATCCGTGGTGTTGCGAGGGAACAATGTGACTCTTAGCTGTATTGCATCCAGCAGCAGCGACTCAACAATGACCACTGCATGGCGGAAGGATGGGGAGGTGCTGTATGATGCAGAAGTGCAGAACTATGCTCGTTATCAGGAGGGAGAGCTCATCTATACCACTGTCCTTCACCTCCCTAATGTCAACTTCACGGATGAGGGGCGTTACCAGTGTGTGGTCTCTAACCACTTTGGCTCTAACTATTCCAACAGAGCCAGACTTACTGTCAATGGTGAGGATCATTATAGTTGTATATGTATTTTTTATTTGTATTTTACCCTGCAGTACTTTAACTGTTCTAGTCATCTTAATTACTTTTAGCCCTTATATACCTCATTCTCCTGTTGTGTCATGGTTTGGTGATTGTCTAAAGAAAATAAGAGGGATAAGCTCAAAGATTTATTGATCGCTAACCCTAACTACATTTTCTGCCCTACTTCTTTCAGAGCTGCCCTCCTTTCTTAAGACTCCAATGGACCTTACAATCCGTACTGGGAATATGGCCAGGCTGGAGTGTGCTGCTGAAGGTCACCCATCACCACAGATTGCTTGGCAGAAGGATGGAGGCACAGACTTCCCCGCTGCCCGAGAGCGCAGGATGCATGTGATGCCGGATGATGACATCTTTTTTATTGCTAATGTGAAGACAGAAGACATGGGAGTGTATAGTTGTACAGCTCAAAACACTGCTGGAAGCCTGTCAGCAAACGCTACTCTCACTGTTCTAGGTGAGTCAACATTTTTCTTTTTATTTCCCTACTATGTCATTTAAGCTGAGTCATGCTGTGCAAATTGGGTACTCATTTATGTTTGTCTCTCTTCGCAAACAAACATTCATGTTTTTGTCACCTTGCCAGCTTCAATTCATGATTATACAGCACATTATACTACACAGGCTGGTATATGATTAGTCACTCAGACAAATCAGCTGCTTTTGAGCAACTTATAACATAAAACAACCCTAAACACTCGCACCCCACTGGGATGTATTTTTATTGTTTTTAAATGAATAATCCTCTTTCTTTTCAGAAACTCCGTACTTCATGAGGGCGCTAGAAGACAGAACAGTGGCTCGCGGTGAAACGGCTGTGCTTCAGTGTATAGCTCGAGGCAGCCCTGCTCCACGTCTGAACTGGACCAAGGATGATGGACCTTTAGTGCTCACAGAACGACACTTTTTTGCTGCAGCGAACCAACTCCTTATCATAGTCGATGCTGGTCCAGCTGATGCTGGGAAATACACCTGCATTATGTCTAATACTCTTGGAACAGCACGTGGTCACATCTACCTCAGTGTGTCACCCTCACCAAACTGTGATACCGTCACAGGCTATGACCAGGATGGCTGGACCACTGTGGGCATAGTGGTGATTGTGGTGGTGTGCTGCGTGGTCGGAACTTCGCTGGTCTGGGTCATTGTCATCTATCACATGCGCAGGAAGAGCGAGGACTACAGTATCACTAACACGGGTAAATAATTTTTATACAGCTGTCGGATAAAGTCCGTGTTCCCTTGAAGCTTGAGCGCTTAATCAATTATCAATTCTATTTTTCTTTTCTTTACTTTTTTTGCAATGAAAAACTCAGAACAATGTAACTGAGCATTTGTCCATTACAGATGAGATAAACCTGCCAGCAGATATTCCCAGCTACCTGTCCTCCCAGGGAACTTTATCAGAACCTCAGGAAGGCTACAGTAACTCTGAGGCTGGCAGCCACCAGCAGCTTATGCCGCCTCTCTCCAACGGATACATTCATAAAGGCACAGATGGTGTGTATGCTGTTTTTTGAGTTATGAGATCTACTCTGTTTTGCTCTATAACACAAACCTTTTATCAGTGCCACAGATTTTTTTTAAAAAACATAGATTATATGATGTTTTTGCTTTGTAGTCCACATAAAAAGTGTAATATCTGCATCATAAAACATTTCTTATCCACAAGATTCTTATCTCTGTACACTTTTCTTATATTAGCACTCGGTCTCTGCAGTATTCCCTTTGGACTTCAGATTTACTTTAACATGCACCATGCAGCTATGGCTGCACACGTACTGAGAAACAACAGCATCTCTGACAGCCTTCCTGTATTACCATTTAACATTTATATAAAGTTTCATACTGTCTTGTTCAGTTTGGTGAACAGGTCCGGTCTGGTCCTCAGGCCCCCTCTGCCCTGCATGTCTTACGCATGTTCCTATCCAACACACCAGATTCAGATTCATGAACATTGTTTGCAGCTTGTTAACGAGCCATTCATTGATTTCAGGTATGTTTAAAAAAGGGTTGCCTCTAAAACAGGCGGAGCGGGGGGCTGAGGATCGGACTTGAGAAAGACTGCATTAAGGACACTTAATTTAACAATAGAGCATGGTACATTATACATGGTATAATGTAGTGACTTTTGATGAGACATAAATTTGGTCTAGACTATTCTACATTATATACTATTTTTTTTTATTTATAGTTTTTTAAGTTATTCTTTGTCAACATTGTTATAAGAGCAAAACAAAGCTTTTGACATTGACTTTACAAAGAATACAAGACTACAAGAAATCATCTATGCACTGATGCTTCCCCATTCCTGCATTTCATACGAGTCGTAGCTGACAATACAAACAAAAACTAAACGTGCATTTTAAATGTTAAAACTTAAATGTTAAATAAAACACAGCTTCTCAGATGTGCATCTCGATGTTCAAAAGGTTTGAAACGGTCTCATATCCATTGGGTTTGCATTTTTGTTATTGTGTTTGGGATCATCTCACTGCCAAAATGGATTTGTAATGCATTATAACTGGTGTCCTAGGTGTGTGTTACGGAGACATGGGCAGTGAAGTAGAAACTGAAGGGAACGCCATGCTGCACTGCAGAGTGGGCTCTATGTTCACTGGACGTAGCAGCTTCCATCCTGGGGAGTCTCGTGATGGACTAGTTGGAGTCTCCTCGGGTGAGTTGTCATTTCAACACTTTATTTTTTTCCTTGTTTAAATGATATATTTATGGCTGCCGTCAAGGTATGTCAACTTGTCCATTACATATGTTGTTGTGTTTATATTAAAATGTTACATAATTGCATTTTATATCAGTTTAAACTTTTGTGTTGTTGAGTTAGCATATACATTTTGAAGTATTTTTTAATGCAAAAATGCTGACAAATGTTTTTTTACAAAGATGCATGATTTTTCTCATTAGGTGGTGCAGGGCCTCTAGTAATCTGCTCTGACTGCTATGACAACGCAAATATCTACACCCGTACACGAGAGTATTGCCCATATGCGTACCTGGGGGATGATGATCTGCTGGACAAGGCTGTACCTTGCTTAAGAGAGGGCATCACTGAGCACCCCCAGCTGGAGGATGCAACTCTAGAGAGCCTCGTAAGGACCTCTCATGACAAAAGGCTGAACAGT
Organism: Pseudomugil gertrudae; assembly: GCA_037177535.1. NCBI lineage: Eukaryota > Metazoa > Chordata > Actinopteri > Atheriniformes > Pseudomugilidae > Pseudomugil > Pseudomugil gertrudae. Next base: position 11,263,729 of record JBAMHV010000003.1, on the reverse strand, counting down.
CACACTCCCCCAGAGCACTACATTAATGGTAAGAGTTTAAAGAAAACCTCCAAATTAACTTTTTAAAATCAGATATTGACACTTTGGTTCAAACTATCATGTCTGTCTCATCAAAGGTTTTTCATGGAATGCAAAAATGTTTTACACCCCATCAACTTTGATCATATCTTATTGACTTCTGTAAACAATGTTATAGATTCTGTGGATGTACAGGCTAGATTGCCCCTGGCTTACTTTTTGTAAAACACCTTGAACACTTTCGAAACAATTCATTGATTCACAGTATCTGCAAACGAGCTTGTTAAGTGAACTGGTCAACCTGCAGCTAAACACATGAGGTTACATTTAGTAGAGGGGTTATTGATCTGCAAGATATTTTCTTATTAGATGTGCCAAAAGAATATGTGATGATTATCGAGGCAACTGAAGGCTTGGGATAATATTTCCTGCTGACAAAGGCTTTTAAAAACAAATTAAATGTAATTATTTAGTAATCACAATCTTTACTGCAGATGATTAGAATAGCTTTCACCTTTTATTGATGATGCATGAAAGAGCAGTCAAGTTGTGACAAGATGTGTGGTTTTTCTACTTTTCCCTCTCATTTCAGATTCCCTTAGTAAATCATTCTGGAGAGAAGAAGGAGATTCATCCTCACAACCTCAGCCAGGAGCATCCCAGCTCACGGTGACCGAACACAGGACACCTCCTTTAACCTCTGCTGCTGATGAGGCAGTGGAACAGAAGGAAGCAGAGGCTAACTATTTTCCAAGCCAATGCAACCAGGACCACAGAAGTGCCTGTAATAGGACTAACACACAGGAGCATCTGACTCCTGCATAGTTCTATCCACTCTGGCCACATTCTGCCTCTGACTTGTTGCTGCACCACATCCTGTCACCACCTTTTTACCCCTCACCCACTACCTCCAAAGAGACACCTCACATTCTGCCAAAGATGCTCTCTTGTATGTTTACACTTCCCTTTCACTCAAGAGGACATGATAGCGTTTCTCCACTGTGGAAACACTGCTGTGTTTGATGGGGAAAATAAATATAGTGACCTTCACCTCGGGAGGTTGCCTTTTCCCCCTCGCTCATATCCTCCACTCTTGTTTGGTCTCCTATGAGAGAAAAAAAATGAATGTATTTAAGAGCGTTAAAAGAGCCATGTTAGATGCTGCTGTGAGAGAACAACTGGACACAGTCACATTTCCACTAGCCTGTTGGAGCAGCCTACATGACTGAAGGGTGCCTCTTCTCAAGTAGGGTAAATGGGGTTTAAACAAGGGACAGCTGATGTTCCCTGACCAGCAGTTTTTGGTTAATAAGTGTGAAGAGCCTTAAAGGCTTATCTTCCTCATTTCCACAGCCATTCTGACTGACTCTTATGCAAACCCAGAGACAGATATACCCTATATTATCTTTAGCTATTTTGTTCTGTAATTTTCTGTCCTGATGATAATAATAATAATAATAATGGTGATAATGATAACAAGCAGTTTGGGAAGAAAGACTACAGACTTCTTTTGCACATGAGACAATCACAGTTTTACGGACTACTTTCTGATGGTTGTTTAATAATGGCCTGTTTTCTGCAATACCAGTAACCTTGATCAAGTCATATAATGTCTTTTAATTATTTTTTTTTAATATGTTTGTTTTTTTTTATTTTGCAAGGTGCACTGATTTGTTGGCCCTTTTTATCCTAGATTACAGGCACTTAATGGTGGGAGGCTTAAGTATGGCGTTTACATGCTGTTTCACATAAGGATCAGTCAAAAGTTGTCAGTGAGAAATATTCATTAAGCCTTGGTTTTTTCTCGGGACTGTGAAATTTAGAATGTATCATTTTATATATATATATATATGTGTATGTATGTGTACATATTATCTATTGAATTCCACACTCTACTGGTACATTTAACATACAGGCTGGATCATCTGACAAACATTTGGATCATTTGTTTTAAGCCGTTGTTGGCCCAAAGTTACATCTTTTAGATGAAGTAACATTTTATGGATATTTGTGCTCCTTTGACCTCTAAACTAAAAGACTGATCTAACAGCAGTATTGTTGATGGGTTTTAAAAAGTGGAAATGTCTTGTGGTCTCATGAAACTGTGGTCTCATGAGTTATTCTGAAAATTCCCTCCATTAATGCACTTCAGAGTCACCCAGATGTGGAAGGCCATGATTGTGTCCACATATTTGCTCATCACATTTAGAAAAAATAGACTTGGGGTTACATAATACTTATTGATGTTTATCTACAAAAGAAAACCCTCATTATAATCCTGTTAGAGTTCAGAAGCTGTTTCGTAGAAGTGACGGTTCAACTGAATGCTTATTCCCCCTCTAAAAACAACACAAAGCAGAACATTTCAGCTGCACCTCAAACAGATGTTCCTGAATCATCCCACTGCTGAAATAACATGTTTTAAACTTCACGAATGTAGTGTCTGCTGCAGCAGACGTGCTTAGTGTTAGCCAGGTGTACCTATATGTGTGTGTGAATCACTGTCATGTTCTATAGATGTAACATCTGACGACAGATTCCACATCCCATTGGAGAGCAGCTTTCATTGTCCTTTCCTTCATGGCTATATTTACTTCTACACTATCCTCCAGGGAGGATTTGACCGGTTGTGGTGGTACAGTGTTTAAAGCTCACACACTGTAAAAACATTAAAGTTCATCTTGAATTATGAGATAAAGCAGCGTAACGCTTTTTTATGTCAAAATATTACATGGCTTAATGAGTTTTTCTGAATTAGCAGTTATTTAAAATTGCCTTAAGCACTACATGATATCAGTAACGTTCACATCTTCAGTGGTAATGCAGACGTGAATGGTACGTCTCTCCAGCACTCTTGACTGACTTGTTTTTATTTAGACTATAATCTTACCTTTTTTTGCACATTCCAGGTATCTGAACTTTCTTTTGAAGGTAAACGTAACAGACTAAAGCCAGAGCATGGCCTTATTTCAGTTCCCTCTTTGTTTTAACTTTAGCATTTGTTTCTGGTTTCATGTATCTCTGACTGTTTGCCAGAATAGATTTCATGCCCCTCTTCCTTGATGCAAAAACATTAACACAAACTTGCAGTGGCATGTTTTCCTGATAGCGCTATGCCCGGTGGGCAGATGCTGATTCAGTGTCTTTCACCAACACAGCCTAACACGTACTGTGCATTTGTTTTACACGCTAAAACGTCCTTTATTACTTTATACCAAAGTTAAGCAGTAATTGCTCTGGCAATAACTAGTGCTGCTGTTTTTGCATAATTGAAGGTTAGCTTCTTTTGTTGTTGTTATATTTTGGACCTTGTTTACCTGTGCATTTTGTAAAGCATGTCTGCAGAAAGCTTTTTTTATGACATAGCCATTACTCAAAATATTAAACGTGTTCTCCTAATTTGCTTTGAATATTATTTATCTGGATGCTGTGTGCTATTTTTGTGTTCAAATATATTCAGATTGGTTGAGTAAATCAGCTGTCAGAATCTGAAGTAACTAATAAATTTAAACTGAGTAACAAAAAAAGGGCAGATTTTCTCTGAAACAAGCCCATGTTTGCCTTTGCTGTCACGTGTTCTTGCTGGGTTTGATTTGGGTAAAAATAATTACAGAACAGCCATCTTTGCAACAACATAATTTCCTGGTACACATGGAGCGATTTTAAAAAGCAAAGCCATCAATAATTTGGATTTAGTCAGGTCAAGCCATGTTAACTCATGTATTAAATCACTGCTAGTTCAACAGTCTTGAGATCAAGAAAAAGATTTCCTTTAAGTCTGTAATATATTGGATCCAGCAGACTCTTAGGGTACACTGGATTTGAGTTGCTTGTCAGCTGCTACAAGCCGATATTCAGCAGAATGCCTGTGTGACTTACACCTCCAATGGATCACATTCCAGAAAAAATAAAGGAAGCACCTACAGCTTCATAAGCAGTTCAGGGAGCATGTTTTTATCTTTAGCCTATAAAGCTAACAAGCTCCACTAACATAATGTGACACTGGCATGTAGCTGTCCTGTGTGCCAACATGTTCAGATAATCAGATAAATCCCATAATGCTGCATTAGAGATGTTTGGACACAAGCAAATTGCAACAGTAATGCAATTGTGGTGTGAAACTCCACAAGTTATCCATGTGAGGTAGTGAAGCATAGATAGATAGATAGATAGATAGATGGATAGATAGATAGTGGAAGTTATTTCACAATTGAAAATATTATGCTTTGGGAAAGCCTCCGTTTTTTACCAGTAGGGGGCGCTGATTATACATTATACGGTGAGTCGAATATAATTTAATAAAAATACTTCAGTCTGTTTTTCTTCCTATGTAATTATCCTTAACTGGGTAAGATTAGCTTGGTGATGCAGGTGAGATATATTTTAAAATAGTAACCTACATGTACACATTTCTTCTAATATGTAATATTCCATTCAATCTGGAAAAATGCAGATCTAATGCTGTAATCTGTGTTAGACAGGAACTAAGATGACGGTCATTCAGCCTGTGTGCGTGTATTTGTTCCTGTTTACTACCGCGACACTGACGCTGGATGGAGCCAGCACGCGCCGCTGCTGAGCGTAAAAGGGGCGTTTCGGAGCCTGGAAACATCTCACTTGGCGGTATCAGGTGTGTTCAAACCTGTAGCAGACAAGCGCTCGCAGATGTCTTTGAGCTGGGTCACTACAGGGAGGATCTGAACTGCGTAACCAGCGCGGCATCCCGTCTTTTCCTCAGCCTGCCCACAGGTATGAGGCCAATCTCACAGACGCACAACGCTTCAGCGACACACTCCACTATCTTCTGTCGAGTGAGTAAGATATAGTCTGTTTACATTTTATTCAGACTTTGTGGCGTCGGAAGGCTCGCGCACAGTCAAAATCCAAACGACATGTTTTCGGTGGAGAGCGTAAAACCTTGATCTTGTCGATTCTTTTTGGCCATCTCGACGCTGTGCGACGCTTTACGCACAAGAAGAGCTTGGAAATATTACGACCAAAACAACTGAATGCACACCGCAGACCAGACCCGTGCCATGTCAAACTACCGCGTCAGACAGGCAGCTGATGATCTGTCACCTAAGTGTCAAGAGGATGAAATCCCGAGCAGGTCGGAAGAATAACTCCTGGGGCTTTATTAGGCCGCGTCATCACGCGCTCATTTAAGAACTAAAAACTGAGACGACTCATCACTTGTATTGATTGATTGAACACAGAGTGATCATGTCCAGAACGCTGAAGAAGAAGAAACACTGGTCCACTAAAGTAGTGGAGTGCGTCGTGTCATGGGGGAACCTGGGGGACTTTGGTACCGTTGTGGAGGTCTTGGGAGGAGCAGAGCTCGGACAGTTCCCACACCTGGGTCAGATGAAACTGGACATACTGGTGTGCCATGTCGGTAAATTACCTTACTACGGGGACGTTCTGCTGGAGGTGAACGGGACACCGGTCAGTGGACTTACAAACCGCGACACTCTGGCTGTCATTCGCCACTTCAGGGAGCCGATTCGCTTGAAGACCGTCAAACCAGGTGCGTCCTGTTTTCTCATCGCTACTGCTGTGTCACCTGAGCTCCACATGGAGGGCGAGTGTCCTGATGTGTGGTTTCCACTAAACGCAACAACATGACAAAACTCATGATTATGATCACGCTCGACAGACCTCCCAGGTACCTGTTACTGTCAGTGTGTCATTACTGGATAAAGTATCTTCCTTCATACCCCCTCCCCACATTAATTCCTATACTTTTCAATTCAATTTTATTTATATAGCCCAGTATCACAACAAAGTTGTCTCTAAGGGCTTCACACACAGTTAATCACAC
>JBAMHV010000003.1:11246371-11257540 GCA_037177535.1 Pseudomugil gertrudae | reverse complement strand
ATGGATCAACTTTAGCAAAATTTAAGAAAATTGAGTGCAGTGGGTCTAGCAGGGAAAACCAAAACTCCCCTACAATTTCCTCAAAATCACCCCCCCCCCCCCCCACACACACACACACACACACTCATCGTAAAATCGAATTGACCCATTCTTTTAGAGCCTTCTCCTGGAGATCGAACAGTGATAATGGTAGTAATGGCATGCAGCCCAGTTGGCGCCATCGGAGCTAAGTGCACTTCCATGTGTAGAAATTTCATCCGTCCATTATTCAGACTGCTCATTGGCCGCAGAAGCAATGGGTGGGTGGGTGGGGGTGCTCTATAGTCATCATTCCCAGTCTAATTCTCAATGGCTTCATCATCATGATGGCTGTTGTTGATGATGATGATGCTGACTACGATGGTTTGTCTGAAGTTTAGGCTGGCTCTGTTGGGATCTTGGAGGACATGACTTTGTTTGACCATATGCCAGAGCTGGAATGTCTACATACTGCGGTTACCAGCAGCTGCTGAGACCTTAGATTGCATATATAACCAAATTAGAAATGAAAGGAAAAATTTGGTTGCTTAGATTTGAGTCCTGGTACATAGTGTGCATGCCCATGAAGCTGTGTGTGTGTGTGTGTGTGTGGCTTTCGTGAGTCCATTTTCCCCAGAGCTCCTAACACCCTGCTCTCTGCCCCACTAACCAAGGATGATTAATAAAGGGCACAGAGGAACGAGAGAGCAAGGCAGGAAGAGAGACGCAAAGAAACAGGGCGCGAAACAAGAGAGAGACTAGAAAACAGAAACAGTCTTTGGTTTGGCTTCAGGCTGGACTCCCACGCAAGGCTGTTTTTGCTCTTTAAAGCTCACAAGGAAGTAATAGGTGGTAAAGATGGCAAAATTTCTCATGACATATTTTTCTTCTGCGACCCTTCCCAGCCTGACTACACTCTCCTTCAGTCACATACTTTTCAAAGAAAAGTTGACCAAAAAAAGACCATGCAGAGTCTCAACCATGCAAATGAGATTGTTGTGTATCTGATCATATTGTTAACATGTGCACATCTGCATTGTGTATAGATTCCTGTGTGGTAACTTCATATTTAATTCACACCTCTTGCATAATTGAGTTAGCAAGTGGATTGTCCCCACTTTGTTGGAAGCGGGGGGCCATAGGATCAGCTGTTACCAGGAGGCCGAGGGAGCTGCTAAGACATGATGGTGCCGGCAGCAACGGGCAGACTCTTTGGGTTTACCAGATGTTCTGCTGTATACTTTTCTCAATATCCTGCTGTGTTCTGACTGCCTCACCCTCTGGAGTTGGTGGGTTTTTAATGTACTGCTGCTGCTGCAAGCCAAAAGGATGGACAGAGGGATGATGCAAGTCTAGCATCCCACCATCATCTTGCATCTTTCTTTTTTTTTATCAAAAGAGATGCAAGCTGAATCAGATTACAACACACTAAGTTTTCTGTAGCTTCATACAGTGCATATTATATTCTCGTTTCTCACATACATGTATTCTGCTCTTGCTCTTGCTGCTTTGAAATTAAAACGGTCGCGATGCTTCTGTAGAGTTCTGACAGTTTGCAACCCTATGGATGTGCCAATTTCCATGATATTTTTTTGAACATGCTTCCATTTGAAGCTCTGTACAGGATTCTATTTGTGCCTGTACCCCAAGCTAAGCATTGGAAGAGACGTCAAATGAAAAGCTTCTCAAATGGTGTCTTGAAAGTCTGTTTCTGTCTCGCATTTTATTTCCTGTTTTTTCCCCGTATGTTTGCAGCTGCCGTCACTGCATAGTCAAAACATACATACAACCTGGAGCCATCTATGTTCCGCTGAAAGGATGATGCGACTGACAGCAAATGAATAATTTCACATTGCAGTGCAGAATGGCGCTGATGCAACAAGGCCTCATATTTTCTTTCAGTAGACTAATATTAGTTGTGTGAATGCATGCAACATATGTAAACAAACTATCTTGTTAAAATGGATGCATTCTCCTTCATTGCATGCCAATTAGACGGCGAAAATAGATTTGATGATATGCAAAGCTCAACAGCTGTCAACACACTGCAGGTATAGGCCTATATTTGAAAGAAAATTGTAATTTTGTGAAATGTTCAAATGTCTCTGGGATGTGATTAACAGTGCTATGACTGGAAAAGGAGTCATTTTGAACATTTTTATAGGTTTTTTTTAGTAAATGCTTCTGTAATAATTACTAATTTCACTAATCTACTATTATCGTTAAGTTTATTCCCTGCTCTTGTTCACCATTTGATATTTCTGCTTTTGCTTCCAAAGCTAAATATTATTATCAATAAAGAAGAATGCTATATGAGTCTATAAGCCCCTGTATCAGGGAGTGAGTCTGGGTTAATCACATTAATGCACCTTCCATATCACAAAGTACCCCTCACTGGAATCATACCCTTGACAGGCAATGCTTTGTCACTGTAAGGAGATTTGTTGCTGGCAGTTAAAAGAAAAGGGGAGATTTCAGAGTAAGAGTGGGAATACAGGAGCTCAGGAAATCTGGTCAAATGACTTTATATCTGCTTTTGCCTCAGATGTTTCTGACAGTGAGCTGAGGGAATCGATACATCTTATCCTGCTCCTCTTTCACAAAAAACAGTCATTTAAAGCTGAATAAGATTTCTTATTAAGTTTAAATTGATAGTTGGCATACATGCATGTTTGTGTTGTAAATTTAGATTCAGACATGACATTTCTTGGGCTTTACCTGCTCATGTTTCAGCATCACACCAGCTGATTTACTGTTTGAAAATGGACTATTTTTACTTGAGAACTGATTTCAGTAGTGTGGTTGCTGGATGTGAATGCAGTATGCTGGGCACTGCCTTTAGAATGAAACCATTTTAATCTGGGGGAAGCTTGACCAAAGACCTGCACTAATAAAGAAGAATTCATCCACAGTGAAGATAATGCAGAATGTTGAAGATGCAGCATGGTGGAGCAGAGGCTTTCAGAACATTGCATCAGCCCTGTATATAGCTCCTGTTTGTACTTAAACCTCAGCTCAGCTCATATGGACAGACTTTAAGAGCTATTCAAGTAATTCAACATGTTGAGCCCTAACAAATGCAAAAGCGTCCACTCTTATTACTTCTGACTGGGTTATATAGCAGGCTGCAGTGTTTTAGGCTGCTCAGTCTGCCTTTCAGATTTCTCCTGTTTTCATTTAAGTGCAATGAAAATATGGCACTCACCCATCAGAGAGTTTCATAAAAGAAATTTATCACAATGAGCATTGTATCTGCTTTTAGATGCTGTTTTATAGAAACAGCTGTTCCCATTCAAAACTGCTTCTCTGCACAACGTCAACCTTAAGAACAATAGAAGAAGAAATCATATTTACTCTGGCATAATGGTGAACCTGAGCAGACTTTTTCACCCTGCTCTGATAAGAGTTGTGCAGACACGCATTCTTGTATTTGTTGGGAAAATGGGTGAAAATTGGTCTCTCACTGTTTTTTCTCTTTTTGTTTATTTGTTTTCTTTTTAAAAATGATTTCCTTTTCCTACAACTTTGAATAGAACATCAGTTATTTGGATTTGTTCAAGTCTGACAGTGCAGGTTGTCTTTTACTATCTATAACAAGGTTTCCATAAAAGATACAGCTGCTTAGCAACTAAATAACAAGTTAAATTAGTTGAACTAAAGAATCATTTATTGGTTTACATCCTGAAGGCAGGATTTATAGTCTGTTCCAGCACCTATTTGTGCCAATCTACCTCATAGATGCCGACTAATTTTGAGGAATTTTGGTGTTAAAGGGGATATCAGCTAGAGGGGTTATCAGGGTCAATGTCATCCATTGCACATTATACATATCTACACAGTCGCACTGCATTAAGTATTCTACTAGTAAATAAAGCCAGTCTAAACCATTCACTCTTCAAAAAAGAGAAAGTTCAGAATATGACAGGTAGTTTTTTTAAGAGGTACTTGAGCTCATTTAATGAAGGTTTATGAGTGTATAAGGCAAGGCACGTTTATTTATATAGCACAATTCAACAAGGTGATTTAAAGTGCTTTACTGAAGCATTAAGACATTTAAAAATAAGAAGTACAATTTAAAATTTAAAGCAAGAAAATAAAAGGAAGCATTCAGTTAATAAAAGCACAATCAGTTTACCCCAGCCCAAATAAACATATGCAAATTCCAAATAAAATATCCAAATAAAATTAAAAGATTGTTAAATAAAAACTACTGAAATGCAGCTGACAGAAGGTGGGTCTTTTAACCTGGATTTAAATAAAATGAGTGTTTTAGGTGATCTGAGGCTGAAACACTCAGACCACAAAGGTTTGGAAATTGTCATGAAGCTCACAGCTGGCAGCTGTTGATGTGACAGTGGTAAAACTTAACTCCTGATTTGTTACCTGAGAAACAAAACAGTCACAAGCTTCGTGTTTGGTTAAGCACCATGACGTTGCTGGCATACTGTCAGCTTATAGGAGCACCTGGCCAAGATTGTCAAACAGTCTCAGCAGAGCATAATTTAATTAGGACATTTTGGAGGAATTTTTTGACCAAACTGACACCTTTTTACTGTATTTTATTTTACTAATCCCCACCGCTCTCCTTGGACTTGCTCCCTTTTATACTTTGAATAATAAAGATACAGCACAGCGAGAATTCATTAATCATCTGCTAAAATAGTGTATATGTTGCGATGGCTAGGATCCACTCTGCAGCATAGGTAGCTAACAATGAAACTCTTACACCAAAATAAATTATTAAAGGATAATTCATAATCTCTGAAGCTATCCTTCTCATTCTCCCATGCTGCAACGTTGGTCACCCCACCCACCTGGTGTGATGAAGGAAACATCTATGTTCCTTTTTATGTTTTAATCCATATTGTGTATAATACTTTATACTTTTCAAGACTGTTTGGTTTTCAAAGCATCAACCATCTGCAGTTTATGCCGGAGGCAGCTGTCAAGTTTATGGTGGAGTTTTGCTGTTTTACTTAACACATACACTTTTTCTACATCCTACTGAGAGTCATTGCATTCTATAGCCTCTTATGCTAAGCTAAACCATCAGGAAAGGGCGCCAAATGTCGGCCTAAACCTGAATCCAACTTTTATCTTAAGCAAAACGTTCACCTCAAAACATGTCGAAGTACATTGGATAAAGTGTACTTTCACTGAATTGTTCAGCTATCTGTATGTAGTGTTAGATGTGTGACAGCTTATGTAAGTAATGACTCTAATAAAAAATAACAAGTACGTTTGTTTGAAAGCCACACAGACTCAATGCCGGTGCACTGTTGCATCAATTTAATTTGACTGCAAAATGCAAAGTGAGAGTACGAAACAAACAACCCTAAAGTTGCTCCCACCCCTACTCCAAGTCCTCCATAATTTATTTTTTAGAGATGGATACTCCATTGATGTGTGTGCATGTGTGTATGCATGATGGCTGGTGGAACTGGAGTAAAGAGAGGTTGGAGTGAAAAAGCACAGCATGACTCCCGGTCCCCAGCCCTCTTTCATTATTCCTACTTTAATCAAATTGGCACTGCTCTTGTCAAACACTCCACTAGCACCTGCAACAGTCTTCTCAACATAAACAGCATACTTGATGAAATGACTTGGAGTTGGAACTGTGTGTTTTGAGTTGGTGATAAAGAGCATTTCACAGTGATTGCCTTGTGAATGTGAAATGAAATCTCTGTAGTTGGGCTTGAACTGGGGGACTGAGTAGAAGTGGGTAAAATAGCTTTCCCTTTAAGCATGTTGCACATGATGTCTATCTGTAATTCCTGTCACGTAACCATAATTGGCTTTGATTACATGTTTTTTTTAAATTCAGAATTAATCATTGGGAATGACATAATTCCAAGTTTAAGTATCTTTCTTGGTTTTACATGGAAATAGTAGTTCTGTATTTAGGTTTATGTGGAAATCACGTTTATTCACCTTCACTTAATTCCACGTTAGGTCTACAGTATGGGAAGGATTCTGATTGGACAGGTGGTGGACATCACCTACTTGTGTCTATTGGACAAAAAACAAACTCCATATTCTGCTTTTTACTTTTCAGCTGCATATAAGTACCATTTTTGCTATGAATTTGATTATAATGTTGAAGCACTAGCTCGACACAAGCATACCACTTTTTTCAGCAGCTGAGGAGAAGAAAGATAGCGTAGACTACTGAAGACGGGCGGCAAAAGATGGTAAATGGTCTTGTGCTTGTATAGCACCTTTCTACACATTAGTACACTCAAAGCGCTTTGACACTATTTGCCGCTTTGACATTCTCCCATGCGCTCACACATTCACACACTGGTGACACAGCACTGGGAACAACTTGGGGTTCAGTGTCTTGCTCAAGGACACTTGGACACGTGGACCGCCAGAGCTGGGATTTGAACCACTAACTTGCTGGTTTGAAGATGACCCGCTTTACTACATGCACCATAGATATCTACCCCACATGTATGTGTGCATTATCATGACAGGAAAAAGGATTGAGTATGCACAGAACAACTGGATTTAAAATAAAAGTGTCATGAATACTATGACAGAGGAATTAATCAGTGAAGATTTAAAATGGGAATAAACGAGCCACTTCGGAATAAGTTTAGACTAAGTAGTCATATCGTGAGGGGCTAAGTTTGAAATGGCAACAGGAAACCACTGATTTGGCAATAATCAGCAGGAATCGAGTACACATGTATTTAACAATAAGTGGAAATAAACAGCATCTTTTGGTTGAGCCTATCCACTGTTTTTGCTTTCTCTATGTTATATAACCCCAAAGAGGAGCATAAAATAATGGACAATGGTCATATTGCCAGAGCTTTATCAGCACTGAGTGAGTCTGGGGAAAAGGATGGCGAGTGGATGGAGAATCAGCACAACCCAACGCTAGTCTTTTCAACTCAAATCTATGTTGCATGGAAAAAAAAGAACATTTGTGTCCTTAACATATGCATTTTGTATTCCTAATTGCATTTTCTGCGGTAGCTTACAATAGCAGTGGCCATAAAGCTATAAAACTTACAAATAGCATTTTGGTGTTTACTGTGTCTACATTTTCCTCAAGGATATTCTTTTTCATCAGTCGGGGATTCTCTGGGCTTTCTTTTTCTTTCCCCATGGCTTTAGCCTCTTTTCCAATTACAGATTCAGTTGTCATCTTAAATGTGTATTAGTGTGTAAACAGCAATATAATGACTAATTCTAATCCAGGGCTTGCAAATCTGTGTTTTTTATAGGCTTTTTTGTGCACTTCAATAGTGACATATTTGAAGCTGGGGTGGGACTTAATGCTGACTGAGTAGATGAACAGTAATGAGCACTGAACTGACTATTTTTGTTTTGACCTGCATTTTATTGGCTCTCATTACTCACTGCTCCTTCTGCCTACTTTGTGGCAGATGCTTTTTTTTGTCCATCTTTGCCCATCACTGTGTGTGACTCCATGCCTCGTTTTTTTTGCATGTTACACCAAGTAAATATGGTAAACTTGTCAGAGAGCCTCAGAACTTTGTATCATTATAAAAGTGGTGTACAGTAAGAAAAATAGTGGTATTGTTGTATCTCTTGGAAAACAAATCCAATAATTGTAAACCAAGATAACGGCAGGAACTCAAGAGATGTTTTTTTTAGTGAAATAAGTTCAACATGGGGGGAGGGGGGTTATTTGCCTTGCTCTTTGTCATTCACATACTTTACACATAAAGATGAATGTGGAAGGCAAACAACATAAAGGACTTGATTAAAATGTGGCACGGTGCATCTTTTGGATAAGCATCGTCTGTAATGTCTCTGAGCAGATTGAAGCGGATGGCTGGTGCGGCGGCACGTCTCAGTCTGAGAATCTCGTTTATTTTATCAGAATCACAGCAGCCTATGGCGGCTGACTTACCCTGTGCAGCATAAGGGACAATATTTTATTCCATAACTGCAATGTGAAATACTCCCTCTACCTGCATTTCAACTGCATCCAGTGATTGCCCACTTGACACTTCCCACCTTTTTGTTATCCAGATGTGCATTATCCTCCAACTGGGGTGTTTTGTCATTGCAAAGAAGGGACTGGGGTCACCTCTAGATAGCTCACAGGTAATAGACCTTGACATCTGAATTAGTCTGCTTTCTCCAAAAGTGATTATCAAGAAGCTTTGGATTCTGGGGGGCAGATGCTGATGGACTGATGTTAAACAGGCAGCAGTGATGGAACTGTGGTGTACTATTTCTGTGGCTCATGATAGGAGGCTTCACAGTAATATGGCTGATCATGAAGTGGTCACGCTATGGGTGGGTTAATGGGGTGACTGCTCGTGGCTTGCACTGTTAAATGAATGTTGTGGGAAAATTTTTATATTTCAGTCCGAGTAGTGTATAACCCACTGCCTGCCTAAACTTGGTAAATGACACGTCTTTTAAATTTCGTACAATATGCTTTTCCTGTCTCTGTCTTTGCTGTATGACTGACTGCCCAGCTGCTACACTCATCTCTACCCCAGCTCTTTTAATATTCCTTGGCTGTGTGATTCGCTGTGTGCTTGTGGCAGCAAGGGAACGGCTGGCTTTGTAGAATCTTAATAACGGTGAGCGAGTGCCAAGCTTTCTGTTCGCTGCTTGCTGCAGGCGTGTGACTGAATGCCAATGAGACATTAGGGTTGAAACAGGATGGCTCAGGCCAGGCTGTAGCAGGCAGCATCTGAGTGGCTGTTGAGCCCTTTACCAGGTGAGGTGTGTGCATGTCAACTCCCAGAGGCCACACAGCATGAGGTGCTCAGTGTCTAAGAGGTATCTTAGCGTACCTAATCATCAGTATGTACCCTCTCGTATGTCTTTGTCAAGTGTGAGTAAATTTAAGTGCACCGCTTTATTCATAGCACAACAACTCGGCGTAGCAGAATTTGATCAGACCAGTTAGATTGTGGTTCATTAATGACACAGAGAGGGATGACCTCAAAGCTTTGCTTTTCCTTTTGGTTCAGGCTGAATTATCAGCATCATGTTATTCCCACATTTTCAGTGCGTAAACGTATATCTGCCCTTTTCTGCTAAATCAAATACTATCATGTCTAGTTTAAGCTTGTCTATGTGATACATCTGTACTGCAGCTCTACTTATTGACATTTTCTTCATATTTGAATCGCACAACAAATTATTTATCATTATCTCTGCATGTTCTGATAAAACAATAACAGATACATCGTTGAGTGTGATATTACACAGCAGTGGCAATCTATTTTTTTATTTTATCTCATGCAGCCATATATTTCATAGCTTTTATGTTTAGCTTCTTTCTTCTTCTTGTCTCATGTACTCTTGAAATCCGATTGGAGCATGGATGTAAGCAGTATAGATAATTGTGATGTCTGAAAATCATTTCAGGCACGCGAACGTAGGAAAATGTGTACATATTTTTTACAAAAGACTTTCGGCCTGCATGCTACCTGAATTAAACCTACAAAGGCGAAAGATAACCGGTGTATGTTTTTACATTGATAAGTGTAGATGTTATTTCATTTCTCCTGCAGAGACAATATAGGCTGTCAACCCAGGACCTGTTAATGCACTGTAAATGGATAGCTGTAATTCCTTGGTGCACACACTATATCACACACACTGGCACTTAATCTCCCTCTCTCACACAGCATACACATGGTCCTCCACATGACGCAGATGTTGTTAACAGTGGGATGGGATGATGGGTGGATGCAGAAACCTAGTTACCCAGTCACTGCCTAATCTGATTACAGATGGCTTCACGCAGCCTTCCTGACTGATGAAGGGCAGGCATCAGGGAAGGGACAGATGGATGAACCATGGTTGTTAACAGCTGTGGTTAACTCTGTTGTGTAATATACAGTTGTGATGTTCAGGAAGAGACAACCATGTGAAATCCTTCATATTGTTGCTTTCCTTCCACTGCATTATATAGTAAGGGTATGTAATGGCCAGGGTGGTGTTTCAGTTCTGAGATATAGAACGAATCCAGAAATACTCACCAGTACATCCAAATGACGTGGAATATAACGGACTCCTTATGTTAATTGCAATAATTTACACATTATATGTATTTCCAATTAGTTTAAAAATAATATATGTAGTTATATTATTATTAGATTGCTCCCAATATAGCAATTTAAGTTTTGAATAGCTCAACAAAATCAAGAGTTTGTGCTGATTAACATCCATTTTCTCGTGATTTTTAGCATTTTAAGCCACCTCCTGTCAAAAATGCAACTTAACAGAAATTTGTGAGAGCACCAAGCAGAGATGAGTGGTGGCAGCTGGTGCTGGAAGAGCTCTCCATCAGAGCTACATGGCAACAACTTTCATAAGATGCTTAATGTGAGAACTCTTTAGTTTTTTCGGTATTAACCTTCTATTATTTTTGTAAAACGAACCCACAGGATTACTGTGAAAGTGCCCTTTCTAAGAATGTGGTCAGCTTGAAACCGAGCAATGTTCTTTCCTCCATTCATTTGTGCACGCTTCTGTAGTGCTGCAACTATTTGCTGTAACTTCTCCTCATGCTGCCTCTTCTACAACTCATTTCATTCTCATCTAACAATATAATATTGATCAGACCAGCATATTTCAGTTAGCATACTTGGTACTAAAGACAGAGCTAGAAATCTCTTGGCAGGCTCTTGGCAGCTTCAAACAACAGATTTAGTCAACAAAGATTAAATTCATTTGAAAGCATAAAGATACTGGGGATTACTTATTGATATCAATTAAAATGAGAAATATTTGCTCACACATACTCGCTCAACATGAACTGATGTTTGGATTTTGTGTTATCACGTCGCTTGTGTTCAGGGATCAGTTTGCCAACAATAAGGTTGGCTTTTGCAGACTGTCATGTCTGCCTACTTATGAACAATTTTTAGCTGCTTATGATTCTCGCAATGTTTCATAATACTTTCCTTTATTCTTAAAAGCGTTTTTTCCCTGATGCTTTCACGCTGTCAATTCTTTTTTGATCAAGTATTGTAAATGTTGAGCACTGAACTGGTTTTAAGGCAAAACTTTTTTTTTTCTCTGTTGCTTTCTTTGCAGTTGTATTTTGAGAGTCACAATTGAACCTTTTCAGCAGTAATTCATTAGAAAAGTTTAGACATTTCAATGATCTGTATATATATATATATATATATATATATATAT
>JBAMHV010000003.1:11193558-11246271 GCA_037177535.1 Pseudomugil gertrudae | reverse complement strand
ATTAGAAGAGTGGGGACATCTCTGTGCTCTGTATATATATATATATATATATATATATATATATATATATATATATATATATAATTTTTTTAAATTACAGAAACAGATAAAAAACCACTGCAAAAAATAATGTATCCTCATTTTGTAGAACAAATGCTATATATATATATGAAGCATTCGTTCTGCAAATCTGATTAAATGACACTGCAAAAAATATTTTTTGCAGTGGTTTTTATCTGTTTCTGTAATTTAAAAAAATAATGGAATTTGAGGTCATAATGTGCTCAGGCCTCAGAATGCTTGTTTCTTGAATTAATTTATAACCATGGCTGTTGTGGATACTGGTCACTGAACAGAACAGTGAGTCTATGCAGCAGCTCTTAATTGTCAAATATAGTGGGGTGTGAAGCACGTTATTAAGAGAGAGTTTATTTATCATTTATATTTTTTGGATAATGAATGTTGCTTATTTTTTACAGACTGTTTGAGTATCAAGGGCCGCAAGCAGAAATGAGTCCCAAGTCTCCTCATTTCTGCCTAATTTAAACTCAATATGTAGGAAGTGCTCCCAAAGTGGCCTTTAAAAATAACAATATAACGGTGACTAAACCTACGCATTGTCCAGAAAAACAAACCTGAGTTGGCCTTCAGTACAATGATGAGTCAGATACTTACAATTTGTGAAAATGTTAACACAGATCACCAATATAAACAGCAGCTGATCAACTGCTATTATCAGTAACACAAAATTTGTTTTTAAGATTCTGTATTTAAATTAAAAAAATCCACAAATTTTATTTGTTTCTCAGTTTAATCTTAAAAGAAAACAGAAGAGATTGTTTCTGAGATAAAACTGTAAACCAATGTAAAATTCATGTCATATGAATCAAAAGAACAACATTCACCATTAAGAATCGGGGTTGACAGCTTTGCAAAATGTAAGAACTATGGGATTTTATTTTCACAAATGGGAACAGAACGTCTCTTATGCATCTATACTTAAAGCAATCTTGAGATTTTACAGATTTGTTTCAAAGTTCTGTTCTAGGGTTGACAAGCCTACACGGCCCGACTCCATATTGCATTAAACCCCGTCTGTGTGCTCGAAGAAGCAGGTGGTGTTGACAGACGTTAATCCAGTTTGGTGAGCAAAATGGCCACAAAGATTTACCAATCAAGCATTATGACTTTTCTGCCTTTTTTGCTTCTTCATACTCTGTTCTTTGATCTGTTTATGCCATTTAGGCTTTATATGCTATTTCATGTGGAACGCTGGTGATGCGAACACATCTTTTTGGTTTTACCTCAAATGTTTTACAGATTCTGTGTTTTCACACTTTTTTTTAAGAAGTTGGACCTATGTGTACGAAGGAGTATTAGGGCCACACTGGGAAAATTTTTTTTGGAGGATTATTTTTTTCCCTCCCTTCTTCACTTTGAGAATAAAGTTGAAATTTCGAGAATAAAGTTGAAATGAAAATAAAGTAAAAAAACAGGGTGATCACATACTAAATAGGTCTACGTGTGTGCAGCTTTTTAATGTGAAGTTAAGTTCATGATGCAGTTTTAATAAATTCTGTCGTTTTTATCTCTTTATTGTTTCTATTGCATATATTACATATAAAATAAGAACATGGAGAGATTCAGCAGAACTGGCACAACTGCTGTCTTTATTCGTCAGACTCCGTCAGAAGCATAGACTGTGGACAGAAGCCCGTTTTTCCCACAACCCCAAATCACCGACTTCCTGTCCGGTCAAAATAAAACGGTAGAAACAACTTGCTGAACAATAAATCCTTTACACTATTAATGTTGTGAATAGATTCATGACTGTGGTAACAGTGTGCTAATTAACTTGATCAGGTATTGTTAGCAAAACATGCCTATCGTTTCCAATTTGATTTCTTTTACTTTATTCTTGAAACTGTATTTTGACTTTATTCTCGACATTTCGACTTTATTCTCAAAGTGAAGAAGGGAGGAAAAAATAATCCTCTGAATTTTTTTTATCCCAGTGTGGCCCTAATACTCGGTCGTGTATGTGTGACATACTTGTTACACATTTCTTGTCTGAAATTAAAAATATCAACATTAATTCTAACTGATAATGAACCAATTAAATAAATTGATAATGTACATTATATAAGGTTGGCCTTTGTATAAAACTTTGATTACATGAAGAAGCATCAGACTTATTAACTTTTTTTTCCCCCAAGGGTTGAGACTTGCTATTATTTTCTTGACAATTTGTTCTTCAGATTATTTACTGACTTATAATCCATTTACAAACATATGGTGAAAAATTAGGGTGTCAAAAAAGGAGGTTTATTTGGTTTCAGTGTAAGGATGACATCACTTTCTGTTCTGCAGATTTGATTGGCTGTAAACCAGATATCATTCATTTAGACAAAACAGTAACTAAATAAATATGTGCCGCTGGTGGGGTAGACTGAAAATTATGTGTTGCCTAAGAACTTTTTGGAGTATTTAAACAAAATCCAACAACACTTTTGCGTCTCAGAGAGGAGCACATTTCTCAGGCAAAGCTGTTTTTACTCATAAACAATGATAATTTTCTTTCAGAAAATCATCCATTACATGTTTTGCTAACTGCAATGACACTTTGAGCTACAGTATCCACAAAAATCTTTTGTGCTTTTTCAAAATAATCTCTCTCTGGGGTTTTGCTGCATCCAGTGGCCTTATTTGACAGTAGAAAGCAGACAGAATTGTAGGCAGAGAAAAGGATAAGACATGCAGAACAGGACTATAATCTGGACAAAATGTGACTCGTATGGACTTGTAACCCCTGCACATAGGGCTTCTGCTTCTCCTGCTGAGCAGAGAAAACGTTCTGAGTCTAAATCAAAACATTGCAGAAATGGGACCACTCTTCCTCTCCAACTGTGATTGGCTGCGTCTGAGCCCGCTATGGTCTACAGTATATGAAGGCTTTTACAAGATGTTGTCTGATTGTCCACACCTTATTCCTATTGTCTATGCCAGAATCAGGGAAAATTATTTAAAATCCACCCACTTTATCTGGTACATGGGGGAGGGGATCAAATGTGTCTTTGACAGGGCTATCACAAATATTTAAAGATGTAGCTGCATGATGATAACTGCAGCTCAGATGGAAGAGAAGTCATCTTTCAACCTGAAGGTCATGAGATTGATTCCAGGCTTACCCTAACTACATGCAAAAATGTCCTTGAGCAAGATGCTGAAATCCAAGGGCCTGTTGTGGGGTGTGTGTTGGTGAATGTACTGTGTAGTGTAAAGCACTTTGAGTGGTCAACATGACTGAAAAAGCGCTGCATAAGTACAAGTTCATTTACCATTTACTCAGAACTATACACTAAAGTAATATAGTGCATCTTAAAAATGTGAGCGGAAACTGGTTTATACAGTATGAAGTTGTAATGCTGACAGCATTCACAGTGCTCATACTGGATTCAATATTTATGCAAATATGCACTCCTCAATCATACTTTGTAATGGTAAGCTACATGTGTGGCCACAGCTGCTGTGGGGCAGACTTATAGAAGCATGGCTACCAATCTAACCCAAAGGCCTCTCTGACCACCACCAAAGTCAACCCTGGAGGCAAGGAAAGTGAAGTGTCTTGTCCAAGAACACCGCAACAAATGAACTGTTTCCAGTCATTAGATGACGCCAAATCAGCCCCTGCCACCCAGATAGTCCAAACTCCACACAGACAAGCCCTACTCTAAATAAAAACAAAATGCTTTTGTTGTGATGTGACTGTGTGCATCAATGCTTCATTATGCTGGTGAGATGAGAAAAAAGTTCTTTAATGTCTCCTTGATCAAGGAAACCAGCAGAACCCAGTTGGTGAGTTAAATTCATTTTATGGTTAATATTTAAGCAATTTTATTTGTTTGGTTTGGATTTGTTCTCCCCAGAATTAAATGGCTTCAATTTTCTACCATCCTCTACCTCCTTATTAAGTATTAATGGAAAGTCTTTGTGTAATCCTGGTAACAGACTGTCAGAAAACATACTTCACTTTATTCTCTTGTTGGAAACAAAGAAATATCTTATAAAAACTCCCACCTCCTTATTATTAATCAGTCCAATATATGAGTTTAGTGTTTATTGGGAACTGTCCAGCCTCTACATTCAGTACATGTTATTCTTCAGAAAGTGTTACTTGTGAACCAGATGTATGTGCCAAATCAAAAATTGTTAGTTTCCATCCCGTAATTTTAGGTTGTGCTTTGTTCCCTTAGGCCGGATGATGCAGTGTGGCATCATGATCTGTCCTCTGAGTCATTACAGAATGAGCCAGTTTATGTTTTGACATGGCTGACTCTTACCTCAAGCCTCAGTCTGTCTGGATGGCTGTTTGTATACCTGGCTGAACAGCCCTGCCATTGACATTAACTCACATATGAAAGTACCATTAAATAAATCCAACAGGACTTTCTCACTAAAACACTCAGACTTGCTCACATACATGCACGTTCACACATTTATACGCAAATGTAGTGAGGATGGAAGGTGGATATTCAGCTGTGCATCAAGTTAAAGTTTATTACCAGCAACTTTGTGAAGAATAATAGGTAACATATTTACTTTCAAACGAGAATTAAAGTCTGACATTATCACTATTACTTTCATTATAGTGCATGTGATGATGGCGGTCTACAGGCTAACGTTTAAACGGTTAATAGGACAGAAAAGGCTTTCCCTCTAAATAGACTAATATTGTGGCGAGAGAATTAAATTAATACAAGGTTGTTTGACCTTTTTTAGTATTGTAAAGTGAGTGTTCCTATCCTTTTTGTTGTGGGGCTGTCACTATCAGTTTTGCATGAAACCACCTCTGAGAATACTTTTTTTTTAAGTACATCATTAAATTAAACAAAAATTAAATCTGGCATGTGAATTAATCCCAAATAACATGATTTCCCCCCCGGTACACTATGCTTAATATGATACCCAGGCCACATGAAACGAAAGCTATTAATGTTTCACTATTTTTTTAACACAGCTGCCACCTTAAATAATCACGGTTCATTGCATGAAAATATACCGCTTATCTTTTGTTGAGATTAAAAACCTTGTAGATTTATTCTGAAAATCTCAGTGTGTTAATGGTTTTAGTGGAACATGTCAGGAAATGCAAATGTCTAATACAATCCAATATCCAATTCCTTATACAAGTTAGTGGATCTTCTTATTCTACCATAGATTTTGTTAAATTAAATCTTTTACTTGTGGAGCAACCTTTGAAAACACTTTTTAAACATTAGTTCTTGCATTGACTGTAATCTCCTTTTTTTTTGGTAAAACACTATGTATATTTCTGTCTGTAATTTAGATGCCCAGATCTCAGATGTTAGAATTTTTAGATAGTAAATAAACTCAAAAAGAAAAGGAAAAACTGCAAGATTGAAGGGAAAAAACAGAAAACAATCCAAGCAAGGGAAACGGTCCATTTGGCAAGCTTTCTTTCACAGTGTCTCAGACACACACAAACCAATTTTGTTTGACTGAAACATTGAAACATAAAATTGATCAGTTTGAAAGGACTAGATTATGACTGTTCTTCAGGGGGCAAACAAAGGAACACAGACAAGTATATCCATTTATCCATCTGTCTGTCCATCTATCCATCTGTTCATCCAGCCAACCAGCCAGACAGACACTGGTTTTCCTGACAGGAATGTTGCTCACTATGACAGGCTCATTGACAGGCCAGAGAGGAGCTCGGATTGTGGGACAGAAGGACGACATGAGTGCTTGTCAGGCTGATGTAGAGGGTGAGACTTACATGCTGTCAACACAGAACACACCTCAGTGGCATGCATGGAATCTATGTGGCTACACCTCGACAGAAAAAAAGCATTTTGATGAAAACCAGTTGAACCAGTTGCATCTTTTGGACATGCACTGCTGTTGGTTGGCATTTCATTTACTAGTGTCACTCAGGAGAAGGGCAAATGTATGTGAAATGCTTTAATTGCTGTGCTGACCTTTTAAAAGTGACACAGAGCTATCACATAAATTATGTTTGTGTTTTATCTATTTGTTTATAGTAGAGCAACTAAACTCTTTCCATTAAAAATGCTATGGTTTATTAATATGAAAAGTCCCATTACTAAAGCTTCCTTACACAGTTAGTTAGATTTTCTTTTCACATTATCATAAAATGTAATTGGATCAGTTTCTTTCTAAATCATATCTATTAAGATACTTTGAGCATTTTTTTGACTCGAATATGGATACATATTTCCATATTTTTCATCCCCTTTGCAAGATATGAGCTCCAACCTGACACTAAACATAAATTGTAACATGTAGGACAACATTAGCCTTGGGTTATGTGCTCCTCTTTTCTTTTCTGAATTTGCATGGATTAGCTGTAGTATCAAAAACATCGGCAGACAATCACATTTTCACATGTAATATTGTGCAGGAAAACTTCCAGTAGGTCCTCATGTTAACAGGAAGGATAACAGGAACTCCCAGAAGCTATATTCTGTAAATCATGAGATCCAACACAGGTGGTTTAACTGTGGCTGATTATTTGAATTAAAACTTGTAAAACACTTTTATAAGTGGGTGCACTTAAGAAGCAGGTTTGGATAAAGATAACTGGTGAGTTATCCCCCAAAGAAAAAAATCCACAGCATGTCTGAAACACAGGTGGGGAAGGAAACAAGCTGCCATCTTAATGCCCAGTTTCCATCTGTGCAGAGAATGGATTGATTAATCAATGTTTTTTTTTTTTGTGCAGCCGGTGATTAAGGCATTAATTTTCAGGCACAACCACACTGACAGTGTTTCCCAAAACATTAGAACAGAAACCCTATTAAAAGTTCATTTTTAACATCTACTAAACCTGCTAAGTGACATTTCTGTAACAATCATAATGCTGAAATCTTTGGAGTGACATTTAGAAAGATGGAAACTCTTAAAGAGGACTTTAGTACTCTGAGGTGGATTTCTCACAGTGTGGTTTGGAGTTTATGTCTGAAAAGCAATTGTAGCTGTGATAGAGCTTATTGTCATTTCCCAACAGCAGCCGATGCCCTCTCACGACTTCTTTCGTCTTGATGCCTATTATACTAGTTTCACACAGACATAGAAAAAATCAGCAGCCTTTTACCCCTGCAAGCATTCAATTTACATAAGCCAATCTCAAACCCGAAGACCGCCCTGCCTCATATCGTATATCCTTGTATTACTCTTTATTTTTAGTATATGAAAGAAATAAATTAAGTTAAATCTGGAAAAAAGAGCATAATGCACATCTTTAATTAATAGTTATACTTTAATAACCATGAAATCCGTCTAAAAGTTAAACTGCTGAATGTTTTAATACCAAACACATTTTGAGATATTACATTATCAATGACTACATAATAGGACACAAAGAATTATAAGACTCTTCTATGAATAAAAGGTCACATTGTAAGCAGTTAATTTAAACAAAGTATTAACTTCTCATTTATTTATTTGCGTTAAGACTTTATTGCACATCTGTCTGTCTAACTAGCCAGTTTGGTTGCCTGGGTGATACCTTCCACCTTAGACAGTGCTGACTACTCCACTGCTTCTGTTTATGTTTAGAGACCGGTTTATTCTGAGAGCGAAGAATTTATGTGTTGTTGTTGTCTACCCGATTCCAAGTAATATCCACTTACCTTTACATTATGCACCTGTAATCGATACAAAGAGGCAACTGACAAAATGAATTTAAAGCACAGAGCTAATAATGTGTTTGGAAATATAAAACTCAACTCTGAATAGGAATCAATAACAAAATACCTGAAATCTGTTGTTATTATATATCTAGTAGACTGTAAGAAAAAGAGAGAAAAGATGCTTCTCTCCCTGATACCAGCTGCGTAATTTGGACCTCAGTGTTTAAGTTTGTATTCCTGGATTTATCTGCACAAACAGCTGAAGGTCAATGCTGAGAGGTTTCCTGTTAAAAGAACGGCAAATCATTTTAGCTGTAAATGTGTTGCAAATGATTGTTTCTAATCATTGATTAGATTTTGGAATCTAAACCAGGTATTGATTGGTCTTGAAGCAAATAAGATGTATTAAAATTGGAATTATGATTCTTAAAAATACTTATAAACAAACTAGTCTAAACCCTGAGAAAAGTGATGCGTATGAAAGTTCCCAAGAAATGAAGAGACACAAAGAAGGTTGGATTCACAACTAGCACGTTATTTTACAGCAGAATCGGTCCAGCATGAGTCAAGTTGTATTTCTATTATGATGAATTTACTGTTTATTTTTTTATCTGCACTGTTAAAAAGTTCATATCATCATCACAAAATGTAATTTTGTTACAAATCAGGCTTTTTTTTATTTAGTTTCTTTTACGTGTCACAATGTAACATAAGTCTACCCTTTATCTTTTCAGCTGACCAATCAGATAAGACTGAGAAATTTGGTAGAGTCACCTAAAGGAAAAAATAAAAGGTGAAATGACATTCTGCTCCACTTTAATAATCAAATTGTATTTTTAAAACATGTAAACATGAAGATTTTTGAAAACACTTTTCTAAAAAATAAAAACAATCACAGAGGGAATGAATTCACAGGAACACCTCGTGAACCTCTTTAGCCATTCATATTTTGCATGAAAATATTGCCGGATAACAATCTCAAAGAGTGAACTTATTTGTCCTAATTAAACAAAACATGCTTCAGGCAGGTTTTTACTTTGGACTGTGCCAGGCCGTGAGATGTGCTCACCGACATCCATACAAATCAACTTGCAAGTGAGAGAGCTTCCTCTTTATCCAGGCGTTTATTTCTGAGCAGTTCTATTATTGGGCTTTCCTGCATTCATTTGTCAGTGGATGCTCTGTGATATGAGATGGCAGGTTGCAGAGGCACTGAAGCATTTCTGCTCCAAGTGCCCTCTTTCTCCTCCTCTTCTTCTTCCTCTCTCTGTTATCATCCTTTTTTTATTTGCCTCTGTTTATCTTCTTTGCCCATCTGGCCCTCATACTGTACATGCAGATGCACGCATCTTACACACACTTCACAGGACATTACATCACCTTTCATTAATTTCTGGCTTTCTTTTTCTCCAACCTCACATTACTCATCTAGTCAAGGAGTGATCCCCTCCATAACTATGACCTGACTAACACTTAACCTAAGTAGAGCTTTAAATATTAATGATTTCTATCATGAGGGAAACAGCCACTTTGTGACTGTCTAAAAGATGACTCCACAACATTTCACAAGTACATACACACACTCGCAATGCCACAGGGAAACTAACTAAGGTATTTGTCTGTGTTGAACCACTTGTCCTGGAGTCAAAGATCACTCAGGCATTGCTTGTAAAGAGGAAAGTGGCATTTTCCTTTTTACTCATAACTTCTAATGCATGTTTACAGAGTGCTAGCATAGATGCAATAGAGAGCTGTGCACATGCATGTATGTATGCAGGTTGGTGAATGGACAGACCCTCATCAGTCCTTTGTGCTGACAGAGTGTTCAGATAAATAGTCTATTGTTTGTTATAGAATGGGACATCAGTGCATAGCACTTGTTAAAGAAGTAGAAAGGTGAGGTGAATGTGCCTATCCTACTGTTGACTTACTGGGAGGCTACCTCTTGGAAATTGCTGCTTCTTTGTCAGCCTGTACTTCTAGATTCAAATATTTAGAAGTATAGAAGTACAGGGAGTACAATGCGAGACCTTAGTCAACCAAATGTAGTTTCAGATGGATGTTCTTTCTGCACTGTTTACAAAAACTGATGCTTGTGCACACCTGTTCAGTGGTGGAAAATCTTGCATTGAGTGTTGTTATTGCTGCAGCTCATAACCCATCTACAACTGTAGTTATACTGGTGAGTGTCACAGTTCTAGTCATAGTTAGATGTCCCTTAAGCTGCAATCTCCCATTGCAAAGGTTTTCATAAAGCAGTCTGTTCCATGTAAACTGTAGCTGCATTGTATTCTTGGATTGAAAATAGAAGATCCAGTTTAGCTGCATGTAACAAATTGCTTGCACTAATCTCGAATGGCAATCTTAGCAGATTTTTTTCCAGTCAGGATATCGTTCTCAAAGTTGTCAAATCTGTCCTCAGTGATGAAATAAATCTCACTATCATCTACTCAGTCAGGCTGATCCTACTGTAGATTTCACATCACGTACAATCATCATGCTTTGAGCTACTGGCTCACATTCACTCTTTGAAGTAGTCTGCTTTTCCTTTCCGTCGCCCCTTCTCCCAAGCTGATTCTTTACCTCCCTCAAAGCTGAGTTCCCTTCAGTCCCTGCTTATAACTGGGGCACGGCTGCGATTGTGCTGCTGCTTTTTATGCAGACTAGTGCTGAGTTTTGTAATAAATGTGTACGCCAGGATTTCCTGTTATGCATGCAGTTTTCAACCTCACCTGCTTCAAAAACCCAGTATACATGCTACATCTGAGAATATTCCACTCATTTGGACTCTAGCACTTAAAGATTCTCACTGTTCTTCTGCATAGCTTTGGGCTAGGATTGACAGCCTGTCCATTTCGGTAGTGTAAAAGTGATGTGGACTGTGATCTGTGCGGCTCTTGAACAGATCTCCTAAGAAATGCTTCCATGCATAATTGATTGAGTGTATGGTAAATCAATTGATCACAACAAGCCTTAATGTTAAACAATTTCCTGTGCAGATTAGTCAGTTGCTTTGTCTGAATTAGTTTGAATTAGTTTAATTTTATTGTACTAGTCAGAAATATTTATGATTAAAGGCAATGATTCATCAAAGAGTCATATCTTTTAAACTGTTTTTTTTAGCACCAAATGATAAATTAATCACAAGAGACTATTATGATTAATAACCTCATTATAACCTGATTATTTTCTGAAAGCGATACATCTTTTTTTATAGTTCAGATGAAATCGTACTGTGGTGAAAAGATTGATCAGTATTGAAAAAAAGTCATTATCTCAAGCTCGTGTCTCTGGGCTTATTGCTTTGTGCAGAAGTGAGATTCAGTGGAGCAATAACTCAGAACTTAAACACATAAAGGCCCAGAGTAAATCGCAACAGAATTATGTTTTAAACATTGTGTTGCAGATGCCTAAATTACAGTTTGTCAATCTGGATTGCTTGTCCATCCACGCAGACGCTCTGCTTATTGACTTGTTTGACTCAGAACATGACTCGCATAGCATACGTGTCTAATAGATTTGCAAGGGATCATTTCCAGCTATGGCTGAAATAATTAAGTTGACATTCAGTTTGCAGTGCAATTAACAGTGCACTGTCCAATCTATGACCTGTTGGATGTTTGATTTCATGGAACACAAATACAACCCTAAGAAGCAAAGCACCTTCTAACAGGAAGTAATATGGTGAACTCATCAGGGATGCATGGTGTTAAGAGAACGCTGCCTTTGAGGCATTTCTGGTTCACTTTACTATTTCTTCTAAGCTGTTTTAAACTCTCCTTCCTCATACACAAACTATAGTCAGTGTAGAGCTGTAAGCAGATAAGCCAGCATGCACAAGTGATTGTACTGTTGAAAATGGTCAAACAATTTAGATTATACCATATTGATATGTTTTAAAATTATGCCTGTAACATGCTATAAATGTGTGAATTCTGCCCTATTTGTTGTTTTTGATTTAAAATTTTCTGTTTGTTCATGCATGTGTGACATCTTATGTGCATGTGTCAGTGCAGATATGTGTTACCTTGATGTACAGTAGATGAAGCAGCTCCTCAGATCAGACTGAGCTGCTTAGAGCTGGATGCTGTGAAATTCAGATTCACCATGTGCTGGAAGGCAGGCAGCCTCTGATGTATTTTTAGACGGGCTAAATAATGAATGCCTGAAAAGACTGCTAGGACCCCAGCTGCCAAACTTTCCCCTCTCCTCTGTGCTCACCTGTTTTCATTTCTTTTTCTTTTTGTACATGAGTTGGAGGAGGAGGAAAGCCTTCACCTACTCAAAAGCTAAAGCAACCTGCTGCCTCTTGTCACGGGCTGTCACTGAGAATGGCAAAAGATCAGTAAGATGTCTCATTTGGATTCACTCACAGACTTGCTGCTTTTGAAACTGTGGGTAATTGTGCTGTATGCCACCTGCCTTAATACAACTTCAACTTTTCATGCTGTACTTGACTTTTTGGTAGATCTTTTCATCTTCCTTAACCCTTGATAAGTCAGGGTCATTTTGGCAAAAACGCCTGTAATGTGACCTCTCCGAATTAGAATTACTGCTGTTATTGAACCCTCTGGATTGTAAGTCCAAACTTGGGCTCTTTGTAAAGGTAACACTCTCTAGTTTCACCCACAGCAATCAGAATCATTATAAATATTACTGAAAAATAGTTATACACTTTCGAACACACAGAAAGAAAAAAAAGATTTTTTTTGTCCTTATCTGAAATTTTTTTTATGAAAATTAGGTTGCCTATTGTTCCTGATGGTACCTAGGAAATAAAACACATTTTGTGTCAACATAATCACTTGTTTACTACACAAATTAAAAATTTGAAAGGAATATCTATAAAAAAAAATTAACACCAGCTTTTATGTGGCATGTCTAATCAGCATATTGGCTTATGCAAATTAAGGTCGTTATGAAAATGAATTGTTATTGTAATTAAAAGTGCAATGAATCTCATTCAACAGCCCTCAAAAGAAAGCTTAAATCTAGAGGAAAGTCCTAATTATTATAAATAATTAATTATTAGCCATAATATCTGATAAAAATATGATCAAAATGTATAAAACCACAACTAAAGCTATCATATACACTGAAATGACTATTTTTTTTCTTGCTCTGTTTGAACTAAAGTATATAATGCTATATATCGCTGGAAAGGGGATTTCGTTGGCTGTTCGTTTGTGACATCGCTGACATTGTGTGATCTAACTGGTGGGTTTTACAAGCCCAGATATTGTGGGGGGCCGAGCAACTGTTTCTGATCGTCATTGGCTCATTGATCCTTTAGAAGACTCAAGGTGCATTTCGGCACTTAGCTTAACTCTTCTATTTGATTTAGATATATATCCAGCTCTTAGCCACACATCAGTACTGATTATATTGGGAAACAAATAGAAAATATATATACTAAAAAAATTAACACCTGGGAACGCCTCGGGATCCCCCCAGATGAGCTGGTTGATGTGGCTGGGGAGAGGGAAGTCTGGGCTTCCCTCCTTAGGCTGCTGCCCCCACGACCCGACCTCGGATAAGCGGTAGAAGATGGATGGATGGATGGATGGATGGATGGATATACTAAAAAAAGAAAAAAAAAGTCTCTAGCACTTCAGGACAACACCTGTGTCCTACAGGACAATAACTGTGTCCAACCAGACTTGCAGCAGTCTGGCGCTTATCTATGCTGTTCCTCGTTGTTTGATTTCATGCTTGTGTTGTTTTATTCTCTGATGTACGTCGCTTTGGATGAAAGCATCTGCTAAATGCCTGTAGAATAGAATAAAATAAAATAGAATAGATACACCCCACACCCCTCCTAATTGGCCAACCTTGGTGTCAATCAACGGTTAGCACTTTCTGTAGGATTTTATTAGCAGGATATGGCGGTAGGGAACAAACTAAGCCATATTTTAGCACTAAAAATGAGAAAAAAATTGTTGGAGCAAATCTCAAGTTGAGGAAAGTTTTCTGCAGTTTTTGTGCCTTTGAGAATCTAACATGTGTTGTGGACCGAATTCTTTTACTGGATTATGTTTCCTGGATCCATACTGACAGAATAAGACGCAACGTGTTTGGAAATATTATATTTTCATCGATACAGACCCTTAAAAGGTAAGAAAAGCAAATATTTGAACTTTCTGCTTTTCTGAAAAAAGGCTTTAGTGTTAGCGCTGTGGTTGTTGTGTCAAAATGGTTTATATTGGCGGAAAGATGAGACTTTGAGCTTTCATTTGATGTATATATTGTGGGCATTCTTAACGGAGGGGCTTGTCCACGTAGCTATAACTTGGTAGATATGTCGTCATGCACCGTGACCGGTACGTTCGCAGCGTAGGTTAACCCATTAGAATCTTGTATAACTTCAGTTTCTTTTGCCATGTCACAAGATTGGTCCACCGGTTGGTTTTAACCTGCATGTTTTCCTTCTATTTGGTCAAATTGTCCAAAACAAGTAGTGTCTCTTCTAGCAGTCACTGAGCTCTCTAAATCATCAGCATAGGCATCAACATCAAAGAGCCTCTGACAGATTAAATGTTTTACATTTATATCTGTTGATTTGGCAAAATGAGTCATATGAGTTTTTATTTAAGTCAGATTAGAGATTTCATCAGATTACTGATATGTTTCGTGAGTCCTCCAGAACTGAAAGTAATGACCAGTTTTAGCTTCTCTTTTTTTGTGTGATTTACTAAAGTGTTTCAGTGAACGGTTTTCCTAATGCTTCGGTTGTTGATGCCCATTTGTACCTTTTCCCACACTCTTCGTTTAAACAATATCAGAAGTGCAAGACCATAATTATGTATTTGTCATGTCATTAATTCACCTGTGGATGCTGTCACAGTGTGCCATCTTCAGGAACACGTAATTTACCATTTTGTAAGTTAACATTTTGAAGCTGAAATCGACATTCTGTGCATTGTACAGCTAAACTCTGCTTTGCTTGACCACGTTTCTTTGTGCAGTCTTATAGTTGAGCTCCAATGCTCTGGGTTAAGATAAAGTTAAAACCGGAAATATTTGATCATGTGATATCTGGATATTTTCTTCTGATTCAGAACTGCCACATTGTGATGCAGATTCAGATTCTAAAGATGCAGCACACCTGCAGGCCCAGAGGGAGAAAATCCATACAGACGAGCTATACAGGAAAGATTTGTGGAAGAAAGGTGCACAAAGCAGAGTGCAAGCATGTGCACAATCTGTTCTTCAGTTTGCCTCACATGGAGAAAAAAAACTGGGTCGTTAGACGAGGAACCCGGCTGAGCTTCTTCACACACTGAAAGTCTTAAATACCACTCTGTAAAAGCTGGGGGGCAGATTAAAGGAATGATTACACAGGCACTGGGGCACTCATTAGAGTATACAGAAAATAGCTGTGGCAATGTCACCATCTATATTCCCACTGCTGCATCACCGCTGCTTCATGGTTATTTTATGGAGAATGAACCTGCTGGCTTGTGAAAAATCTCCTACAGTGAAAATATATTTCATTTTCCACCATAACTTTACCTCATGATTGTTTTTGCTCTTTTCCTTTTTCAACTTATAGTTCTTGAAGTTTGTGAGGATGTAATTGCTCTTGGGGGGTTAACTCTGATTTTGATGCTGTAAAAGACAAGCTGGGATTTGATAAATCTCTCATCAAGTGCTCATTAGTCAGTATTGGGGAACAGGGTTCAAAGCTGGTTCTGTTGGATCTGTGGCAGCCCTAGATGTGTCTGTGTGTGAGTAAGACAGAGAGAGAGCTTGTTTTACACATAACTGTGGGGACATCCATTTTTTGGCAGAGGAACATTGTGGGAACAGAACGAAACATCCCTCACAGGCCTATTATGCATGTTATAAAAGTTTATGTTGAAGACGTATTTTTTAGATTTAGGGTAAAATCAGCCTATGGGAAAGGTTGGAATGAGGAAAATAAGGATTATCTTTCAGTAATGCACGAAGAAATAATTGTGATCATTGATGGTGCATTATATTATTAAATAAAGAAATACAGTTGTGCATGTACTATATTTTGTTAGAATTTTATTCCTTTTTTCTGTTGGAAGTGTTATGGGTTTTCCTTTGTTGCCAAGCAACCAGCTCTGCAGAGCCACATAAAGTAAGTTGAGTGTCTCCAAACTTTCATTCTGTACATGTAAATTGTTTGACACCAGAGAAAACACTCTTTTTTTATGTGTTCACAAAAAATGTTTCTTTGTTTATCCCACAGGATAATAAATGACAGCAGTCTGTATCTATTGCTAAAAACAACTAATCAATATGTTTAGAAACCCTTTGATTAATATCTGTGCTGTTTGGCAGAACAGTTACATTTACAGTAATTAACTTATCAGCTTTGTGCTTCTTTGGAGCAACACAGCTAAACATGTAGGTACCGTAGTCTCCTGTGTAAACACGTCCCAACATTCTATGAAAAGTTATCTCCCGTTTGTATTTTCTTTTGTTGGGAGTTGCTTAGTTGATTGAATTATTGTCTCCCAAAGTAAGAAGAAAAAAGCAACACATAGTGGCCACTTTTACACACAAGCCTGGTCACAATTTGCTGTGGGATGTTATCCCATTCCTCAAATAGGAGTTGTCAAGGGTCAACCAGAGGATAATTGTGTTGGTCCCTCTAACACATATATTGCCCCTAAGCTGATCTCAGTTGGTTGGAGTCTGACTGACTGACTGTTTTATCCTATCCAATCCCAAATAATGGTATTCTGTCATAGTGGATAATCTGACTGGGAGAGAATCTTGTGATTTTTTGCTGCAGTTGGTTGCAAAGATTGCAACTTCTTAGTCTTTTTTTCTGATTCTCCCATGATATCTGATAGGAACGGACCTCTAACATGACAGCTTAGTACCAAAAGAAGAGAAATTCCTTAAAATCAAACATGGAGCCCAAAAACAAAAATCCCTAAAATGTCACATAATATTATCATGATGCCACAGCACATTACATTACTCTGTGCGAGTGGATTGTGGAAAACTATGATTTCTACTTATTTTGCAGTGTACATGTCATTTAATGACATTTTTAAATATAGCAAGGAACTTGTCCCTGCTGCAGTTGCTATAGATACCTGACAGGCCCTACAAGACAGAGGCAGCTTTGACAGAATTTTTTACACTTTTAGACTAAATTTTAGACCAAACCAGTTCTGTAAGGACTGAATAACAGCTAGATAATACAAACAGGGACTGTAACAAAGAAATGGTGAAGCACAATAAGCTCAGTGCACTTATAAAGGCAACTTTTGTATGAAAACATGAAATAAGGGTATTTTAAGATGCCCATAGAATGTTTCTTTAATACAGTGTTAATACAGGAGCTTTATGCCTCCTAGCAGCTGGGATGGAGTAAGCATTTGAGATAGATGAAGAATCAAACACTGTAAACTGCACTTCTGGTGAAAACTAACTTGAAAGCATAAAAGGATGCACAACAACTAGAATTTATGCCCTGAAAATCCTTGCTGCGCCTTTTTTGAGGTCTGGTACTGATGTTATTATGTATGATGCGCAGATAAGTACATCTGGAAATACATGTTAGGATTTCTACAAGTGTGGACGCAGAAAATGATGCATCTGCTTGAATGCGATTGAGGGGAAGGAACCTAAATGAGCCTTGGGCTTTCTGAATTTGTCCTATAAATCTAAAGACTTTAAAGAAAGAAAGAAGAAAGTCCTGAGCAGAAGCTGCAGTAAGGAAAAAGTGTTTTTTTTTTAATGGCTGAATCAATCGAAAGATTATGGGTGCACTCACAGCAGGATAGTCTACAAGACTGAATGATTGGAGACTTCATTTTAGAGGGATGCAATATTTTCCCAGGTGAATTTGTGTTTTAAACTCGGAGCTTTCAAATGATCCATCAAACTCCCGCCAGAAGTGGCGTTTCATCAACCATTACTGAAAGATTAAACGAGGCGCACAACCAAGAACAAAACTTGTTCATCTATCGATTTATGTAGTACAACTTTGATCTCTTTCATACAACAACTAAAATGTGGAGCTGCATCAGATCCAAGCAGTTGTGGAATGACAATACATCTGTTGGGTTTTTTTTTATTGAATTAGTCAGCCATGAGACATTTCTTCCAGCCACCTAATGCTTATGTTTTGGTTGTGTTTACCCACAATGCCTTGTGGTAAACCCACACTTTGTTTTACCTGTTTCATGTATTTGGTCCACTTGCTTCCAGGAGGGTTTTATGTTCCTGCATTTGTCCACTTAAGGCGCTTTTCCATTAGTACCTACTCCACCCGGCCTCACACGATTATACCCAGAAACAGAGCGTTTCCATTAGGATGTGTCGTGCTGTGCAGTCACATTTTCCGTACCTACTTCGTTGTGGTTCTAAACGTGTCGGGCCGTGTGGGTAGCGTGACGTACACAGGCTGGTGTCCATTGATTGGTCTGATGTGATCCAGGGTGTTTCATCTTGCCCTCTGACAACTTCTCTTGATCTGTTCCATGAGTCTATGAGTCCACAAATAACCATAATCTGAGCCCCAGGTAAAAAGTTACCAGGAAGTCTTCTACCTTCGTGACGGTCTTCTTCTATGGTATTTGTCTTCTTCTGTGGTGTTCTGCAGACTCCGTGCAAAGCATCTAGAAACTTGCATTGTGCGAGGGACCCCTCCCACATTAGAGGATCGTGACTTGTAATGGAAAAGCAGTCCAGTACAATATAGTACTGCCTGAGCCGGTAGAGTCGCGTCGCGCAGGTACTAATGGAACAGCGTCTATAGATGCTCAAAGATTCAAATAAAAAAGGCATGAATCAACCTCTAGTGTTTTGGTTAAAAAAGGACCTCACATTCTTGAAGCCACACAATAAATTCACACATGATTTTTTGGTGATAATATAGTTTAGTAGGATGTGTGGCCAATGAAAACAGAATTAGTCTTACTTTCTCCAAGTGGAGCTTTTCCCTTGTGTACACCAAATATTGTGTTGCACTATCAGACTATTCCAGACACACTAGCCTTGCATGTGGCTCAGAATGCAGCAGCTGGTTTGGCTCATACACTAAACCCGTGAGTGATGTCTGTGGTAAAAGAAAAAAAAATACTGGCGAAGATATGCTGCAGCCACACACACAGCCCTGCTGAGAGTCTATAACGCTGAGACTATGAGCAGCAAAGGGATAAAGATAGACTACTACCAAGACTGTTAAAGTGAATGATAAATGTGTGACTAACCACTTTTTGGATACAGCCTAAATGTTTCAGAATTGTATAATTGCATAGAATAAGATACCTCAAAGGAAAATGCCAAGCCTCACCACAGACTAACGGCAACAAAAAAGTCTTGATACATGTTTACCAAGAAATTGACTCGTCATCTTACTGTGAGTTTTAGGGTTAGTGTTGATGCAGAGTATTATTCCACAGACACATATGAGTTTGAAGCTCAGCTGGAGTTTGGACATGCTTGCTGTGCCAAATCGCAGGACTACAGGTGTCCTGACAACAACAAAAGCTAATCAATCAATTAGGAGAATAAATATTCCTGAACACACTCAGTCCTGGCTTGTTCACTTGACGATCAATTCTCACCATGACACCAATACTTAGAACAAATTATGGGCTCTACAAAGGTCCTAAAAACAGCTCTTTATCCAAAATAGCACGTTTTTGAAGTGAGGATATTGATTCAGTTGGATGGACCCGTTAAAGTTGGACTGCATTATGATGGAGCTACTGGTGCTTAGAGGAGTTGGGTAACAATGTTCTGCATTCTGAAGCAGAATTATTTCCTTCATGTCCATTTGCACACATCCTGATTATCTATGTATTTTGCTTTTTACTTCTTTATCTGTCTAATCTATCTCTTTATCCTAGTTGTGGTACTCATTATTGTTTTGCATTTGAAAGCTTTCTAGTGTTTCTCCAAATCATTTAAACACCTCAAAAACATACAAACTGTAAAACAGTCACATAATTGTATCAGAGCAAGTGGGGTCATTTCAGAGTTTCATTTTTGTTACTGTGTTGCCACACAAAAGGTCTGATGAGCTTTTATTTAAAATTCAGTTCTTTATTGAAACACCTTTAAACTAGAACTCTGAGAGCGCTGACCTCCGCCAAGCAGCACCACAATGTTAGTAAAAATTTCAAAGTGATCCAGAATCCAGGATCTTTTCCAGATCTCTACCTAAAGTTATTCATTTGTTCCCAGTGACACTCCGAAATATCATGAAAATGTAATCAATATCCATCTATAACTTTTTGAGTTATGTTGCTAACAGACAAACAAACAGACAAACTCTGGCAAAAACATGGCAGAGGTAATAAACTCACACTTCCATTTTTTATATTGATCATTTTTATTAGAACGTTTTGACAGGCTGATTGACTTTTTACTATTATTATTTTAGTTAATTTATTTTGTCAGCTTCTTCATTTGGTTTGCTTTAGGTTATACTTTATGAGTTGCCAGTTCCTAGGATGCTGTTGTGAGAATTGCCTGCTAAGGAAAAAAAAGTTACCAGCTGCTGTGGATCTCCTTAAATAGGGCTGAGGCATAATTGGATTATCCTATTTAGCTATGAAGGAAGTGTAAAAAGGTTTTAGGTTTTTCTATAATCTTATAATATTATCTTACTTTTGCTTATGGAGAGTTTAGATTTTTTCAAATCTTTTTTCTGGGTACCTATTCACCCCCACCTGTAACCCTGAATTGGATAGCGGTACGAAAAATTCCGTGTGTGTGTGTGTGTGTGTGTGTGTGTGTGTGTGTGTGTATGTATATATATATATATATATATATATATATATATATATAAAATTGACTATGTTGCTCAATTTGCAAGATTTATCTCACCTCCCAAGATAAAATCAGAGGTTCTAATCATGCTTTCTGACTGTTCTCCTGATGGCTGGAAAATATTTGTTCACTTTGCTCTGTTTTAAGAAACAAGGCCGATTCATTTGGCATTAAATTCATTCTGCTGCCTTCTTATCTATTAATTATTAAATCCTGAAATTTTTGTCTTTCTTTGTTATTAGACTTTGACTTTATTACATCATTATTTAAGGTGAGATTTAATTAAATAATGTAACTGTTACTGTGTAAAGAGAAAGCAGCTGTTAAATTATGTTTTTTTTGTTTGTTTGTTTTTTTTACTGTAAGCCATAACTTACTGGATTTTCATACAGGGGTACTTTTGATGAAAAAGGGCATTTTGCATATAAAACATCAGTTGCGATTAGAGTGAAATTTGGCCTGTTCCTGTTTACTCAGTGTACTGACTGAACAGTGAATTACTCATGGTTAGAGTAAAACCTGTCACTCTGGCAACAGTAGACCTCAACTGCATTAAAGAAATTCTTTACTTAGAAAGAATAACATAATTTCATGTTTTTACATTAACATCATTACAGATTCACACAAAAGGACCTGTCAGGCTGATGATACCATATGCCCAGCAGTCTCTGTAGGAGAATTTCTGCCTCTGGTCAACTCAACACGGACAGGGGACTTTCTTTTTCACTCTACACAGCCCAGCGGCTGCTGCTCGCCTAATAAGATTATGCCCAGCTGCTGGAACATCTCCTCAAGAGTGGATGGGACCAATTAGTCAGCTGTCCTCCCCAAAGAGAGACAATTACCATAGTGTGACAGACTCTAAGGACTCACAAACATGCATACATTTAAAAAGGAGGAGACCTTGCTTACAATGCAAGTGGTTAACCCAATATCTCACAACAGTGTGGTTGAGTTGAAAACGTTCAGTCATGTTTGAGCTGATGTAGTGAAAAGCTGTAAAATGAGACTCTACTTCTGAGGAGAGTCTGTGTTTCTGGCTTTGCATGCAGAATCTTGTGCTACATTTGGCATAGTGAGTGCTACATGGGTCAGAGGAAGGAAGTTTTTTTTGTCTGTATTTGATCAATTTGTCTGGCCCAGTTGAATGCCATCTTCCCCCACTTACCAAATGTTTTCCGTCACTGTTCTCTGTGTTCTCCTCAGAAGTAGAGTGTTTAGTGGTAGGCCTACATCATCCAGATTTCTTACCAATAAATGACCTAATGAGTTTTGCATTCTTTGCTTGACTGTTCGGATTAACATCTTGTGCCCCGCACTTGGGTACTGGCGATTTATTGGTTAATCTGGTTTTAGGACTGTAATGTCAGGTCTGTCATGTGACTATAGACAGGTGTGGTAATAACAAAGTCCAGAATCTCAACTAAACACTAATTAAACCTGTTTCTATGACCATCAAATACCTTTGAGATAATAAAGTTAAAAAGCCAAACAAAGTCCAAATAAAAGTAAGCACAAGTTACTGAGCCCTGCTTCCATATATACATATATACAACAAACACTTGTATTGGAAGTATGTATATCACTTAGTCCTGAAAGATCCACCAAGATAAAACCACATTTAATGAAAAAAATCCTATTTTCAGCGCAGTTACATGGGTTTGATTAGACAGGTTTTACTTTGACCTACTCCATGGTATTAAATAGTAAATATACAGAAAAAATAAGTTTGTTTTTTTTCAGATTTTGTTACAGGGTCAAATATAGTTTTCATATTTTAAAAGTGGGATATTTCTGCCCAGTTTTTCACAATTCAAGCTTTAAGGGTTAAGTGCCAGACAAAAAGCTTCAGCTGGATAAAAAATAAAGGTAGATGTCTTTGGAGAACCTTCTCTGTCTCCAGCACCTGAGCATCTGACTGCAAGCTTCTCCATTTGATGTTCTGGCTCCCTGGCTCTGAGCACAAAGAAATAAAAAAATACTATGTGTGTGTGTGCTTGTGTATGTGCAATGTGCGCATTTGTATGTATACGTATATATACCAAGCAGAAACAAATTTGTTACAAGAACTATAATAGTTTCTAATCCAGTTTAATGGTAAATGGAAGTAGTTTATTCAAGCTGAGTGCTTTGGATAAATTCTCTTCTAAGTATGTAATTTATTATAAAATATATATTTGCTGTATCTCTGTCAAAGCTCTTGGTTTTTCAATCATTTATTTATTACAAATGTGGTCTGGCAACAGAGTGCTTAATTTTTAGCCATATATCCTGTTTTTTTACCAAGTCATTGCAATGTATGGGCCTAAGACCATAATCATTATTACCAATGGTTCTTTCACCTAGCAGGTCTGTCTGATGAAGCTATTAAGGTACTTGCCAACAGCTCTTTGAGTGTGGAGCCTTTGGTTTTCAATCTAATCAAGCCTGATAGAAGCCTGCTGACACTACAGAGGATGTCTCCTCTTCACCTCCAGCTCATC
Source organism: Pseudomugil gertrudae (assembly GCA_037177535.1). NCBI lineage: Eukaryota > Metazoa > Chordata > Actinopteri > Atheriniformes > Pseudomugilidae > Pseudomugil > Pseudomugil gertrudae. The sequence continues at coordinate 11,223,344 of JBAMHV010000003.1, read as the reverse complement.
ATACGTGGGTATTTAATGTCTGTTTGTCATCACCTACCTGCTCAATTAGACATGGATTCAGTATTCTTTTTCATCTTGATTTTAATTGATTGGGCTCTTATATGAGGAGGTGTTAATAACCTGCAGCCTGTGTTGTTCTGATGCTGAAGAGCTCCAGATTTCTGGCTTCATTATTGGGCGCAAAGGACTCTGCCAGTGAGTCGTCTACCTAATTAGGCTTCGTGCTGCCTGACAGGAAGGATGGACAGGAAGCCCTGCTCCATTTAAGCTGAGATGAAAAGACAACAAGCTTTAGATTAAATCATTTTCACAGTCCTCCCAGGCACAAATCATAACTCCTGATGAATCAGTAGCCCTGTAAATCTGAATATAAGCCTTAATACTTAATATTTATTTATTTTTTATTCCATTCCATTGAATTGGTGTGTTGCTACCATGGTAACACCAGCCTTATCGCACAGGGTATTCGTAAGCATATTAATTGAAGCTGTCAGTATGTAAAAGGGTTTAAAAGTGCAAATATACCTGAAAGAAACTTGTTTGCACATTCACACAATTCTTAAGCCATGAGATAGCCTTCATCTACTCCTCTTTTTTTTTCTTTTGTTTTTATGGCACATCAGATCCGTATATCCAACATGTTTATTATGTGCTCTCATCCACATAAATTATTAAAATAAAATAAAATGCCTATAAATACCTTTTGCGAAGATAAAATGATGACTCAGGATATTGGATAAATGACAATGAACTGAGTCGTCATAATGCATGAAATTTCATTTTAAAAGATTTATGTAGGTATTATTTAAACTATGCATTTTGAATTAAGTATCTTTGGTACAAAATAGCAAAATAATATATAAAATAAAAGCAATACTATTCATATGAATTAGAAGCAGCAGCAATAACACAGCTGTAACATTTTATGTTCGGAAAGCAAAAGGTAATAGTTAGGATATATATTATCCACATATCAATGAAGGGAATATTTGAGCATGTTTACAAATGTCCGTATTCAGATACTCGCGCGCGCGCGCACACACACACACACACACACACACACACACACACACACACACACGGCATCAAAAAAATAATATAGAGCTGTTAAATAATTAGAAAGTCTTCTTGCTGCTGTCTACTCGATCACAAAACAGGACAATTATTGACAACCAGCACATGATATGACAAATGCTGCTAATGTCAATGATGCTAACAGTCAGCCCATTTATTTGGTAGAACTATAGAATACTTTGGATTATTTTGAAGAGGTACGATCCAACACAGTTGTTTAGTCTGTCTCTGAGGCTGTTTGTTCAACAAATAGTGAGTTATCCGATTGGGATATTGAGTCGCACAATATAAAATTAGTGTAAAACCTCAGAGGATTGCGGGAGCTTATGCTGCAAAGTGTGTTTACAGTGTAATATATTGCTCTGGATTAAGTTAAATGTTGAGCATCCTCTCATCACTGCCTCCTGAGGGTTCAAACCAGAATATATGCCAGTGTAGTCATTCTTACTTGTCTATGTTGTCTTTTGCCTCAGCCTCGGTGCTGCATCTACACAAATCAGTGACTGTGTGTTTGTATTGCTGCAAGTGAATAAGAAGAATGTTTGAATACTTCTATGCTCTAAGTCTCCCAGCTTTTGTAGGAATCTTCATATTTTCATTTGGTCACGAGTCAGATAAGCCTTGTGAGATAAATAAATCCTTAAAAAAACATGTTTCTTTTACAAAGCCTCTTGCACAGTAAATTGATGTAATTCAAATGTCTTAAATACAAATTATTATACACAAAATTCAAATATGTTTTTTTCATTAGCTGTAACATTTTTAAGATGCCATAAACTACAAAACAAGTGCCTTATTTTTACTTTTTATACAAGAACTTAGTTTTTTCTTTACTTCTACAATTGATATTTAGTCATAATTTTGAGTAGCAGGTCTTTTCAAGTTTAATGATTGTGTGATGGATTTGTCTTTGCTGCTTCAGCTGGTGCATAAATATTATTTGTATATGTATGTGCACAATGTAGTTAATAATTAAAAGGTTTATTATCTCACCTGACTGGTGACCTGTCCAGGATCTTGGAGCGAATGCTTCTCTGAACATTAAAGTTACTGGGAGAGGCAATGAGATAGTTTGGTGGATTAGATTAGTTGTACTCAGGTTTAGGTTTTAGGCTTAGCTTACTATGTGTGATTAAATAAATCTTTGATTTTTGTACTGGATTCTCCTTTGGTGGCTTTGCTATTTCTAGCCACTCACACAGGCATCATGTCACACGAGGGTTAGGGAAAGAAGTTGCTGTAATTATGGATGTTGCTATTCTTGAGTAATTGTTGCAGGGCTGCATTCTTGAGGTCTAGCACAGACTTGTATATGCCTGCGCTCCTTGAGGATTATTTGTTGCTAAACGCCTCAGAAATATAATATAAACATAATTGACACCAGATGATTTATTGTTTGGCTTATTCTTAGGTATTGCTTGAACAAAATGTTGACCTGCTGTTTCCATGGTAACTGTATGTTGACCATCTCTATTACCGTCACACTCTGTGTAAGTTGCTCCTGTTTACCAGCATTGCACACTCTGCACAATGCGGGTCATACTGAGGTGTATAAACTTGATTTGTGGGATTTAGCTTTATGGCAGGAATCCCTCTCTGCCATCAGCAATAAGCAACTGTAAGCTCATCTCTTAGCCTGGATGTTACTCAGGGAGTAAATTGATCTGTTGATGTGAAATGTAGATCATTTTGGTGGAAGGCCATTGCCTTTATCAGTCTGCTGTCCTAAGCTGTTTTAATAACAATTTTCAAATAGCAATTTTGGCACATGCTCTTCAAGTCAATGTATCAAAAAGTCTTTTTTAAATTAAAAAATACATATATATGAAAATGAATCTGTTTCTCGGTCAAATAGAACATTGTAAAGGAGCGTGTGTCTTATCTGAAGCCTCAATTCATACCTCAGCATTAGCTTTCAGAGGATATCTTTGAGGATGTTCCCTAATGTCCTCTGCCTTTGTATTAGCTGTGAAATCTTGTGGTTTCCCCTCTGGGGCTGTACTCGAGACTTGTCAGGCATCTGTTTTAGCTGCTTGTTGGACCAATTTGTGGCTGGCATTAGGCTTTCATTACAGGCCTCCAAGTACATACACACCTTGTAAGATGGGACTTAATTAAGTCTATGCTTTCCCTGGCAGGCTGGCTGCTTGCTTCAGCTACTCAGTGTTGATTTATGTTGATTCCTGTAGGACAATCTGCTTCCTCTGCCACAAAGAAGGACATAAAGGAAATGCCAGTTCACTCCTGCTGTTCGGCAATCATATAAACCAAATACACACTCAATACACCATTTTTAATCAGAACGTTACAAACGAAAGTCTGGTGTTCTACATGCTGCTTTCTGGTTTTTTCAAAGACATTAAAAGGAGGATTTTTCAGACAACACTAAAAGAGCTCAGTCACAGTGTACGTTTCATGCAGGAGAACGCAGAGTGCAGGGAAACCTCAGAAATGAGTGCCGTGTTGACTGATTAGGTCACTTTGGAATCATTATCATCAAAAGGCTATATATATATATATATATATATATATATATATATATATATATAAATAAAATAAAAGACATAGACATATGTCTTTACTGGGCTCATTTTGATGTGCACTTGCCCTGTTACAATAAATGATATTTGTCTGAGTAGCCAAGTAAGATAAATAAATTCAATAATATTTTGTCACTCTTTTTCCTTTAGTAATGTCTTCTCCTCTTCTTCACTCTTGTGTCCTGTTTCTGTCTTAGTCTTGCTTTTTCCCTTTTTCTCAGGCTGTTTGCTTTATTTCTTTTTCTCCCTGCATGCCCCTGTCAAGAAGAACCATTGTTTACACTTTTAAATGGAAAATTTGCTTTTACTTTAATAAGCAAATCTACATACTACCTTGTCATAACAGTGCATATTAAGAGAGAGCTTTTTAGGTTTTTTTGTCTGACTGGCAGCATTGCAGGGTGAGGTCTGTTGTGTACCAGCAGCCAACTTTCTGGCACATCTGTTGTGCCCAGGTTCTCGCTCCGGAGTCTGGCAAGCTCCTCACAGGTTACTGATACGCCAACTATTACTGGGTACTATTTTAAAAGACAACTTCTGGCTCTAAATACCAAGCTGCTCCCAATTAAACTGCTACATGCCACCACGCTATGTTCAAGCACAACCTTGGCATGAATTAAAAGAGCTGGAGCAAACTTGCAGATGCACCAGGGGAAATGACTGTAAAGACAGACTTGTGTGGATGCCCAGAGGACATTTTCTTCATATCACAGGATCACTTGCACAACATATTTTCAAAAAAACAACAGAGTGGGGAAGAAGGGAGGGTGTGATGGATTACAAGTAATGTTGTGCAAACTTTGGGCTCATCTGTGGTAAAACTACTTTTTGACACTAATTAGATGTGCTGATGATAACACAGCTGGGACAAGAAGCAGAGCTCTGAAGAGGCAGGTCAGCCGCTCCTGGTGCAGCTGAGAGGTGTAAGAGTTTGTTGTCTATGGAAATCTGGCTGACCTGTGTCCTCCCCAGCAGAAGATTTTCATAGTACTAATTGGATTTGATGTGTGTTGCATGAGTTTCTCTTTTAGCTGTTTGTAATAACTGGTATAAAATAAAAAAAGCAACCCTGGTGTTCAGTGCAAGATTGTTATAGAGCCTGAAGAACAAAGACACTGCATACTTATTGTTTTGCCAAAAGATTAGTACTTTTGGCTTGCTCGTCAGCAGTAAATTTTCACATTGTTTTTATAAGAAGAATAATGTTGAGCTGCAGTGTGCAGATACTGTTTTTTTAGTGAACATAATTCCTGCATGAACATTGAAAATAAAATAAAAGCATGCTTTAATGTTTCAGGCAGATGTGATCAGGCAGAGGGAATAAACTTATTCAATCAACTAAAAGTCTGATTTGCAGGGATGTGTTTGGACAGTTTTCATAATGTGAAACATTAAGAAATGTGATGGTAATATTAAAACCATTTTAGTTTCACCCAAAAAATCATGAGCAACGATCATTACTACTTAAAATGTAATTCATAAACAATAAAACTAAGCACAAAAATATCTGGAAGCAAAGTAAAACATAGTCTAATGACATTTAATTTATTTTCTTCAAGGGAAAAACACTCATTATGATGTTAGCATGATAAAACATCTCAGCTGGAACTCCAAAATTCTCTTCAAGCAAGTATTCAGTGAAAAAGACAAGAAGACAAACAAACAGATTCCTAAATTAGCTGCAACAGTACAATATAACATTGGCTTCCCCCGTTGCTCGCAGAATACCCCTGATGCACACCCTTGCATCTCAGGAGAAGAAAAAGTTTCTGAACTTGTAGAGGAACAGAACACCCACAGAACTGGGATCCATTAATCAGCTTGAATGAATATGCAACAGGGGCTGCTGGGATGCAGGCTGCTGTCTGTCTGGTTAACAAGGCTGGCATCCTGCAGTTTCACTCTAGAACGATATATCTTTTTCAACGGACTGAGCTCTGAGCAGCAGGCATATTTGCTGTTGCTCCCCATTAGCTGTTTCACTTACAGCTTTCTCCCAACTCTCTCTCTGATTCGTTCACGTGTGCATACATCCACTCACTCCCACTCTCACTCACCCACAATCACGGACCATCAGACACACATTTAGTTGTGTTTAGAAACGTTGTTGTCCATTTCAGTTCACTAATCAAATAACTGATAGTTGTGCTTTGGGATAATTGATGGAAACCAAGACTTCAGACAAAAACAAAACCACACACATGCACACATAAGCTCCCACACACACACACACACACACACACACAAACACACATATATATATATATTTGTAGAGTTTTGAGCAAATCTTTTACCATGACCATGTGGTGATGCAATAGGTCCTACAAAATAAATATTTATGAGTATAAAAAAGTACATTAAGGTTTTATTCTTTAACTTAAGCTGTTACAAAATAGTGCAATAGCTCTTCAGCTTAGATACTTAAAATAAACCGACCTTCATTGGAGGGCATGTACTTATTTCAGTATGATGACAGGAGAAATAAGACCTGGTTAACAGCAGTGGTTAAACCCACAATCCCACACAGACCCACCAATATCTCTGGACTAAATACTTATAAAAATACCAAATGTACAATTTAAATGAGGGAGGGAGTATTGCTTCTTATTTTAGGGGCTGGGCAACTACTCATAACAGCTTTCCAGCTTTGTACCTGAGCTTGTTTAAGCTTCACAGTTTCATTTGCATAGACCTTATGCTGCTACTTTACTTTAAGTGACAAACATTTTTATTTTGTCAAGTCCCTATCTTGTTAATTATTCCTAAAACACTTCATCTCTACAAAAAAGTGACTAGATATTTTATTAAGTTCTTTAAGGCTACATTGCGTAGACAATGCTCATGTAGACACCTGTGACCTTCTGCCCAAAACGTGTAAGGTGTCCAGACATATAACAGATTACGCGATGTAGAATGCCTGTCGCAGCAATGCTGAATCACAGATGCCATGAGGAATTGCAAGACGTATAGTATTAAATTAGATATAAGTAGAAATAGCCTCAGTAGCATGCATTTGTCCGAATGGTATAAACCTAGTTTATTTTGGGGTTCTAACCTACAGAGTATGCCTCCTTGGTTTCCCAAATAATTCTTTTGTATGTGTGTAAAACTTCAAAACATGTGTTATGGAATATGCTACCATCATCCTGCTGCCTCTGCAGTCCAAGTTACAGTAACACGTCAGACTTTTAAAGTAACTCTTTCTGTGTTAACATTTAAAGTGATACAGATGATCAATATGCTTGATTAAGCCTCCTCTCCACTATCTCGGAAGATGTGTTTTTTCAACATACAACTAAATGACCTACTTAAAGTTGACTTTGTGTTCTCAGACTCTAAGGAATGTATTGAATCTGGGGGTGGGCAGCTGTATAACTCATCCCCTTCATTGCAGTCTCAAAGTTGAAACAGACACTTTTTTAAGAAGTGTATGCACTGTGATGTTTGGATTCATCTAAATCAAATACAACACAGTTAAAACAGCTGCTATTTTTTACCCTCATTTACCTCCTCCTTCCCTTTGATAAGTTGCTTTCTTGCTTCGCAGTGTTCATCTTTTGCCTGTGCTCACTTTGAATGAGTGTCTAAAGAACTTGTTCCTCTGGCAGATAAGAAATAATAGTGAATTGGATTCCCTTTGTGGTTAACAGAAGTTTGCTCATTTTGAAGCATGCCATCTATGTGTGTTGCATTAGCAAGCAGGTGATGGTAGCAACCATTAAGCTTTGGTCTGCTTTGATCTAAGTGATGCAACACAGCATGTGAAACAGTCATGTCACTCAAGAGTGAGATCATGTCATAATAGAGTAGCTTTACTTACCTAACTGACCACTCAAAGTCTGGCATGTTCCCTTTAGAAGCATCCATCATGATGCAGAATGTCCCAGACGAAGACCAATGGAGACAAATGGCTGTTTGCAGATCCATACAAATTTCAATCTCACAATCTCCATAGACATCTGCTACAGCGAGGAACTGATATGCTGTGTGAACTCAAAGGCATCCTCTGGTTTGTAGTGAATCATTCAAGAAAAAATGGATCGGTCAACTGAGACAGCAGGTTTTAACTGCCCTGCATCCCAATCACCACAGGGAGAGTGAGCCATCCATCTGCTTATTGCAACTATTACGACAGGGTGCGTCAGTTCCCTAATGTGAGACTGAGTTGTGAGTCAGTGTTTTTATTCTTTATTTTATATACTTCACTTTTTTATAGTGCTTAATCCAATTTAGGGTCATGTGCCTGGTTTGAATGTAAAAACTACTGATGACATCCAAATAAAATTTGGAGGTGCTTCTCACCTACTATTTTATTTTATTAATTTATCATTTAGTCTACTTAATATTAACAACTCTCATGTTGAATACATACTAGATAACTGTAACTGCATGTGGCAGAAGTGTGAAATATTGAGTCGGCTCTGAATAGAGAATTAAAAGTAATAACTAGGTTTGGACTTACCTGGTATGAATATGCCCTTAAATTCCGTTATCGTAATAGCTACAAATCTTAAATCTTTTTTTTTATATCTTAAATTTAGTATCCGCTTGTTAAACACTGAAGTTTCAGGATGTAGTCTTAAACACAGAAGCACAAAAGGCTGTCAGATCTTAATGATGCATCATGTGCAATATCTGTACAGGCTTTAGAGCTTAAATTTGCATTGAAAATGTTTATTTCAGTGGCCGTGCACCAAACTGGTTTGTGTTTATTATAAGCCTACCAGTGGGCTTACAGAAGGAAGGTTTTGAGAATGTTTGCTGACAGATCTTATAACCGATTGCAGTTATTCTTTTTTTTTCTCAGCATTAACCACCTCAGGTTTGCCAAATCATCCTGTTTTTTTTCCCTTTCTTATTCCATAAAGGAAACGGCAAACAAATCCAGACATAAAAATATTTCATCAGGAAATTGGTGGTCTGACCTGCCCACACATTTCTGTTGTCGTTGCAGGGAACCCACGCAGGCATAATTCTGGTCTTTTGCTCCAATTTAGTCCATCACAATTTATAAACCTTTAAAAAATACATGTAAAAAAAAATCTCACAACAATAAAACCTAAGATTGCTTCCTCAATGTACTTTCATTCCCCTCTTGTTTATTTACAAACAGAGGTGGAGTTGTTGTGTCACAGTTGATGCTTTCCAAATAGCAAATCTGTATTGCATATAATGTGTAAAAAAAGCAGCAAAAACAATGCATTGCTGGTTGTGTTATTCATGGGATGCATGTTTCATCATTTCACTGCACAGTCTCCAAGAAATGCAAATTGCCGTTTTATATCTTCATTTGCCCATTTTTTGCCATTTTTAGCCAATATATACACAATGTTTTGTGAATGCATGCAGACTGTCTAAAAACATTATTGCCTGTTGTTATTCAACACAATGTTTCATGAATTATGTATGTGTGGAAAAAAATCTTGTTACACTAACTCAAGGTAGTTTTGTTTTCCAGAAACCTAAAATGCCAACGTATTTTCCCCTAGTTGACTAGAGGGTTGTGGATTCATGCTTCCCACTTGCTGTCTCTCTAAAAGAAACAGTCTGTGTAGGGTGCATTTATTGTCTGGAAGCTAAAACATTGCAGCAGAAATACATGTTTGCAAAAGAAGCTTGTCCTTTCTCTTGCACCAGTGTGATCCAGAGAGATTGTGCTATGATGAACAGGCTCATGAGTCAATATACAGGCCAACACACTAACTCTTAAATACCTTAGACTTTACAAATGGAGACCGAGTCTCTGCTGAGTGGATCATTCATGGTTCCTTGTTTTAGTCCAGTATTATTTCTCTTTACTGTAACATATTATAGAAGTAATATTGCCTACATAATACATACAACCACGACTACCATGATGATGGCATTGTTAAGCATCATATAGTTTTAATAGTTTTGTGTCATTTGTAGTTGTATTTTGGTTAAAGGTTGTTACAGCATTTTGCAGGAGTAAATTAAAAGGTATTAGCCCTTTTCACACGCTGTTTACACCGGAACTGATGTAACTCAATTGATTATTGGTTGTGGAAGGTGAAGTTGAAGTTCATGCACCTTTTGATACAAAAAATTTGATACAAAAATCTTAAAAATATGCATTTACTTTTATAATGGCACTGCGATATTTAGTATGTTCATGGTAATCAACACATTAGATTGTTTTGGTTTCCCACCATGGCTGACTCATCAAAGATATCTGAGGACACATTATTTGAAGAAGAAAGGAAGGAGACATGAGAACAGAGAAAGTGACGAAAGCATCAAACTAACTTTTACTGTCTAGAGGAGCTCAACATAGAGGAAGGATGCAGGATGGATGCCAAGTTAACTGCTGATAGGGAGTCAATAAACTCTCTAATAAATGTTGCTAAATTTCAGTAGTTTAGAAGAAAGTGGTATAGAGTAGCACACTGCTCATACCCACCATGGATTTAGATAATTCTATAAAGCTCGCTTGCTATTTGTAACCTAAGTTGCTTCTGTTCAATTTGTGTGATGTAGGGAGCAACGGCTTTCCAGTGAAGAAGACTTTTGTGTTTACAGCACAGTGGATGTAGTCAATACAGCTGGATCATGATATGGTTTCAGTGGTGACTGGACAGATAACAGGACTACCAGCACTAGTTTTAATAGATGTAGTAGCAATAGTAAGAATATAAAGTAATGTCTGCAATATAGACTTATTGTGGTTTTCCCTGAAAATAGATATGTTTGTCCATCCCCTGCAATAATACCTTTTACTTGTATATTGTACTATTGTACTGTTTACATCAATCTGAAGAAGAATAAGAAAGCCATTATTTGCTGTGCTTTTAATAAAGCTTAAAAACAATCAGAAGAACAAGCACGCATTTGGTAGGAAACAGGACAAGCTTAACATAAGGATCATTTTTTGTTACTTTGGTAAATTGTTCTAGGGTGTACTCTTTAACCCAAAACACCTAGTTATCATGTGTTTGGCTGTTGGGGCTAAGTGAATAACACAATTCCTGTTTAATAGAAGACCTCTTTCAGTCATCTGAATGATGGGTAAAACTAACATCAATAGCCATAGTTATATGAGACTTTTAATTCCTCTTTTATTCTAAGTAAAAGTTAGATGAAAAGTAGATGAAAAATCACTGATTCTGTACTTAATTCTGAAGTCATTTTAAATCTGTGCAGAATAATTAATCTATCAGTAAACATTAGTTCCTGTGTAAGTTTATTTCAGTCATTCTGCACATGCTCATTACCTTGTCCCATCGCTATGCACATGCACAGTCTTCTGCCTCTGTTTTCGGTACTCGGTACTTTGGCGAGTAAATGTGTTTCCATGAAAACCTCAGTTGAGAATGACTATTTTTATGTACACCCAAAAATGAATCCTTTTTTTTTTATTTAAAAACATCCTGTAACTGTAGCCACTGATGTTTCGGATATCCAGGCTATTCCTGTAAAGATACACCATATCAAGTGAATGTTTAGTTTCACAACAAGCAGGGGACATTTTTTTTTCACCCTCGAGAAGATTTTAGCTTACAGGTCGTTTTGGGTAGAGTCAGTAAATTTCCTCTGGGCATTCTTTGTAGGATTGTTGCACCAAATCATATAAATACACAAAGAAGTGCATGTGTTTGCTGTCAAATTTGTGAATATGCAAGGGTCATTGCTTGTTAGTTACGGGGTGAGTGTGAGCTTCTTTTTCTGTTTACTCAGCCATGACGGCCCTTTTTCTTTTTCTCTCTCTCACCATTTTGAAATAGACACCACACATTTTATTCTTGTCGTTTTTTTTCATTAGTTGAAGAGACATGCACACACAAAAGAAATGGAGTTGCTGTAGAGATAGGTGGCCAATATGGTTCTCCATGCAGGAACTGGGTGGGGAAGAAGTGCACAGGATGGATACTGTCACAGACCATTGCTTAAAGAGAAGAAGGCGGGGGTATATCTAGAGCTGGAGTTTGGAAGGAGTGAAAAGAGATTGAGATAGTGGGAAATGAGATGACACAGGGGTATGGGACTGCATGTGGTAATCTCTAAAAATGAATGTGGAGCATCACTGCAGTACATTCACCCCCAGTTTCTTCCTCTTTTGCTCCAAAGAGCTAAAGTGGCAGGAAACGGATTAAGTTAAAGTGCCAGTAACATGCTGTCCCATCCATTGATCTAATTAACCTCCTTGTGCATTAATTACAATTTTAAAATTATTTTCTGGTGACAAAGTGATACATTAAATAAAGTATATTTTAACCTGCAGGTTTATTTAACTGTCTATCTTTGAGACCTGTGCCTGTTTAATTCTGTTTCACATCATAGCCCTTGTCCAAATATGTATTTTTGTTTGTGATGCCAACATGCATTTAATTTCTTTTTTCCTTTTTCTTATTTCTACTTTTTTCACATGTGCTTTGTTACTCATATGAAAGCTGGGGATTCATCATAATGATTGTTAGCAACTCGAATAAAATGTGGGTGACAGGCAAGCAGGAAAGCTTTGATGGCAATATTCAGCGCTCCTTTTGCTGTTGTTTTGTGTGTGTGTGTGTGTGTGAAGCATGGGTGTGTATGTGTGCATGCGCATGAATCTCAGGAGACGCCTTGCAGCAGCTACATAGCTACTTCTCAGGGAGCGCAGAAAAACGGGGGCGGCATGCATGTACTTGTTCTCTCTTTTCACAGATGGGAAAACCTCAGTCTACAGGTGACGCACTTGCACATATAAATGCCGCGCCTTGCTGTAATGGCAGTTAGAAGTATATATGGGTGTGTGTGTGTGCATGAGAGTAAGTAGGTCATGTATCCATAGCAGGAAAATATTAAATTCACATTCAACTTAAGTCGAAAAATGAGTTGGGGTTCTATCTGCACAACGAGAAATGTTTTCCAATTACCACAAAGAGCGATCTGCTTGGCTCACAGCTTTGACGATGTGGTGTTGTTTCTGTGCAAATGCACATTTTGTGTGTGTGTTTATATGTGTGTATATTAGTATAGTTATCTTATTGTTTTATATGTTTCACTAAATGATTTTGCTGAACTGGCCAACAAAGCTGTCAAAGTTTGTCACAGTCCCAAATTGTCTGAGGCTTGACGGAAGAGTAAAAATGTAGCTCCATTTTCACCTAAAATGAGTTACTGGAACCCAGAGATGTACTAGGCTTAGAAGAGGATTTTTCATGTGGAGACATTACCTTTTAAGGCACTGCAGCGATGATGAGACTGCAGCCTATTGCAGTTTGTATGTGTGTTAGATGGGAGATGGAGAAGAATTTTGTAAAAGGAAGTTAAATCAGTGCAATGTGGCATTTAGATCCACTTTGAGTCCCTCTATTTATCTGTTAATATATTAAGCTGGACTTGTTCATAGTAGTTTACCTCTATTGATGTACCATGGAGTAAAAAAATAACCTTAACTTTGCTGGAAGTCTGTAAACAATTTAATTGCCCTTAAACTTGTGACTAGATGCACATTATGAGACTGATATAATTTTCATTTTAAATATGGCACAAAAACCAGCTGGACTAAATTCGGTTAAGTTACAGTCATTTATTTGATATTCATGCCCTTTTCCAGCTCATATTGTGTTGTGTATTGTGTAGAGAAGATTGATAGCAGAAGTGAAGAGATCTGGATCTGTTTTTGAACAGCAGAAGTTGACCTGAAGGGGTTTTCATAGAAGGCAGTGAATGAATTAAAATGAGAAATATTAGCAATCCCACATAAATAGGCAAAACATTGAATAATAGAGCCAATCCATTTTCTACCGCTTCTCCCTGAACTGGGTCGCGGGGGGGCTGGAGCCAATTCCAGCTCACAACGGGCGAGAGGTGGGGTACACCCTGGACAGGTCGTCAGACCATCACAGGGCCAACACACATAGACAAACAAACCATGCACACACACTCCTATGGGCAATTTAGAGTCTCCAATCAGCCTATCCCAAAGGTGCATGTCTTTGGACTGTGGGAGGAAGCCGGAGTACCCGGAAAGAACCCACGCTAACACGGGGACAACATGCAAACTCCTCTGAATAATAGAGCTTAATATATAAATAAATAATCAAATAAATGTAAGAAGGATTATTAAAATAACTGAAAATTATACTTATTAACCCCTGTGACAATACATTACTGTATGAGCGAGAATGCAGCACTGCCCAGGAGTTATTCTCTAGTCTGTACCTTTTTTCCCTGTCTGCAGTTTGGCCACCGACAGAAGATACTGATTGTGTTTTTTTCTTCTTTTTTTTAGCACAATTTTATCATGAGTCAGAAACTATACTTGCGGAGGTTGTTAAAACATCACAGAAACAAATCCTGAAGAATTATTAAGGTGGCAGTGGACAATGTAGGCATAGAAAAAATGAGCATGTTTAAATTATATATTACCTTAACTTTATATGTAGCTTAATATTTTATTCAAAAGATAATTCCGAAATTGAACATGGCATGACATTAACATTGTTTTCTGTCTGCGTCTTGTTATGATATGATAATTAGTTTTACAATAGTCAATGTCAAAACATGTCAAACACAAAACAAATGCATAGAAAACTGATGGTAATATTTTACACATAAATAACCACCACTGAACAGTCAGATAAACAATTTGATATGACGCATATTTCATGTCAAAACAAAAATGTTTCATCGTCTTGTCTCAGTATGGATAGCACAGGTACAGTATCTGTCCCAGGAAACCAGCAAACCGGAAATAAAGCAGGACCTCCTCCAGGTGGAATGCAGCTATAATCATACACTTGTGTTTTTCCTGCTTTAACAAGTCAAAAAGCCTGTTGTAAAAGTGTCTGTTAAAGCTCTTTTTGCTTGTAATTTATTGTTATTTTATAACTGCTATGACATTTGAGAAATAACTTATTTTACTGTGTGTACAAAAGGTCCACGATACTTTGCTATATTTGAAATATTTCTAACACAATAAATCTACAAGTTTCCTCATTGTGAGATATGCCCCGTTGTGTAATTGTTTTTAAACATTTGTTTCTAAAGAATTTCTGTAAAGATTCAACATATGTTTTTCTTCTGAAGTTACTTGAAAAGAAAAAAAGATATTCAGAACTAACAGCGGAAATCACTACAGAAAATGTCTACTAATAATAGAAATATAATTTCTTCTGGGATTTATTAAGTATTTTTCATTTCATGTAATTTGATCATGAGAAATAAAACATACATATATCTCACCCAAAACTCGGAGAAAATCCATAATGCTGACTCTTCCACCTGATCAGTGTTGTTATTTTCTCTTGCACAAATAATCACACTTGACAGTGATGTCACAATACACTGTTGCACCCTGGAAAACACTCCCACAAAGCAAGAAGATACACTGCTGGCACACCACAAACAGATTTTCAGCAGCTTGGTGCAACCAGCTGTACAACAAACCACACCTGACTGCACAAAATTCCACAGAGCCAGAAAGGTTTGTTCGCTATTCACCCATTGTTGAGTTGCTCTTTTAAAAGTTAGTGGGATGTTTACATTGATGCTGCTAACCTAAAAAATAAAGCTTATATCCATCTTAAAACAGTTCGTCTTTTGTTTAATCCATGTTTGTCCATGTAAGTGATGAAGTTGAACATGATTATTTCCTTCATTAAGAAAACTGCTGACAAATGAAAATGACATTTTGAAAAACTGGTATGTTTCACATAGAGAAAATACATTTTTTAACATGTTGGAAAAGGTCTAACATTTATGGAGTTACTTTGCTTTTATTTGAGCTCACCTAAGATAAACTAAGGTAAAGTGGAAAATGGCACTGCTTTGTTTAATAAATCCAAATTTGATATTGGGTTTGGAAATCATGGAAGTAGTGTCCTTCAGACATCAGACCAGAGGGATCATACAACCAATTATATGCAACAAAACTCAACAACCAGCTGCTGTAATGGAATGTTTTAGTGTGCACTGCATGCCTACTGAGGTACCATGCTTTCTGAGCAACATGCTATCACCTATGAGGTAATCTGCATATGATGTACATATTATGGTTAATACAGGAAGACAGTCCCAAACTGCATTAGTCATATATTATTAAACACCATGGTATCACACACAAAAAGAACAGATGCTGAACTAGTCTTTTTGCAGGCTGTTGTATACAGTTAAGCTGTTATTCATTAAAACATTCATTCATTTCTATACAGCTTAATCCCATCCAGGGTCATGGGGGGGAGGCTGGAGCTTGTTCCAGCAATTAGCAGGTGAGAGGCTGGGTAAACCCTGGACAGCCTGCCAGTCCATCACAGTGGACTCATGTAGTTCTCTGTTCAAGATACACTCTCGAGTAATGAAAGTTGATGTTTTGTTTGAGTCAATACGTCTTCTTTGAGCCAAATTAGGTCATTCTGGGAATGTTGTTTTTTTTTTTTTTCTTGGGGGGTTGGAGATTCTTTCACAGTCTTCTCTGTCCTCCGTGTTCTTTGGTAGACATGTGTAATTGATTAACAGTTTGTCTGGACAGCATTGCTTTTTATTGTGAGCATCGCATCACTGTTATGACAATTGCATAAAACCCTCGATTTACAACTAAAGCCAACAGCAGCTCTTTGTATCTTTTGAGATAGCTGTTTTTTTTGTCTGCTAGGAAATAAAATGCCATGTGTATTATGCAGGTTGTAGGTCCTTTCAGTCAGTATCAGGCTGTTAACACCTTAAGTTAGTCTTAAAGGTCACCTCTACAACAAATCCTCTCATGAATATTCATGCCAGCTTCTTTCCTGCACAATGGCTTAGACATTTCTTTCAACCTCTCATTTCTTCTCCATAGTTAGAGAAATCCAGCCTCTAGTTCACATCCTCCTCTTTTTTTCAGCGCTTCAGCCAGCTCCTCCAAGTAAGCTGAGTTAGCACCCTCAGAGGATCATAAAATGCTTGTTTGGCCTTCAGGAAGCGCAAAGTGGTGCTGAAAGTGGGCTACTGAGCTAGTTGGCACAAGGATCTACTCTTAGTTCTTTTTCTGTGCTCAACATTACTTTAGCACCAGCAAACTATCCCCTAATTAGCAAGTAATGTATTATGGATGAACTTCTAATGGATCTGTGGAAATGACTACATGTGTGGGTGTTCATAGGTTTGTGTCCAGATTGTAACTCAACCAGGCTGTATCAGCCATGCATGCACTAGTATCTACATGTGTATGCATGCTACAAATGCATCTTGTCTACATGCATGCGGTTCCGAGCTGTTGCATATCACCATCAGTTGCAGTAACTGGCTGCAACCCTGCTTATTAAAAGCACTCTGCACTCATACCACAGTCAAGAACAGAGAAATAGTGGATAATCTCATGAAAAATGTAGGGGGAGCAGCAGTCTTATCTCTTGGGTCCTGTGTTGGGGTGGTTTGTGTGCTGCTGTAGCGCTTTGATGTAGTCCATTGATCTCCCCTTGCTGACATGTTCTCCCAGGCCCATGGCTGCACCAGCCGGAGGGGTGATTAGCCTTATTAGTGTAATGGAGGGGAGTAGAGGGCTTTAGAGGTGGAAAGGATGAGGGAAAGAGTAAAAGGGGAGGAGGAGAAAAGGGGGATGTTTGGCCATTGGAGATGATGAACAAGCACTAGCACGTAAGATTCTCTGCGTGTAATAAACACAAAGAGGTGAGAGCATAAGGGAGGAGGTCAGCTGCAGCAATGCAAGCTGCTTTGGGATGGGGTTGGGTTAAAGTGCAGCACTGCAGTCCTTTTGTTGTACTACATACCTCACTGCCATGATTTATTGTTTGCTTTAGAGAAAGAGAGCTACTGTACAATGCAAAATCAGGATTTCTGGTAGATTTGGCCACATATGTGTTGAAAACTATGACAAACACAGACTCTGTGGACTTTGGCTTAACTGCCAGCTGGTGTTTCCAAAAGCAGCATTTTGAGTACATCATTATATGAGAAGAGGAGTAAACAAAATGCATAATAGCAAAGGCATGGTAGAGCGAAAGTGACACTGGCATCAGTGTTTCATTGGCAGCATTAAGGCCTGATAAGGCAGGAAAAATAAACACAAGGATATACTAAAAAATTAGCTGAAAATGGTACATCTTGCTCTTAACTGTTGCTTCTATCCATTTCTGTCTTAAGCAAGAGTCCTATTTGAACCAAATTGAATTCACCTTGACTGTGACAAGCTGTCCACTCCCTTTTCATGACGTCCCCTTCATTTATTGTAGAAGCATGTAGCTAATGAATGTGATTTACTGCCATCCATTCTGTAGTCACCCAGCCAGAAGTAAATTTCATTAAAATGCCTTGGTTACAATTGGTAGGCTGAATGGTAAGCAATATCCCTTCTTTTCAGACGCTGCACACTCACATACTGTAAAGATGCCTGCACAGCTACAATGAAACTAGACGTTGCCTCTCTGTAGACATTGTGGTCAAGAGAGAAGGTCACAGGGGAGGGGAAACAGCAGAAGCTTTAAAGAAGAGGAAAAAAGGGTTTTTTGTGCTTGAGGTGAGAGAAAAGGAATCACAATGACCATATATAGGGGGCGGTAACATTTTATATGCCATCATCACGTAAAAGTCCAAATTTAGTCCATCCTTATTTTTTTAAGCAACTTCCCTTAATTTTTTTTATATCTATTTCCATGTACTTTGTTGGACTTGCATACTAAAATGACTAATTTTTACATAGCAATTAAGTAGGTGGTACCTAATTTAAAAAATCAAATTAATTACAAGCTATGTAATTAATTAATCTTTGTTATTCACAGTTTAATCTCATAATGATAGCCCCCCACATTTTTTCTAATTAAAAGGGATTTTAGTGGCTGACTAAATCAAATAGGCACAGACATTTATTCTGTAAACTCAAACCCTATTAATGTCTGGATAGATAGATTTAATTTAATTTCTATTTTGTACACTAGAAAAAAGAAACAGGAAATACACCTGGCCAAAACTGAACAGAGCTGCAGGTAAAATGTCAATTTCAATACTTTAGCAAGCAGGTCCAGCTACTTTCCAAGTAAGAGTCAAGAACATGTTACGGTACTTTTAAATTCTACCATATTTTTTGTACAGTTATCAGTAATAGGCATTGATAGGCATTCAAATCTGACAGTATACTAGGGAGGTAGAGCAAAGGTGATCACCTCCTGCTCATCCTGCGGCTTTAAGCACGGTGGTGTGTATGTTTTTTCTGATGGGGGAGGAGGGACTTATGCAGCAGCACTATACCAACTGGTTGACAATTTATCTTAGATGGGGACATTTACATTCTCCTGCAGGTTGTCAGCCCTTGCTGTATCACACTACAGTAATCTTAGATCAGTTGCATTGACCACAGTACCTGTGGTGGCTCTGAGATTGTTTGCTATCATTTTAATGGATCAGCTCTCTCTCTACACTTTAATTATCCTTGACAGCTCATAGAATGTCAGTCAGTGGGCTTTTTTTCTCTTTTTATTAAAGTGCACGATAAGCAGAAAGCTTAAACAACATGGCTTTTATCCTCATTTCTCTGCATCTAGCTTCTGGCACAGAGATTCAAACATCTGACAAACCATGACATCTTACTTCCCTTCTTCCAGCTATTTTTGTAGAACAGGCAGGCTTTTGCTGTGACATAATGACACACTATGTCATGGTCCTGTTAAGGGCAAAAACGCACAAGGGGCACATGTAATATTGCACACACACAACATGCAACATTAGCATAAACAGTTAATCACAGCTGACTATTCAAATCCTTGAGTGTGACTGCTATGCCCCCTAAGTTATTATACAGTGTCACACACCAGCTCTTTCTCTGCCACACACCCGCCAGTGTCGGTGACAAACACTGGGCACCCATGGCAACCGCATCTGTCTGCCAACATCAGCACCAGAAGAAATGTGGGTGGTCTTTTGCTCTGAACTGGCTCGGTCTGCTTTTTATTCTGTCCCAGTCTTGTTCCTGCCGTCTCCATTTCAAAGTACAGGCTTGTTTAGTTTTCTCATATTTAGGCCTGAGAAATATACAAGATGGTTTAGATTATACTCTGTTTTTGAAATATTTTCCCTTTGTTTTATCTTTATAAGGTTTTAAATTCTACACCATCAACAGTAAATCAGTTGTTAAAAGACAGAGGCTAGGTTTTATGAGATGCACTGTCTAATGAATCCAGAGGCCATTTGCATGCTGTTGGGGAAAGAAAAAATAGAGCTCTTAAGTGTCTCCAAGGGAATTTACTGCAACAGAACTGAAGCTAAATCCTAGAGAGACAACATGGCGTGATAACTGCTTGTCCTTTTACTTTGTTTTAAATCACTCACAAATCTGTAAACATAACTTATTTTTTTGAGAGTTTACATGTTTTTAGTGGGGTATAGTAAATGGTAAACAATGCTAAAGATGGTTTTGCAAAAAAAAGCTTAAATAAGGAAGGAGTCTGGATTACAATGATATGCTCTCATATTGTCATCTGATAAATGACTGTCATCCAAGACAGATCAGGAAGACAAATTCCAAGGAATTATGCACGCTAACAAGCACTTTGTTTAGTTTTAGTAGTATCTACCATCTGTCATACTACAAATGGAAACTGTTTATAACTCCTATAGATGGTTCTGTTAGCCAATTCACATGTCTTTTTCACAAAAAATGTGTTTTTACAGGCATTCAGCAGAGACCAAGGTAAATCCTATACTGTTTGAGAAATATGAGTCAGTTTGTAAAATGAAGAAGCCGTCTGCATTAGAAATGAAAGTAGCCTCTCTTTTCTGAGCTGCTCCCTGTCGAGCAGCAGCCCTTACTGCATTACTGGTGCAAATAGAGTTAAACAAATAAAGTATGGGACTATTTAATGTGTGTGTGTGTGTGTGTGTGTGGGGTGGGGGGGGGTGGGGGGGGGGGTTGCATTTAGCTTTTTATCTGTCTTATTATTACATAATGCTGCCCTCTTTACTGTTGAACAACAAGATGCAAATCTCAAACTCTTCCAGCTTTTGTTTGTCTGATTACAGTAAAAAGCTCACTAAGCTAAAGACATGGAAGCTCTGCATTTTAGTATAATGGGTCACAGCCAATTCCATTGGTTTCTTTAGTTTCTGAGATATTCTTTTCTAATTGGTGTTTCACCTCGCTAAGCCTGAGTTTTGTTTTTTTTTGTAGTATCTGCCAATATAGTTAATTATTCTTGTTCACATGCTGAACATTGTGAAATGAAATTAACAAGCTGTAATTAATAGGTGAATTTAAGTCAAGTATGCTTCTTAATACCATTGGAGAAGAATATGTGCTTCATAATCCCATATAACAATCACAACAGCATAAAGTTAAATTGTAAGTAAAACACCCTACAGATGCTTAGCCTTGACTAGTATAGGTGTGTAAGGATTTTTCTGTGATAGATTCTGAAGCTGTGAGTTGGACTTTTAAAGTTACACTGCATTGGGATGCCAAAAGGAGCCTCCATGACACGAAACACCCCAGAGATAATCAGCTCCATAATTGTGGCGAAGGAGAGCTGTTCTGGCATGCTAAAACCAGAGTGGTGTTAATTACACAATACGCCACATAAAATCATGTCACACAGAGATTATTATCCCAGTGCATTAGAATTAATTATAACCAGTAAAATGCATTATGATTCTACCATGGGTTGCCAAATAGCTAAACCTAAAAAATCCCTAACGTAATCCTTTCTTTAGCTCTTCTCACTACACTGTGACCTCTGTGGATGTTCTAATTCTTTGTGTGGTTGTGTCCTACACTTGTCATTTCCTGTATAACTGAAAGGAGCAGTGCTAAGGCTCTGGTGGATGTAAAGAAGCAGAAAGCAGTGAAAAGCAGTAGAGGGGTTGTGACCGGACACTGCCCTGGATGTGGAGGACACCGATTTGGCAATATCAGCTGCCCCCCTGATCCCCTCTCTCTAATTCTGTCTTCCTATGATAG
Source organism: Pseudomugil gertrudae (assembly GCA_037177535.1). NCBI lineage: Eukaryota > Metazoa > Chordata > Actinopteri > Atheriniformes > Pseudomugilidae > Pseudomugil > Pseudomugil gertrudae. Next base: position 11,201,846 of record JBAMHV010000003.1, on the reverse strand, counting down.
AGTTTGCCCAGCTTCAGTCTCCAAACCATTATGCACGGATAAGCTTTATTGCATTATGTTTTTTTAGCCTAACACACTTAGTGGGCTTGTAGCATGCACAACCCTTCTCTACCAACTTGGTGAATAATTCAAAGACAGGGCATTAGGCTTGGAGAGAGGAGCTTAATCAAAGGCTACAGCTTTCAGTGCAACTCAGCGCCGCCCCATTGGCATTTGTAACCTCAAGCTTGGCACAACGTAGATTTTAAATAGGAAGTTGAATTATCAGACCAGCCTTGGGAGAGCAGTGTAAGCTTTAAGAGACTCTTGAGACTGCAGTGTAGTTCAGTGATCTTGCATATGAAAAAAACAACATTATTTTTGTTGTGGCATCTGCCAGTCAAGGCATCTCTTTCTTTTAAGGCCACTTCGGAGGCTCCAATGGAGACCTTTTGAATGGGCTCAACATGAAGTCGGAAAAACTTTGTTGCTGTAAATGAATGTTTGCAAAAATGTCAGTTTGTATTTCTAATGTTTTTTCATTTATTTTACTCTGGAAAGGGAAAAAAAGTCTGTCAGAGAAACTCAAATATGTGAATGTGTGAAAATGGATTTTCATGAAAAGATTTGGATTTGTAAAAAATAAAACAAATAAAAAGTTCTTCTGTAAACATTGTTAACAGATGCAAAGCTGTGATGTGTGTATCGATGTTGAAATACTGATACCTCTGGTACCAGCTGTTCATGTTCCAGAATCAGTTTTAATGTTACAATAGAAATACCTCAGTAATTTAGGCGTATTATGTAGTTTTCCAAACAAAATACAGTGGAAAGTAACTTTAATATCAGAATTGCATCAAAATCATTCACAGTTAATAGGAACTACTTTTTTCTTCTGCCTGTCATATGTGAAATAAAGCAGTGTAGTGGTGCCTCTCAGTCACATTTGCAGCTGAATAGTAATGGTGCTGCATCGTGTGTGAGAAGAAAGAGGTTTTATAGCAACACCACAAACATCCTTCACATTTAATTGCCAATCATAACACAGAATAAAATAAAATGATGACTAAGAGGATAAGAGAGCTGCGTTGGAAACAGTCATTGTGGTGCAGGGAGGCCAACCAGAGGAGAGCAAGGCATGAGACCACCAATGATGGCAGGATGAAGGCAATTTTGCTTGTTTTGACCTTCAACTCAAAAATAAGACTAGTATCAGTTTATGACGTTTACTTTTAGACATAGGTAGCTGCACATCATCCGTGTTAAAAATCTATCTACTCCCTGCAGTGGTACAGAAGGAGGGGCAGCAGTGGACTTCTAAGGAATTTAGCTTTTTGTCAAAAAAATATCTGATCACCCATAAAGTTAGAATGATTTTTTCACTTTTACCTTATTTTTTTAAATTAATAATAATCTTATCAGTTGTGTTTGTTCATTTTTATGAACAAGAAAGAAAATGTTTTGTTCAAATCAAAATCCGCCCCACTGTTTCCCAGTGGTTTCCAGTTCATTTTCTGACATGTCTGACATGTATATACTGTACATCTGATCAGTCACTACTAACTGCTCCATATTAACCCAAAGACCACACACTGATCACAGGCACTAATAATGCAAGACTAATTCACAGAACTTTTAATGAAATTTTCACATAACTTTAATAATTAGTGTTCAGAAACATACGTCTTGTTTTCCATTTGAGTGTGTGTGTGTGTGTGTGTGTACATGCTTCAGGTCAGTTACATTGAAAAATATGCTGCCATGGCACGTAAACAGACAAAAAATGGATGATATATGATTTCAGATCAAAGGAAAGATTTGATAGTTTGACAGAAATCCATAATATATTACACCCTACATTTTTTTTTTACTGGAAGAAAAAAGAAAAATCCTTTGTTTTGTTTGATTTATTTGTTTATGAGGTGTTAGCATTTAATTAAAAATTAAATAGGTTATAGACTACACTAAATTTTTTTCATTTTGACTTGGTGAGTTTTGAGTTGCAATCTCTGTGTAAAATAGAAAAAGAAGCAGAAAGCACAAACACTTCCAGCTGTAAGTTGTGCAAATTTATATGCACTTTGAGCTTTACCCTGCATTTTGACACAGTCGTAATGCAGTTTGGACAAAAGTATCTTTAGTGCTTTAAGAAGAGGTGTCATCTTACACAATGTTAAATAGCCCCAAAACATCAAGATAAGAAAGCATATTTATAGCATGTGACTTCACAGGGCCATTACATGACCACATTATTTCATGATGTGAGTCTGCAGGTTGTGCAAAGCGCATTGTCTTGAAACAAGAGATGAGTCGTATCTCATAGTCTCTTTGTCCATTATTTTATAAACAAGTCCTTCCACTGAGGTGGTCCATTGCAGTCATCCCACCACTAGGCAATTTCAATAGACCTCTATCATTTTAATAGCTTTATCTCTCTTTGTGAGTCTTATATAAAGCTATCTTCTAACTTTTTTTTACCCCCACCCCTCCCATCTGTTTTGCCAGGTTTTTTTTCCCTGCGTTTCACTTCTCTCCATCTGTTTCTGACTTTTCTATTTTACCATACTATCCCTGTTTTCTTCTCGGCATCTACTGTATTTCTCCATCTCTCTTTCTTTCTCATTTTTCACCCCTCTGTAAAACACATCCGGGCTTCCCTTGGGGGCTAATCCTGTTGGAAACATTTCAGGGAAAGCGGATTATCTGTCGGAGCGGCATGATTTTTGGAGAAAGTTCACTCACACTTGATTAAATTAATCATTGTTCTCCAAAATCCCTTATGGTCTTTCCTCATGGATACTGGTGGAGATAAATAACTACCCTCAAACAGCATAATTCAGTTCTAATTGATTTAAGATGGTGTGCTTATTCTCTCCCTCTCTGTCTTAGACAGAAAATAGATTTTTTGATTGGTATCTGAACTGTTGGTGTAGATTGGTTTACTGTTGTATACTGTGTACCACCAATAATATGGGAAAAGCTTTTGTGGGCTCTGAGAAAATTTGAATCTGTCACTTTCCAATTTGATGCTTAATCTTGACTATTTGATTTAGCCTCAATATATAATTGATCATTGCATTGATTGATGTGGCCATGTGTGCTTTGTTTAGAGCTAGACAAAGACTAATGCCAGGTTTGGGCCTTGCTTTCATAATTCATATAGATGTGTCAGTGTGTGTCATGCTTCCTCTGTGGAGTCGTGCTACAGAACACATTAGAGTGAAGTATTAGTGTTTAAATTCAAGTCTGCTATGGGGTGCATGCATAGCCAACAGGCAATGGTTACTTTGTTGTTTATGGCCAGGAAGAGCACTGTGGTCAATGAAGCTTCACAGGTGAATAGGATACAACATAACCTTGAGATGACAATAAACTTTCTACTTCCCTGCCTGCAGCCATCCGTCCATCTCTATCTCTTTCAAACCAGTGCTATCCCCTCAAAGCAAAGCTTGCTGAGGCTCTCCAACAAGAATAACTCCATTACACAATGGCTGAATCTCAAAAGTCATCATCTCGTAGAGTGGCTTTCATTGAAGACTAAAACTGTCATTCAATAGAAATAATTACAGCTGCTTCTTTAGCGGAGGCTTATAGCAGCAGTGTTTATAGAGGATAATTACAATCAAAAGCAGTTACTTTAATGCAACAATTAGTTGCTTTACCCAGTGTGGGAATTCGAGCTGCGATCATATCGGATGTCAAGTTTCTGTCTGAGTCAGATTATTGTGATGGTTAGGGTTTAAGGAAATCCGGAGGAGGTTGTTACTGTCTGCAGCTCCATTACAAGAAAGGCATGTGTGTACTGTGTATGTTTGCATTGTGTGAAGAACACTTACCAAAAAGTATTGAATTACAAATGTACAAGCATAAATCCAAGAATTCGTCACCCAGAGAATGCATGGTATGTTCATTTGCATGTTTAGAAGGGTATTTTGCAATCTAAAAGGAAGGCTTGTATGCTTTGAAACTCAATGAGAACGGTACTTTTCTCACGGTGTACCTTGCTTTTGCACAGTCTGTCACCTTTTGTCAAAAATGCTTTAGTTTTGCTCGATTCGCCTTGAGGCTTTGCTCTTGAAAGGCTTACTGTCATTGATCAAAAACTGCAGTGGTGGGCAGCTACTCAGTCTTTGTTTCAGAAGAGCGAAAGTATCCACAAGGCAAATATCATGATAATTATGTGAGGTAAATAAGAAAGTGGAGTATAGGTGGTATAGGGTGGAGTATAGTAATTACTTGCACATAAACATAAATCATAAAATTGCCTTGTTAAATAAAATACTGGCTCCAAAAGCATTAGTTGTGTTTTTTTTATTTAAGTTTCAGCACAAATGAACAGAAGGTTGTGCATGACGGTGGTGAGAGCAGCGATGTTGCGCTGTAGTCCTGATCAAAAGACAGGAGGCAAAATAATAAGGTGGCAGAGATTTTAATTTGAGGCTTTCTTTGGTAGTAACAAAGATGCACAGAATAAGGAATTAGTACACCAGAAGCACAGAAAGTCTCAGATATCTTGGAAACAAAGTCAGAGAGGCAAGATTAAGATGGTTTGGGCATGTGCTGAGGAATGGGTTAGAAGGATGTGACGTTGGAGCTGCCAGGCAGGACACATTTGTTAAGCCCAAAGAGGTGATTTATGGATGTGGTGAAAAAGGACATGGAGTTTAGATGGTGTAAGAGAAGAAGATGCTTGACATGGGAGTGGCTGGAGACAAATGATTTACTGTTGTGACTTGTGAAGGCAATAACCGAAACAGAACTGTGTGCTTGTATGTTAATAAACTTTATGTGACTGATGATATAGAAAAGGTAGGATGGAAATTATTATGCGTACAAAATATATGTGTACATTTGTAATGCTTATTTTCATATATAAATGCATTTATAGACATGTGTGCACCTTGCTGTGTACCCTTGCTACTACGCAGGTTGCTGTCTGACAAATGGCAGCTTCTATAACATCCATACTGTGTGTCTCCAGAGATTCATCACATTACATCATGATCCACTTGCTCAGCAGACATCCTGCTTGACGTGCCTTTAAGGTTTGACTCCTCAGGTCTGGATATTGTGATTTGATGGTTACATAATTTGTCTGCAGGAAAGAAATGTCCTCCTTTTTTCCCTTTTTTCAACCTTACTCACATACCTGAGGTTGCCTGTCTTCCAGAATCAACATATCTGTTGTTTTTACTGTGAGGTACAGAGAAAGGATTCAAACTGCAGTAAATTAGCATGCTTTTTGAAGTGAGCCATGTGCAAATGGTGAAGGAAAAAATAGATTCCCGTGCAGCACTACTGGTTTAGAGAGGTTACGAAAACACATTGTTTCTACTTCACAGATGACTGCTGTTAACAGCTTTGTTTATGCTTTGCATAGTTATTTTATGCAGATATGTTTTGTCAAATCCTGGAATACATGTTTAAACTGATGCACATTGGATATGCATATAATTTAATGTCATTAGCACTTGGCAATATGCTGATTGAACTGATTCAAATGAAAGTGCTGATGATAGATAATTAAACCAAAGCAAAAATAGCAATGCAGTTATTTGCAGATTTCTGAGCATGTTAGGACATACAAACCCAATAACATGTTTTTTGCCTTCAAGCTGTCTGTCCTCATTTAGAGCCTCTCCACTTTGTTGCAAGCCACCTATGTGAGATTAACAACGGGTCATAGCACACACCTGAGCCGGATTGTCATTGAACTGTCATGGGGATCTTCAACATCCCCAGCAACCATTAATAGCTTCTTTCCTGCCCTCCTCACATGTTATTTCTTCTTCCATTCAACTCCAGGGTCTGCTGTATTACTGCCCTCTGCCCTGATAGAGTAAGCTAACCACTCTGGAAGCCATGGACACATCAAAGTCAGCTACCATGTTTGTCCACTTTGACATCTTGCTTACTAAGTGTCAAAACACAACTGATGCATATTTCTTGGCCTCTATCGTATACTTGCCTTGTGTTGACCAATAGAACTCTTCTGTCATTCTTTCCTTGTGGCCCTCTTGGATAGAAGTCTTCCTCTTGTCACAAGAGTTCAGAGTCACCCTCAGACTCTTCTCTTCTCTTCAATTCTCTTCTCTTCTCTTCTCAGTTCTTCTCTTCTCTTCTCAGTTCTTCTCTTCTCTTCTCTTCTCTTCTCTTCTCTTCTCTTCTCAGTTCTTCTCTTCTCTTCTCTTCTCTGTCATAATTATTCACTTTCATGATAAAATAAGCATTAATCTAATTTCATTAGTGTTCATTTTCTGCATCATAGTTCTCTTATCCAACTTTATAAAACGTTCACTGGAAATTTTGTCCAGCAACTTTTTTTCTTTAGTATTTTTCTCCAGTTGCAGTTTTATGGCTCAATAATTATGTCACAATTTATTCAAGCAACACGGCATCAGTGTTTTTTAATGACTATTTTCTAGTTCATCTTTTTCCTTCTTTTTTTAGGGGAAATATTCAGGGTTCTGAAACATAATTTTATATCAAATTATGGCATTTTTCTGAATCTGACAGTAACTTGTAGTAATTGGTTGGAATAGAAGGATTTTCTTTGCCCAGGTTTTGTTTGTTTTACCTGCTTTAACATGTCTGACTCAAACCAGTGAGTCACTATGTCAAAGTTTAGAACAAGCTGCAGGATCAATTTCATTTGGATCAGGCATGTTGGAGCATGGAAGCGTAAAACACTGCAGGATAATGACACCCAATCACTGAAGTTTGCATTCATGGAGCTGCAGCTGTTTTTGCTTTCAATGATGAATGTTTTTTTTGTTTGTTTGTTTGATCATTTTTGGTAAAATGTTGTATTTGGTTGATTTCAATTTTTGTTATACAATATAAAATTTAATAATAATAAAAATTTTTATTTATATAGCACTTTTCAAAACAAAGTTACAAAGTGCTTTACATGAATAAAATATAATACAGAATAAAAAAATAAATAAAAGCAAGGAATAATATAAAATAAAAACCTCAATATTGTAACAAATATAATAAAACAAATTAAAACAGTAAAACAAAGGAGTTAAAAAAAATGCCATTTTGTATAAATACGTTTTAAGTTTAGATTTAAAAACAGACACAGACTAATGAAAAATACTTTATTCTTAATAATACCCTGAAAAATCTATATTGAAATAGTAAATGCATGTTTTTTTTGTTTTTTTACTTGATTTTCTTTGGTGCAATTATAAAAGTTTTTTGGGTTAATTAATCTTTAGTGAGACCACAATCACTATTATGGCATGTTTGACTTTTTTTTTTCTTTGAAATGAAACACAGAGCTCTTCTGTCTCATCCCACTGCCAGCCCAGCCTGTGTTTATGGATGGTGCCGACTTCAGAACATTCTTTAAAGAGGCTTTACAGGATAGATCTATTTTGCCTTGAATTATACAATTAGGTCTTCTTTAGTTCTATGTTTGACATTAGATGTCCAAAATCATGTATAGTCTTTTACAGTTGCCACATGTCCAACCTTTCTTTCACATAAATACACAGAACATATTATACTGTACTTTAAAAACACTCCTTCATTCTTGCTTAAGCTACTAAAGCTGTCGAGCTGAGCCAGCAGTGTGGCATCTTCTATGGTTTAAAGACAAATCTGGCAACTATTTAGAGTGTTGTCATCTTGCGATGCTGCTATTATTGTGGTGGCGAAGCCTGATTATTTTATATCTGCCAATATACCCATCCAAACATTCATTTTAAATATGATTCATTTGTAGGAAACAGATTTTAATAACTGACAATCTGCATTAGATTATAAAACCCAGATCTTGTCATAATAAGTGATTAAATGTTGGTGAAGAAATAAGTGTCAAACTTTTATAAAGGCTATTTTGCATAGTTTTGTTTTAGCTACTGTAATTTAGACTAAACACCATATAGATTATTTGTTTTACTGACTGAATTATTGTAATATTTAGATCAAAACGCTCCCTGATCAGAGTAAATAATGTTAGTTATCACTCTCTTCAAAATTGGGTGTTTAGCAATGCTGGTAGCTCTGCAGTCCATTAGCATTAACTAGCATAACAAATGTTACCTGTTGTGTCACGTTTAGCTGGCAAAATGGATATGTAGAATTTAGTGTCAGATACACATCTGTTAACCAAAATTTGCCATGTCTTTGTTGTTGGGGAGTAAGATCCAGTGCTTCCTTGACCATGACAACATGGCTGTGTCCTAATGGGCTCTGTGCACAGCTCCACTACTTCCTGAATTTAAGGCAGCACATTTGTTTCCTGTCTTTCATTACTGATCACACTAATTAATCCAGGTGTGTCTGGCCATTCCTGTTGT